>JAKNSE010000179.1:0-723171 GCA_023525975.1 Smallanthus sonchifolius
TGGCCCATTAATTAAAGTATGACATGTTATTGGGTGTTAACACTTAACTATGACTCAATACACACCTATATAACCCTTTAAGAGCAACTATGACAAGATAGAGGCTATAATAGGGCCCCTAACAGAAATCCAGGGCCCAATACGGCCCATTAATGAAAGTATGACACGTTATTGGGCGTTAACACCTAACTATGACTCACTACACTCCTATATAACACTTTTAGAGCAACTATGACATGATAGAGGCTATAATGGACACACTATCACCGATCAAGGCCTAATACGGCCCATTAATGAAAGTAAGGCATTTTTTGGCATTAACACCTAACTACGACTCACAACACTCATATACAACACTCTTAGAGCAGCTATGTTATGATAGAGGCTTATAATGGGCCACTATCACCAATAAGGCCCAATACGACCCATTAATGAAAGTATGACATGTTATTGGGCGTTAACACTTAACTATGACTCACTACACTCCTATATAACCCTTTTAGAGCAACTATGACATGATAGAGGATATAATGGGCCACCAACCGAAATCCAGGCCCCAATACGGCCCATTAATGAAAGTATGACATGTTATTGGGTGTTAAACACCTAACTATGGACTCACCACACTCCTATATAAGCCTCTTAGAGCAACTATAATATGTTAGAGGCTGTAATGGACCACTATCACCGATCAAGGCCCAATACGGCCCATTAATGAAAGTAACTTATTTTATTGGCATTAACACCTAACTACGACTCCACAACACTCATATACAACACTCTTAGAGCAGCTATGTCATGATAGAAGCTATAATGGGCCACTATCACCAATAAGGCCCAATACAACCCATTAATGAAAGTATGACATGTTATTGGGCGTTAACACTTAACTTTGACTCACTACACTCCTATATAAACCCTTTTAGAGCAACTATGACATGATAGAGGGTATAATGGGCCACTAACAGAAATCCAGGCCCAATACGGCCAATTAATGAAAGTATGACACGTTATTGGGCGTTAATGACTCACTACACTCCTATATAACCCTTTTAGAGCAACTATGACATGATAGAGGCTATAATGGGACCACTATCACCGATCAAGGCCCAATACGGGCCCATTAATGAAAGTAAGGCATTTTTTTGGCATTAACACCTAACTACGACTCACAACACTCAAATACAACACTCTTAGAGCAGCTATGTCATGATAGAGGCTATAATGGGTCACTATCACCAATAAGGCCCAATACGACCCATTAATGAAAGTATGACATGTTATTGGCGTTAACACTTAACTATGACTCACTACACTCCTATATAACCCTTTTAGATCAACTATGACATGATAGAGGCTATAATGGACCACTAACAAAAATCCAGTCCCAATACGGCTCATTAATGAAAGTATGACATGTTATTGGGCGTTAACACCTAACTATGACTCACTACACTCCTATATAACCCTTTTAGAGCAACCATGATATGATAGAGGCTATAATGGGCCACTAACAGAAATCCAGGCCCAATTACAGCCCATTAATGAAAGTATGGCATGTTATTTGGCGTTACCACCTAACTATGACTCACTACACTCCTATATAAGACTCTTAGAGCAACTATAATATGTTAGAGGCTGTAATGGACCACTATCACCGATCAAGGGCCCAATACGGCCCATTAATGAAAGTAAGGCATTTTATTGGCATTAACACCTAACTACGACTCACAACACTCATATACAACACTCTTAGAGCAGCTATGTCATGATAGAAGCTATAATGGGACACTATCCACCCATAAGGACGAATATGGCCCATTAATTAAAGTATGACATGTTATTGGGCGTTAACACTTACCTATGACTCACTACACTCCTATATAACCCTTTTAGAGCAACTATGACATGATAGAGGGTATAATAGGCCACTAACAGAAATCCAGGCCCAATAAGGCCAATTAATGGAAGTATGACACGTTATTGGGCGTTAATGACTCACTACAACTCCCTATATAACCCTTTTAGAGCAACTATGACATGATAGAGGCTATAATAGACCACTATCACCGATCAAGGCCCAATACGGCCCATTAATGAAAGTAAGGCATTGTTTTTGCATTAACACCTAACTACGACTCCGCAACACTCAAATACAACACTCTTAGAGCTGCTATGTCATGATAGAGGCTATAATGGGCCACTATCACCAATAAGGCCCAATACGACCCATTAATGAAAGTATGACATGTTATTGGGTGTTAACACTTAACTATGACTCACTACACTCCTATATAACCCTTTTAGATCAACTATGACATGATAGAGGCAATAATGGGCTACTAACATAAATCTAGGCCCAATACGGCCCATTAATGAAAGTATGACACGTTATTGGGCGTTAACACCTAACTATGACTCACTACACTCCTATATAACACTTTTAGAGCAACTATGACATGATAGAGGCTATAATGGACCACTATCACCGACTCAAGGCCTAATACGGCCCATTAATGAAAGTAAGGCATTTTTTGGCATTAACACCTAACTACGACTCACAACACTCATATACAACACTCTTAGAGCAGCTATGTTATGATAGAGGCTATAATGGGCCACTATCACCCATAAGGACGAATATGGCCCATTAATTAAAGTATGACATGTTATTGGGTGTTAACACTTAACTATGGACTCAATACACACCTATATAACCCTTTTAGAGCAACTATGACAAGATAGAGGCTATAATGGGCCCCTAACAGAAATCCAGGGCCCAATACGGCCCATTAATGAAAGTATGACACGTTATTGGGCTTTAACACCTAACTATGACTCACTACACTCCTATATAACACTTTTAGAGCAACTATGACATGATAGAGGCTATAATGGACCACTATCACCGATCAAGCCTAATACGGCCCATTAATGAAAGTAAGGCATTTTTTGGCATTAACACCTAACTACGACTCACAACACTCATATACAACACTCTTAGAGCAGCTATGTTATGATAGAGGCTATAAATGGGCCACTATCACCAATAAGGCCCAATACGACCCATTAATGAAAGTATGACATGTTATTGGCGTTAACACTTAACTATGACTCACTACACTCCTATATAACCCTTTTAGACCAACCATGACATGATAGAGGCTATAATGGGCCACCAACCGAAATCCAGGCCCAATACGGCCCATTAATGAAAGTATGACATGTTATTAGGGTGTTAACACCTAACTATGACTCACCACACTCCTATATAAGCCTCTTAGAGCAACTATAATATGTTAGAGGCCTGTAATGGACCACTATCACCGATCAAGGCACAATACGGCCCATTAATTGAAAGTAACTTATTTTATTGGCATTAACACCTAACTACGACTCACAACACTCAATACAACACTCTTAGAGCAGCTATGTCATGATAGAAGCTATAATGGCCACTATCACCAATAAGGCCCAATACAACCCATTAATAAAAGTATGACATGTTATTGGGGCGTTAACACTTAACTATGACTCACTACACTCCTATAAACCCTTTTAGAGCAACTATGACATGATAGAGGGTATAATGGGCCACCAACCGAAATCAGGCCCAATACGGCCCATTAATGAAAGTATGACATGTTATTGGGTGTTAACACCTAACTATGACTCACCACACCTCCTATATAAGCCTCTTAGAGCAACTATAATATGTTAGAGGCTGTAAAGGACCACTATCACCGATCAAGGGCCCAATACGGCCCATTAATGAAAGTAACTTATTTTATTGGCATTAACACCTAACTACGACTCACAACACTCATATACAACACTCTTAGAGCAGCTATGTCATGATAGAAGCTATAATGGGCCACTATCACCAATAAGGCCCAATACAACCCATTAATGAAAGTATGACATGTTATTGGGCGTTAACACTTAACTTTGACTCACTACACTCCTATATAAACCCTTTTAGAGCAACTATGACATGATAGAGGGTATAATGGGCCACTAACAGAAATCCAGACCCAATACGCCAATTAATGAAAGTATGACACGTTATTGGGGCGTTAATGACTCACTACACTCCTATATAACCCTTTTAGAGCAACTATGACATGATAGAGGCTATAATGGACCACTATCACCGATCAAGGCCCAATACGGCCCATTAATGAAAGTAAGGCATTTTTTTGGCATTAACACCTAACTACGACTCACAACACTCAAATACAACACTCTTAGAGCAGCTATGTCATGATAGAGGCTATAATGGGTCACTATCACAATAAGGCCCAATACGACCCATTAATGAAAGTATGACATGTTATTGGGCGTTAACACTTAACTATGACTCACTACACTCCTATATAACCCTTTTAGATCAACTATGACATGATAGAGGCTATAATGGACCACTAACAAAAATCCAGTCCCAATACGGCTCATTAATGAAAGTATGACATGTTATTGGGCGTTAACACCTAACTATGACTCACTACACTCCTATATAACCCTTTTAGAGCAACCATGATATGATAGAGGCTATAATGGGCCACTAACAGAAATCCAGGCCCAATACAGCCCATTAATGAAAGTATGGCATGTTATTGGGCGTTAACACCTAACTATGACTCACTACACTCCTATATAAGCCTCTTAGAGCAACTATAATATGTTAGAGGCTGTAATGGACCACTATCACCGATCAAGGCCCAATACGGCCCATTAATGAAAGTAAGGCATTTTATTGGCATTAACACCTAACTACGACTCACAACACTCATATACAACACTCTTAGAGTAGCTATGTCATGATAGAAGCTATAATGGGCCACTATCACCAATAAGGCCCAATACAACCCATTAATGAAAGCATGACATGTTATTGGGCGTTAACACTTAACTATGACTCACTACACTCCTATATAACCCTTTTAGAGCAACTATGACATGATAGAGGGTATAATGGGCCACTAACAGAAATCCAGGCCCAATACGGCCAATTAAATGGAAGTATGACACGTTATTGGGTGTTAATGACTCACTACACTCCTATATAACCCTTTTAGAGAAACTATGACATGATAGAGGCTATAATAGACCACTATCAACCGATCAAGGCCCAATACGGCCCATTAATGAAAGTAAGGCATTGTTTCGGCATTAACACCTAACTACGACTCGCAACACTCAAATACAACACTCTTAGAGCAGCTATGTCATGATAGAGGCTATAATGGGCCACTATCACCAATAAGGCCCAATACGACCCATTAATGAAAGTATGACATGTTATTGGGCGTTAACACCTAACTATGACTCACTACACTCCTATATAAGCCTTTTAGAGCAACTATAATATGGTAAAGGCTATAATGAACCACTATCACCGATCAAGGCCCAATACGGCCCATTAATGAAAGTAAGGCATTTTTTTGGCATTAACACCTAACTACGACTCACAACACTCAAATACAACACTCTTAGAGCAGCTATGTCATGATAGAGGCTATAATGGGCCACTATCACCAATAAGGCCCAATACGAGCCATTAATGAAAGTATGACATGTTATTGGGCGTTAACACTTAACTATGACTCACTACACTCCTATATAACCCTTTTAGATCAACTATGACATGATAGAGGCAATAATGGGCCACTAACATAAATCCAGGCCCAATACGGCCCATTAATGAAAGTATGACATGTTATTGGGCGTTAACACCTAACTATGACTCACTACACTCCTATATAACCCTTTTAGAGCAACCATGACATGATAGAGGCTATAATGGGCCACTAACAGAAATCCAGTCCCAATACAGCCCATTAATGAAAGTATGGCATGTTATTGGGCGTTAACACCTAACTATGACTCACTACACTCCTATATAAGCCTCTTAGAGCAACTATAATATGTTAGAGGCTGTAATGGACCACTATCACCGATCAAGGCCCCAATACTGCCCATTAATGAAAGTAAGGCATTTTATTGGCATTAACACCTAACTACGACTCACAATACTCATATACAACACTCTTAGAGCAGCTATGTCATGATAGAAGCTATAATGGGACACTATCACCAATAAGCCCAATACAACCCATTAATGAAAGTATGACATGTTATTGGCGTTAACACTTACCTATGACTCACTACACTCCTATATAACCCTTTTAGAGCAAACTATGACATGATAGAGGGTATAATAGGCCACTAACAGAAATCCAGGCCCAATAAGGCCAATTAATGGAAGTATGACACGTTATTGGGCGTTAATGACTCACTACACTCCTATATAACCCTTTTAGAGCAACTATGACACGATAGAGGCTATAATAGACCACTATCACCGATCAAGGCCCAATACGCCCATTAATGAAAGTAAGGCATTGTTTTTTGCATTAACACCTAACTACGACTCGCAACACTCAAATACAACACTCTTAGAGCAGCTATGTCATGATAGAGGCTATAATGGGCCACTATCACCAATAAGGCCCAATACGACCCATTAATGAAAGTATGACATGTTATTGGGTGTTAACACTTAACTATGACTCACTACACTACTATATAACCCTTTTAGATCAACTATGACATGATAGAGGCAATAATGGGCCACTAACATAAATCCAGGCCCAATACGGCCCATTAATGAAAGTATGACAGCGTTATTGGGCTTTAACACCTACTATGACTCACTACACTCCTATATAACACTTTTAGAGCAACTATGACATGATATAGGCTATAATGGACCACTATCACCGATCAAGGCCTAATACGGCCCATTAATGAAAGTAAGGCATTTTTTGGCATTAACACCTAACTACGACTCACAACACTCATATACAACACTCTTAGAGCAGCTATGTTATGATAGAGGCTATAATGGGGCCACTATCACCCATAAGGACGAATATGGCCCATTAATTAAAGTATGACATGTTATTGGGTGTTAACACTTAACTATGACTCAATACACACCTATATAACCCTTTTAGAGCAACTATGACAAGATAGAGGCTATAATGGGCCCCTAACAGAAATCCAGGGCCCAATACGGCCCATTAATGAAAGTATGACACGTTATTGGGCGTTAACACCTAACTATGACTCACTACACTCCTATATAACACTTTTAGAGCAACTATGACATGATAGAGGCTATAATGGACCCACTATCACCGATCAAGGCCTAATACGGCCCATTAATGAAAGTAAGGCATTTTTTGGCATTAACACCTAACTACGACTCACAACACTCATATACAACACTCTTAGAGCAGCTATGTTATGATAGAGGCTATAATGGGCCACTATCACCAATAAGGCCCAATACGACCCATTAATGAAAGTATGACATGTTATTGGGCGTTAACACTTAACTATGACTCACTACACTCCTATATAACCCCTTTTAGAGCAACTATGACATGATAGAGGATATAATGGGCCACCAACCGAAATCCAGGCCCAATACGGCCCATTAATGAAAGTATGACATGTTATTGGGTGTTAACACTAACTATGAACTCACCACACTCCTATATAAGCCTCTTAGAGCAACTATAATATGTTAGAGGCTGTAATGGACCACTATCACCGATCAAGGCACAATACGGCCCATTATGAAAGTAACTTATTTTATTGGCATTAACACCTAACTACGACTCACAACACTCATATACAACACTCTTAGAGCAGCTATGTCATGATAGAAGCTATAATGGGCCACTATCACCATAAGGCCCAATACAACCCATTAATGAAAGTATGACATGTTATTGGGCGTTAACACTTAACTTTGACTCACTACACTCCTATATAACCCTTTTAGAGCAACTATGACATGATAGAGGGTATAATGGGCCACTAACAGAAATCCAGGCCCAATACGGCCAATTAATGAAAGTATGACACGTTATTGGGCGTTAATGACTCACTACACTCCTATATAACCCTTTTAGAGCAACTATGACATGATAGAGGCTATAATGGACCACTATCACCGATCAAGGCCCAATACGGCCCATTAATGAAAGTAAGGCATTTTTTTGGCATTAACACCTAACTACGACCTCACAACACTCAAATACAACACTCTTAGAGCAGCTATGTCATGATAGAGGCTATAATGGGTCACTATCACCAATAAGGCCCAATACGACCCATTAATGAAAGTATGACATGTTATTGGGCGTTAACACTTAACTATGACTCACTACACTCCTATATAACCCTTTTAGATCAACTATGAAATGATAGAGGCTATAATGGACCACTAACAAAAATCCAGTCCCAATACGGCTCATTAATGAAAGTATGACATGTTATTGGGCGTTAACACCTAACTATGACTCACTACACTCCTATATAACCCTTTTAGAGCACCATGATATGATAGAGGCTATAATGGGCCACTAACAGAAATCCAGGCCCAATACAGCCCATTAATGAAAGTATGGCATGTTATTGGGCGGTTAACACCTAACTATGACTCACTACACTCCTATATAAGCCCTCTTAGAGCAACTATAATATGTTAGAGGCTGTAATGGACCACTATCACCGATCAAGGCCCAATACGGCCCATTAATGAAAGTAAGGCATTTTATTGGCATTAACACCTAACTACGACTCACAACACTCATATACAACACTCTTAGAGCAGCTATGTCATGATAGAAGTTATAATGGGCCACTATCACCAATAAGGCCCAATACTACCCATTAATGAAAGTATGACATGTTATTGGGCGTTAACACTTAACTATGACTCACTACACTCCTATATAACCCTTTTAGAGCAACTATGACATGATAGAGGGTATAATGGGCCACTAACAGAAATCCAGGCCCAATACGGCCAATTAATGGAAGTATGACACGTTATTGGGCGTTAATGACTCACTACACTCCTATATAACCCTTTTAGAGAAACTATGACATGATAGAGGCTATAATAGACCACTATCACCGATCAAGGACCAATACGGCCCATTAATGAAAGTAAGGCATTGTTTTGGGCATTAACACCTAACTACGACTCGCAACACTCAAATACAACACTCTTAGAGCAGCTATGTCAAGATAGAGGCTATAATGGGCCACTATCACCAATAAGGCCCAATACGACCCATTAATGAAAGTATGACATGTTATTGGCGTTAACACTTAACTATGACTCACTACACTCCTATATAACCCTTTTAGATCAACTATGACATGATAGAGGCAATAATGGGCCACTAACATAAATCCAGGCCCAATACGCCCATTAATGAAAGTATGACATGTTATTAGGCGTTAACACCTAACTATGACTCACTACACTCCTATATAAGCCTTTTAGAGCAACTATAATATGGTAAAGGCTATAATGAACCACTATCACCGATCAAGGCCCAATACGCCCATTAATGAAAGTAAGGCATTTTTTTGGCATTAACACCTAACTACGACTCACAACACTCAAATACAACACTCTTAGAGCAGCTATGTCATGATAGAGGCTATAATGGGCCACTATCACCAATAAGCCCAATACGAGCCATTAATGAAAGTATGACATGTTATTGGGCGTTAACACTTAACTATGACTCACTACACTCCTATATAACCCTTTTAGATCAACCTATGACATGATAGAGGCAATAATGGGCCACTAACATAAATCCAGGCCCAATACGGCCCATTAATGAAAGTATGACATGTTATTGGGCGTTAACACCTAACTATGACTCACTACACTCCTATATAACCCTTTTAGAGCAACCATGACATGATAGAGGCTATAATGGGCCACTAACAGAAATCCAGTCCCAATACAGCCCATTAATGAAAGTATGGCATGTTATTGGGCGTTAACACCTAACTATGACTCACTACACTCCTATATAAGCCTCTTAGAGCAACTATAATATGTTAGAGGCTGTAATGGACCACTATCACCGATCAAGGCCCAATACTGCCCATTAATGAAAGTAAGGCATTTTATTGGCATTAACACCTAACTACGACTCACAACACTCATATACAACACTCTTAGAGCAGCTATGTCATGATAGAAGCTATAATGGGGACACTATCACCAATAAGGCCCAATACAACCCATTAATGAAAGTATGACCATGTTATTGGGCGTTAACACTTACCTATGACTCACTACACTCCTATATAACCCTTTTAGAGCAACTATGACATGATAGAGGGTATAATAGGCCACTAACAGAAATCCAGGCCCAATAAGGCCAATTAATGGAAGTATGACACGTTATTGGGCGTTAATGACTCACTACACTCCTATATAACCCTTTTAGAGCAACTATGACATGATAGAGGCTATAATAGACCACTATCACCGATCAAGGCCCAATACGGCCCATTAATGAAAGTAAGGCATTGTTTTTGCATTAACACCTAACTACGACTCGCAACACTCAAATAAAACACTCTTAGAGCAGCTATGCCATGATAGAGGCTATAATGGGCCACTATCACCAATAAGGCCCAATACGACCCATTAATGAAAGTATGACATGTTATTGGGTGTTAACACTTAACTATGACTCACTACACTCCTATATAACCCTTTTAGATCAACTATGACATGATAGAGGCAATAATGGGCCACTAACATAAATCCAGGCCCAATACGGCCCATTAATGAAAGTCTGACATGTTATTGGGCGTTAACACCTATCTATGAGTCACTACACTCCTATATAAGCCTTTTAGAGCAACTATAATATGGTAAAGGCTATAATGAACCACTATCACCGATCAAGGCCCAATACGGCCCATTAATGAAAGTAAGGCATTTTTTTGGCATTAACACCTAACTACGACTCACAACACTCAAATACAACACTCTTAGAGCAGCTATGTCATGATAGAGGCTATAATGGGCCACTATCACCAATAAGGCCCAATACGACCCATTAATGAAACTATGACATGTTATTGGGCGTTAACACTTAACTATGACTCACTACACTCCTATATAACCCTTTTAGAGCAACTATGACATGATGGTGGCTATAATGGGCCACCAATAGAAATCCAGGCCAAATACGGCCCATTAATGAAAGTATGACATGTTATTGGGCGTTAACACCTAACTATGACTCACTACACTACTATATAAGCCTTTTAGAGCAACTATAATATGGTAGAGGCTATAATGAACCACTATCACCGATCAAGCCCCAATACGGCCATTAATGAAAGTAAGCATTTTATTGGCATTAACACCTAACTACGACTCACAACACTCATATACAACACTCTTAGAGCAGCTATGTCATGATAGAAGCTATAATGGGCCACTATCACCCGTAAGGACGAATATGGCCCATTAATTAAAGTATGACATGTTATTGGGTGTTAACACTTAACTATGACTCAATACACACCTATATTACCCTTTTAGAGCAACTATGACAAGATAGAGGCTATAATGGGCCCCCTAACAGAAATCCAGGCCCAATACGGCCCATTAATGAAAGGTATGACACGTTATTGGGCGTTAACACCTAACTATGACTCACTACACTCCTATATAACACTTTTAGAGCAACTATGACATGATAGAGGCTATAATGGACCACTATCACCGATCAAGGCCCTAATAACGGCCCATTAATGAAAGTAAGGCATTTTTTGGCATTAACACCTAACTACGACTCACCAACACTCATATACAACACTCTTAGAGCAGCTATGTTATGATAGAGGCTATAATGGGCCACCTATCACCAATAAGGCCCAATACGACCCATTAATGAAAGTATGACATGTTATTGGGCGTTAACACTTAACTATGACTCACTACACTCCTATATAACCCTTTTAGAGCAACTATGACATGATAGAGGATATAATGGGCCACCAACCGAAATCCAGGCCCAATACGGCCCATTAATGAAAGTATGACATGTTATTGGGTGTTAAACACCTAACTATGACTCACCACACTCCTATATAAGCCTCTTAGAGCAACTATAATATGTTAGAGGCTGTAATGGACCACTATCACCGATCAAGGCACAATACGGCCCATTAATGAAAGTAACTTATTTTATTGGCATTAACACCTAACTACGACTCACAACACTCATATACAACACTCTTAGAGCAGCTATGTCATGATAGAAGCTATAATGGGCCACTATCACCAATAAGGCCCAATACAACCCCATTAATGAAAGTATGACATGTTATTTGGGCGTTAACACTTAACTTTGACTCACTACACTCCTATATAACCCTTTTAGAGCAACTATGACATAATAGAGGGTATAATGGGCCACTAACAGAAATCCAGGCCCAATACGGCCAATTAATGAAAGTATGACACGTTATTGGGCGTTAATGACTCACTACACTCCTATATAACCCTTTTAGAGCAACTATGACATGATAGAGGCTATAATGGACCACTATCACCGATCAAGGCCCAATACGGCCCATTAATGAAAGTAAGGCATTTTTTTGGCATTAACACCTAACTACGACTCACAACACTCAAATACAACACTCTTAGAGCAGCTATGTCATGATAGAGGCTATAATGGGCCACTATCACCAATAAGGCCCAATACGACCCATTAATGAAAGTATGACATGTTATTGGGCGTTAACACTTAACTATGACTCACTACACTCCTATATAACCCTTTTAGATCAACTATGACATGATAGAGGCAATAATGGGCCACTAACATAAATCAGGCCCAATTACGGCCCATTAATGAAAGTATGACACGTTATTGGGCGTTAACACCTAACTATGACTCACTACACTCCTATATAACACTTTTAGAGCAACTATGACATGATAGAGGCTATAATGGACCACTATCACCGATCAAGGGCCTAATACGGCCCATTAATGAAAGTAAGGCATTTTTTTTGGCATTAACACCTAACTACGGCTCACAACACTCAAATACAACACTCTTAGAGCAGCTATGTCATGATAGAGGCTATAATGGGCCACTATCACCAATAAGGCCCAATACGACCCATTAATGAAAGTTTGACATGTTATTGGGCGTTAACACTTAACTTTGACTCACTACACTCCTATATAACCCTTTTAGAGCAACTATGACATAATAGAGGTATAATGGGCCACTAACAGAAATCCAGGCCCAATACGGCCAATTAATGAAAGTATGACACGTTATTGGGCGTTAATGACTCACTACACTCCTATATAACCCTTTTAGAGCAACTATGACATGATAGAGGGCTATAATGGACCACTATCACCGATCAAGGCCCAATACGGCCCATTAATGAAAGTAAGGCATTTTTTTGGCATTAACACCTAAACTACGACTCACAACACTCAAATACAACACTCTTAGAGCAGCTATGTCATGATAGAGGCTATAATGGGCCACTATCACCAATAAGGCCCAATACGACCCATTAATGAAAGTATGACATGTTATTGGGCGTTAACACTTAACTATGACTCACTACACTCCTATATAACCCTTTTAGATCAACTATGACATGATAGAGGCAATAATGGGCCACTAACATAAATCCAGGCCCAATACGGCCCATTAATGAAAGTATGACACGTTATTGGGCGTTAACACCTAACTATGACTCACTACATCCTATATAACACTTTTAGAGCAACCATGACATGATAGAGGCTATAATGGACCACTATCACCGATCAAGGCCTAATACGGCCCATTAATGAAAGTAAGGCATTTTTTTGGCATTAACACCTAACTACGGCTCACAACACTCAAATACAACACTCTTAGAGCAGCTATGTCATGATAGAGGCTATAATGGGCCACTATCACCAATAAGGCCCAATACGACCCATTAATGAAAGTTTGACATGTTATTGGGCGTTAAC
This sequence comes from Smallanthus sonchifolius, assembly GCA_023525975.1. Classification (NCBI taxonomy): domain Eukaryota; kingdom Viridiplantae; phylum Streptophyta; class Magnoliopsida; order Asterales; family Asteraceae; genus Smallanthus; species Smallanthus sonchifolius. The sequence goes on from JAKNSE010000179.1 coordinate 13,907, forward strand.
ACTTAACTATGACTCACTACACTCCTATATAAACCCTTTAGATCAACTATGACATGATAGAGGCAATAATGGGCCCACTAACATAAATCCAGGCCCAATACGGCCTATTAATGAAAGTATGACCATGTTATTGGGCGTTAACACCTAACTATGACTCACTACACTCCTATATAACCCTTTTAGAGCAACCATGACATGATAGAGGCTATAATGGGCCACTAACAGAAATCCAGTCCCAATACAGCCCATTAATGAAAGTATGGCATGTTATTGGGCGTTAACACCTAACTATGACTCACTACACTCCTATATAAGCCTCTTAGAGCAACTATAATATGTTAGAGGCTGTAATGGACCACTATCACCGATCAAGGCCCAATACTGCCCATTAATGAAAGTAAGGCATTTTATTGGCATTAACACCTAACTACGACTCACAACACTCATATACAACACTCTTAGAGCAGCTATGTCATGATAGAAGCTATAATGGGACACTATCACCAATAAGGCCCAATACAACCCATTAATGAAAGTATGACATGTTATTGGGCGTTAACACTTACCTATGACTCACTACACTCCTATATAACCCTTTTAAAGCAACTATGACATGATAGAGGGTATAATAGGCCACTAACAGAAATCCAGGCCCAATAAGGCCAATTAATGGAAGTATGACACGTTATTGGGCGTTAATGACTCACTACACTCCTATATAACCCTTTTAGAGCAACTATGACATGATAGAGGCTATAATAGACCACTATCACTGATCAAGGCCCAATACGGCCCATTAATGAAAGTAAGGCATTTTTTTGGCATTAACACCTAACTACGACTCACAACACTCAAATACAACACTCTTAGAGCAGCTATGTCATGATAGAGGCTATAATGGGCCACTATCACCAATAAGGCCCCAATACGACCCATTAATGAAAGTATGACATGTTATTGGGCGTTAACACTTTAACTATGACTCACTACACTCCTATATAACCCTTTTAGATCAACTATGACATGATAGAGGCAATAATGGGCCACTAACATAAATCCAGGCCCAATACGGCCCATTAATGAAAGTATGACACGTTATTGGGCGTTAACACCTAACTATGACTCCACTACACTCCTATATAACACTTTTAGAGCAACTATGACATGATAGAGGCTATAATGGACCACTATCACCGATCAAGGGCCTAATACGGCCCATTAATGAAAGTAAGGCATTTTTTTTGGGCATTAACACCTAACTACGGCTCACAACACTCAAATACAACACTCTTAGAGCAGCTATGTCATGATAGAGGCTATAATTGGCCACTATCACCAATAAGGCCCAATACGACCCATTAATGAAAGTTTGACATGTTATTGGGCGTTAACACTTAACTATGACTCACTACACTCCTATATAACCCTTTTAGATCAACTATGACATGATAGAGGCAATAATGGGCCACTAACATAAATCCAGGCCCAATACGGCCTATTAATGAAAGTATGACATGTTATTGGCGTTAACACCTAACTACGACTCACTACACTCCTATATAACCCTTTTAGAGCAACCATGACATGATAGAGCTATAATGGGCCACTAACAGAAATCCAGTCCCAATACAGCCCATTAATGAAAGTATGGCATGTTATTGGGCGTTAACACCTAACTATGACTCACTACACTCCTATATAAGCCTCTTAGAGCAACTATAATATGTTAGAGGCTGTAATGGACCACTATCACCGATCAAGGCCCAATACTGCCCATTAATGAAAGTAAGGCATTTTATTGGCATTAACACCTAACTACGACTCACAACACTCATATACAACACTCTTAGAGCAGCTATGTCATGATAGAAGCTATAATGGGACACTATCACCAATAAGGCCCAATACAACCCATTAATGAAAGTATGACATGTTATTGGGCGTTAACACTTACCTATGACTCACTACACTCCTATATAACCCGTTTAGAGCAACTATGACATGATAGAGGGTATAATAGGCCACTAACAGAAATCCAGGCCCAATAAGGCCAATTAATGGAAGTATGACACGTTATTGGGCGTTAATGACTCACTACACTCCTATATAACCCTTTTAGAGCAACTATGACATGATAGAGGCTATAATAGACCACTATCACCGATCAAGGCCCAATACGGCCCATTAATGAAAGTAAGGCATTTTTTTGGCATTAACACCTAACTACGACTCACAACACTCAAATACAACACTCTTAGAGCAGCTATGCCATGATAGAGGCTATAATGGGCCACTATCACCAATAAGGCCCAATACGACCCATTAATGAAAGTATGACATGTTATTGGGCGTTAACACTTAACTATGACTCACTACACTCCTATATAACCCTTTTAGATCAACTATGACATGATAGAGGCAATAATGGGCCACTAACATAAATCCAGGCCCAATACGGCCCATTAATGAAAGTATGACACGTTTATTGGGCGTTAACACCTAACTATGACTCACTACACTCCTATATAACACTTTTAGAGCAACTATGACATGATAGAGGCTATAATGGACCACTATCACCGATCAAGGCCTAATACGGCCCATTAATGAAAGTAAGGCATTTTTTTGGCATTAACACCTAACTACGGCTCACAACACTCAAATACAACACTCTTAGAGCAGCTATGTCATGATAGAGGCTATAATGGGCCACTATCACCAATAAGGCCCAATACGACCCATTAATGAAAGTATGACATGTTATTGGGCGTTAACCACTTAACTATGACTCACTACACTCCTATATAACCCTTTTAGATCAACTATGACATGATAGAGGCAATAATGGGCCACTAACATAAATCCAGGCCCAATACGGCCCATTAATGAAAGTATGACACGTTATTGGGCGTTAAACACCTAACTATGACTCAACTACCACTCCTATATAAACACTTTTAGAGCAACTATGACATGATAGAGGCTATAATGGACCACTATCACCGATCAAGGCCTAATACGGCCCATTAATGAAAGTAAGGCATTTTTTTTGGCATTAACACATAACTACCGGCTCACAACACTCAAATACAACACTCTTAGAGCAGCTATGTCATGATAGAGGCTATAATGGGCCACTATCACCAATAAGGCCCAATACGACCCTTAATGAAAGTTTGACATGTTATTGGGCGTTAACACTTAACTATGACTCACTACACTCCTATATAACCCTTTTAGATCAACTATGACATGATAGAGGCAATAATGGGCCACTAACATAAATCCAGGCCCAATACGGCCTATTAATGAAAGTATGACATGTTATTGGGCGTTAACACCTAACTATGACTCACTACACTCCTATATAACCCTTTTAGAGCAACCATGACATGATAGAGGCTATAATGGGCCACTAACAGAAATCCAGTCCCAATACAGCCCATTAATGAAAGTATGGCATGTTATTGGGCGTTAACACCTAACTATGACTCACTACACTCCTATATAAGCCTCTTAGAGCAACTATAATATGTTAGAGGCTGTAATGGACCACTATCACCGATCAAGGCCCAATACTGCCCATTAATGAAAGTAAGGCATTTTATTGGCATTAACACCTAACTACGACCTCACAACACTCATATACAACACTCTTAGAGCAGCTATGTCATGATAGAAGCTATAATGGGACACTATCACCAATAAGGCCCAATACAACCCATTAATGAAAGTATGACATGTTATTGGGCGTTAACACTTACCTATGACTCACTACACTCCTATATAACCCTTTTAGAGCAACTATGACATGATAGAGGGTATAATAGGCCACTAACAGAAATCCAGGACCAATAAGGCCAATTAATGGAAGTATGACACGTTATTGGGCGTTAATGACTCACTACACTCCTATATAACCCTTTTAGAGCAACTATGACATGATAGAGGCTATAATAGACCACTATCACGATCAAGGCCCAATACGGCCCATTAATGAAAGTAAGGCATTGTTTTTGCATTAACACCTAACTACGACTCGCAACACTCAAATACAACACTCTTAGAGCAGCTATGTTATGATAGAGGCTATAATGGGCCACTATCACCAATAAGGCCCAATACGACCCATTAATGAAAGTATGAGATGTTATTGGGTGTTAACACTTAACTATGACTCACTACACTCCTATATAACCCTTTTAGATCAACTATGACATGATAGAGGCAATAATGGGCCACTAAACATAAATCCAGGCCCAATACGGCCCATTAATGAAAGTATGACACGTTATTGGGCGTTAAACACCTAACTATGACTCACTACACTCCTATATAACACTTTTAGAGCAACTATGACATGATAGAGGCTATAATGGACCACTATCACCGATCAAGGCCTAATACGGCCCATTAATGAAAGTAAGGCATTTTTTTGGCATTAACACCTAACTACGGCTCACAACACTCAAATACAACACTCTTAGAGCAGCTATGTCATGATAGAGGCTATAATTGGCCACTATCACCAATAAGGCCCAATACGAGCCATTAATGAAAGTATGACATGTTATTGGGCGTTAACACTTAACTATGACTCACTACACTCCTATATAACCCTTTTAGATCAACTATGACATGATAGAGGCAATAATGGGCCACTAACATAAAATCCAGGCCCAGTACGGCCCATTAATGAAAGTATGACATGTTATTGGGCGTTAACACCTAACTATGACTCACTACACTCCTATATAACCCTTTTAGAGCAACCATGACATGATAGAGGCTATAATGGGCCACTAACAGAAATCCAGTCCCAATACAGCCTATTAATGAAGTATGGCATGTTATTGGGCGTTAACACCTAACTATGACTCACTACACTCCTATATAAGCCTCTTAGAGCAACTATAATATGTTAGAGGCTGTAATGGACCACTATCACCGATCAAGGCCCAATACTGCCCATTAATGAAAGTAAGGCATTTTATTGGCATTAACACCTAACTACGACTCACAACACTCATATACAACACTCTTAGAGCAGTCTATGTCATGATAGAAGCTATAATGGGACACTATCACCAATAAGGCCCAATACAACCCATTAATGAAAGTATGACATGTTATTGGGCGTTAACACTTACCTATGACTCACTACACTCCTATATAACCCTTTTAGAGCAACTATGACATGATAGAGGGTATAATAGGCCACTAACAGAAATCCAGGCCCAATAAGGCCAATTAATGGAAGTATGACACGTTATTGGGCGTTAATGACTCACTACACTCCTATATAACCCTTTTAGAGCAACTATGACATGATAGAGGCTATAATAGACCACTATTACCGATCAAGGCCCCAATACGGCCCATTAATGAAAGTAAGGCATTGTTTTTGCATTAACACCTAACTACGACTCGCAACACTCAAATACAACACTCTTAGAGCAGCTATGCCATGATAGAGGCTATAATGGGCCACTATCACCAATAAGGCCCAATACGACCCATTAATGAAAGTATGACATGTTATTGGGTGTTAACACTTAACTATGACTCACTACACTCCTATATAACCCTTTTAGAGCAACTATGACATGATGGAGGCTATAATGGGCCACCAATAGAAATCCAAGCCAAATACGGCCCATTAATGAAAGTATGACATGTTATTGGGCGTTAACACCTAACTATGACTCACTACACTCCTATATAAGCCTTTTAGAGCAACTATAATATGGTAGAGGCTATAATGAACCACTATCACCGATCAAGGCCCAATACGGCCCATTAATGAAAGTAAGGCATTTTATTGGCATTAACACCTAACTACGACTCACAACACTCATATACAACACTCTTAGAGCAGCTATGTCATGATAGAAGCTATAATGGGCCACTATCACCCATAAGGACGAATATGGCCCATTAATTAAAGTATGACATGTTATTGGGTGTTAACACTTAACTATGACTCAATACACACCTATATAACCCTTTTAGAGCAACTATGACAAGATAGAGGCTATAATGGGCCCCTAACAGAAATCCAGGCCCAATACGGCCCATTAATGAAAGTATGACACGTTATTGGGCGTTAACACCTAACTATGACTCACTACACTCCTATATAACACTTTTAGAGCAACTATGACATGATAGAGGCTATAATGGACCACTATCACCGATCAAGGCCTAATACGGCCCATTAATGAAAGTAAGGCATTTTTTGGCATTAACACCTAACTACGACTCACAACACTCATATACAACACTCTTAGAGCAGCTATGTTATGATAGAGGCTATAATGGGCCACTATCACCAATAAGGCCCAATACGACCCAGTAATGAAAGTATGACATGTTATTGGGCGTTAACACTTAACTATGACTCACTACACTCCTATATAACCCTTTTAGAGCAACTATGACATGATAGAGGATATAATGGGCCACCAACCGAAATCCAGGCCCAATACGGCCCATTAATGAAAGTATGACATGTTATTGGGTGTTAACACCTAACTATGACTCACCACACTCCTATATAAGCCTCTTAGAGCAACTATAATATGTTAGAGGCTGTAATGGACCACTATCACCGATCAAGGCACAATACGGCCCATTAATGAAAGTAACTTATTTTATTGGCATTAACACCTAACTACGACTCACAACACTCATATACAACACTCTTAGAGCAGCTATGTCATGATAGAAGCTATAATGGGCCACTATCACCAATAAGGCCCAATACAACCCATTAATGAAAGTATGACATGTTATTGGGCGTTAACACTTAACTTTGACTCACTACACTCCTATATAACCCTTTTAGAGCAACTGTGACATGATAGAGGGTATAATGGGCCACTAACAGAAATCCAGGCCCAATACGGCCAATTAATGAAAGTATGACACGTTATTGGGCGTTAATGACTCACTACACTCCTATATAACCCTTTTAGAGCAACTATAATATGTTAGAGGCTGTAATGGACCACTATCACCGATCAATGCCCAATACTGCCCATTAATGAAAGTAAGGCATTTTATTGGCATTAACACCTAACTACGACTCACAACACTCATATACAACACTCTTAGAGCAGCTATGTCATGATAGAAGCTATAATGGGACACTATCACCAATAAGGCCCAATACAACCCATTAATGAAAGTATGACATGTTATTGGGCGTTAACACTTACCTATGACTCACTACACTCCTATATAACCCTTTTAGAGCAACTATGACATGATAGAGGGTATAATAGGCCACAAACAGAAATCCAGGCCCAATAAGGCCAATTAATGGAAGTATGACACGTTATTGGGCGTTAATGACTCACTACACTCCTATATAACCCTTTTAGAGCAACTATGACATGATAGAGGCTATAATAGACCACTATCACCGATCAAGGCCCAATACGGCCCATTAATGAAAGTAAGGCATTGTTTTTACATTAACACCTAACTACGACTCGCAACACTCAAATACAACACTCTTAGAGCAGCTATGTCATGATAGAGGCTATAATGGGCCACTATCACCAATAAGGCCCAATACGACCCATTAATGAAAGTATGACATGTTATTGGGTGTTAACACTTAACTATGACTCACTACACTCCTATATAACCCTTTTAGATCAATTATGACATGATAGAGGCAATAATGGGCCACTAACATAAATCCAGGCCCAATACGGCCCATTAATGAAAGTCTGACATGTTATTGGGCGTTAACACCTATCTATGACTCACTACACTCCTATATAAGCCTTTTAGAGCAACTATAATATGGTAGAGGCTATAATGAACCACTATCACCGATCAAGGCCCAATACGGCCCATTAATGAAAGTAAGGCATTTTATTGGCATTAACACCTAACCATGACTCACAACACTCATATACAACACTCTTAGAGCAGCTATGTCATGATAGAAGCTATAATGGGCCACTATCACCCATAAGGCCCAATATGGCCCATTAATGAAAGTATGACATGTTATTGGGCGTTAACACTTAACTATGACTCACTACACTCCTATATAACTCTTTTAGAGCAACTATGACAAGATATAGGCTATAATGGGCCACTAACAGAAATCCAGGCCCAATACGGCCCATTAATGAAAGTATGACACGTTATTGGGCGTTAACACCCAACTATGACTCACTACACTCCTATATAAGCCTTTTAGAGCAACTATAATATGGTAGAGGCTATAATGAACCACTATCACCGATCAAGGCCCAATACGGCCCATTAATGAAAGTAAGGCATTTTATTGGCATTAACACCTAACTACGACTCACAACACTCATATACAACACTCTTAGAGCAGCTATGTCAAGATAGAAGCTATAATAGGCCACTATCACCCATAAGGACGAATATGGCCCATTAATTAAAGTATGACATGTTATTGGGTGTTAACACTTAACTATGACTCAGTACACACCTATATAACCCTTTTAGAGCAACTATGACAAGATAGAGGCTATAATGGGCCCCTAACAGAAATCCACGCCCAATACGGCCCATTAATGAAGGTATGACACGTTATTGGGCGTTAACACCTAACTATGACTCACTACACTCCTATATAACACTTTTAGAGCAACTATGACATGATAGAGGCTATAATGGACCAGTATCACCGATCAAGGCCTAATACGGCCCATTAATGAAAGTAAGGCATTTTTTGGCATTAACACCTAACTACGACTCACAACACTCATATACAACACTCTTAGAGCAGCTATGTTATGATAGAGGCTATAATGGGCCACTATCACCAATAAGGCCCAATACGACCCATTAATGAAAGTATGACATGTTATTGGGCGTTAACACTTAACTATGACTCACTACACTCCTATATAACCCTTTTAGAGCAACTATGACATGATAGAGGATATAATGGGCCACCAACCGAAATCCAGGCCCAATACGGCCCATTAATGAAAGTATGACATGTTATTGGGTGTTAACACCAAACTATGACTCACCACACTCCTATATAAGCCTCTTAGAGCAACTATAATATGTTAGAGGGTGTAATGGACCACTATCACCGATCAAGGCCCAATACGGCCCATTAATGAAAGTAACTTATTTTATTGGCATTAACACCTAACTACGACTCACAACACTCATATACAACACTCTTAGAGCAGCTATGTCATGATAGAAGCTATAATGGGCCACTATCACCAATAAGGCCCAATACAACCCATTAATGAAAGTATGACATGTTATTGGGCGTTAACACTTAACTTTGACTCACTACACTCCTATATAACCCTTTTAGAGCAACTATGACATGATAGAGGGTATAATGGGTCACTAACAGAAATCCAGGCCCAGTACGGCCAATTAATGAAAGTATGACACGTTATTGGGCGTTAATGACTCTCTACACTCCTATATAACCCTTTTAGAGCAACTATGACATGATAGAGGCTATAATGGACCACTATCACCGATCAAGGCCCAATACGGCCCATTAATGAAAGTAAGGCATTTTTTTGGCATTAACACCTAACTACGATTCACAACACTCAAATACAACACTCTTAGAGCAGCTATGTCATGATAGAGGCTATAATGGGTCACTATCACCAATAAGGCCCAATACGACCCATTAATGAAAGTATGACATGTTATTGGGCGTTAACACTTAACTATGACTCACTACACTCCTATATAACCCTTTTAGATCAACTATGACATGATAGAGGCTATAATGGACCACTAACAAAAATCCAGTCCCAATACGGCTCATTAATGAAAGTATGACATGTTATTGGGCGTTAACACCTAACTATGACTCACTACACTCCTATATAACCCTTTTAGAGCAACCATGATATGATAGAGGCTATAATGAACCACTATCACCGATCAAGGCCCAATACGGCCCATTAATGAAAGTAAGGCATTTTATTGGCATTAACACCTAACTACGACTCACAACACTCAAATACAACACTCTTAGAGCAGCTATGTCATGATAGAGGCTATAATGGGCCACTATCACCAATAAGGCCCAATACGACCCATTAATGAAAGTATGACATGTTATTGGGTGTTAACACTTAACTATGACTCACTACACTCCTATATAACCCTTTTAGATCAACTATGACATGATAGAGGCAATAATGGGCCACTAACATAAATCCAGGCCCAATACCGCCCATTAATGAAAGTCTGACATGTTATTGGGCGTTAACACCTATCTATGACTCACTACACTCCTATATAAGCCTTTTAGAGCAACTATAATATGGTAGAGGCTATAATGAACCACTATCACCGATCAAGGCCCAATACGGCCCATTAATGAAAGTAAGGCATTTTATTGGCATTAACACCTAACTACGACTCACAACACTCATATACAACACTCTTAGAGCAGCTATGTCATGATAGAAGCTATAATGGGCCACTATCACCCATAAGGACGAATATGGCCCATTAATTAAAGTATGACATGTTATTGGGTGTTAACACTTAACTATGACTCAATACACACCTATATAACCCTTTTAGAGCAACTATGACAAGATAGAGGCTATAATGGGCCCCTAACAGAAATCCAGGCCCAATACGGCCCATTAATGAAAGTATGACACGTTATTGGGCGTTAACACCTAACTATGACTCACTACACTCCTATATAACACTTTTAGAGCAACTATGACATGATAGAGGCTATAATGGACCACTATCACCGATCAAGGCCTAATACGGCTCATTAATGAAAGTAAGGCATTTTTTGGCATTAACACCTAACTACGACTCACAACACTCATATACAACACTCTTAGAGCAGCTATGTTATGATAGAGGCTATAATGGGCCACTATCACCCATAAGGACGAATATGGCCCATTAATTAAAGTATGACATGTTATCGGGTGTTAACATTTTACTATGACTCAATACACACCTATATAACCCTTTTAGAGCAACTATGACAAGATAGAGGCTATAATGGGCCCCTAACAGAAATCCAGGCCCAATACGGCCCATTAATGAAAGTATGACATGTTATTGGGCGTTAACACCTAACTATGACTCACTACACTCCTATATAACACTTTTAGAGCAACTATGACATGATAGAGGCTATAATGGACCACTATCACCGATCAAGGCCTAATACGGCCCATTAATGAAAGTAAGGCATTTTTTGGCATTAACAGCTAACTACAACTCACAACACTCATATACAACACTCTTAGAGCAGCTATGTTATGATAGAGGCTATAATGGGCCACTATCACCAATAAGGCCCAATACGACCCATTAATGAAAGTATGACATGTTATTGGGCGTTAACACTTAACTATGACTCACTACACTCCTATATAATCCTTTTAGAGCAACTATGACATGATAAAGGATATAATGGGCCACCAACCGAAATCCAGGCCCAATACGGCCCATTAATGAAAGTATGACATGTTATTGGGTGTTAACACCTAACTATGACTCACCACACTCCTATATAAGCCTCTTAGAGCAACTATAATATGTTAGAGGCTGTAATGGACCACTATCACCGATCAAGGCCCAATACGGCCCATTAATGAAAGTAACTTATTTTATTGGCATTAACACCTAACTACGACTCACAACACTCATATACAACACTCTTAGAGCAGCTATGTCATGATAGAAGCTATAATGGGCCACTATCACCAATAAGGCCCAACACAACCCATTAATGAAAGTATGACATGTTATTGGGCGTTAACACTTAACTTTGACTCACTACACTCCTATATAACCCTTTTAGAGCAACTATAACATGATAGCGGGTATAATGGGCCACTAACAGAAATCCAGGCCCAATACGGCCAATTAATGAAAGTATGACACGTTATTGGGCGTTAATGACTCACTACACTCCTATATAACCCTTTTAGAGCAACTATGACATGATAGAGGCTATAATGGACCACTATCACCGATCAAGGCCCAATACGGCCCATTAATGAAAGTAAGGCATTTTTTTGGCATTAACACCTAACTACGACTCACAACACTCAAATACAACACTCTTAGAGCAGCTATGTCATGATAGAGGCTATAATGGGTCACTATCACCAATAAGGCCCAATACGATCCATTAATGAAAGTATGACATGTTATTGGGCGTTAACACTTAACTATGACTCACTACACTCCTATATAACCCTTTTAGATCAACTATGACATGATAGAGGCTATAATGGACCACTAACAAAAATCCAGTCCCAATACGGCTCATTAATGAAAGTATGACATGTTATTGGGCGTTAACACCTAACTATGACTCACTACACTCCTATATAACCCTTTTAGAGCAACCATGATATGATAGAGGCTATAATGGTCCACTAACAGAAATCCAGGCCCAATACAGCCCATTAATGAAAGTATGGCATGTTATTGGGCGTTAACACCTAACTATGACTCACTACACTCCTATATAAGCCTCTTAGAGCAACTATAATATGTTAGAGGCTGTAATGGACCACTATCACCGATCAAGGCCCAATACGGCCCATTAATGAAAGTAAGGCATTTTATTGGCATTAACACCTAACTACGACTCACAACACTCATATACAACACTCTTAGAGCAGCTATGTCATGATAGAAGCTATAATGGGCCACTATCACCAATAAGGCCCAATACAACCCATTAATGAAAGTATGACATGTTATTGGGCGTTAACACTTAACTATGACTCACTACACTCCTATATAACCCTTTTAGAGCAACTATGACATGATAGAGGGTATAATGGGCCACTAACAGAAATCCAGGCCCAATACGGCCAATTAATGGAAGTATGACACGTTATTGGGCGTTAATGACTCACTACACTCCTATATAACCCTTTTAGAGAAACTATGACATGATAGAGGCTATAATAGACCACTATCACCGATCAAGGCCCAATACGGCCCATTAATGAAAGTAAGGCATTGTTTTGGCATTAACACCTAACTACGACTCGCAACACTCAAATACAACACTCTTAGAGCAGCTATGTCATGATAGAGGCTATAATGGGCCACTATCACCAATAAGGCCCAATACGACCCATTAATGAAAGTATGACATGTTATTGGGCGTTGACACTTAACTATGACTCACTACACTCGTATATAACCCTTTTAGATCAACTATGACATGATAGAGGCAATAATGGGCCACTAACATAAATCCAGGCCCAATACGACCCATTAATGAAAGTATGACATGTTATTAGGCGTTAACACCTAACTATGACTCACTACACTCCTATATAAGCCTTTTAGAGCAACTATAATATGGTAAAGGCTATAATGAACCACTATCACCGATCAAGGCCCAATACGGCCCATTAATGAAAGTAAGGCATTTTTTTGGCATTAACACTTAACTACGACTCACAACACTCAAATACAACACTCTTAGAGCAGCTATGTCATGATAGAGGCTATAATGGGCCACTATCACCAATAAGGCCCAATACGAGCCATTAATGAAAGTATGACATGTTATTGGGCGTTAACACTTAACTATGACTCACTACACTCCTATATAACCCTTTTAGATCAACTATGACATGATAGAGGCAATAATGGGCCACTAACATAAATCCAGGCCCAATACGGCCCATTAATGAAAGTATGACATGTTATTAGGCGTTAACACCTAACTATGACTCACTACACTCCTATATAAGCCTTTTAGAGCAACTATAATATGGTAAGGGCTATAATGAACCACTATCACCGATCAAGGCCCAATACGGCCCATTAATGAAAGTAAGGCATTTTTTTGGCATTAACACTTAACTACGATTCACAACACTCAAATACAACACTCTTAGAGCAGCTATGTCATGATAGAGGCTATAATGGGTCACTATCACCAATAAGGCCCAATACGACCCATTAATGAAAGTATGACATGTTATTGGGCGTTAACACTTAACTATGACTCACTACACTCCTATATAACCCTTTTAGATCAACTATGACATGATAGAGGCTATAATGGACCACTAACAAAAATCCAGTCCCAATACGGCTCATTAATGAAAGTATGACATGTTATTGGGCGTTAACACCTAACTATGACTCACTACACTCCTATATAACCCTTTTAGAGCAACCATGATATGATAGAGGCTATAATGAACCACTATCACCGATCAAGGCCCAATACGGCCCATTAATGAAAGTAAGGCATTTTATTGGCATTAACACCTAACTACGACTCACAACACTCAAATACAACACTCTTAGAGCAGCTATGTCATGATAGAGGCTATAATGGGCCACTATCACCAATAAGGCCCAATACGACCCATTAATGAAAGTATGACATGTTATTGGGTGTTAACACTTAACTATGACTCACTACACTCCTATATAACCCTTTTAGATCAACTATGACATGATAGAGGCAATAATGGGCCACTAACATAAATCCAGGCCCAATACGGCCCATTAATGAAAGTCTGACATGTTATTGGGCGTTAACACCTATCTATGACTCACTACACTCCTATATAAGCCTTTTAGAGCAACTATAATATGGTAGAGGCTATAATGAACCACTATCACCGATCAAGGCCCAATACGGCCCATTAATGAAAGTAAGGCATTTTATTGGCATTAACACCTAACTACGACTCACAACACTCATATACAACACTCTTAGAGCAGCTATGTCATGATAGAAGCTATAATGGGCCACTATCACCCATAAGGACGAATATGGCCCATTAATTAAAGTATGACATGTTATTGGGTGTTAACACTTAACTATGACTCAATACACACCTATATAACCCTTTTAGAGCAACTATGACAAGATAGAGGCTATAATGGGCCCCTAACAGAAATCCAGGCCCAATACGGCCCATTAATGAAAGTATGACACGTTATTGGGCGTTAAGACCTAACTATGACTCACTACACTCCTATATAACACTTTTAGAGCAACTATGACATGATAGAGGCTATAATGGACCACTATCACCGATCAAGGCCTAATACGGCTCATTAATGAAAGTAAGGCATTTTTTGGCATTAACACCTAACTACGACTCACAACACTCATATACAACACTCTTAGAGCAGCTATGTTATGATAGAGGCTATAATGGGCCACTATCACCCATAAGGACGAATATGGCCCATTAATTAGAGTATGACATGTTATCGGGTGTTAACATTTAACTATGACTCAATACACACCTATATAACCCTTTTAGAGCAACTATGACAAGATAGAGGCTATAATGGGCCCCTAACAGAAATCCAGGCCCAATACGGCCCATTAATGAAAGTATGACATGTTATTGGGCGTTAACACCTAACTATGACTCACTACACTCCTATATAACACTTTTAGAGCAACTATGACATGATAGAGGCTATAATGGACCACTATCACCGATCAAGGCCTACTACGGCCCATTAATGAAAGTAAGGCATTTTTTGGCATTAACACCTAACTACAACTCACAACACTCATATACAACACTCTTAGAGCAGCTATGTTATGATAGAGGCTATAATGGGCCACTATCACCCATAAGGACGAATATGGCCCATTAATTAGAGTATGACATGTTATCGGGTGTTAACATTTAACTATGACTCAATACACACCTATATAACCCTTTTAGAGCAACTATGACAAGATAGAGGCTATAATGGGCCCCTAACAGAAATCCAGGCCCAATACGGCCCATTAATGAAAGTATGACATGTTATTGGGCGTTAGCACCTAACTATGACTCACTACACTCCTATATAACACTTTTAGAGCAACTATGACATGATAGAGGCTATAATGGACCACTATCACCGATCAAGGCCTACTACGGCCCATTAATGAAAGTAAGGCATTTTTTGGCATTAACACCTAACTACAACTCACAACACTCATATACAACACTCTTAGAGCAGCTATGTTATGATAGAGGCTATAATGGGCCACTATCACCAATAAGGCCCAATACGACCCATTAATGAAAGTATGACATGTTATTGGGCGTTAACACTTAACTATGACTCACTACACTCCTATATAACCCTTTTAGAGCAACTATGACATGATAGAGGATATAATGGGCCACCAACCGAAATCCAGGCCCAATACGGCCCATTAATGAAAGTATGACATGTTATTGGGTGTTAACACCTAACTATGACTCACCACACTCCTATATAAGCCTCTTAGAGCAACTATAATATGTTAGAGGCTGTAATGGACCACTATCACCGATCAAGGCCCAATACGGCCCATTAATGAAAGTAACTTATTTTATTGGCATTAACACCTAACTACGACTCACAACACTCATATACAACACTCTTAGAGCAGCTATGTCATGATAGAAGCTATAATGGGCCACTATCACCAATAAGGCCCAATACAACCCACTAATGAAAGTATGACATGTTATTGGGCGTTAACACTTAACTTTGACTCACTACACTCCTATATAACCCTTTTAGAGCAACTATGACATGATAGCGGGTATAATGGGCCACTAACAGAAATCCAGGCCCAATACGGCCAATTAATGAAAGTATGACACGTTATTGGGCGTTAATGACACACTACACTCCTATATAACCCTTTTAGAGCAACTATGACATGATAGAGGCTATAATGGACCACTATCACCGATCAAGGCCCAATACGGCCCATTAATGAAAGTAAGGCATTTGTTTGGCATTAACACCTAACTACGACTCACAACACTCAAATACAACACTCTTAGAGCAGCTATGTCATGATAGAGGCTATAATGGGTCACTATCACCAATAAGGCCCAATACGACCCATTAATGAAAGTATGACATGTTATTGGGCGTTAACACTTAACTATGACTCACTACACTCCTATATAACCCTTTTAGATCAACTATGACATGATAGAGGCTATAATGGACCACTAACAAAAATCCAGTCCCAATACGGCTCATTAATGAAAGTATGACATGTTATTGGGCGTTAACACCTAACTATGACTCACTACACTCCTATATAACCCTTTTAGAGCAACCATGATATGATAGAGGCTATAATGAACCACTATCACCGATCAAGGCCCAATACGGCCCATTAATGAAAGTAAGGCATTTTATTGGCATTAACACCTAACTACGACTCACAACACTCAAATACAACACTCTTAGAGCAGCTATGTCATGATAGAGGCTATAATGGGCCACTATCACCAATAAGGCCCAATACGACCCATTAATGAAAGTATGACATGTTATTGGGTGTTAACACTTAACTATGACTCACTACACTCCTATATAACCCTTTTAGATCAACTATGACATGATAGAGGCAATAATGGGCCACTAACATAAATCCAGGCCCAATACGGCCCATTAATGAAAGTCTGACATGTTATTGGGAGTTAACACCTATCTATGACTCACTACACTCCTATATAAGCCTTTTAGAGCAACTATAATATGGTAGAGGCTATAATGAACCACTATCACCGATCAAGGCCCAATACGGCCCATTAATGAAAGTAAGGCATTTTATTGGCATTAACACCTAACTACGACTCACAACACTCATATACAACACTCTTAGAGCAGCTATGTCATGATAGAAGCTATAATGGGCCACTATCACCCATAAGGACGAATATGGCCCATTAATTAAAGTATGACATGTTATTGGGTGTTAACACTTAACTATGACTCAATACACACCTATATAACCCTTTTAGAGCAACTATGACAAGATAGAGGCTATAATGGGCCCCTAACAGAAATCCAGGCCCAATACGGCCCATTAATGAAAGTATGACACGTTATTGGGCGTTAACACCTAACTATGACTCACTACACTCCTATATAACACTTTTAGAGCAACTATGACATGATAGAGGCTATAATGGACCACTATCACCGATCAAGGCCTAATACGGCTCATTAATGAAAGTAAGGCATTTTTTGGCATTAACACCTAACTACGACTCACAACACTCACATACAACACTCTTAGAGCAGCTATGTTATGATAGAGGCTATAATGGGCCACTATCACCCATAAGGACGAATATGGCCCATTAATTAAAGTATGACATGTTATCGGGTGTTAACATTTAACTATGACTCAATACACACCTATATAACCCTTTTAGAGCAACTATGACAAGATAGAGGCTATAATGGGCCCCTAACAGAAATCCAGGCCCAATACGGCCCATTAATGAAAGTATGACATGTTATTGGGCGTTAACACCTAACTATGACTCACTACACTCCTATATAACACTTTTAGAGCAACTATGACATGATAGAGGCTATAATGGACCACTATCACCGATCAAGGCCTAATACGGCCCATTAATGAAAGTAAGGCATTTTTTGGCATTAACACCTAACTACAACTCACAACACTCATATACAACACTCTTAGAGCAGCTATGTTATGATAGAGGCTATAATGGGCCACTATCACCAATAAGGCCCAATACGACCCATTAATGAAAGTATGACATGTTATTGGGCGTTAACACTTAACTATGACTCACTACACTCCTATATAACCCTTTTAGAGCAACTATGACATGATAGAGGATATAATGGGCCACCAACCGAAATCCACGCCCAATACGGCCCATTAATGAAAGTATGACATGTTATTGGGTGTTAACACCTAACTATGACTCACCACACTCCTATATAAGCCTCTTAGAGCAACTATAATATGTTAGAGGCTGTAATGGACCACTATCACCGATCAAGGCCCAATACGGCCCATTAATTAAAGTAACTTATTTTATTGGCATTAACACCTAACTACGACTCACAACACTCATATACAACACTCTTAGAGCAGCTATGTCATGATAGAAGCTATAATGGGCCACTATCACCAATAAGGCCCAATACAACCCATTAATGAAAGTATGACATGTTATTGGGCGTTAACACTTAACTTTGACTCACTACACTCCTATATAACCCTTTTAGAGCAACTATGACATGATAGCGGGTGTAATGGGCCACTAACAGAAATCCAGGCCCAATACGGCCAATTAATGAAAGTATGACACGTTATTGGGTGTTAATGACACACTACACTCCTATATAACCCTTTTAGAGCAACTATGACATGATAGAGGCTATAATGGACCACTGTCACCGATCAAGGCCCAATACGGCCCATTAATGAAAGTAAGGCATTTTTTTGGCATTAACACCTAACTACGACTCACAACACTCAAATACAACACTCTTAGAGCAGCTATGTCATGATAGAGGCTATAATGGGTCACTATCACCAATAAGGCCCAATACGACCCATTAATGAAAGTATGACATGCTATTGGGCGTTAACACTTAACTATGACTCACTACACTCCTATATAACCCTTTTAGATCAACTATGACATGATAGAGGCTATAATGGACCACTAACAAAAATCCAGTCCCAATACGGCTCATTAATGAAAGTATGACATGTTATTGGGCGTTAACACCTAACTATGACTCACTACACTCCTATATAACCCTTTTAGAGCAGCCATGATATGATAGAGGCTATAATGGTCCACTAACAGAAATCCAGGCCCAATACAGCCCATTAATGAAAGTATGGCATGTTATTGGGCGTTAACACCTAACTATGACTCACTACACTCCTATATAAGCCTCTTAGAGCAACTATAATATGTTAGAGGCTGTAATGGACCACTATCACCGATCAAGGCCCAATACGGCCCATTAATGAAAGTAAGGCATTTTATTGGCATTAACACCTAACTACGACTCACAACACTCATATACAACACTCTTAGAGCAGCTATGTCATGATAGAAGCTATAATGGGCCACTATCACCAATAAGGCCCAATACAACCCATTAATGAAAGTATGACATGTTATTGGGCGTTAACACTTAACTATGACTCACTACACTCCTATATAACCCTTTTAGAGCAACTATGACATGATAGAGGGTATAATGGGCCACTAACAGAAATCCAGGCCCAATACGGCCAATTAATGGAAGTATGACACGTTATTGGGCGTTAATGACTCACTACACTCC
The DNA here is from genome assembly GCA_023525975.1 of Smallanthus sonchifolius. Taxonomy (NCBI): domain Eukaryota; kingdom Viridiplantae; phylum Streptophyta; class Magnoliopsida; order Asterales; family Asteraceae; genus Smallanthus; species Smallanthus sonchifolius. The sequence goes on from JAKNSE010000179.1 coordinate 34,028, forward strand.
TATATAACCCTTTTAGAGAAACTATGACATGATAGAGGCTATAATAGACCACTATCACCGATCAAGGCCCAATACGGCCCATTAATGAAAGTAAGGCATTGTTTTGGCATTAACACCTAACTACGACTCGCAACACTCAAATACAACACTCTTAGAGCAGCTATGTCATGATAGAGGCTATAATGGGCCAATATCACCAATAAGGCCCAATACGACCCATTAATGAAAGTATGACATGTTATTGGGCGTTAACACTTAACTATGACTCACTACACTCGTATATAACGCTTTTAGATCAACTATGACATGATAGAGGCAATAATGGGCCACTAACATAAATCCAGGCCCAATACGGCCCATTAATGAAAGTATGACATGTTATTAGGCGTTAACACCTAACTATGACTCACTACACTCCTATATAAGCCTTTTAGAGCAACTATAATATGGTAAAGGCTATAATGAACCACTATCACCGATCAAGGCCCAATACGGCCCATTAATGAAAGTAAGGCATTTTTTTGGCATTAACACTTAACTACGACTCACAACACTCAAATACAACACTCTTAGAGCAGCTATGTCATGATAGAGGCTATAATGGGCCACTATCACCAATAAGGCCCAATACGAGCCATTAATGAAAGTATGACATGTTATTGGGCGTTAACACTTAACTATGACTCACTACACTCCTATATAACCCTTTTAGATCAACTATGACATGATAGAGGCAATAATGGGCCACTAACATAAATCCAGGCCCAATACGGCCCATTAATGAAAGTATGACATGTTATTGGGCGTTAACACCTAACTATGACTCACTACACTCCTATATAACCCTTTTAGAGCAACCATGACATGATAGAGGCTATAATGGGCCACTAACAGAAATCCAGTCCCAATACAGCCCATTAATGAAAGTATGGCATGTTATTGGGCGTTAACACCTAACTATGACTCACTACACTCCTATATAAGCCTCTTAGAGCAACTATAATATGTTAGAGGCTGTAATGGACCACTATCACCGATCAAGGCCCAATACTGCCCATTAATGAAAGTAAGGCATTTTATTGGCATTAACACCTAACTACGACTCACAACACTCATATACAACACTCTTAGAGCAGCTATGTCATGATAGAAGCTATAATGGGACACTATCACCAATAAGGCCCAATACAACCCATTAATGAAAGTATGACATGTTATTGGGCATTAACACTTACCTATGACTCACTACACTCCTATATAACCCTTTTAGAGCAACTATGACATGATAGAGGGTATAATAGGCCACTAACAGAAATCCAGGCCCAATAAGGCCAATTAATGGAAGTATGACACGTTATTGGGCGTTAATGACTCACTACACTCCTATATAACCCTTTTAGAGCAACTATAGCATGATAGAGGCTATAATAGACCACTATCACCGATCAAGGCCCAATACGGCCCATTAATGAAAGTAAGGCATTGTTTTTGCATTAACACCTAACTACGACTCGCAACACTCAAATACAACACTCTTAGAGCAGCTATGTCATGATAGAGGCTATAATGGGCCACTGTCACCAATAAGGCCCAATACGACCCATTAATGAAAGTATGACATGTTATTGGGTGTTAACATTTAACTATGACTCACTACACTCCTATATAACCCTTTTAGATCAACTATGACATGATAGAGGCAATAATGGGCCACTAACATAAATCCAGGCCCAATACGGCCCATTAATGAAAGTCTGACATGTTATTGGGCGTTAACACCTATCTATGACTCACTACACTCCTATATAAGCCTTTTAGAGCAACTATAATATGGTAGAGGCTATAATGAACCACTATCACCGATCAAGGCCCAATACGGCCCATTAATGAAAGTAAGGCATTTTTTGGCATTAACACCTAACTACGACTCACAACACTCAAATACAACACTCTTAGAGCAGCTATGTCATGATAGAGGCTATAATGGGCCACTATCACCAATAAGGCCCAATACGACCCATTAATGAAAGTATGACATGTTATTGGGAGTTAACAGTTAACTATGACTCACTACACTCCTATATAACCCTTTTAGAGCAACTATGACATGATGGAGGCTATAATGGGCCACCAATAGAAATCCAGGCCCAATACGGCCCATTAATGAAAGTATGACATGTTATTGGGCGTTAACACCTAACTATGACTCACTACACTCCTATATAAGCCTTTTAGAGCAACTATAATATGGTAGAAGCTATAATGAACCACTATCACCGATCAAGGCCCAATACGGCCCATTAATGAAAGTAAGGCATTTTATTGGCATTAACACCTAACTACGACTCACAACACTCAAATACAGCACTCTTAGAGCAGCTATGTCATGATAGAGGCTATAATGGGACACTATCACCAATAAGGCCCAATACGACCCATTAATGAAAGTATGACATGTTATTGGGCGTTAACACTTAACTATGACTCACTACACTCGTATATAACCCTTTTAGATCAACTATGACATGATAGAGGCAATAATGGGCCACTAACATAAATCCAGGCCCAATACGGCCCATTAATGAAAGTATGACATGTTATTAGGCGTTAACACCTAACTATGACTCACTACACTCCTATATAACACTTTTAGAGCAACTATGACATGATAGAGGCTATAATGGACCACTATCACCGATCAAGGCCTAATACGGCCCATTAATGAAAGTAAGGCATTTTTTGGCATTAACACCTAACTACGTCTCACAACACTCATATACAACACTCTTAGAGCAGCTATGTTATGATAGAGGCTATAATGGGCCACTATCACCAATAAGGCCCAATACGACCCATTAATGAAAGTATGACATGTTATTGGGCGTTAACACTTAACTATGACTCACTACACTCCTATATAACCCTTTTAGAGCAACTATGACATGATAGAGGATATAATGGGCCACCAACCGAAATCCAGGCCCAATACGGCCCATTAATGAAAGTATGACATGTTATTGGGTGTTAACACCTAACTATGACTCACCACACTCCTATATAAGCCTCTTAGAGCAACTATAATATGTTAGAGGCTGTAATGGACCACTATCACAGATCAAGGCCCAATACGGCCCATTAATGAAAGTAAGGCATTTTATTGGTATTAACACCTAACTACGACTCACAACACTCATATACAACACTCTTAGAGCAGCTATGTCATGATAGAAGCTATAATGGGCCACTATCACCAATAAGGCCCAATACAACCCATTAATGAAAGTATGACATTTTATTGGGCGTTAACACTTAACTTTGACTCACTACACTCCTATATAACCCTTTTAGAGCAACTATGACATGATAGAGGGTATAATGGGCCACTAACATAAATCCAGGCCCAATACGGCCAATTTAATGAAAGTATGACACGGTATTGGGCGTTAATGACTCACTACACTCCTATATAACCCTTTTAGAGCAACTATGACATGATAGAGGCTATAATGGACCACTATCACCGATCAAGGCCCAATACGGCCCATTAATGACAGTAAGGCATTTTTTTGGCATTAACACCTAACTACGACTCACAACACTCAAATACAACACTCTTAGAGCAGCTATGTCATGATAGAGGCTATAATGGGCCAGTATCACCAATAAGGCCCAATACGACCCATTAATGAAAGTATGACATGTTATTGGGCGTTAACACTTAACTACGACTCACTACACTCCTATATAACCCTTTTAGATCAACTATGACATGATAGAGGCAATAATGGGCCACTAACATAAATCCAGGCCCAATACGGCCCATTAATGAAAGTATGACATGTTATTGGGCGTTAACACCTAACTATGACTCACTACACTCCTATATAAGCCTTTTAGAGCAACTATAATATGGTAGAGGCTATAATGAACCACTATCACCGATCAAGGCCCAATACGGCCCATTAATGAAAGTAAGGCATTTTATTGGCATTAACACCTAACTACGACTCACAACACTCATATACAACACTCTTAGAGCAGCTATGTCATGATAGAAGCTATAATGGGCCACTATCACCCATAAGGACGAATATGGCCCATTAATTAAAGTATGACATGTTATTGGGTGTTAACACTTAACTATGACTCACTACACACCTATATAACCCTTTTAGAGCAACTATGACAAGATAGAGGCTATAATGGGCCCCTAACAGAAATCCAGGCCCAATACGGCCCATTAATGAAAGTATGACACGTTATTGGGCGTTAACTCCTAACTATGACTAACTACACTCCTTGTAACATTTCTAATTTTCATCATGTAATCGTTTGATTTCAATAAACAAACACATTTCAGTTTCGATTCGTGTACGAACAAACTACGATACAGTTACATATACAAACTATTCTATTACAATAACAAATTAAACAAAAACGCAATTATCTCACAAGCCCCGAGGACCAAAACTGACAAAACTCAAAAACTACAAAACTAGGCAAGCACGGTCGCGCCTAGGTCTAGGCACGGTCGCGCCTGCCGACCTAAGCACGGTCGCGCCTAAAGTAGGCACGGTCGCGCTGATGAAACCACGTGACTCCGCAGAGTCAGTCAGTGGTCCATGCTCGTCAAATCAAATCACGTTAAGGCCGGATTTCACGCGTCCGACCATACCCAACTGTACACCATCTGAAACACGTCTCCAATTTCGTACTCCAATCGACCCATTTCAAATCCACACCTACCCCACTCACGAATTCGTGAGATTTCACGTTATAAGGAGAATCCAATGCCTCCTACACCTTCACATGCACCCTCTCGACCTCTCGGAGCATTCACTCGACACTCATACAACTTCTGGAGCCCGATCGATCGCCAAGACGCTCGAAAACGCGACCCATAGCCGACCGCATTCAATTGCCCAATAATCTCAAGTAAGTAATACACCAATAGCTTCGTATCATCCTCTACTACGAAAGCCCTATGCCAATTCGTAGTAGAAACACTCAAGTCTGTCCGATTTTTGAACGAAAAGCCGAAACTAAACTTTTAGTCGAACTACCTTTTAAACACGAAATAAATCCAATTAAAACTCATAGATAGCTTCGCAATCATCCACTAAGTGAAAGCCCTAAGAATACATAAACATTTAATATAAGAATCGACGAATTTGGGTCTGGAAAAGACCCGACACGGTCGCGCTCATCCCTGAGCGCGGTCGTGCTTGACCAAGCACAGTCGTGCCCCAGGTGTGGCCCGGTCGTGCTTACCGAGCAAACGAGTCTTGACCAAAAACAAACACTAGACGCGGTCGTGCCAGATACGAGCACGGTCGTGCTCTATGTCCAGACCCTCTGTAGTGACTTCTGACTCGACCACGGGCGCGCTCAGACCACCACGGTCACGCCCGGCAACGAGCGCGGTCGTGCCCTACTTGAGCACGGTCGTGCTCCTTGACCAGAAATCAATTATTTTTCTGTTTTAAAGTCTATTTAACATATTTTAGCTGAACATTTCAAAATGTAATTATAAAAATTATTTTATAAAATCCCAAGACCCGGGAATCATTTATAAACCAAATCCTTGATTTAGGAATTTAAAACGATTAATTCCCGATAGTTCGAAACCGATGAAATCGTGAGTTTATATAATCATTTTTATAAAACCATTTATACAAATATATATTTTGACTTAAACAAATATTATTTATTTAAATTTATATTTAAATAAATATAAATATATATCAGTTATTTAAATTTACATTTTAAAGGATATATATATCACTACTATTTAAAATGTACTAAATAGATAAATAAAATTATTTATTTATTTATTTCAAACAAACCCTAAACGTACAAATCCATTTTTCGACATAAAAATAACACAAACAATGACACGCGTTATACATTTATCCAATAGGTCAAACGTAGCAACCTACAACACGCTTGGCATTTTTGGTTGATTTTGCGCAAACTACACTACCCAACACAAGTGAGTTTTTACATAGCCCCCTTTTTCCTTTTTACACATATTTTGGGGTGAAACATGTTCCTTCAACAACTCGCTATTTACAACTACGTGCGTACAATTCTACCATATGGTCATATGCGTTTAATTATGCGTTGTGCCAGAATACTAACTGTTAAGGCTACATACACATGACATACTCGTGCAATTATACAACACATACACAGGACATACTCGTGCAATTATACAACACATACACATGACATACTCGTGCAATTATACAACACATACACATGACATACTCGTGCAGTTATACAATACATATACATGACATACTCGTGCAATTATACTACACATACAACGGGATAACATGTGTTGCTATGCCCTTCATTGGGCTAACATTGGTATGTTATGCCCTCCATCGGGCCAACATTGGTATGTTGTGCCCTTCATTTGGATAACATTGGTATGTTATTCAATTACAAGGTTACATCTGTGCAACTAGCTTAACTTAGATTCTCCATAAATGCTTCTTAAACCATGTATCATATGAATTGTACACAAAACATTTGAACTTTACTTGTGGTGTCAAAACCTATGTATGCTCACCAACTATTTATAGTTGACACTCTCGTTTTAAACATGTTTCAGGTACTAAGCTTTGAGTTCATATCCAAGATGCTACACATAGGAACTGGACCTAGTATCTAAATTGATAAAGAAATTTTGTATTTTGATTCTTGTAAACATTCTACTTGATTACTTGAAATATGAAATGGAATTGGTTATTTATATATTACAACTTTAGTCAACCATGAGCTTATGAACAGTCTGCACAGCTTCACGCCCCGGCGTTTTCCGCCGCCGGCCGGGGTGTGACAGATTGGTATCAGAGCCTTGGTTATAGGGAATTAGGTTATTAGACACTCTTGACCTAGACTATAACCTTAGGACACCCATACAATGCCATGCTACTACGTGTTACATGATTACTTCTTGTAGAAATATTTCTATATACTATCATAAGTAATTACACTACATGATGCTAGTCTATTAAATTTTGTGCTTACATTCATTACTATCTACATGCTATGTGTTACATGTTCATTAACTCAGGTGTTGGTTTACTTGCTACATAAAATGTTTATTAGAATTCATGACATATTAGGTGTACCTAGGCAATAAACTGATTAAATAATATTCACACCCATAGCCTAAACCACATATCCCTCTTGCCTGCTTCTATGTCGTCGTCATCATCGCTTGTGGGACATCATACTCATGGACGCTAGTCTATTAAATTTTCTTTTGCACCTCGTTAAGGATTTTAGACTTGGAGAATTATTAAAGGACACGTGCAATCTGGAAGGGTAACACCTGTACCCTGGGTTTTCTGTCTAGGAAAGCATTTCATATAAATCCCAATCAACCGAGGGATCCGTGTGCTTTCCTGGGAATTCCCGGGATGAGTGTTTACCTATAGGCTAAAGCACGTCTCCTTGAAAATTTTATAAGTCTAATTAACCTTAATATGTCATAGTGTTCAAGCAGTAATGTGATTACTTGAATACCATCCGAACTATGAAATAAATGTGTTATTATTCCTCCTATCCTAAATTTCAACAAATTTTTATAAATCCTCACAACTCTTTTATATCATTCTCTTTTTGTATAGAATGCCTCCTCGTCGTAACAGCAACCACCGCAACACCGACAATGCCAACAACAACAATAACACCAACCTTGCCACTCTCCTCACTCAGCTAGTAACTCAACTAACTCAAGCCAACAACAACAATAATGGAAACGCCAGTGGTAGTGCTAATACTGGTGGTGGCAGTGGTGCCGACCCACCACAATGTACCTTCAAACACTTCAACTCATGTAATCCCCTCACATTTTATGGCACCGAAGGAGCCACGGGACTCCTTCAATGGTTTGAGAGTATTGAGAACACTTTTCTCAATAGTGACTGTCCCGACAACCTCCGTGTTCGTCATGCCACCAGCGTCTTCAAGAAACGGGCGCTCACCTGGTGGAATGGTGAGAAAAGAACTAGGGGCCTGGATGTGGCAATGGCCCTACCGTGGGAAGAATTGAAAAGGGTCATGACCGAGGAGTTCTGTCCTCGAAATGAAATGAAGAAGTTGGAAGCTGAGTTTTGGGATCTTACCCAAGACAGCGGTGAAAGTATAGCCTACACAACTCGTTTCCACGAGTTAAGTCTTCTTGTGCCCCACATGGTCACACCATTAGCCCGATGCATTGACAAATACATAGGTGGTTTACCTAGGCAGATTCAGGATACTGTCCTAGGAAGAAACCCAACAACTCTTGAAGACGCTATTCGCCTAGCTGCCACATTAACTGATAACCACGTGAAGACGGGTACATTAACAAGGAAGGGTGCAATGAAAGTCACTGACCCAGCAGCCCCTTTTGAACCCCCTAGAGAAGACAAACCAAACTTCCCCAATACAATAAGAAACGAAATTTCGCTATCGCTATCCCTGCGGTACCAATCAACCAAGTTGCTCCACTAAACCATTTGAACCAGAATATGAAACCATATATGGGCAACAACCCTTTGTGCAACACATGCAATTATCATCACTTCCTAAAAATGCCATGCCGTCTATGTGCCAACTGTGGGAGATATGGCCATACTACCAATGTTTGCCGATCTGGACCGCCCATTACTCAAACCAACCAAGGGAACAGGACCGTGCAGCAAGGGATAAACCCAGTGGTTCCGGCTATTACTGATGGACGAGCTTGCTTTGAATGTGGTGACCCAAACCATTTCCGTCACCGATGTCCCCGGATTGTCAATGTTGTCCAAGGTGGTGCTCGTGGACGTACTTTCAACATAAACACCAACGAAAATCAAGTCAACACCGAGACAGTGAATGAGACCAATTGAAACTAGTGCAAGATGGAGTAAATGATGAAGACCCAATCTAGAATAAAATTTCGCACTGTAATCATTTACGTTATCTTGTCGTTGTTCGAACTATTTACACCTACCGCGGTTTGCCACTATTATATTGAGCTTGCTAGCCAATTTCAAGAAGATGAGTCTTTCCGCATGAGCATTTACCATACATACAAACACCGACACCTTAAAACTCGACTACCCGCATTTTTCATAAATATCAAACAACACACATGTCCTCGACACTCGACCACCTATGCAAACAAATTCATTAATGTGCGTCACTCATGAGATTCAATAGCTTACACACGAACATCCACAAATCACATGAGACGCAGTTATTCACAAACATACATGATACATGCAACGTAGTCGTTTACCATATACATGATTGATTACACGCTACATGAACCTTAGTTGTTTACAACATACACGATACAAGATCGATTACATGATACATGAAGCTAAGTTGGGTGCAATATACACAGTACTAGATTAACCACATAATACATAAAGCTTGGTTGCCCACGATACTCAATTAGGTGTTAACGCCCAATAACATGCCTTACTTCATTAATGGGTCGTATTGGGCCTTGATCGGTGTTAGCGTCCCATTACAGCCTCGACCATATTATAGTAGCTCTAAGAGGGTTATATAGGAATGTAGTAAGTCATAGTTAGGTGTTAACAGCCATTAACATGTTATACTTTCATTAATGGGCCGTATTGGGCCGGATTCCTGTTAGTGGCCCCTTATAGCCTCTATCATGTCATAGTTGCTCTAAAAGTATTATATAGGAGTGTAGTGAATCATAGTTAAGTGTTAACGCCCAATAACATGTCATACTTTCATTAATGGGACGTATATGGCCTTATTGGTGATAATGGCCCATAATAGCTCCTATCATGACCTAGCTGCTCTAAGAGTGTTGTATATGAGTGTTGTGAGTCGTAGTTAGGTGTTAACGCCCAATAACATGCCTTACTTTCATTAATGGGCTGTATTGGGCCATGATCGGTGATAGTGGTCCATTATAGGCTCTACCATATTATAGTTTCTCTAAGAGGCTTATATAGGAGTGTAGTGAGTCATAGTTAGGTGTTAACGCCTAATAACATGTCATACTTTCATTAATGGGCCGTATCGGGCCTTGATTTCTGTTAGTGTCCATTATAGCCTCTATCATGTCATAGTTGCTCCAAAAAGGTTGTACAAGAGCGTTGTGAGTCATAGTTAAGTGTTAACGCCCAATAACATGACATACTTTCATTAATGGGCTTTATTGGTGATAGTGTCCCATTATAGCTTCTATCATGACATAGTTTCTCTAAGAGTGTTGTATATGAGTGTTGTGAGTCATAGTTTGGTGTTAACGCCAAATAACATGCCTTACTTTCACTAATGGGCCGTATTGGGCCTTGATCCGTGTTAGTGGCCCATTATAGCCACTACCATATCATTGTTGCTCTAGGAGGGTTATATAGGAGTGTAGTGAGTCTTAGTTAAGTGTTAACGCCCAATAACATGTCATGCTTTCATTAATGGGCCGTATTGGGCCTTATTGGTGATAGTGGCCCATTATAGCTTCTATCATGACATAGTTGCTCTAAGAGGGTTGTATATGTGTGTTGTGGGTCATAGTTAGGTGTTAACGCCTAATAACATGCCTTACTTCATTAATGGGTCGTATTGGGCCTTGATAGGTGTTAGCGTCCCATTATAGCCTCGACCATATTATAGTTGCTCTAAGAGGGTTATATAGGAATGTAGTAAGTCATAGTTAGGTGTTAACAGCCATTAACATGTCTTCATTAATGGGCAGTATTGGGCCTGGATTCCTGTTAGTGGCCCGTTATAGCCTCTTTCATGTCATAGTTGCTCTAAAAGTGTTATATAGGAGTGTAGTGAATCATAGTTAAGTGTTAACACCCAATAACATGTCACACTTTCATTAATGGGACGTATTGGGCCTTATTGGTGATAGTGGCCCATTATAGCTCCTATCATGACCTAGCTGCTCTAAGAGTGTTGTATATGAGTGTTGTGAGTCGTAGTTAGGTGTTAACGCCCAATAACATGCCTTACTTTCATTAATGGGCCGTATTGGGCCATGATCGGTGATAGTGGTCCATTATAGGCTCTACCATATTATAGTTTCTCTAAGAGGATTATATAGGAGTGTAGTGAGTCATAGTTAGGTGTTAACGCCCAATAACATGTCATACTTTCATTAATGGGCCGTATCGGGCCTTGATTTCTGTTAGTGTCCATTATAGCCTCTATCATGTCATAGTTGCTCCAAAAAGGTTGTATAGGAGCGTTGTGAGTCATAGTTAAGTGTTAACGCCCAATAACATGTCATACTTTCATTAATGGGCTTTACTGGTGATAGTGGCCCATTATAGCTTCTATCATGACATAGTTTCTCTAAGAGTGTTGTATATGAGTGTTGTGAGTCATAGTTTGGTGTTAACGCCCAATAACATGCCTTACTTTCATTAATGGCCCGTATTGGGCCTTGATCCGTGTTAGTGGCCCATTATAGCCACTACCATATCATAGTTGCTCAAAAAGGGTTATATAGGAGTGTAGTGAGTCTTTGTTAAGTGCTAACGCCCAATAACATGTCATACTTTCATTAATGGGCCGTATTGGGCCTTATTGGTGATAGTGGCCCATTATAGCTTCTATCATGACATAGTTGCTCTAAGAGGGTTGTATATGTGTGTTGTGGGACATAGTTAGGTGTTAACGCCCAATAACATGCCTTACTTTATTAATGGGTCGTATTGGGCCTTGATCGGTGTTAGCGTCCCATTACAGCCTCGACCATATTATAGTTGCTCTAAGAGGGTTATATAGGAATGTAGTAAGTCATAATTAGGTGTTAACAGCCATTAACATGTCATACTTTCATTAATGGGCCGTATTGGGCCTGGATTCCTGTTAGTGGCCCGTTATAGCCTCTATCATGTCATAGTTGCTCTAAAAGTGTTATATAGGAGTGTAGTGAATCATAGTTAAGTGTTAACGCCCAATAACATGTCATACTTTCATTAATGGGACGTATTGGGCCTTATTGGTGATAGTGGCCCATAATAGCTCCTATCATGACCTAGCTGCTCTAAGAGTGTTGTATATGAGTGTTGTGAGTCGTAGTTAGGTGTTAACGCCCAATAACATGCCTTACTTTCATTAATGGGCCGTATTGGGCCATGATCGGTGATAGTGGTCCATTATAGGCTCTACCATATTATAGTTTCTCTAAGAGGCTTATATAGGAGTGTAGTGAGTCATAGTTAGGTGTTAACGCCTAATAACATGTCATACTTTCATTAATGGGCCGTATCGGGCCTTGATTTCTGTTAGTGTCCATTATAGCCTATATCATGTCATAGTTGCTCCAAAAAGGTTGTACAAGAGCGTTGTGAGTCATAGTTAAGTGTTAACGCCCAATAACATGTCATACTTTCATTAATGGGCTTTATTGGTGATAGTGGCCCATTATAGCTTCTATCATGACATAGTTTCTCTAAGAGTGTTGTATATGAGTGTTGTGAGTCATAGTTTGGTGTTAACACCCAATAACATGCCTTACTTTTACTAATGGGCCGTATTGGGCCTTGATCCGTGTTAGTGGCCCATTATAGCCACTACCATATCATAGTTGCTCTAGGAGGGTTGTATAGGAGTGTAGTGAGTCTTAGTTAAGTGTTAACGCCCAATAACATGTCATGCTTTCATTAATGGGCCGTATTGGGCCTTATTGGTGATAGTGGCCCATTATAGCTTCTATCATGACATAGTTGCTCTAAGAGGGTTGTATATGTGTGTTGTGGGTCATAGTTAGGTGTTAACGCCCAATAACATGCCTTACTTCATTAATGGGTCGTATTGGGCCTTGATCGGTGTTAGCGTCCCATTATAGCCTCGACCATATTATAGTTGCTCTAAGAGGGTTATATAGGAATGTAGTAAGTCATAGTTAGGTGTTAACAGCCATTAACATGTCTTCATTAATGGGCAGTATTGGGCCTGGATTCCTGTTAGTGGCCCGTTATAGCCTCTATCATGTCATAGTTGCTCTAAAAGTGTTATATATGAGTGTAGTGAATCATAGTTAAGTGTTAACACCCAATAACATGTCACACTTTCATTAATGGGACGTATTGGGCCTTATTGGTGATAGTGGCCCATTATAGCTCCTATCATGACCTAGCTGCTCTAAGAGTGTTGTATATGAGTGTTGTGAGTCGTAGTTAGGTGTTAACGCCCAATAACATGCCTTACTTTCATTAATGGGCCGTATTGGGCCATGATCGGTGATAGTGGTCCATTATAGGCTCTACCATATTATAGTTTCTCTAAGAGGATTATATAGGAGTGTAGTGAGTCATAGTTAGGTGTTAACGCCCAATAACATGTCATACTTTCATTAATGGGCCGTATCGGGCCTTGATTTCTGTTAGTGTCCATTATAGCCTCTATCATGTCATAGTTGCTCCAAAAAGGTTGTATAGGAGCGTTGTGAGTCGTAGTTAAGTGTTAACGCCCAATAACATGTCATACTTTCATTAATGGGCTTTATTGGTGATAGTGGCCCATTATAGCTTCTATCATGAGATAGTTTCTCTAAGAGTGTTGTATATGAGTGTTGTGAGTCATAGTTCGGTGTTAACGCCCAATAACATGCCTTACTTTCATTAATGGCCCGTATTGGGCCTTGATCCGTGTTAGTGGCCCATTATAGCCACTACCATATCATAGTTGCTCAAAGAGGGTTATATAGGAGTGTAGTGAGTCTTTGTTAAGTGCTAACGCCCAATAACATGTCATACTTTCATTAATGGGCCGTATTGGGCCTTATTGGTGATAGTGGCCCATTATAGCTTCTATCATGACATAGTTGCTCTAAGAGGGTTGTATATGATTGTTGTGAGTCGTAGTTAGATGTTAACGCCCAATAACATGCCTTAGTTTCATTAATGGGCCGTATTGGTCCATGATCGGTGATAGTGGTCCATTATAGGCTCTACCATATTATAGTTTCTCTAAGAGGCTTATATAGGAGTGTAGTGAGTCATAGTTAGGTGTTAACGCCCAATAACATGTCATACTTTCATTAATGGGCCGTATCGGGCCTTGATTTCTGTTAGTGTCCGTTATAGCCTCTATCATGTCATAGTTACTCCAAAAAGGTTGTATAGGAGCGTTGTGAGTCATAGTTAAGTGTTAACGCCCAATAACATGTCATACTTTCATTAATGGGCTTTATTGGTGATAGTGGCCCATTATAGCTTCTATCATGTCACACCCCAACCGTGCATCTTAACCACGGGTGCAACTTAATTGACAAAAGAACACAATGGAATAAAGACATTTACTATTAAAGTTTCATAATATTAAAAAATCCCAATTTCATAAGTTTCGAATTAAACCAAACAGATAACATGTTCAAAAGACAAGCAACTTAAAATAAGATTCTTCAATTGATATCTAGGCAAATCCTATCACGAGCTTAATCACCTGAAACATGTACGAAAAACAAGTGTCAACTAAAAATAGTTGGTGAGAAATCACAGGTTTAATAAAAGTATAAGTTTGGAAAAGGTGACAATTCATATTCCAAGATCATCTTATAGCACGTAATAAAACAAACACATGATTAGCAAATCCAACCTAAAATGATGAGTAACGAATAAGTGGTACAACTCGCAAGTTGCACTCATAACGAATAAGATGTCCAACCAAAAGTTGTCCATAAAGTATATGCGGTTTCCATCCTATGGCCCATATCTATACTACCGTTGGCTTGAAAGTTTCAAGTTAAGGATTTGCAAGTTTAACGTTTATCATGTTGTGTTCATTTACTCACATACATATAAGATTCACTTGTTTTAGAATTGTTTGAAAACGAACGTTTTTAATGCGTGCCAACGCGTACATGTTTCCCCCAAAACGATTTGAATAAAGTGGGGCTATGAAGTCTCACCTTGAAAGCTAGACGAGATAAGAAACTTGAACGAATAGACGAGATGAATCATGGACCAGACCCTAAACAAATAAATAAACCAGTTTTAGGGTAGGTTCGATGGTTGCGAGTGTTAGATAGGCGGTTCGGGTCATAAGATTAAGAATTAGTTGCAAAAATAGAGTTTTAGTTGATTTTCAGATTTGGACAGCAAAGTAGCTGAACAGAAACGGGATTGTTAAAAATATAAAACGACGTCTAAAAATTATGAAATTTTACAAGGAATTAGTTTAAGTCGTTCCGAAGAAGTTTCGTTTAGAAAGTTTTTCCATTTGAGACTCAGATCATAGCCAAAATAGTCCAACAAGACAGAAGGTACTGAAAAAGGTTTTTGTCCCGTTTTGGCTACTACGGAGTCATACTTTTGAATTAGAAAACGATCCAATTATGGTTGGAAAGGAAATTCGACGAACTACGTCGTGTAAATTGAGTTTGCTCATTTTAGATTAATTATGGTCAAGTTATGCTCAGTTAAATTCATCACAGTTTCTGGCCAAAATCAATGGTTGCACTTAAGTGGTCCGTTTAGGGTTTTAAGATTACCGAACACGCAAATAAAAATTAGATGAATGTTATTATGTTATTATAATACATAATATAATCAGATTAGGTTAGCCAAAACGTCCTGTGTCACCGGTCTAGCCAAGATATTCACAAAAGCGTTTTGGAGAATCACAGAATGCAATCGGCATAGCCGACACGAGCAAGTGGATTCTATATTTAATTAGCGTGTGAGTTCATATAAGTGATAATATAGAATAAATAACATGTTTTAAGTTAGCAAGAACATACTAAAGCATCGGCAGAGCCACTTTTGCAATCGTTGTCTTGAGGATTCGCAGAATGCGACGGCATAGCTCCATTGCAAACGGGATCCTTTGTTTGTTAGTTGGTGATGTTGGCATGATTTATTAGTTTGATTACGATTATTAGAGGGTTTTTAGGGCTGAGGTTTCACATGATCAAGTGATCATGGATAGAAAATAGAAAAATATTGAGGGGATGAAGAAAGAATAAAATAAAAAGACGGTATTCAACTTCGGAGGGTTACTTACTTGTTTGATCTTCAAACTCTTGGAATCCTCTAAGGGATTTTCGAAATCTTCAAGGTTGGGAAGGGATTTCACAACTTAGGAGGGGTTGGGAGTGTTTGAGGGAGAATTAGCAAAGAAAACAAGATCCTAAGCCTCCTATTTATACTAATGGTTGAAGGGGTGTAAATATGGAATGTCTTGGAAAGCAATTTAGGGTTTTAGGGCCCTAAAATTTGCGAAATTTTCCTCAATGGGGCTGGGTTTTTTGTGATTTCTTGCTTGGGCTAGGTCCAAGAGTAGGTGGGTTGGGTCATAGCTTGATCCGGTTGAGTGCGCGCATTCAAAAATTGCGATTTTAAGCATTTCTAAGCGAAATTGGTAAATGTTTTCAACATTAAAGTTGATTGTCATAACAAAAAGAGTATGTTTAGCTAAAAACATTTAAGTTAAAGTTACGTTATTCGCGTATAGTAGTTGGCGATCGGTGGGCGAGAAAACGGACTTTTTGATCGTTTTTTGAATTTCAGGATTTATTTACGGAAAGTTTTGCAAACAAACTTTGTTTTAATTAAAGAAATGAATATTTTAAACATTTAAAACATAAATTAATGTCATGTTAAACGATTTGTCGGTCGTGGACGGTACGTAGTTAACGACGGTTTAAAAGGCGAACGATCGCACGAAAGTACTAACTAGTACTTTTAAGCATCAATTCACATTGAATGGGTTGTAAGAACATGTTTGAGATGTATGGGGGTGGTTCATGTGTATTTAATGTGTCATAAAGATCAATTAAGTCTACGTGCGATCCATGAATCAATCACAGATAAGTATAAGTCTTTGAAATCAAGCATAAACGTAATGTTTCACATTTGAACTAGTATTGTAACAACGTCTGAATAGGATTTCAAGTAAAATGAAATGTCATGCGGATTTTCATTGATAAGTCTAGAATGAGTACAAGTAGTGAAAATCAGAAGTGTCACAGTCTCCCCTAGTTAAAAGAATTTCGTCCCCGAAATTCAACTAGTGGAGGCTGTAGGGTCTAGAAAGAGATGAGGGTACTTATGTTTCATTTGGCCTTCACGTTCCCAGGTGAACTCAGGGCCATGCTTGGCTTCCCAACGAACTTTCACGATAGGGATGCGGCTACGCTTGAGTTGCTTGACTTCACGGTCCATGATTTCAACGAGCTTTTCGACGAAATGCATAGAGTTGTCGATACGAACATCATCCAGAGGAAATTGAAGTGTGTCATCAGCAAGGCACCTTTTAAGGTTTGATACATGAAAAACTTCATGAACGTTACAAAGTTCGGTTGGTAGCTTGAGTCTATAGGCTACTGGGCCAATCCTTTCAAGAATTTCGAATGGCCCAACGAACCTAGGGGCTAGCTTTCCCTTCTTCCCAAATCGGACAACACCTTTCCAGGGGGAAACCTTGAGTAAGACTCTATCACCGACTTGAAATTCAAGGGGCTTCCTACAGTTGTCAGCATAACTCTTTTGACGATCACGAGAGGCCTTGAGTCTTTCTTGAATTTGAAGTATCTTGTTGGTGGTTTCTTGAATGAGTTCGGGACCGGTGATTTGAGCGTCTCCGATCTCGGTCCAACACACCGGAGATCGACACTTCCTACCATATAGAACCTCGAAAGGGGCGCACTTGATGCTCGTATGGTAACTATTGTTGTAAGAGAATTCGATGAGTGGCAAGTGTTGATCCCAACTTCTTCCAAAGTCAATCACACAAGAACGGAGCATGTCTTCCAAGGTCTGTATGGTCCTTTCACTTTGACCATCAGTCTGGGGATGGTAAGCCGTGCTAAGGTTCAAACGAGTTCCCAAAGCTTTCTGTAAATATTGCCAGAATCGGGAGGTAAAACGGCTATCACGGTCGGAGATAATGGATAGAGGGACACCGTGACGTGTCACGACCTCATTGATATAAAGTCTAGAAAGCTTCTCCATTTTGTAGTTCTCACGGATTGGGAGAAAATGAACGGATTTGGTTTAGCGGTCAACAATGACCCAGATGGAGTCATGACCACTAGAGGTTCGCGGAAGCTTAGTGATGAAGTCCATGGAAATTTGCTCACATTTCCATTGTGGGATTTCGGGTTGTTGGAGAAGACCAGATGGTTTCTGGTGCTCAGCTTTAACTTTAGAGCAAGTAAGACACTTCCCTACATAGAGGGCGATGTCTTTCTTCATTCCTGGCCACCAATAAAACTCTTTCAAGTCGTGATACATCTTATCAGCACCGGGATGAACAGAATAACGGGATTTATGTGCTTCATCAAGGATAAGGGTTCGGAGCTCACTTGAGTCGGGGATCTAAATTCGACCCATGAAGTAAAGGAGATCATCGGGTTTGGGTTCCAAGTGCTTTTCGACACCACAATCCAAATCCTTCTTCAACTCATCATTTGCAACAACTTGTTTTTGAGCTAGGAGGATCTTATCTTTGAGACTGGTTTGGACCAACATTCCCATGGCTCGCACACGGGTGGGTTTGATTCGGTCCTTACGACTAAGGGCGTCAGCCACCACATTAGCTTTCCCCGGGTGGTAACGAATTTCGTAATCGTAGTCACTAAGTAATTCAACCCAACGTCGCTGCCTCATGTTGAGTTCTTTCTGGTTCAGAATATGTTGAAGGCTCTTGTGATCAGTAAAAACCACACATTTAGTGCCGAAGAGATAATGTCTCCAGATTTTTAAAGCAAAGACCACCGCACCCAACTCAAGGTCATGAGTGGTGTAGTTCTTTTCGTGAACCTTGAGTTGTCTGGATGCATAGGCTATGACCTTGTCTCGTTGCATCAACACGCAACCAAGACCTTGGTTTGAGGCATCACAGTATACAACGAAATCATCATTGCCATCGGGAAGACTTAGAATAGGGGAGTTGCACAATTTCTGCTTAAGAGTTTGGAACGCATCTTCTTGCTTTTGTTCCCAGACGAAAGGCTTATTTTTCTGAGTTAATGTAGTGAGAGGCAGGGCAATCTTCGAAAATTTCGGGATGAATCTTCGATAATAACCCGCCAAACCCAGAAACGAACGGATCTCAGAGGGTGTGGATGGTGTACTCCAATTCTTGATAGCGGTGACTTTGGCTGGATCGACGTGTATACCCTGGTTGTTGATCACGTGACCTAAGAAATGAATTTCTCTAAGCCAGAATTCACACTTGGAGAATTTAGCATGAAGTTGTTCCTTCTTCAAGAGTTCCAAAATCAGCTTAAGGTGGGTTGTATGATCCTCTTTGGTTCGGGAGTAGATCAAGATGTCATCGATGAAGACAATGACAAATTGATCTAGGTAGGGTTTGCAGACACGGTTCATGAGGTCCATGAACACCGCGGGCGCATTGGTTAACCCAAAAGGCATAACCATGAACTCTTAGTGTCCATAACGAGTTCTAAAAGCAGTTTTGGGAATGTCCTCTTCATGGACTCGGAGTTGATGATACCCAGATCGGAGGTCAATCTTCGAGAAACAAGTTGCTCCTTGCAGTTGATCGAAAAGGTCATCGATCCTAGGTAGCGGGTAACGATTCTTGATGGTAAGCTTGTTTAGTTCACGGTAGTCCATGCACATGCGGAAGGACCCATCCTTCTTCTTGACAAAGAGAACCGGAGCTCCCCAAGGTGAGAAGCTCGGTCTAATGAATCCCTTGTCCAGCAGCTCTTGCAGTTGGCTAGATAGTTCTTGCATCTCAGAAGGGGCTAGGCGGTACGGAGATTTGGCAATGGGGTTAGCTCCCGGTAAAAGATCAATCCGAAATTCAACTTGTCGAGTTGGAGGGAGTCCATGCAAGTCATCAGGGAATACTTCCGGAAAATCTCGGATGATCGGTATATCTTGTAATTTCTTTTCTTCAGATTTCTCGACCACATGTGCCAAGAAAGCATAGTATCGCTTCCTTAAATATCTACGTGCCTTCATGCAGGAGATGAATTTCAAACCTTTGCAAGGTTTCTCTCCAAATATTTTCAAGGTCTCACCGGATGGTAGAGGGATACGAATGAGTTTCTCCGAACAGTTGATTTCCGCATGATTGTGGGATAGCCAATCCATTCCCACGATGATATCAAAACTCCCAAGAGTGATGGGAATCCGGTCGATAGAGAATGTGTGATCGTTGAGAGTTAGAGCACAACCTCGGACAACGGAATGCATAACAGTTAGTTTGCCATCAGCTATTTCTATAGTATAAGAAGGTTCAAGAGCGGTACGACAAGTTTTAAGTAAAGGTTCAAATTCTAAGGAAACAAAGCTTTTATCCGCTCCGGTATCAAATAAGATAGAGGCATAACGATTATTAATGAGAAACGTACCAGTAACCACGACATTGTCATTTCTGGCCTCGGTTGCTCCTATGGCAAAAGTGCGAGCACGTGCACCTCGGTTATTGTTGTTAAGCTTCGGGCATTGGTTTTTGTAGTGATCAGGAGCACCACATTCATAACAGGCCCTACCATTGATGATGGCAGGAGTGGCAGTTTGGGTAGTAGCAGCCTTTTCAGCTACGCGACAAGCGTTAGCAAAATGACCAAGCCTTCCACATTTAGTGCACGAACGACATTGAATAGTAGTAGGGTGATGGTATTGACACCTTGCACACAGCGGGTGAGGTCCACTATATGGCTTCCTGCCAGGTGCAGGTCTAGGTGCTACTTGGGCAACATGAACAGCTGGGGTAACCATGGCAAAGCTTTTAGAGGTCTTTTGCTTCTTGTGGCGATACTCAGGCTTTTTCGCCACTTCCTCCTTAACTCTCTTGTCACCTTTCCTGAATAGAACTCCAGACTTAACTAGATCGTCCGTTAAGGACGCAGATAAACGAATAGCAGCTTCAAGTGTTGATGGGCTACTACACATGACAGTACCCCGAATTTGAGGCGGAAGGCCTCCAATATAACGATCAATCATTCGGGTCAAGGGTGTAACCAGATGAGGGACTAGGATGCAGAGTTCATGAAAGCGTGTGGTGTACGCCTCACTCTCCCCACTATCCTGGGTAAGGTCCCACAGCTCAATCTCCAACTTCTTCATCTCATTGCTAGGACAGAACTCCTCGATCATAATTTCCTTGAGCTTATCCCAAGTCATAGCAAGAGCTCCTTCCCTACCCCGAATTTTCTTTTCAGCATTCCACCAAGTCAGTGCCCTCCTTTGGAAGGCACTTGAAGCATATTTTACCTTAAGTTCATTGGGGCAGTCACTCATCTCAAATGTGTTCTCCATGCCTTCAAACCATTGCAATAGCCCTGTCGCACCTTCACATCCAAGGTACTTGTGTGGGTTACAAGAGTTGAAGTGCTTGAAAGTACAAACACTCCCACTAGATCCTCCGGTGGAGTTGTTGATTTGAGTGACAATAGTGGGTAAGACCAAAGCAAGTTGTTGAGTGAGCAGGGTGGCTATGGCGGTGGTTTCGACGGAGGCTTCACTAGTGTTAGCCACGGTGTTATCAGGATCACGACGAGGAGGCATTCTACGAAAAAGAAATCATAAGTCGGTAGTTAGGATAGAAATTCAAGAGATAAAAGTGACAATATTTATAAATAAAATCACTCATTCATTAATATTAATGTCTTACAAGATAAATAAAACATATATTTAAAACATATATGTTGAATTACAAATGAAATATTAAGACAAAACTGACTAGTCAAAATTCAAGATTCGGATGAATGATACTAGTGAGACGTGTTTTAGCCTATAAGTGAGCACTCACTCCAAGGGTCCCCAGGTAAGTGCGACTCATAACGAACGTTCCTCACTTTCCTTTGACAAGACCCCCAGTGTACAGGCGCTCACCCTTCCAGATTACACGTGTCTCTAGTATCACTATCCAAGCCTTTGATTTTGATGAGAACATTATGGATTGGGCCTTGCCCAAGAGTTGGATTTAGCTTCACAAGTCAGCTTTCTTTTCTTGAACGGGAGTTGGGCCTCAGAAGTGGTTCCAACATGGCTCTCTTGGTCTTCGGATTCCGAATCACTTGATATGTTGATTACTTCAGGCTTCGGTGCAGGCCGGCTTGTCGCATCGGAGATTAACTCGGGCTTGACATTATGTTTCGAGGGTAGCAGGCTTCCAGAGAAAGATGATCGTGGTGAGATTAGCCTACTCCAACTAATTGGGCTTTGGGACCCATCATCGGAAATAAGGCTTGAATTGCTAGAGATGTCAGCAGAATACGACGACATACTAAAGATAAGAGAGTTAGTGGATTAGAATCACATAAGCATATAAGTTTCAAAGGGGAGCTTAGGTTATAGTCTAGGTCAAATGGTTGCCTAATTCTCTATAACCACGGCTCTGATACCAATCTGTCACACCCCAACCGTGCATCTTAACCACGGGTGTGACTTAATTGACAAAAGAACACAATGGAATAAAGACATTTACTATTAAAGTTTCATAATATTAAAAAAATCCTAATTACATAAGTTTTGAATTAAACCAAACAGATAACATGTTCAAAAGACAAGCAACTTAAAATAAGATTCTTCAATTGATATCTAGGCAAATCCTATGTGATATTGACTTGACCTATCATGAGCTTAATCACCTGAAACATGTACGAAAAACAAGTGTCAACTAAAAATAGTTGGTGAGAAATCACAGGTTTAATAAAAGTATAAGTTTGGCAAAGGTGACAATTCATATTCCAAGATCATCATATAGCACGTAATAAAACAAACACATGATTAGCAAATCCAACCTAAAATGATGAGTAACGAATAAGTGGTACAACTCGCAAGTTGCACTAATAACGAATAAGATGTCCAACCAAAAGTTGCCCATAAAGTATATGCGGTTTCCATCCTATGGCCCATATCTGTACTACCGTTGGCTTGAAAGTTTCAAGTTAAGGATTTGCAAGTTTAACGTTTATCATGTTGTGTTCATTTACTCACATACATATAAGATTCACTTGTTTTAGAATTGTTTGAAAATGAACGTGTTTTAATGCGTGCCAACGCGTACATGTTTCCCCCAAAACGATTTGAATAAAGTGGGGCTATGAAGTCTCACCTTGAAAGCTAGACGAGATAAGAAACTTGAACGAATAGACGAGATGAATCACGGACCAGACCCTAAACAAATAAATAAACCAGTTTTAGGGTAGGTTCGATGGTTACGAGTGTTAGATAGGCGGTTCGGGTCATAAGATTAAGAATTAGTTGCAAAAATAGAGTTTTAGTTGATTTTCAGATTTGGACAGCAAAGTAGCTGAACAGAAACGGGATTGTAAAAAATATCAAACGACGTCTAAAAATTATGAAATTTTACAGGGAGTTATTTTAAGTCGTTCCGAAGAAGTTTCGTTTAGAAAGTTTTTCCATTTGAGACTCGGATCATAGCCAAAATAGTCCAACAAGACAGAAGGTATTGAAAAAGGTTTTGGCTACTACGGAGTCATACTTTTGAATTAGAAAACGATCCAATTATGGTTGGAAAGGAAATTCGACGAACTACATCGTGGAAATTGAGTTTTCTCAGTTTAGATTAATTATTGTCAAGTTACGCTCAGTTAATTCAGCACAGTTTCTGTCCAAAATCAATGGTTGCACTTAAGTGGTCCGTTTAGGGTTTTAAGATTACCGAACGCGCAAATAAAAATTAGATGAATGTTATTATGTTATTATAATACATAATATAATCAGATTAGGTTAGCCAAAATGTCCCGTGTCACCGGTCTAGCCATGATATTCACAGAAGCGTTTTGGAGAATCATAGAATGCAATCGGCATAGCCGACACGAGCAAGCGGATTCTATATTTAATTAGCGTGTGAGTTCATATAATTGATAATATAGAATAAATAACATGTTTTAAGTTATCAAGAACATACTAAAGCATCGGCAGAGCCACTTTTGCAATAGTTGTCTTGAGGATTCGCAGAATGCGACGGCATAGCCGCCATTGCAAACGGGATCCTTTGTTTGTTAGTTGGTGATGTTGGCTTGATTTATTAGTTTGATTAAGATTATTAGAGGGTTTTTAGGGCTGAGGTTTCACATGATCAAGTGATCATGAATAGAAAATAGAAAAAGATTGAGGGGATGATGAAAGAATAAAATAAAAAGACGGTATTCAACTTCGGAGGGTTACTTACTTGTTTGATCTTCAAACTCTTGGAATCCTCTAAGGGATTTTCGAAATCTTCAAGGTTGTGAAGGGATTTCACAACTTAGGAGGGGTTGGGAGTGTTTGAGGGAGAATTAGCAAAGAAAACAAGATCCTAAGCCTCCTATTTATACTAATGGTTGAAGGGGTGTAAATATGGAATGTCTTGGAAAGCAATTTAGGGTTTTAGGGCCCTCAAATCTGCGAAATTTTCCTCAATGGGGCTGGGTTTTTTGTGATTTCTTGCTTGGGCTAGGTCCAAGAGTAGGTGGGTTGGGTCCTAGCTTGATCCGGTTGAGTGCGCGCATTCGAAAATTGCGATTTTAAGCATTTCTAAGCGAAATTGGCAAATGTTTTCAACATTAAAGTTGATTGTCATAACAAAAAGAGTATGTTTAGCTAAAAACATTTAAGTTAAAGTTACGTTATTCGCGTATAGTAGTTGGCGATCGGTGTGCGAGAAAACGGACTTTTTGATCGTTTTTCGAATTTCAGGATTTATTTAAGGAAAGTTTTGCAAACAAACTTTGTTTTAATTAAAGAAATGAATATTTTAAACATTTAAAACATAAATTAATGTCATGTTAAACGATTTGTCGGTCGTGGACGGTACGTAGTTAACGACGGTTTAAATGGCGAACGATCGCACGAAAGTACTAACTAGTACTTTTAAGCATCAATGGGTTGTAAGAACATGTTTGAGATGTATGGAGGTGGTTCATGTGTATTTAATGTGTCATAAAGATCAATTAAGTCTACGTGCGATCCATGAATCAATCACAGATAAGTATAAGTCTTTGAAATCAAGCATAAACGTAATGTGTCACATGTGAACTAGTATTGTAACAACGTCTGAATAGGATTTCAAGTAAAATGAAATGTCATGCGAATTTTCATTGATAAGTCTAGAATGAGTACAAGTAGTGAAAATCAGAAGTGTCACATATCATGACATAGTTTCTCTAAGAGTGTTGTATATGAGTGTTGTGAGTCATAGTTTGGTGTTAACGCCCAATAACATGCCTTACTTTCATTAATGGGTTGTATTGGGCATTGATCCGTGTTAGTGGCCCATTATAGACACTACCATAGCATAGTTGCTCTAAGAGGGTTATATAGGAGTGTAGTGAGTCATAGTTAAGTGTTAACGCCCAATAACATGTCATACTTTCATTAATGGGCCGTATTGGTCCTTATTGGTGATAGTGGCCCATTATAGCTTCTATCTTGACATAGTTGCTCTAAGAGGGTTGTATATGTGTGTTGTGGGTCATAGTTAGGTGTTAACGCCCAATAACATGCCTTACTTCATTAATGGGCCGTATTGGGCCTTGATCGGTGTTAGTGGCCCATTATAGCCTCTATCATATTATAGTTGCTCTAAGAGGGTTATATAGTGTAGTAAGTCATAGTTAGGTATTGACGCCCAATAACATGTCATACAATCATTAATGGGTCGTATTGGGCGCCCATTATAGCCTCTATCATGTCATAGTTGCTCTAAAACGGTTATATAGGAGTGTAGTAAGTCATAGTTAAGTGTTAACGCCCAATAACATGTCATACTTTCATTAATGGGTCGTATTGGGCCATATTGGTGATAGTGGCCCATTATAGCTTCTATCATAACATAGTTGCTCTAAGAGTGTTGTATATGAGTGTTGTGAGTCATGGTTAGGTGTTAACGCCAAATAACAAGCCATACTTTCATTAATGAGCCGTATTGGTCCTGGATTTCTGTTAGTGGCCCATTATAGCCTCTATCATGTCATAGTTGCTCTAAAAGGGTTATACAGGAGTGTAGTGAGTCATAGTTAAGTGTTAACGCCCAATAACATGTCATACTTTCATTAATGGGCCGTATTAGGCCTTGATTTCTGTTAGTGGCCCATTATAGCCTCTACCCTATCATAGTTTCTCTAAGAGGGTTATATAGGAGTGTAGAGTCATACTTAAGTGTTAACACCCAATAACATGTCATACTTTCATTAATGGGCCGTATTGGTCCTTATTGGTGATAGTGGCCCATTATAGCTTCTATCTTGACATAGTTGCTCTAAGAGGGTTGTATATGTGTGTTGTGGGTCATAGTTAGGTGTTAACGCCCAATAACATGCCTTACTTCATTAATGGGCCGTATTGGGCCTTGATCGGTGTTAGTGGCCCATTATAGCCTCTATCATATTATAGTTGCTCTAAGAGGGTTATATAGTGTAGTAAGTCATAGTTAGGTATTGACGCCCAATAACATGTCATACAATCATTAATGGGTCGTATTGGGCGCCCATTATAGCCTCTATCATGTCATAGTTGCTCTAAAACGGTTATATAGGAGTGTAGTAAGTCATAGTTAAGTGTTAACGCCCAATAACATGTCATACTTTCATTAATGGGTCGTATTGGGCCATATTGGTGATAGTGGCCCATTATAGCTTC
Source organism: Smallanthus sonchifolius (assembly GCA_023525975.1). Lineage (NCBI taxonomy): Eukaryota > Viridiplantae > Streptophyta > Magnoliopsida > Asterales > Asteraceae > Smallanthus > Smallanthus sonchifolius. The sequence continues at coordinate 60,583 of JAKNSE010000179.1, forward strand.
TATCATAACATAGTTGCTCTAAGAGTGTTGTATATGAGTGTTGTGAGTCATGGTTAGGTGTTAACGCCAAATAACAAGCCATACTTTCATTAATGAGCCGTATTGGTCCTGGATTTCTGTTAGTGGCCCATTATAGCCTCTATCATGTCATAGTTGCTCTAAAAGGGTTATACAGGAGTGTAGTGAGTCATAGTTAAGTGTTAACGCCCAATAACATGTCATACTTTCATTAATGGGCCGTATTAGGCCTTGATTTCTGTTAGTGGCCCATTATAGCCTCTACCCTATCATAGTTTCTCTAAGAGGGTTATATAGGAGTGTAGAGTCATACTTAAGTGTTAACACCCAATAACATGTCATACTTTCATTAATGGGCCGTATTGGGCCTTGATTTCTGTTAGCGTCCCATTATAGCCTCTATGATGTCGTAGTTGCTCCAAAAAGGTTGTATAGGAGCGTTGTGAGTCATAGTTAAGTGTTAACGCCCAATAACATGTCATACTTTCATTAATGGGCCATATTCGGCCTTATGGGTGATAGTGGCCCATTATAGCTTCTATCATGACATAGTTGCTCTAAGAGGGTTGTATATGTGTGTTGTGGGTCATAGTTTGGTGTTAACGCCCAATAACATGCCGTACTTTCATTAATGGGTCGTGTTGGGCCTTGATCGGTGTTAGTGGCCCATTATAGCCTCTGTCATATTATAGTTGCTCCAAAAAGGTTGTATAGGAGCGTTGTGATTCATAGTTAAGTGTTAACGCCCAATAACATGTCATACATTCATTAATGGGCTTTATTGGTGATAGTGGCCCATTATAGATTCTATCATGACATAGTTGCTCTAAGAGTGTTGTATATGGTGTTGTGAGTCATAGTTTGGTGTTAACACCCAATAACATGCCTTACTTTCATTAATGGGCCGTATTGGGCCTTGATCCGTGTTAGTGGCCCATTATTGCCTCTACCACAACATAGTTGCTCTAAGAGGGTTATATAGGAGTGTAGTGAGTCATAGTTAAGTGTTAACGCCCAATAACAAGTCATACTTTCATTAATGGGTCGTATTGGGCCTTGATCCGTGTTAGTGGCCCATTATAGCCTCTATCATATCATAGTTGCTCTAAGAGGGTTATATACGAGTGTAGTGAGTCATAGTTATGTGTTAATGCCCAATAACATGTCATACTTTCATTAATGGGCCGTATTGGGCCTTATTGGTGATTGTGGCCCATTATAGCTTCTATCATGACATAGTTGCTCTAAGAGGGTTGTATATGTGTTTTGTGGATCAAAGTTAGGTGTTAATAACATGCCTTACTTCATTAATGGGCCGTATTGGGCCTTTATCGGTGTTAGCGTCCCATTATAGCCTCGACCATATTATAGTTGCTCTAAGAGGGTTATATAGGAATGTAGTAAGTCATAGTTAGGTGTTAACAGCCATTAACATGTCATACTTTCATTAATGGGCCGTATTGGGCCTGGATTCCTGTTAGTGGCCCGTTATAGCCTCTATAATGTCATAGTTGCTCTAAAAGGGTTATATAGGAGTGTAGTGAATCAAAGTTACGTGTTAACGCCCAATAACATGTCATACTTTCATTAATGGGACGTATTGGGCCTTATTGGTGATAGTGGCCGATTAAAGCTCTTATCATGACCAAGCTGCTCTAAGAGTGTTGTATATGAGTGTTGTGAGTCGTAGTTTGGTGTTAACGCCCAATAACATGCCTTACTTTCATTAATTGGCCGTATTGGGCCATGATCGGTGATAGTGGTCCATTATAGGCTCTACCATATTATAGTTTCTCTAAGAGGCTTATATAGGAGTGTAGTGAGTCATAGTTAGGTGTTAACGCCCAATAACATGTCATACTTTCATTAATGGGCCGTATCGGGCCTTGATTACTGTTAGTGTACATTATAGCCTCTATCATGTCATAGTTGCTCCAAAAAGTTGTATAGGAGCGTTGTGAGTCATAGTTAAGTGTTACCGACCAATAATATGCCATACTTTCAATAATGGGATTTATTGGTGATAGTGGCCCATTATAGCTTCTATCATGACATAGTTTCTCTAAGAGTGTTGTATATGAGTGTTGTGAGTCATATTTTGGTGTTAACGCCCAATAACATGCCTTAGTTTTATTAATGGGCCGTATTGGGCCTTGATCCGTGTTAGTGACCCATTATAGCCACTACCATATCATAGTTGTTCTAAGAGGGTTATATAGGAGTGTAGTGAGTCATAGTTAAGTGTTAACGCCCAATAACATGTCATACTTTCATTAATGGGCTTTGATGGTGATAGTGGCCCATTATAGCTTCTATCATGACATAGTTTCTCTAAGAGTGTTGTATATGAGTGTTGTGAGTCATAGTTTGGTGTTAACGCACAATAACATGCCTTACTTTCATTAATGGGCCGTATTGGGCCTTGATCTGTGTTAGTGGCCCATTATAGCCACTACCATATCATAGTTGCTCTAAGAGGGTTATATAGGAGTGTAGTGAGTCATAGTTAAGCGTTAACGTCCAATAACATGTCATACTTTCATTAATGGGCCGTATTGGGCCTTATTGGTGATAGTGGCCCATTATAGCTTCTATCATGACATAGTTGCTCTAAGAGTGTTGTATATGAGTGTTGTGAGTCATGGTTAGGTGTTAACGCCAAATAACAAGCCATACTTTCATTAATGAGCCGTATTAGGCCTGGATTTCTGTTAGTGGCCCATTATAGCCTCTATCATGTCATAGTTGCTCTAAATTGGTTATACAGGAGTGTAATGAGTCATAGTTAAGTGTTAACGCCCAATAACATGTCATACTTTCATTAATGGGCCGTATTGGGCCTTGATTTCTGTTAGTGGCCCATTATAGCCTCTACTGTATCATAGTTTCTCTAAGAGGGTTATATAGGAGTGTAGAGTCATACTTAAGTGTTAACACCCAATAACATGTCATACTTTCATTAATGGGCTGTATTGCGCCTTGATTTCTGTTAGTGTCCCAGTATAGCCTCTATCATGTCATAGTTGCTCCAAAAAGGTTGTATAGGAGCGTTGTGAGTCATAGTTAAGTGTTAACGCCCAATACCATGTCATACTTTCATTAATGGGCCATATTCGGCCTTATGGGTGATAGTGGCCCATTATAGCTTCTATCATGACATAGTTGCTCTAAGAGGGTTGTATATGTGTGTTGTGGGTCATAGTTAGGTGTTAACGCCCAATAACATGCCTTACTTTCATTAATGGGTCGTGTTGGGCCTTGATCGGTGTTAGTGGCCCATTATAGCCTCTTTCATATTATAGTTGCTCCAAAAAGGTTGTATAGGAGCGTTGTGATTCATAGTTAAGTGTTAACGCCCAATAACATGTCATACATTCATTAATGGGCTTTATTGGTGATAGTGGCCCATTATAGATTCTATCATGACATAGTTGCTCTAAGAGTGTTGTATATGGTGTTGTGAGTCATAGTTTGGTGTTAACACCCAATAACATGCCTTACTTTCATTAATGGGCCGTATTGGGCCTTGATCCGTGTTAGTGGCCCATTATTGCCTCTACCACTACATAGTTGCTCTAAGAGGGTTATATAGGAGTGTAGTGAGTCATAGTTAAGTGTTAACGCCCAATAACAAGTCATACTTTCATTAATGGGTCGTATTGGGCCTTGATCCGTGTTAGTGGCCCATTATAGCCTCTATCATATCATAGTTGCTCTAAGAGGGTTATATACGAGTGTAGTGAGTCATAGTTATGTGTTAATGCCCAATAACATGTCATACTTTCATTAATGGGCCGTATTGGGCCTTATTGGTGATTGTGGCCCATTATAGCTTCTATCATGACATAGTTGCTCTAAGAGGGTTGTATATGTGTGTTGTGGGTCATAGTTAGGTGTTAACGCCCAATAACATGCCTTACTTCAATAATGGGCCGTATTGGGCCTTGATCGGTGTTAGCGTCCCATTATAGCCTCGACCATATTATAGTTGCTCTAAGAGGGTTATATAGGAATGTAGTAAGTCATAGTTAGGTGTTAACAGCCATTAACATGTCATACTTTCATTAATGGGCCGTATTGGGCCTGGATTCCTGTTAGTGGCCCGTTATAGCCTCTATAATGTCATAGTTGCTCTAAAAGGGTTATATAGGAGTGTAGTGAATCAAAGTTACGTGTTAACGCCCAATAACATGTCATACTTTCATTAATGGGACGTATTGGGCCTTATTGGTGATAGTGGCCGATTAAAGCTCTTATCATGACCTAGCTGCTCTAAGAGTGTTGTATATGAGTGTTGTGAGTCATAGTTTGGTGTTAACGCCGAATAACATGCCTTACTTTCATTAATGGGCCGTATTGGGCCATGATCGGTGATAGTGGTCCATTATAGGCTCTACCATATTACAGTTGTTCTAAGAGGGTTATATAGGAGTGTAGAGAGTCATAGTTAAGTGTTAACGCCCAATAACATGTCATACTTTCATTAATGGGCTTTGATGGTTATAGTGGCCTATTATAGCTTCTATCATGACATAGTTTCTCTAAGAGTGTTGTATATGAGTGTTGTGAGTCATAGTTTGGTGTTAACGCACAATAACATGCCTTACTTTCATTAATGGGCCGTATTGGGCCTTGATCAGTGTTAGTGGCCCATTATAGCCACTACCATATCATAGTTGCTCTAAAAGGGTTATATAGGAGTGTAGTGAGTCATAGTTAAGCGTTAACGCCGAATAACATGTCATACTTTCATTAATGGGCCGTATTGGGCCTTATTGGTGATAGTGGCCCATTATAGCTTCTATCATGACATAGTTGCTCTAAGAGTGTTGTATATGAGTGTTGTGAGTCATGGTTTGGTGTTAACGCCAAATAACAAGCCATACTTTCATTAATGAGCCGTATTAGGCCTGGATTTCTGTTAGTGGCCCATTATAGCCTCTATCATGTCATAGTTGCTCTAAAATGGTTATACAGGAGTGTAATGAGTCATAGTTAAGTGTTAACGCCCAATAACATGTCATACTTTCATTAATGGGCCGTATTGGGCCTTGATTTCTGTTAGTGGCCCATTATAGCCTCTACTGTATCATAGTTTCTCTAAGAGGGTTATATAGGAGTGTAGAGTCATACTTAAGTGTTAACACCCAATAACATGTCATACTTTCATTAATGGGCTGTATTGGGCCTTGATTTCTGTTAGTGTCCCAGTATAGCCTCTATAATGTCATAGTTGCTCCAAAAAGGTTGTATAGGAGTGTTGTGAGTCATAGTTTAGTGTTAACGCCCAATACCATGGCATACTTTCATTAATGGGCCATATTCGGCCTTATGGGTGATAGTGGCCCATTATAGCTTCTATCATGACATAGTTGCTCTAAGAGGGTTGTATATGTGTGTTGTGGGTCATAGTTAGGTGTTAACGCCCAATAACATGCCTTACTTTCATTAATGGGTCGTATTGGGCCTTGATCGGTGTTAGTGGCCCATTATAGCCTCTATCATATTATAGTTGCTCCAAAAAGGTTGTGTAGGAGCGTTGTGATTCATAGTTAAGTGTTTACGCCCAATAACATGTCATACTTTCATTAATGGGCTTTATTGGTGATAGTGGCCCATTATTGCTTCTATCATGACATAGTTGCTCTAAGAGTGTTGTATATAAGTGTTGTGAGTCATAGTTTGGTGTTAACGCCCAATAACATGCCTTACTTTCATTAATGGCCCGTATTGGGCCTTGATCCGTGTTAGTGGCCCATTATAGCCACTACCATATCATAGTTGCTCTACGAGGGTTATATAGGAGTGTAGTGAGTCATAGTTAAGTGTTAACGCCCAATAACATGTCATACTTTCATTAATGGGCCGTATTGGGCCTTATTGGTTATAGTGGCCCATTATAGCTTCTATCATGACATAGTTGGTCTAAGAGGGTTGTATATGTGTGTTGTGGGTCATAGTTAGGTGTTAACGCCCAATAACATGCCTTACATCATTAATGGGCCGTATTGGGCCTTGATCGGTGTTAGGGTCCCATTATAGCCTCGACCATATTATAGTTGCTCTAAGAGGGTTATATAGGAATGTAGTAAGTCATAGTTAGGTGTTTGTAGATGCATAATATGTCCCTAATCCCTTGTAATATGTATTTCATCTATGTTTAATGTAATTATTTGATGTATTAATGAAATTACATGTTTATCCTTAATGTTTACTCATATATAACGACTGTGTATTAAATGATCTGATAAATATCGATAACGTTGATCAATCGTGCTATTGAAAGGCCCATTCGCACGAATGGATCATGAGAATGATCCATTCGTGCGAATAGATCATGAGAATGATTCATTCACTAGAATATGTCATGAGAATGACTCATTCGCACGAATGAAACATTCTGATGATTCATTCTTACGAATGAACCATTCTGCTGATTCATTCGCACGAATGAGTCCATTCACATGGCTCATTCGTACGAATAGCCTCTGCACTATATATATAACTTTCACTTCATGAGCACGTAACAGAAAAGATATACAACACATATACACATACTGTCCAGAGTAGAACAAGACTAAGAACAGAACACACAAAAACTCTCTTCGCCTGTACTGTCTAATATCTGTCCGTTGAGAGTTTCTAGGTCTTGTATCCAACTTCTCTACACCAAAGGGTCGATAGAAACCTTCGATTTGTCGTCTAATCCGCTCGTTTCTTACGACCCGATCCGTGTCATAGATTGGATTGCCAATCAAATCGGATTCCGCACGATTTGGTTCGGTTATTGTGTTGAATCATTGGATCAAGGTAGATCCCGATCCAACAAAGTGGTATCAGAGCCTGTTGTGCTCTAGATTCAACATAGAAAATCTGATCTTGCTTTTGATCTTGCTTTTTCTAGCTTCTTGAATGTTATAAAGATCACTTGATCGTTGTTTAGCCACGTTCAAATCTTGTGTTTATTGCTTCTGAGTGATCTGATCATTTCAGTTTCAAGATCTGATAAGAGGCTCAATCATTGGTGCTTTTTGGTGCAAAAAAGTCAAACTGCCCTCTGTCGTACGAATGGCTACTATGATGAACTTCATTCGCACGAATGGCTCCTACCATTCGCACGAATAGATCAAGTCTCCCGCTCGTTTGTTCAAACTTCCAATCGCACGAATAGAAATTCCATGCGCACGAATAGAAAATTCCATTTGCACGAATAGAGAATTCCATTCGCACGAATAGAAAATTCCAATCGCACGAATAGAACCCATTCGCACAAATATCTTCTGAATTTTTTTTAAGTGTCGAAAAACTTCGTTTTTTACCATGTCGGACTTAGCTTTTGTTGCCAGTCAGAACAGCAAAATCCAAAACTTGTTATTAATCGATAATGAAGCTGGAAATGCTAACAAGGCTCCAAAACTCATGACAATGGACGAATATCATCACTGGAAAAACAGGTTTGAGATACACATTAATGGAGTTGATACAAACTTATGGATGATGTTAGAGAATGGATATCAGAAAGTGTTGAGTGAGGATGGAACTCCTGTTTTGCTTTCCCTTTTAAGCGAACAACAAAGAAAAGATTATGACTTAGAAAAGAAGGCATATGCTATCCTATCTCAGGCCATATCAAGAGAAATATTTCATCAATTCAGGCAGTTTACATCTTCAAAATCTCTGTGGGATGCCTTAGAACAACGTCACGAAGGAAATGCTTCGTTGAAAGCTATCAATGCTAAGGCCATTAAGAAGGAATTTGATAATTTTATGTATATTGGAAATGAGTCCTTAGATGATCTATTTGAGAGATTCTATCACTTGATGAGTGAATTACATGCCCATGGGGTCAAAACAACGAAAGAAGAAAAGGTTCAATGCATGGCAGATGCACTACCACCAAAATGGGATTCATTCTTGATGGTTCTCAAACAGAACAATACTCTTGAAACCATTGATATCAATGAATTTCTTCAGAAATTGAGAGAACAAGAGGTGATGAATAAGTGGAAGTTAAAGAGAGGTGTACAAGCTCAGGATCCTTCATTGTACTATTCTACATCAACTCAACAAAATGCTCCTTTGCAGACTGCGTTTGTATCAAACAAGTCAAATGTTTCAGCCAGCCAGTCTTCAACAGCTCATGCTTCAGTTCCATCAAGCTCGGTTCCAAAGCAGGGAAATACTGCTAGTACTCCTCCACCAAGCCCCATTAAATTGCAAACAGACAACTTCGACAAGGTTACTATCGAAGTGGCCAAGGAACACATGGCACTGTTGTCTACCGTTGTCAATTCATATGACAGTCTTGTTGTTGGACAGGTTGGAAACAGTCATCTGACAGCAGAAGACTATGCTCAGATTGATAAGGATGAAATGGATCGAATTGATATAATGTGGGCTCTTGCAAGTGCAGTCAGAAGAGCGAGAGATTATGTAAAAAGGACAGGAAAAACTCTCGAAGGGAACAAAGACACTACTTATGGTTTTGATCTGTCTGCTGTTGTTTGTTTTAATTGTGGTGAGAAAGGGCATTTTGCTAGGCAATGTGAAAAGCCTAAACAGACTGGAAACCGCAACCCTTTCAACAACCGTCAAAGCCAACCGAAGCCACAAACTCAAAATACAGAAACAAACATTGTTCCAGTTACTCTTGCACAAGATAAGGGCACTTCAAGTGGAACAAAAGCTATGGTTGTTCAAACAGATGAGACTGTTGATTGGTCTTTTAAATTTGGAACTGATGGCAGTTCAGGGGATAGAGCTTACATGGCAAAGGCTGTAGAAGTCAATGAAGAATCAGATTCTGATGCTGAGAGAGAGATTGCTTCAGAAAGTTCATCAGCTGCAGACGACACATCTTCAAACAGTTCTGGCTTCACAGCTGAGAATGAAGATAAATCATCTGTTGTCTCTTCAAGTCAATCAACAGCTGATGTGGATGATAACAATTCCTCTTCTGAATCTACCTGTAGCTGTGCTTTTATGGTAAAAACATCCACAGGCATTCAGGTAAATTCTGACAGTTTTGAAAGTGAGTCTGAATCTCAACCGTGTTTAATTTGTGATGAACTTGAGAAGAAAGTTGAGACACTTAAAAGTCACAACACAGACTTAATTACTGATTTAACTGCTTGTCTTGAAGCAAACCGTGTTTTAAAGGGAAACGAACTTGCCTTCAAAAACAAAATTGATCTTTTAAATAGGCAAGTTCATGAATTAGAAATCTGTGTTATCAAAAAACAAAATGCCATCACTTTTTATTTAAACACGATTGATGAAACAAAGAAAAAGCTGGCGCTTGTCGAATGTGATTATGAAACTTTAAATCAAAAGCTGAAAAGTTATTCAAATGCTTCTTACCTTCTTGATTACATGATTTCACGTCGTCCAGAAAAGAAAAATGCTGGGATGGGGTATAAAAATTGTCCTCCACCGGTGTTGAATACTATGGTAAACACACCGGATGATAACCCAATCATTGACTTTAAGGTCAAAACGCCACTTGTCGTTGATCCAACCGAAAACAAAATTCCTCAACCAAAGGTTAACGATAATGGTGCTTCGACCTCGAAGTCCCAGTGTGTTGATGGAATGGTAGAAGAGTGGGATGAAGACGACGATGAGTGCCCTACTCGTGGTTTGGGACACAAAAACTCGTCTGCTCCACAGAATGACAGCATTGGTATTTCAAAATCTGTTTCTAAAAATGTTTTTAAAATTAAACAAACCAATTGCCGTCCATCTTATCCCACTATTTCTGATCAGAAGAGTCAAGTAACCAAAGCCTCAATCAAAAAGGTTAATTTTGTTAAAGCTGGAGAGTCTGTTCAATCAAACAAGTCACTCTCTTCAGCTGAACAAAAAGAAGCTAAGCCTGGTGGTTCAAAAACTCACCAAAGTGAAAATCAATACAGATCTCAGAGGTTGGTTGAGCGGAGATACTGTTTTGAGTGCGGTACAAAAGGACACATTGTTGTCAACTGTCCTTATCTTCAGAAGCCAAGTAAAAGAGTTAACCACTTTCCAGAAAATAAACAAAAGCTTTTAAAGTCAAAATCTAACTCTTTTACCCAACAACAAGTGCATCAAAAGAAAGTTAAACAAAAGATGCATGACTTGTTGGTCTCTGATTCGAGTTCCACACCTGCACAAATCGTTAAGCAATCCACTGTTTACCATAAACAGTCGTTGCACAAAGAACATGTGTGGAAAGCAAAATCAGATGATGTTTCTGACGACTGTACTACAAAGTCAAATGGTTGTTCCAAAAATCCACAAGGACAGTGGATGGATTGTACTGTGGTAGATGAGACTGGGAAACCCAAGACCGTAAAGGCTTGGGTTCCTAACCTAAACTAATTATTTTCCTTCTTGTGCAGGTTGTCCTTTATAATCCTATTAGCAATAATTGGATTATTGACAGTGGGGCATCTAGGCACATGACTGGGAACTTAGCTCTCCTTTTCGACGTCAGAAATATCAAAGGGGGCTATGTTTCATTTGCAGGCGATAAAGGTGGTTTTATCTCAGCTCAGGGAACACTGTCTAATGGAGCTGTCAGCTTTGAGAAGGTCAACTTTGTCAAACAGTTGGATAACAACTTGCTCTCTGTTTCTCAAATCTGTGATAAGGAGTTCAAGGTTCTTTTTTATGACAAGCACTGTTATATCTTGAAAAAGGAGTTTATGATTCCAGAAGACATGGTGATTATGTCTGCTCCAAGAGTGAATGATCTTTATATTCTTGACATGTCACAAGCATCATCATCAGTGTCCACAGCATCATGTTTTGTTTCAAAAGCCACTGAGAAGGATTCTATTTTATGGCACAAAAGAATGGGACATCTCAGTCTCAGAAAAATGAATCATTTGGTGCACAAAAATCTTGTTGAAGGAATCACTGTGAAAAGTTTTCATCTTCCTGACTCGTGTGTTTCTTGCAAGAAAGGCAAACAGACCAAGAAATCTCATAAACCCAAATCTCAACATTCCATCACTATACCACTAGAGCTCTTACACATGGACTTGTTTGGTCCTATCAACCGGAAGAGCATTGCTGGAGACTTATATTGTTTGGTTGTGACGGATGAGTATTCAAGATATTCTTGGGTGATGTTCTTAAAAGAAAAATCTGAAACTTTTGAATATGTGGAGATTCTGATTACCAAATTGGAGTCTCTGTATAGGCTAAAGGTTAGGAGGATCCGTTCTGACAATGGTACTGAATTTAAAAATCACCTTATGGAAACGTTCTGTCAAAAACTTGGTATTCACCATGAATTCAGTGCGCCATATGTTCCACAAATGAACGGTGTTGCTGAGAGGAAGAATCGGACCTTGATAGAAGCTGCAAGGACTATGCTCGCTGACTCAAACTTACCCGTGCAGTTCTGGAGTGAAGCTATTGCTAATGCGTGCTACACGCTCAACCAGGTTCTAGTTGTCAAGCGTCACGATAAAACTTGCTTTGAATTGTTGCATCGACGGAAACCGAACTTATAGTATCTTGAACCGTTCGGCGCTCCATGTACCATGTTAAAAAAGGATGCTCATGGCAAGTTTAACGAGAAAGTAGAGGAAGGTTACTTCTTAGGGTACAACACTCCCAATAAACGAGTTTATAACAAAGCTTCTGGGAATGTAGAAGAATGGTACCATGTTGATGTTCAAAAGTATACCTCTCCTGCTGCTGGAAAAGGTCTTCCTTGGATGTTTGATTATGAAGAACTTTTTTCCTCGTTTAATCTTCCTCCAGAATATTCAGATGAGGAGGTTGCTGTTCAAATGTTGTATGATGCTCAAAACGCATCTGATGAACATGTGCAACCTACTCCCTCATCATCTGACATTCCTGAGTCATCCAATAACACACAAGTCACACAGGATGATGACTCTTCTTCTTCTTCAGAGTATGAGGATTCTCGACCAGAAATAGACCAGGTGATTGAAGATCATTCCCATGATGTTGTACAATTGAGTGATGATGTTTCACATTCTGTGGCAATTGAACAGAGTATCACAAACCTTGATCAAACTGTTGAGGTTCCTGCTCATCCTGTGGGTAGGATTGATAGAATTCATCCTCAACAGAACATTATTGGTGATCCCACATCTGGTGTCAAAACTAGGGGTCAGATCAACTCTGGAGTCTACTCAGAAATCATGGAATCTGGAGTGGTCAACGATTGTGCGCATTCATGTTTCGTCTCGTAAATCGAACCACGGTCTATAACAGATGCTTTAAAAGAAGAATCTTGGGTAAATGCAATGCAGGAAGAACTGCTCCAATTTCAGAAGCTCGGAGTTTGGAAGTTAGTTGATTTACCAAAAGGAGCTAAGAAGATTGGTACTCGATGGGTTCTTCGTTGCAAAAGGGATGATCAAGGAATAGTCATAAGAAATAAGGCTCGTTTGGTCGTTCAGGGATTTAGGCAAATTGAAGGTATAGATTACAATGAAGTGTTTGCACCGGTTGCTCGTCTGGAAGCAATTCGAATTTTTCTTGCTTATGCATCCTACAAAAGGTTCAAAGTCTATCAAATGGATGTAAAGAGTGCATTCCTTCATGGAGAAATCAGTGAAGTCGTATACGTCAGTCAACCTCCCGGGTTTGAAGATCCTATGCATCGTGACCGTGTCTACAAATTGGACAAGGCACTGTACGGATTGCACCAAGCTCCGCGAGCGTGGTACGAGACACTTTCCACTCATCTTCTGAACAACGGATTTAGAAGAGGTGTCATCGACTGCACGTTGTTTATTCGGGAAAAGGGTGGAGAACTTTTAATGGTACAGGTATACGTGGATGACATTATTTTCGGATCGACGAATGATGTTCTGTGCAAAGAATTTGAAAGAGTTATGCAGGATAAGTTCGAAATGAGTTCCATGGGAGAGATGAAGTTCTTTCTAGGGCTACAAGTAGATCAATCTGAGGCAGGGATTTTCCTTCATCAAACCAATTATGTTGGAGACATACTGAGCCGATTCAGTATGACTGATGCCAAACCTGCTGGTACTCCATTGGCGATCAATCACGGTATTTCGCCTGATGACAAGGGGGAGTATATTGATGCTACTCTCTATCGAGCCATGATCGGATCTCTCATGTATCTCACCGCATCTTGACCAGACATCATGTTCGCCACGTGTCTCTGTGCCCGATATCAGTCAAAACCAAAAGTCTCCCACTTAATTGTTGTCAAAGAGATTTTTCGTTATCTGAAGGGTACTCCTAATCTTGGATTATGGTACTCTAATGATGATAACTTTGAGCTTACTGCATATAGTGATTCTGATTATGGTGGTTGCAAAACAGACTTCAAGTCTACATCTGCAAGGTGTCAGTTCTTTGGAAACCGTCTCGTGACATGGCAATGCAAAAAGCAGACTTCAGTGGCTACATCTACATGTGAAGCTGAATACATCGCTGCTGCCAGTTGCTGTTCTCAAATTATCTGGATTCAACAGCAACTTCGGGACTACGGTTTGCAATTCTCTAACACTCCTATTTATGTAGATAATTCTGCTGCCATAGCTATCACTAAGAATCCGGTTCAGCATTCAAAAACCAAACACATCGGTATAAAATATCACTTCATTCGTAATTGTTTTGAAAAGAAACTTATTGATATGGTTCAAATTAACACTGATTTCCAAAAGGCCGACCTCTATACAAAAGCCTTTGACAAACCAAGATTTTTATTCTTGTTAGAGGTAAACGGCATGAAAAAGAAGGATAACGTTGTTCCGGACCAAGAGTCGAGTCAATAATCATTTTTATCAATTACATTCCTGTATATATTTTTCTTTCTTGCGTTTTTTAAAAATTTCAAAAAACTCAAAAAGATTTTTCATTTTAAAATTTTAGGGGGAGAAAATGTCAGTAAGAAAATGATCTCTCACTGAGAAAAATGATAGTACACAGACGCTAGTTATCTGAGACTCCAAAAAGATTTCTAAATTGTGTACAGTTAGTGTACAGTTTCTTTAAAAAAAAAAAAAAAATTTCCATTTTTGTACAGTCTAAAACCCAAAAACATCTGAAAAACTCAAAAATGAGAAATCGTATCCAACCTTTGGGAAGTGATGGCACACTAACCATATGTATGAAACACATTGCATTTAATGTCATAGTGAATAGTCACACTAAGTCGACATGTGATGCATTGATAGGCTTATCTTACTGAATCTCGACCATTGATGATTGATCTATACCATATTAGATATTGTCTTGTGAGTCACATAATGGTGAAAGGATTGATGAAAATCAACAATAGAAACTGAAGGTGTTTCTCATTCTGTGCACACCAGTTATCATCGGTTTAATGAGATATCAGAAAGTAGTTATAAAATTAAAAAAAATTAGATTCCGAAGTCGTATACGTGCCATATTGCCTTGTAAATACCTGGCTGAAGCCGTCCATGCGATTAAGAATAAAATAAAAGATTGAATCCGAATCCGTATATGTGCCATATTACCGGGTTGCAACCTGGTTGAAGCCATCCATGGGATAAGATGAACACAAACACCGTTAGCTGAATACGTGCCATATTGCCTTGTAAATATCTGGCTGAAGCCGTCCATGAGCTGATGGCTGTCACTGTGAATACTAAAAAATAAAAAATAAAAATAAAAAATAAAAAAAATTGGTGTAGTAAAGAAGTAACAGGGAATAACTGAGATCTCATGAACTTATGATGACTGGTTAAGTAAGTTGTGCTGATTTGAAACATTAACATGTTTTGAAAAGTAATTCAAGTCAATTCTTAACTAGTGTGGGACACACAGATAATGGACTTAATCCTTCAAGATCATCTTGTAAGTGTTGAGAAAAGGTATGCATAAGTTTAAGATGGACAAACATATCAATGATCGCATTTTGACTAAGTGTACTTAAAGCTCAGATAATTTGCAATGTTGATGATTGCTATGAGTCTAGTACTGATCCCATGTTCGGATCTTTCTCACAAAAAGATGTGTAAATACCATTGTATAGTTGTATCTACAAAATTCAAAATGTCTCAGATCATTAGTCATTAAGTCTGTATGATTTCTCATAAGGATCATTCTTACTAAGACATGTGTGTATATATCTTGTTGATATTATTTTCAGTATTACATATTCAAAAAATCCAAAAAGATTTTAATTTTTCTGAATTTTAGATTATTCGATAAGACTCGAACGACTGTTATCAACCAAATTTGTAAACCGCTTGACTTCCTGATTGATCAAATCGTTCCTTTACTTCATAACCTATTCCAAAACTTCATAATTGATCCCTCACTTCATAATTAAATGTAAATTACTTCATAATCAAATTGTTGTCAAGACCAATGTGGTCGGATATCCCATTTAACCTGAAAAGTTTAATTTGCATAAGGGGATTGTCCCATTCGTACGAATGGATGAGCAGAATGGCTCACTCGTATGAATGGATGAGAAGAATGGCTCACTCGTACGAATGGATGAGCAGAATGGCTCACTCGTACGCATGGATGAGGAGAATAGATCATTCACATGAATGGACTGACCAGAATGGTCCATTCGTACGAATGAGTGGCAGAATGAATCAAGTCTGGTCCACTCGCACGAATGGACTGACCAGAATGGTCCATTCGTACGAATGAACCAGGCCATCTTATAAATATGCCATTCATTCGCATGTGCAGTCTCATTCGCACATTTCAGAAAGCATTCGCACGTCTGTTTGATTGAAATTCTGATTTTGAACAAAACTCCGTCCAATCACCGATCTAATCATTTGATTTCATTTTACAGGTATAACCCCACAAGTATTCATCAAATGCGATTTAGATTTAGGGCTCAAAACCGAAAACCAAACTTAAAAACGTAAAAAATGACTTAATAAACCGATTAAAATGCTAAATACTGGTTGAAAACCATAGTCGAGTGTTTTGGTGTCTTTTTCGGCAAATCTTTTCAAGTGTTGGTTGATTTTTGGACAAATTGGATCGTGACCCGTCTGTCATACGAATGGACACACTCTTCATGTTCATTCGTACGAATGAGAACAACATTCATTCACACGAATGAACGTTCATTCACACGAATGAACGCTCATTCACACGAATGAAACTCATTCGCACGAATGAATACTCATTCATATGAATGAAACTCATTCGCACGAATGAATAGGCAGAATGATCCATTCGCACGAATGAACCAACTTTTAGGGTTCATTCGTACAGAGGGAAAATGGTCCAAAAGTTCATATTTCCAAAATCTTGCATGTACTGATCTGATGTGCTTCATGTTTTTGTGTTTGCAGACTGATCGTTATGGTGCACAGAGCTCCAGTTGTTCTTAAAGCTTCAACAAAAAGCAACATTTGTGCTTACATGATCCCAACTTCAAAGAATGCAAGACCGTTCATTGGAATGATCGAGTTCTTGTCTCGATCCAGGATAGCCCATGCTATATCTTATATCTGCACTCCCTATGCTTCTCATCAACGAGAATTCTGGGCCACAGCTGAAATAGACTGTGAAGTTTCTCCAACTGTGATACGGGGAAAGATTGCAGGACAGGAGGTTATTGTATCTGCCTCTCACATTCGCCGATTGTGTCAATTCGGTGATCATCCTGAAGATCCAGTGACACTGGATAAATATCTGGTCCGTGGATGCTTCATGAGAATAAAGTACGACGGGAATGTCGCCGAAGGCGTTCTCAACAAGGCAAACCTCTGTCCCCAGTATAAATATCTAGGACACGTTCTTCTTCACCGCCTCGGTTCCCGTCGTGGCGGATTTGATGATATGCGTGAAACAATACAGAGCGCATTTGTGGCACTGGTGTTGAACATACCGTTCAACTTTTCAGAGATGGTGTTCACACACCTGAAGGAAAACATCTCGCTAAAAGGGGACAATGCGTATCTCATGTACCCCCGATTCTTACAGATGATAATCGATGACCAACTTCCTCTACTGCCACGATCCGATATTGACATGATAAGGATGGAGCATATGACTGATGTCACACTAAACCGGGTACAGACTTATAGGGGAAGACCAACAAAGCCTCCACATAAACGCCTTATTGGACATCTGGCAAATTCTGATTATGTGGCACCTGCAAACAGAAATTGGCGTCACGATAATAGTGATTCTGACAGGGAGGATATTGTTGTGCCTCCAGCTGACAACCAAGATGACGACGACCAAGATGGTCAGGGAGGTGGTGGCAATGCTCCTAATGTTCCATCTACCGCTGCCACCACTCCTACTGTTACTGCTATCGATTCATCCCTTCCAACTAACCCAGAAGACGTTAACCTGGACACCGTCCTGTTTACTGATTCTGAGGAAACTGAAGATGAATTCGAAATCAGTCAACAAGGGGCAAGATTGGTCGCCACAAAACGAAAGAGGGGAGCAGATCAAGGAAGCTCAAGGGTTGATGATGATGACGTCAGGGATGCTGACTTTGTCCCTGACTGTCCACAAGTATCTGCTGCTCCTTCTTCCCAATCTACCCCAGTCAAGAAAGGAAGAATAAAGAGAATGGCCAAACGCCAAAAGTTTAAACTTGTTAGAAGGACGGAGAGCACCTCTGCTACTACAGCAACTGCCACCAGATCTGAGGCTCCAATGTCAACATCTATGCCTCAGACACAAACTGTGCGTCCTCCCATCTACACGACTGCTCCTACATCATAGCCATCAACTATTCGAGCTGAATCTTCAATGTCACTGCCGACTGTTTCTATGCACGACCAGATCAGTACTTTAAAAAGTTTGGTACTTTGATTACTGGCTCAGAATGAAGAGCAATCAAAGCGTCTTGACCAACAGGGCTCGCAGATCAGTCAGTTGACTCTGCAAAATACTGAACAAGCCCAAGCCATCACAAGTCTTTCCACTAGGTGTAATGATCAACAAGCCCTCCTTCTCACTGCTACAAACCAGAATCAACAGTTGTCTAAAACTGTTGATGCACATGCTCAGAGAATACAAAGGATAGAGGAGGAAAATAAGAGACTGTTGGAAGACTTAGAAAGCAGAAGGGACACGACACCTAGAATTGAGGGTGCTCGAAATGATGGTGATGATGGTGGTGGTGATGATGATGAGGATGATGATGGTGACGATGATGATGATGATAGTGATGATGATGATGATGACAAGAATGACGAAGATAAGGATGATGGTGCCAATGCTGGTGCTGCATCAAGTGCTTCAAAGACAGCAGAAGCAGAGGCACGCACGAAGCAAAAATTAGACAAACCAGTAGGCCCATCATCAGATACACAAAAGGGAACTGAAGGTTGATAGTTTTTGTTTTAAGTGTTTTAAGTTGTCTTATTGTAAATATTAGATTATTATGTAAATAATTTCAGTTTTATTTTGATTAAATCAATGAAATTTCAAATTCTAACATGTTTATTCTTTGTTTGTTTATGAAAATAGTTTTGGATGTGATGCCTCTCAAGCAACTACCTTCAAAGTTAACTTATGTGCTTGACATGCAAGGGATCATCCAACATTCAGTTATTTATGACAAAGAGGAAGGGGAAATCGTACACTGCTTGTCAAAAGAACAGATTGCCGAGCTATTTCAAATGAATCCCGACGAAGTCATTACTGAAGAGGCATCTGTTCCAACAACTGATTATCCCTCTTCTGACGAACTAGAAGACGTTGATGAGGTTGAAGTCGAAGACATCACTGATCAAGAATATCCAAAGTACACATCAGTAGATGGTGATGATCTTCCCTCCTTCGCGGACTTACTCACTCAGCAGTCCGACGAGGAGGTCAACCGCATTATCGACAACAAACAGGATGAAGCCGGTCCCTCCACTATTGACATTGACGAGCTGAATGAACGTAAAAGTCAGTAGATGGAATACATGGCCGAATTAAAGAAGAACTCAAAGCCCTCTCCTCCAACCAAGTACACTAAAGTTTATCGACTCAAAGGACACAAGTCTGATGGTCGTATAATCAGTTGGGCATACTTCAACGACTTAAGCTGCTATTCTATAAAAAGAGAGAAGGGCATACAATATTTCAGGTACCCTCATGATTTCAAGACGCTGCCCGCATTTGAAGTAAATCAATTGGCGCGTCTAAAGCTTCTATACAGCGAATCTTCCGGTCTATCCGAATGGTTTGAACGTCAATTACAGTACGAATACCGGAAGAAGTGGGTGAACTTCAAGCCACAAATGCCTACACGTTACATTCATAAGGAAAAGGTTCATCCAATCACCAAGAAGCCCCTAATTGTCTTAAAGTGGAAGCCTCCAACGATCATGAAGAAGATTCCTTTAAGGAAAATGATCCAGGACTTCTCAGGTCAGTTCAAATGGTGGTACTATGATGGGCGTACTGGTGAAGCTGTTATAGTGCTTTGTAAAGAAGGGTCATGGGAGACCATCAGGGTCTTTGATCCCTTATAGCTGACCAACTTGTCTGAACAAGATGTTACAACTTTATACAAGTGTCAGCCGTTTTTTGAAGTTGCAGATATAGACCAGGCGTTGCAGTATGTGAAAGTGATACGTATATGCTTTGCTTTTGACATACACACCGGGGTCAACTGGAAAACTCGTACAAAAGAGATGTTGAAGACCAACTAATGTTAGTTAGGTCATTTTGAAGGGATCTAGGTCCAAGGGGGAGTATGTAGATGCATAATATGTCCCTAATCCCTTGTAATATGTATTTCATCTATGTTTAATGTAATTATTTGATGTATTAATGAAATTACATGTTTATCCTTAATGTTTACTCATATATAACGACTGTGTATTAAATGATCTGATAAATATCGATAACGTTGATCAATCGTGCTATTGAAAGGCCCATTCGCACGAATGGATCATGAGAATGATCCATTCGTGCGAATAGATCATGAGAATGATTCATTCACTAGAATATGTCATGAGAATGACTCATTCGCACGAATGAAACATTCTGATGATTCATTCTTACGAATGAACCATTCTGCTGATTCATTCGCACGAATGAGTCCATTCACATGGCTCATTCGTACGAATAGCCTCTGCACTATATATATAACTTTCACTTCATGAGCACATAACAGAAAAGATATACAACACATATACACATACTGTCCAGAGTAGAACAAGACTAAGAACAGAACACACAAAAACTCTCTTCACCTGTACTGTCTAATATCTGTCCGTTGAGAGTTTCTAGGTCTTGTATCCAACTTCTCTACACCAAAGGGTCGATAGAAACCTTCGATTCGTCGTCTAATCCGCTCGTTTCTTACGACCCGATCCGTGTCATAGATTGGATTGCCAATCAAATCGGATTCCGCACGATTTGGTTCAGTTAATGTGTTGAATCATTGGATCAAGGTAGATCCCGATCCAACAGTGTTAACAGCCATTAACATGTCATACTTTCATTAATGGGCCGTATTGGGCCTGGATTCCTGTTAGTGGCCCGTTATAGCCTCTATCATGTCATAGTTGCTCTAAAAGGGTTATATAGGAGTGTAGTGAATCATAGTTAAGTGTTAACGCCAGTGTAGTAAGTCATAGTTAGGTGTTAACAGCCATTAACATGTCATACTTTCATTAATGGGCCGTATTGGGCCTGGAATCCTGTTAGTGGCCCGTTATAGCCTCTATCATGTCATAGTTGCTCTAAAAGGGTTATATAGGAGTGTAGTGAATCATAGTTAAGTGTTAACGCCCAATAACATGCCTTACTTTCATTAATGGGCCGTATTGGGCCATGATCGGTGATAGTGGTCTATTATAGGCTCTACGATGTTATAGTTTCTCTAAAAGGCTTATATAGGAGTGTAGTGAGTCATAGTTAGGTGTTAACGCCCAATAACATGTCATACTTTCATTAATGGGCCGTATCGGGCCTTGATTTCTTTTAGTGTCCATTATAGCCTCTATCATGTCATAGTTGCTCCAAAAAGGTTGTATAGGAGCGTTGTGAGTCATAGTTAAGTGTTAACGCCCAATAACATGTCATACTTTCATTAATGGGCTTTATTGCTGATAGTTGCCCATTATAGCTTATATCATGACATATTTTCTCTAAGTGTGTTGTATATGAGTGTTGTGAATCATAGTTTGGTGTTAACGCCCAATAACATGCCTTACTTTCATTAATGGGCCGTATTGGGCCTTGATCCGTGTTAGTGGCCCATTATAGCCACTACCATAGCATAGTTGCTCTAAGAGGGTTATATAGGAGTGTAGTGGGTCATAGTTAAGTGTTAATGCCCAATAACATGTCATACTTTCATTAATGGGCCGTATTGGGCCTTATTGGTGATAGTGGCCCATTATAGCTTCTATCATGACATAGTTCCTCTAAGAGGGTTGTATATATGTGTTGTGGGTCATAGTTAGGTGTTAACGCCCAATAACATGCCTTACTTCATTAATGGGCCGTATTGGGCCTTGATCGGTGTTAGTGTCCCATTATAGCCTCTATCATATTATAGTTGCTCTAAAAGGGTTATATAGTGTAGTAAGTCATAGTTAGGTATTAACGCCCAATAACATGTCATACTATCATTAATGGGCCGTATTGGGCCTGGATTTCTGTTAGTGGCCCATTATAGCCTCTATCATGTCATAGTTGCTCTAAAAGGGTTATATAGGAGTGTAGTGAGTCATAGTTAAGTGTTAACGCCCAATAACATGCCTTACTTTCATTAATGGGCCGTATTGGGCCATGGTCGGTGATAGTGGTCCATTATAGGCTCTACCATATTATAGTTTCTCTAAGAGGCGTATATAGGAGTGTAGTGAGTCATAGTTAGGTGTTAACTCCCAATAACATGTCATACTTTCATTAATGGGCCGTATCGGGCCTTGATTTCTGTTAGTGTCCATTATAGCCTCTATCATGTCATAGTTGCTCCAAAAAGTTGTATAGGAGCGTTGTGAGTCATAGTTAAGTGTTAACGACCAATAATATGTCAAACTTTCATTAATGGGCCGTATTTGGCCTTATTGGTGATAGTGGCCCATTATAGCTTCTATCATGACATAGTTTCTCTAAGAGTGTTGTATATGAGTGTTGTGTGTCATAGTTTGGTGTTAACGCCCAATAACATGCCTTACTTTCATTAATGGGCCGTATTGGGCCTTGATCCGTGTTAGTGGCCCATTATAGCCACTACCGTATCATAGTTGCTCTAAGAGGGTTATATAGGAGTGTAGTGAGTCATAGTTAAGTGTTAACGCCCAATAACATGTCATACTTTCATTAATGGGCTTTGATGGTGATAGTGGCCCATTATAGCTTCTATCATGACATAGTTTCTCTAAGAGTGTTGTATATGATTGTTGTGAGTCATAGTTTGGTGTTAACGCACAATAACATGCCTTACTTTCATTAATGGGCCGTATTGGGCCTTGATCAGTGTTAGTGGCCCATTATAGCCACTACCATATCATAGTTGCTCTAAGAGGGTTATATAGAAGTGTAGTGAGTCATAGTTAAGCGTTAACGCCCAATAACATGTCATACTTTCATTAATGGGCCGTATTGGGCCGTATTGGGCCGTATTGGTGATAGTGGCCCATTATAGCTTCTATCATGACATAGTTGCTCTAAGAGTGTTGTATATGAGTGTTGTGAGTCATGGTTAGGTGTTAACGCCAAATAACAAGCCATACTTTCATTAATGAGCCGTATTAGGCCTGGATTTCTGTTAGTGGCCCATTATAGCCTCTATCATGTCATAGTTGCTCTAAAATGGTTATACAGGAGTGTAATGAGTCATAGTTAAGTGTTAACGCCCAATAACATGTCATACTTTCATTAATGGGCCATATTGGGCCTTGATTTATGTTAGTGGCCCATTATAGCCTCTACTGTATCATAGTTTCTCTAAGAGGGTTATATAGGAGTGTAGAGTCATACTTAAGTGTTAACACCCAATAACATGTCATACTTTCATTAATGGGCCGTATTGGGCCTTGATTTCTGTTAGTGTCCCAGTATAGCCTCTATCATGTCATAGTTGCTCCAAAAAGGTTGTATAGGAGCGTTGTGAGTCATAGTTAAGTGTTAACGCACAATACCATGTCATACTTTCATTAATGGGCCATATTCGGCCTTATGGGTGATAGTGGCCATTATAGCTTCTATCATGACATAGTTGCTATAAGAGGGTTGTATATGTGTGTTGTGGGTCATAGTTAGGTGTTAACGCCCAATAACATGCCTTACTTTCATTAATGGGTCGTATTGGGCCTTGATCGGTGTTAGTGGCCCATTATAGCCTCTATCATATTATAGTTGCTCCAAAAAGGTTGTATAGGAGCGTTGTGATTCATAGTTAAGTGTTAACGCCCAATAACATGTCATACTTTCATTAATGGGCTTTATTGGTGATAGTGGCCCATTATAGCTTCTATCATGACATAGTTGCTCTAAGAGTGTTGTATATGAGTGTTGTGAGTCATAGTTTGGTGTTAACGCCCAATAACATGCCTTACTTTCATTAATGGCCCGTATTGGGCCTTGATCCGTGTTAGTGGCCCATTATAGCCACTACCATATCATAGTTGCTCTAAGAGGGTTATATAGGAGTGTAGTGAGTCATAGTTAATTGTTAACGCCCAATAACATGTCATACTTTCATTAATGGGCCGTATTGGGCCTTATTGGTGATAGTGGCCCATTATAGCTTCTATCATGACATAGTTGCTCTAAGAGGGTTGTATATGTGTGTTGTGGGTCATAGTTAGGATTTAACGCCCAATAACATGCCTTACTTTATTAATGGGCCGTGTTGGGCCTTGATCGGTGTTAGCGTCCCATTATAGCCTCGACCATATTATAGTTGCTCTAAGAGGGTTATATAGGAATGTAGTAAGTCATAGTTAGGTGTTAACAGCCATTAACATGTCATACTTTCATTAATGGGCCGTATTGGGCCTGGATTCCTGTTAGTGGCCTGTTATAGCCTCTATCATGTCATAGTTGCTCTAAAAGGGTTATATAGGAGTGTAGTGAATCATAGTTAAGTGTTAACGCCCAATAACATGTCATACATTCATTAATGGGACGTATTGGGCCTTATTGGTGATAGTGGCCCATTATAGCTCCTATCATGACCTAGCTGCTCTAAGAGTGTTGTATATAAGTGTTGTGAGTCGTAGTTAGGTGTTAACGCCCAATAACATGCCTTACTTTCATTAATGGGCCGTATTGGGCCATGATCGGTGATAGTGGTCTATTATAGGCTCTACCATGTTATAGTTTCTCTAAAAGGCTTATATAGGAGTGTACTGAGTCATAGTTAGGTGTTAACGCCCAATAACATGTCATACTTTCATTAATGGGCCGTATCGGGCCTTGATTTCTGTTAGTGTCCATTATAGCCTCTATCATGTCATAGTTGCTCCAAAAAGGTTGTATAGGAGCGTTGTGAGTCATAGTTAAGTGTTAACGCACAATAACATGTCATACTTTCATTAATGGGCTTTATTGGTGATAGTTGCCCATTATAGCTTCTATCATGACATAGTTTCTCTAAGTGTGTTGTATATGAGTGTTGTGAATCATAGTTTGGTGTTAACGCCCAATAACATGCCTTACTTTCATTAATGGGCCGTATTGGGCCTTGATCCGTGTTAGTGGCCCATTATAGCCACTACCATAGCATAGTTGCTCTAAGAGGGTTATATAGGAGTGTAGTGGGTCATAGTTAAGTGTTAACGCCTAATAACATGTCATACTTTCATTAATGGGCCGTATTGGGCCTTATTGGTGATAGTGGCCCATTATAGCTTCTATCATGACATAGTTCCTCTAAGAGGGTTGTATATGTGTGTTGTGGGTCATAGTTAGGTGTTAACGCCCAATAACATACCTTACTTCATTAATGGGCCGTATTGGGCCTTGATCGGTGTTAGTGTCCCATTATAGCCTCTATCATATTATAGTTGCTCTAAAAGGGTTATATAGTGTAGTAAGTCATAGTTAGGTATTAACGCCCAATAACATGTCATACTATCATTAATGGGCCGTATTGGGCCTGGATTTCTGTTAGTGGCCCATTATAGCCTCTATCATGTCATAGTTGCCCTAAAAGGGTTATATAGGAGTGTAGTGAGTCATAGTTAAGTGTTAACGCGCAATAACATGCCTTACTTTCATTAATGGGCCGTATTAGGCCATGATCGGTGATAGTGGTCCATTATAGGCTCTACCATATTATCGTTTCTCTAAGAGGCTTATATAGGAGTGTAGTGAGTCATAGTTAGGTGTTAACGCCCAATAACATGTCATACTTTCATTAATGGGCCGTATCGGGCCTTGATTTCTGTTAGTGTCCATTATAGCCTCTATCATGTCATAGTTGCTCCAAAAAGTTGTATAGGAGCGTTGTGAGTCATAGTTAAGTGTTAACGACCAATAATATGTCATACTTTCATTAATCGGCCGTATTTGGCCTTATTGGTGATAGTGGCCCATTATAGCTTCTATCATGACATAGTTTCTCTAAGAGTGTTGTATATGAGTGTTGTGAGTCGTAGTTTGGTGTTAACGCCCAATAACATGCCTTACTTTCGTTAATGGGCCATATTGCGCCTTGATCCGTGTTAGTGGCCCATTATAGCCACTACCGTATCATAGTTGCTCTAAGAGGGTTATATAGGAATGTAGTGAGTCATAGTTAAGTGTTAATGCCCAATAACATGTCATACTTTCATTAATGGGCTTTGATGGTGATAGTGGCCCATTATAGTTTCTATCATGACATAGTTTCTCTAAGAGTGTTGTATATGAGTGTTGTGAGTCATAGTTTGGTGGTAACGCACAATAACATGCCTTACTTTCATTAATGGGCCGTATTGGGCCTTGATCAGTGTTAGTGGCCCATTATAGCCACTACCATATCATAGTTGCTCTAAGAGGGTTATATAGGAGTGTAGTGAGTCATAGTTAAGTGTTAACGCCCAATAACATGTCATACTTTCATTAATGGGCCGTATTGGGCCGTATTGGTGATAGTGGCCCATTATAGCTTCTATCATGACATAGTTGCTCTAAGAGTGTTGTATATGAGTGTTGTGAGTCATGGTTAGGTGTTAACGCCAAATAACAAGCCATACTTTCATTAATGAGCCGTATTAGGCCTGGATTTCTGTTAGTGGCCCATTATAGCCTCTATCATGTCATAGTTGCTCTAAAATGGTTATACAGGAGTGTAATGAGTCATAGTTAAGTGTTAACGCCCAATAACATGTCATACTTTCATTAATGGGCCATATTGGGCCTTGATTTCTGTTAGTGGCCCATTATAGCCTCTACTGTATCATAGTTTCTCTAAGAGGGTTATATAGGAGTGTAGAGTCATACTTAAGTGTTAACACCCAATAACATGTCATACTTTCATTAATGGGCCGTATTGGGCCTTGATTTCTGTTAGTGTCCCAGTATAGCCTCTATCATGTCATAGTTGCTCCAAAAAGGTTGTATAGGAGCGTTGTGAGTCATAGTTAAATGTTAACGCCCAATACCATGTCATACTTTCATTAATGGGCCATATTCGGCCTTATGGGTGATAGTGGCCATTATAGCTTCTATCATGACATAGTTGCTCTAAGAGGGTTGTATATGTGTGTTGTGGGTCATAGTTAGGTGTTAACGCCCAATAACATGCCTTACTTTCATTAATGGGTCGTATTGGGCCTTGATCTGTGTTAGTGGCCCATTATAGCCTCTATCATATTATAGTTGCTCCAAAAAGGTTGTATAGGAGCGTTGTGATTCATAGTTAAGTGTTAACGCCCAATAACATGTCATGCTTTCATTAATGGGCTTTGATGGTGATAGTGGCCCATTATAGCTTCTATCATGACATAGTTTCTCTAAGAGTGTTGTATATGATTGTTGTGAGTCATAGTTTGGTGTTAACGCACAATAACATGCCTTACTTTCATTAATGGGCCGTATTGGGCCTTGATCAGTGTTAGTGGCCCATTATAGCCACTACCATATCATAGTTGCTCTAAGAGGGTTATATAGGAGTGTAGTGAGTCATAGTTAAGCGTTAACGCCCAATAACATGTCATACTTTCATTAATGGGCCGTATTGGGCCGTATTGGTGATAGTGGCCCATTATAGCTTCTATCATGACATAGTTGCTCTAAGAGTGTTGTATATGAGTGTTGTGAGTCATGGTTAGGTGTTAACGCCAAATAACAAGCCATACTTTCATTAATGAGCCGTATTAGGCCTGGATTTCTGTTAGTGGCCCATTATAGCCTCTATCATGTCATAGTTGCTCTAAAATGGTTATACAGGAGTGTAATGAGTCATAGTTAAGTGTTAACGCCCAATAACATGTCATACTTTCATTAATGGGCCATATTGGGCCTTGATTTCTGTTAGTGGCCCATTATAGCCTCTACTGTATCATAGTTTCTCTAAGAGGGTTATATAGGAGTGTAGAGTCATACTTAAGTGTTAACACCCAATAACATGTCATACTTTCATTAATGGGCCGTATTGGGCCTTGATTTCTGTTAGTGTCCCAGTATAGCCTCTATCATGTCATAGTTGCTCCAAAAAGGTTGTATAGGAGCGTTGTAAGTCATAGTTAAGTGTTAACGCACAATACCATGTCATACTTTCATTAATGAGCCATATTCGGCCTTATGGGTGATAGTGGCCATTATAGCTTCTATCATGACATAGTTGCTATAAGAGGGTTGTATATGTGTGTTGTGGGTCATAGTTAGGTGTTAACGCCCAATAACATGCCTTACTTTCATTAATGGGTTGTATTGGGCCTTGATCGGTGTTAGTGGCCCATTATAGCCTCTATCATATTATAGTTGCTCCAAAAAGGTTGTATAGGAGCGTTGTGATTCATAGTTAAGTGTTAACGCCCAATAACATATCATACTTTCATTAATGGGCTTTATTGGTGATAGTGGCCCATTATAGCTTCTATCATGACATAGTTGCTCTAAGAGTGTTGTATATGAGTGTTGTGAGTCATAGTTTGGTGTTAACGCCCAATAACATGCCTTACTTTCATTAATGGCCCGTATTGGGCCTTGATCCGTGTTAGTGGCCCATTATAGCCACTACCATATCATAGTTGCTCTAAGAGGGTTATATAGGAGTGTAGTGAGTCATAGTTAATTGTTAACGCCCAATAACATGTCATACTTTCATTAATGGGCCGTATTGGGCCTTATTGGTGATAGTGGCCCATTATAGCTTCTATCATGACATAGTTGCTCTAAGAGGGTTGTATATGTTTGTTGTGGGTCATAGTTAGGATTTAACGCCCAATAACATGCCTTACTTTATTAATGGGCCGTATTGGGCCTTGATCGGTGTTAGCGTCCCATTATCGCCTCGACCATATTATAGTTGCTCTAAGAGGGTTATATAGGAATGTAGTAAGTCATAGTTAGGTGTTAACAGCCATTAACATGTCATACTTTCATTAATGGGCCGTATTGGGCCTGGATTCCTGTTAGTGGCCCGTTATAGCCTCTATCATGTCATAGTTGCTCTAAAAGGGTTATATAGGAGTGTAGTGAATCATAGCTAAGTGTTAACGCCCAATAACATGTCATACTTTCATTAATGGGACGTATTGGGCCTTATTGGTGATAGTGGCCCATTATAGCTCCTATCATGACCTAGCTGCTCTAAGAGTGTTGTATATGAGTGTTGTGAGTCGTAGTTAGGTGTTAACGCCCAATAACATGCCTTACTTTCATTAATGGGCCGTATTGGGCCATGATCGGTGAGAGTGGTCTATTATAGGCTCTACCATGTTATAGTTTCTCTAAAAGGCTTATATAGGAGTGTAGTGAGTCATAGTTAGGTGTTAACGCCCAATAACATGTCATACTTTCATTAATGGGCCGTATCGGGCCTTGATTTCTGTTAGTGTCCATTATAGCCTCTATCATGTCATAGTTGCTCCAAAAAGGTTGTATAGGAGCGTTGTGAGTCATAGTTAAGTGTTAACGCCCAATAACATGTCATACTTTCATTAATGGGCTTTATTGGTGATAGTTGCCCATTATAGCTTCTATCATGACATAGTTTCTCTAAGTGTGTTGTATATGAGTGTTGTGAATCATAGTTTGGTGTTAACGCCCAATAACATGCCTTACTTTCATTAATGGGCCGTATTGGGCCTTGATCCGTGTTAGTGGCCCATTATAGCCACTACCATAGCATAGTTGCTCTAAGAGGGTTATATAGGAGTGTAGTGGGTCATAGTTAAGTGTTAACGCCTAATAACATGTCATACTTTCATTAATGGGCCGTATTGGGCCTTATTGGTGATAGTGGCCCATTATAGCTTCTATCATGACATAGTTCCTCTAAGAGGGTTGTATATGTGTGTTGTGGGTCATAGTTAGGTGTTAACGCCCAATAACATACCTTACTTCATTAATGGGCCGTACTGGGCCTTGATCGGTGTTAGTGTCCCATTATAGCCTCTATCATATTGTAGTTGCTCTAAAAGGGTTATATAGTGTAGTAAGTCATAGTTAGGTATTAACGCCCAATAACATGTCATACTATCATTAATGGGCCGTATTGGGCCTGGATTTCTGTTAGTGGCCCATTATAGCCTCTATCATGTCATAGTTGCCCTAAAAGGGTTATATAGGAGTGTAGTGAGTCATAGTTAAGTGTTAACGCCCAATAACATGCCTTACTTTCATTAATGGGCCGTTTTAGGCCATGATCGGTGATAGTGGTCCATTATAGGCTCTACCATATTATAGTTTCTCTAAGAGGCTTATATAGGAGTGTAGTGAGTCATAGTTAGGTGTTAACGCCCAATAACATGTCATACTTTCATTAATGGGCCGTATCGGGCCTTGATTTCTGTTAGTGTCCATTATAGCCTCTATCATGTCATAGTTGCTCCAAAAAGTTGTATAGGAGCGTTGTGAGTCATAGTTAAGTGTTAACGACCAATAATATGTCATACTTTCATTAATCGGCCGTATTTGGCCTTATTGGTAATAGTGGCCCATTATAGCTTCTATCATGACATAGTTTCTCTAAGAGTGTTGTATATGAGTGTTGTGAGTCATAGTTTGGTGTTAACGCCCAATAAAATGCCTTACTTTCGTTAATGGGCCATATTGGGCCTTGATCCGTGTTAGTGGCCCATTATAGCCACTACCGTATCATAGTTGCTCTAAGAGGGTTATATAGGAGTGTAGTGAGTCATAGTTAAGTGTTAACGCCCAATAACATGTCATACTTTCATTAATGGGCTTTGATGGTGATAGTGGCCCATTATAGTTTCTATCATGACATAGTTTCTCTAAGAGTGTTGTATATGAGTGTTGTGAGTCATAGTTTGGTGGTAACGCACAATAACATGCCTTACTTTCATTAATGGGCCGTATTGGGCCTTGATCAGTGTTAGTGGCCCATTATAGCCACTACCATATCATAGTTGCTCTAAGAGGGTTATATAGGAGTGTAGTGAGTCATAGTTAAGTGTTAACGCCCAATAACATGTCATACTTTCATTAATGGGCCGTATTGGGCCGTATTGGTGATAGTGGCCCATTATAGCTTCTATCATGACATAGTTGCTCTAAGAGTGTTGTATATGAGTGTTGTGAGTCATGGTTAGGTGTTAACGCCAAATAACAAGCCATACTTTCATTAATGAGCCGTATTAGGCCTGGATTTCTGTTAGTGGCCCATTATAGCCTCTATCATGTCATAGTTGCTCTAAAATGGTTATACAGGAGTGTAATGAGTCATAGTTAAGTGTTAACGCCCAATAACATGTCATACTTTCATTAATGGGCCATATTGGGCCTTGATTTCTGTTAGTGGCCCATTATAGCCTCTACTGTATCATAGTTTCTCTAAGAGGGTTATATAGGAGTGTAGAGTCATACTTAAGTGTTAACACCCAATAACATGTCATACTTTCATTAATGGGCCGTATTGGGCCTTGATTTCTGTTAGTGTCCCAGTATAGCCTCTATCATGTCATAGTTGCTCCAAAAAGGTTGTATAGGAGCGTTGTGAGTCATAGTTAAATGTTAACGCCCAATACCATGTCATACTTTCATTAATGGGCCATATTCGGCCTTATGGGTGATAGTGGCCATTATAGCTTCTATCATGACATAGTTGCTCTAAGAGGGTTGTATATGTGTGTTGTGGGTCATAGTTAGGTGTTAACGCCCAATAACATGCCTTACTTTCATTAATGGGTCGTATTGGGCCTTGATCTGTGTTAGTGGCCCATTATAGCCTCTATCATATTATAGTTGCTCCAAAAAGGTTGTATAGGAGCGTTGTGATTCATAGTTAAGTGTTAACGCCCAATAACATGTCATGCTTTCATTAATGGGCTTTGATGGTGATAGTGGCCCATTATAGCTTCTATCATGACATAGTTTCTCTAAGAGTGTTGTATATGAGTGTTGTGAGTCATAGTTTGGTGTTAACGCACAATAACATGCCTTACTTTCATTAATGGGCCGTATTGGGCCTTGATCAGTGTTAGTGGCCCATTATAGCCACTACCATATCATAGTTGCTCTAAGAGGGTTATATAGGAGTGTAGTGAGTCATAGTTAAGCGTTAACGCCCAATAACATGTCATACTTTCATTAATGGGCCGTATTGGGCCTTATTGGTGATAGTGGCCCATTATAGTTTCTATCATGACATAGTTGCTCTAAGAGTGTTGTATATGAGTGTTGTGAGTCATGGTTAGGTGTTAACGCCAAATAACAAGCCATACTTTCATTAATGAGCCGTATTAGGCCTGGATTTCTGTTAGTGGCCCATTATAGCCTCTATCATGTCATAGTTGCTCTAAAATGGTTATACAGGAGTGTAATGAGGCATAGTTAAGTGTTAACGCCCAATAACATGTCATACTTTCATTAATGGGCCGTATTGGGCCTGGATTCCTGTTAGTGGCCCGTTATAGCCTCTATCATGTCATAGTTGCTCTAAAAGGGTTATATAGGAGTGTAGTGAATCATAGTTAAGTGTTAACGCCCAATAACATGTCATACTTTCATTAATGGGACGTATTGGGCCTTATTGGTGATAGTGGCCCATTATAGCTCCTATCATGACCTAGCTGCTCTAAGAGTCTTGTATATGAGTGTTGTGAGTCGTAGTTAGGTGTTAACACCCAATAACATGCCTTACTTTCATTAAAGGGCCGTATTGGGCCATGATCGGTGATAGTGGTCTATTATAGGCTCTACCATATTATAGTTTCTCTAAGAGGCTTATATAGGAGTGTAGTGAGTCATAGTTAGGTGTTAACGCCCAATAACATGTCATACTTTCATTAATGGGCCGTATCGGGCCTTGATTTCTGTTAGTGTCCATTATAGCCTCTATCATGTCATAGTTGCTCCAAAAAGGTTGTATAGGAGTGTTGTGAGTCATAGTTAAGTGTTAACGCCCAATAACATGTCATACTTTCATTAATGGGCTTTATTGGTGATAGTTGCCCATTATAGCTTCTATCATGACATAGTTTCTCTAAGAGTGTTGTATATGAGTGTTGTGAGTCATAGTTTGGTGTTAACGCCCAATAACATGCCTTACTTTCATTAATGGGCCGTATTGGGCCTTGATCCGTGTTAGTGGCCCATTATAGCCACTACCATAGCATAGTTGCTCTAAGAGGGTTATATAAGAGTGTAGTGGGTCATAGTTAAGTGTTAACGCCCAATAACATGTCATACTTTCATTAATGGGCCGTATTGGGCCTTATTGGTGATAGTGGCCCATTATAGCTTCTATCATGACATAGTTCCTCTAAGAGGGTTGTATATGTGTGTTGTGGGTCATTGTTAGGTGTTAACGCCCAATAACATGCCTTACTTCATTAATGGGCCGTATTGGGCCTTGATCGGTGTTAGTGGCCCATTATAGCCTCTATCATATTATAGTTGCTCTAAAAGGGTTATACAGTGTAGTAAGTCATAGTTAGGTATTAACGCCCAATAACATGTCATACTATCATTAATGGGTCGTATTGGGCCTGGATTTCTGTTAGTGGCCCCTTATAGCCTCTATCATGTCATAGT
This sequence comes from Smallanthus sonchifolius, assembly GCA_023525975.1. Lineage (NCBI taxonomy): Eukaryota > Viridiplantae > Streptophyta > Magnoliopsida > Asterales > Asteraceae > Smallanthus > Smallanthus sonchifolius. The sequence continues at coordinate 93,673 of JAKNSE010000179.1, forward strand.
TGCTCTAAAAGGGTTATATAGGAGTGTAGTGAGTCATAGTTAAGTGTTAACGCCCAATAACATGTCATACTTTCATTAATGGGTCGTATTGTGCCTTATTGGTGATAGTGGCCCATTATAGCTTCTATCATGACATAGTTGCTCTAAGAGTGTTGTATATGAGTGTTGTGAGTCATGGTTAGGTGTTAACGCCAAATAACAAGCCATACTTTCATTAATGAGCCGTATTGTGCCTGGATTTCTGTTAGTGGCCCATTATAGCCTCTATCATGTCATAGTTGTTCTAAAAGGGTTATACAGGAGTGTAGTGAGTCATAGTTAAGTGTTAACGCCCAATAACATGTCATACTTTTATTAATGGACCGTATTGGGCCTTGATTTCTGTTAGTGGCCCATTATAGCCTCTACCGTATCATAGTTTCTCTAAGAGGGTTATATAGGAGTGTAGAGTCATACTTAAGTGTTAACACCCAATAACAAGTCATACTTTCATTAATGGGCCGTATTGGGCCTTGATTTCTGTTAGCGTCCCATTATAGCCTCTATCATGTCATAGTTGCTCCAAAAAGGTTGTATCGGAGCGTCGTGAGTCATAGTTAAGTGTTAACGCCCAATAACATGTCATACTTTCATTAATGGGCCATATTCGGCCTTATGGGTGATAGTGGCCCATTATAGCTTCTATCATGACATAGTTGCTCTAAGAGGGTTGTATATGTGTGTTGTGGGTCATAGTTAGGTGTTAACGCCCAATAACATGCCTTACTTTCATTAATGGGTCGTATTGGACCTTGATCGGTGTTAGTGGCCCATTATAGCCTCTATCATATTATAGTTGCTCCAAAAAGGTTGTATAGGAGCGTTGTGATTTATAGTTAAGTGTTAACGCCCAATAACATGTCATACATTCATTAATGGCCTTTATTGGTGATAGTGGCCCATTATAGCTTCTATCATGACATAGTTGCTCTAAGAGTGTTGTATATGAGTGTTGTGAGTCATAGTTTGGTGTTAATGCCCAATAACATGCCTTACTTTCATTAAAGGCCCGTATTGGGCCTTGATCCGTGTTAGTGGCCCATTATAGCCTCTACCACAACATAGTTGCTCTAAGAGGGTTATATAGGAGTGTAGTGAGTCATAGTTAAGTGTTAACGCCCAATAACATGTCATACTTTCATTAATGGGCCGTATTGGGCATTGATCCGTGTTAGTGGCCATTATAGCCTCTACCATATCATAGTTGCTCTAAGAGGGTTATATACGACTGTAGTGAGTCATAGTTAAGTGTTAACGCCCAATAACATGTCATACTTTCATTAATGGGCCGTATTGGGCCTTATTGTTGATAGTGTCCCATTATAGCTTATATCATGACATAGTTGCTCTAAGAGGGTTGTATATGAGTGTTGTGAGTCGTAGTTAGGTGTTAACGCCCAATAACATGCCTTACTTTCATTAATGGGCCGTATTGGGCCATGATCGGTGATAGTGGTCTATTATAGGCTCTACCATATTATAGTTTCTCAAAGAGGCTTATATAGGAGTGTAGTGAGTCATAGTTAGGTGTTAACGCCCAATAACATGTCATACTTTCATTAATGGGCCGTATCGGGCCTTGATTTCTGTTAGTGTCCATTATAGCCTCTATCATGTCATAGTTGCTCCAAAAAGGTTGTATAGGAGCGTTGTGAGTCATAGTTAAGTGTTAACGTCCAATAACATGTCATACTTTCATTAATGGGCTTTATTGGTGATAGTTGCCCATTATAGCTTCTATCATGACATAGTTTCTCTAAGAGTGTTGTATATGAGTGTTGTGAGTCATAGTTTGGTGTTAACGCCCAATAACATGCCTTACTCTCATTAATGGGCCGTATTGGGCCTTGATCCGTGTTAGTGGCCCATTATAGCCACTACCATAGCATAGTTGCTCTAAGAGGGTTATATAGGAGTGTAGTGGGTCATAGTTAAGTGTTAACGCCCAATAACATGTCATACTTTCATTAATGGGCTTTATTGGTGATAGTTGCCCATTATAGCTTCTATCATGACATAGTTTCTCTAAGAGTGTTGTATATGAGTGTTGTGAATCATAGTTTGGTGTTAACGCCCAATAACATGCCTTACTCTCATTAATGGGCCGTATTGGGCCTTGATCCGTGTTAGTGGCCCATTATAGCCACTACCATAGCATAGTTGCTCTAAGAGGGTTATATAGGAGTGTAGTGGGTCATAGTTAAGTGTTAACGCCCAATAACATGTCATACTTTCATTAATGGGCCGTATTGGGCCTTATTGGTGATAGTGGCCCATTATAGCTTCTATCATGACATAATTCCTCTAAGAGGGTTGTATATGTGTGTTGTGGGTCATAGTTAGGTGTTAACGCCTAATAACATGCTTTACTTCATTAATGGGCCGTATTGGGCCTTGATCGGTGTTAGTGGCCCATTATAGCCTCTATCATATTATAGTTGCTCTAAAAGGGTTATATAGTGTAGTAAGTCATAGTTAGGTATTAACGCCCAATAACATGTCATACTATCATTAATGGGTCGTATTGGGCATGGATTTCTGTTAGTAAACCATTATAGCCTCTATCATGTCATAGTTGCTCTAAGAGTGTTGTATATGAGTGTTGTGAGTCATAGTTTGGTGTTAACGCCCAATAACATGCCTTACTTTCATTAATGGGCCGTATTGGGCCATGATCGATGATAGTGGTCCATTATAGGCTCTACCATATTATAGTTTCTCTAAGAGGCTTATATAGGAGTGTAGTGAGTCATAGTTAGGTGTTAAAGCCCAATAACATGTCATACTTTCATTAATGGGCCGTATCGGGCCTTGATTTCTATTAGTGTCCATTATAGCCTCTATCATGTCATAGTTGCTCCAAAAAGTTGTATAGGAGCGTTGTGAGTCATAGTTAAGTGTTAAGGACCAATAATATGTCATACTTTCATTAATGGGCCGTATTTGGCCTTATTGGTGATAGTGGCCCATTATAGCTTCTATCATGACATAGTTTCTCTAAGAGTGTTGTATATGAGTGTTGTGAGTCATAGTTTGGTGTTAACGCCCAATAACATGCCTTACTTTCATTAATGGGCCGTATTGGGCCTTGATCCGTGTTAGTGGCCCATTATAGCCACTACCATATCATAGTTGCTCTAAGAGGGTTATATAGGAGTGTAGTGAGTCATAGTTAAGTGTTAACGCCCAATAACATGTCATACTTTCATTAATGGGCTTTGATGGTGATGGTGGCCCATTATAGCTTCTATCATGACATAGTTTCTCTAAGAGTGTTGTATATGAGTGTTGTGAGTCATAGTTTGGTGTTAACGCACAATAACATGCCTTACTTTCATTAATGGGCCGTATTGGGCCTTGATCAGTGTTAGTGGCCCATTATAGCCACTACCATATCATAGTTGCTCTAAGAGGGTTATATAGGAGTGTAGTGAGTCATAGTTAAGCGTTAACGCCCAATAACATGTCATACTTTCATTAATGGGCCGTATTGGGCCTTATTGTTGATAGTGGCCCATTATAGCTTCTATCATGACATAGTTGCTCTAAGAGTGTTGTATATGAGTGTTGTGAGTCATGGTTAGGTGTTAACGCCAAATAACATGCCATACTTTCATTAATGAGCCGCATTAGGCCTGGATTTCTGTTAGTGGCCCATTATAGCCTCTATCATGTCATAGTTGCTCTAAAATGGTTATACAGGAGTGTAATGAGTCATAGTTAAGTGTGAACGCCCAATAACATGTCATACTTTCATTAATGGGCCATATTGGGCCTTGATTTCTGTTAGTGGCCCATTATAGCCTCTACTGTATCATAGTTTCTCTAAGAGGGTTATATAGGAGTGTAGAGTCATACTTAAGTGTTAACACCCAATAACATGTCATACTTTCATTGATGGGTCGTATTGGGCCTTGATTTCTGTTAGTGTCCCAGTATAACCTCTATCATGTCATAGTTGCTCCAAAAGGGTTGTTTAGGAGCGTTGTGAGTCATAGTTAAGTGTTAACGCCCAATACCATGTCATACTTTCATTAATGGGCCATATTCGGCCTTATGCGTGATAGTGGCCATTATAGCTTCTATCATGACATAGTTGCTCTAAGAGGGTTGTATATGTGTGTTGTGGGTCATAGTTAGGTGTTAACGCCCAATAACATGCCTTACTTTCATTAATGGGTCGTATTGGGCCTTGATCGGTGTTAGTGGCCCATTATAGCCTCTATCATATTATAGTTGCTCCAAAAAGGTTGTATAGGAGCGTTGTGATTCATAGTTAAGTGTTAACGCCCAATAACATGCCATACTTTCATTAATGGGCTTTATTGGTGATAGTGTCCCATTATAGCTTCTATCATGACATAGTTGCTCTAAGAGTGTTGTATATGTGTGTTGTGAGTCATAGTTTGGTGTTAACGCCCAATAACATGCCTTACTTTCATTAGTGGCCCGTATTGGGCCCTGATCCGTGTTAGTGGCCCATTATAGCCACTACCATATCATAGTTGCTCTAAGAGGGTTATATAGGAGTGAAGTGAGTCATAGTTAAGTGTTAACGCCCAATAACATGTCATACTTTCATTAATGGGCCGTATTGGGCCTTATTGGTGATAGTGGCCCATTATAGCTTCTATCATGACATAGTTGCTCTAAGAGGGTTGTATATGTGTGTTGTGGGTCATAGTTAGGTGTTAACGCCCAATAACATTCCTTACTTCATTAATGGGCCGTATTGGGCCTTGATCGGTGTTAGCGTCCCATTATAGCCTCGACCATATTATAGTTGCTCTAAGAGGGTTATATAGGAATGTAGTAAGTCATAGTTAGGTGTTAACAGCCATTAACATGTCATACTTTCATTAATGGGCCGTATTGGGCATGGATTCCTGTTAGTGGCCCGTTATAGCCTCTATCATGTCATAGTTGCTCTAAAAGGGTTATATATGAGTGTAGTGAATCATAGTTAAGTGTTAACGCCCAATAACATGTCATACTTTCATTAATGGGACGTATTGGGCCTTATTGGTGATAGTGGCCCATTATAGCTCCTATCATGACCTAGCTGCTCTAAGAGTGTTGTATATGAGTGTTGTGAGTCGTAGTTATGTGTTAACGCCCAATAACATGCCTTACTTTCATTAATGGGCCGTATTGGGCCATGATCGGTGATAGTGGTCTATTTTAGGCTCTACCATATTATAGTTTCTCTAAGAGGCTTATATAGGAGTGTAGTGAGTCATAGTTAGGTGTTAACGCCCAATAACATGTCATACTTTCATTAATGGGCCGTATAGGGCCTTGATTTCTGTTAGTGTCCATTATAGCCTCTATCATGTCATAGTTGCTCCAAAAAGGTTGTATAGGAGCGTTGTGAGTCATAGTTAAGTGTTAACGCCCAATAACATGTCATACTTTCATTAATGGGCTTTATTGGTGATAGTTGCCCATTATAGCTTCTATCATGACATAGTTTCTCTAAGAGTGTTGTATATGAGTGTTGTGAGTCATAGTTTGGTGTTAACGCCCAATAACATGCCTTACTTTCATTAATGGGCCGTATTGGGCCTTGATCCGTGTTAGTGGCCCATTATAGCCACTACCATAGCATAGTTGCTCTAAGAGGGTTATATAGGAGTGTAGTGGGTCATAGTTAAGTGTTAACGCCCAATAACATGTCATACTTTCATTAATGGGCCGTATTGGACCTTATTGGTGATAGTGGCCCATTATAGCTTCTATCATGACATAGTTCCTCTAAGAGGGTTGTATATGTGTGTTGTGGGTCATAGTTAGGTGTTAACGCCCAATAACATGCCTTACTTCATTAATGGGCCGTATTGGGCCTTGATCGGTGTTAGCGGCCCATTATAGCCATATCATAATATAGTTGCTCTAGAAGGGTTATATAGTGTCGTAAGTCATAGTTAGGTATTAACTCCCAATAACATGTCATACTATCATTAATGGGTCGTATTGGGCCTGGATTTCTGTTAGTGGCCCATTATAGCCTCTATCATGTCATAGTTGCTCTAAAAGGGTTATATAGGAGTGTAGTGAGTCATAGTTAAGTGTTAACGCCCAATAACATGTCATACTTTCATTAATGGGTCGTATTGGGCCTTATTGGTGATAGTGGCCCATTATAGCTTCTATCATGACATAGTTGCTCTAAGAGTGTTGTATATGAGTGTTGTGAGTCATGGTTAGGTGTTAACGCCAAATAACAAGCCATACTTTCGTTAATGAGCCGTATTGGGCCTGGATTTCTGTTAGTGGCCCATTATAGCCTCTACCATGTCATAGTTGCTCTAAAAGGGTTATACAGGAGTGTAGTGAGTCATAGTTAAGTGTTAACGCCCAATAACATGTCATACTTTCATTAATGGGCCGTATTGGGCCTTGATTTCTGTTAGTGGCCCATTATAGCCTCTACCGTATCATAGTTTCTCTAAGAGGGTTATATAGGAGTGTAGAGTCATACCTAAGTGTTAACACCCAATAACAAGTCATACTTTCCTTAATGGGCCGTATTGGGCCTTGATTTCTGTTAGCGTCCCATTATAGCCTCTATCATGTCATAGTTGCTCCATAAAGGTTGTATAGGAGCGTTGTGAGTCATAGTTAAGTGTTAACGCCCAATAACATGTCATACTTTCATTAATGGGCCATATTCGGCCTTATGGGTGATAGTGGCCCATTATAGCTTCTATCATGACATAGTTGCTCTAAGAGGGTTGTATATGTGTGTTGTGGGTCATAGTTAGTTGTTAACGCCCAATAACATGCCTTACTTTCATTAATGGGTCGTATTGGGCCTTGATCGGTGTTAGTGGCCCATTATAGCCTCTATCATATTATTGTTGCTCCAAAAAGGTTGTATAGGAGCGTTGTGATTCATAGTTAAGTGTTAACGCCCAATAACATGTCATACATTCATTAATGGGCTTTATTGGTGATAGTGGCCCATTATAGATTCTATCATGACATAGTTGCTCTAAGATTGTTGTATATGGTGTTGTGAGTCATAGTTTAGTGTTAACACCCAATAACATGCCTTACTTTCATTAATGGGCCGTATTGGGCCTTGATCCGTGTTAGTGGCCCATTATAGCCTCTACCACAACATAGTTGCTCTAAGAGGGTTATATAGGAGTGTAGTGAGTCATAGTTAAGTGTTAATGCCCAATAACAAGTCATACTTTCATTAATGGGCCGTATTGGGCCTTGATCCGTGTTAGTGGCCCATTATAGCCTCTATTATATCATAGTTGCTCTAAGAGGGTTATATACGAGTGTAGTGAGTCATAGTTAAGTGTTAACGCCCAATAACATGTCATACTTTCATTAATGGGCCGTATTGGGCCTTATTGGTGATAGTGTCCCATTATAGCTTCTATCATGACATAGTTGCTCTAAGAGGGTTGTATATGTGTGTTGTGGGTCATAGTTAGGTGTTAACGCCCAATAACATGCCTTACTTCAATAATGGACCGTATTGGGCCTTGATCGGTGTTTGCGTCCCATTATAACCTCGACCATATTATAGTTGCTCTAAGAGGGTTATATAGGAATGTAGTAAGTCATAGTTAGGTGTTAACAGCCATTAACATGTCATACTTTCATTAATGGGCCGTATTGGGACTGGATTCCTGTTAGTGGCCCGTTATAGCCTCTATCATGTCATAGTTGCTCTAAAAGGGTTATATAGGAGTGTAGTGAATCATAGTTAAGTGTTAACGCCCAATAACATGTCATACTTTCATTAATGGGACGTATTGGGCCTTATTGGTGATAGTGGCCCATTAAAGCTCTTATCATAACCTAGCTGCTCTAAGAGTGTTGTATATGAGTGTTGTTAGTCGTAGTTTGGTGTTAACGCCCAATAACATGCCTTACTTTCATTAATGGGCCGTATTGGGCCATGATCGGTGATAGTGGTCCATTATAGGCTCTACCATATTATAGTTTCTCTAAGAGGCTTATATAGGACTGTAGTGAGTCATAGTTAGGTGTTAACGCCCAATAACATGTCATACTTTCATTAATGGGCCGTATCGGGCCTTGATTTCTGTTATTGTCCATTATAGCCTCTATCATGTCATAGTTGCTCCAAAAAGGTTGTATAGGAGCGTTGTGAGTCATGGTTAAGTGTTAACGACCAATAACATGTTATACTTTCATTAATGGGCATTATTGGTGATAGTATTCAATTATAGCTTCTATCATGACATAGTTTCTCTAAGAGTGTTGCATATGAGTGTTGTGAGTCATAGTTTGGTGTTAACGCCCAATAACATGCCATACTTTCATTAATGGGCCGTATTGGGCCTTGATCCGTGTTAGTGGCCCATTATGGCCACTACCATATCATAGTTGCTCTAAGAGGGTTATATAGGAGTGTAGTGAGTCATAGTTATGTGTTAACGCCCAATAACATGTCATACTTTCATTAATGGGCCGTATTGGGCCTTTTTGGTGATAGTGGCCCATTATAGCTTCTATCATGACATAGTTGCTCTAAGATGGTTGTATATGTGTTTTGTGGGTCATAGTTAGGTGTTAACGCCCAATAACATGCCTTACTTCATTAATGGGCTGTATTGGGCCTTGATCGGTGTTAGTGGCCCATTATAGCCTCTATCATATTATAGTTGCTCTAAGAGGGTTATATAGGAGTGTAGTAAGTCATAGTGTAGGTCCCTTCGTGTGTGTCGGATCGTTGCATGCAAGTGGTCTAGTAGTCGGACCGGGTTGCGTAATACCCGTGACTAGGTGGAGAGTCTTACAAAACAAAGTAAACCAAACACGAGAGTCACAATAAACGTTCTTTGTATTATAAACACTCGACGGTTACAGAGGGAATACAAGCTGCGTACTTAGCAAAACTGAGTTCGTCTGAACAAATGGTTCTGCGTACTTAGCTTCTGTGAACCTATCCTATTTATACAGACCTGATGCCTGCGCACTTAGCAAGTGCGCAGGACCAAATGCTCTTGCGTACTTAACAAGTACACATGTGTCTTCCTGCGTACTTACCAAGTACGCAGGAGCTTTCTCCTGCGCACTTGTAAGTGCGCAAAACACTTAGCAGAAAAACAGCATACATTATGTAAAAGTAAATACAACTCGATAAACTATTACATAATGACTCATAAATACAAAGACAAATTACAGACATTAGAAAAACAAACTAAGACTCTATACAGAGTGTTGTCACAGGAAAGTGCATCAACAAACTCCCCCTTGACAACAGCTCGGGATCTTCATCGTCTTCAGTCTTCATTCTTCAATCTTCACAGCACTTGTTCCTTAGCTTCCATCTTCTTTTTGTAATCAAGACAGAACTTGATCAACTTGTCATATTTGGCAGAGAGAAGCTTCGTCCATTCGTCAGTGTGGATGCAGTAGTTTTCGGCTAGTACCTCCAGATCGTTCACATAAAAGTTGATGAAGCAGACTTCATCAAATATCCTGATCACTTCCTTTGGCACAATATTTCCACTTGCTGACTTACCTTTACTCATTACCACAGCCTCGCCTGTTTTTGGATCAACGTACCAGTACCACATGTCACCAAGAATATCCTGAGGTAACTTGCTCAGGGGAATCTTAGTTTCACATCGCACTGGCTTGTATACCAATCTCTTTATGGGCTTCTTAGTCACAGGATGCACAGCGAGCTTATCCTTGACTCTTCTGGGCACCTGAGGCTTGAGGTATTCAAATTTGCCTGATCTTGCTTCCCGCTGTAGTGTTACCCACAAACCCATTGCTACTGCATGATTCGAGTGACTTAGCAGATCGCGGTTTGCGAGGTTAACTAGGTCGTACTTGGGCAAAGAGTTGAACACCTCACTGGTGGGTTTCAAGTATTGAACCCCCCCCCCAGATCTTTTGATGGTGAACAGCTGCTTGTCCTCCTCAAACCTAACAGCTAAGATCATACCTGTCGCTCCGTGCTTGTCTGTGATAGACGTCTTTTGCCACACGGGAGCTGGACCCTTTGTAGATGCAGAAGGCATCTCACTCTCTTTTGGTGCCTCAGGGTCCACAGGTGTAGGGTCGACTGGGGAGGCTTCAGTTGTAGCTTCAACATTACCTGCCATGTCAACTGAGCCTGTGTCGAGCAGAGATTCGAGCGATGGTACTTCAAAGATCTCACCATCCTCTAACTCGTACTCTCCTTCCCCGTCGCCCTTGGGAAACTCTATCACCACATCATCGTCATCCTCGTTCCAGTCATCACCAGAGTCGATCTCTCCTTCTTCCAGATTAAGGAGAGCATCGATCTGTGCCACTTTGGAATAGTCTGGCTCTAAATAGAGGATCTCATCATCAGATAAGTCCTTGAGCACATCAGCCGTTGACTTCCCTTTATCTCCGCCACCACCACCTGAGGTATCACCACCCTCTTGCTGAGTAGACTCCCCCTTAGCCAATGGAACAGAAGAGATGGGCACAATCGCCAAAGCTAGGTGCTCACCTCTACTAGGACCGACTTCAGGATCCTTGTCTTTATCATCATTCTTAGTCAGATCTACTGGATGACAAGACTCGGCACCGGTGGATTTCTTTTCTTTGTCTTTCTCTTTCTCTTTCTCTGTCTCCTTCTCCCCCTGAGCACCTAGCTTCGCGGTCAGTTCACCAACTAATTTGACCATAGCTTCGTGCTTTTTGCTCTGCAAATCCATCCTTATCTCAAGTGAAGTTCTGTGGCCTAGAATCATTTCATTAGTCTTCATTAATAGTTCATTCTGTGCCATGACATTCTTCAACCGTTCATTAGTCCCCGTTCTCTGGCTACGCAGAATCCTAACTTCATCTGCCAGAGAGTTTATCTGTGCTTGTTGAGCATCAGAATCCTCCTTTGACTTTTGAATAGTCTTCAACAAGCCAGCAACTTGGGTTTCTAGCACATTGATCCTAGCTTCATTTGGATCTGGATGCCTAGACGATGAGGCTTCGGCGTTGTGGATAGGGGAAGAGAAGATTGTGTCAAAGTCGAACCCCTGTGAGAAATCACCGTAGTTAAAGGGTTGACCTGACGGCTCTTTGGTGGGTGTTGGGATGGGGGATGAAATGATGGGAGTTATGGTTGGGGTGATGGTGACTGACTCCGTGAGAAGTGGAGCAGTCACCGTCACTTGGACGGTTGGAGTAGGGAGGGTCACCATCACAGGAATCACCTCTGTGACCGCCGTGACTGCCACATCTGCTTGTACCAGTGGCCTTCTCCTCCTTCTAAACAGTTGCCATGCTGGCGTGGTAGATTCTGACTCTGGACGGGCAGCGTCAACTTGTACTGGCTGCACAGTCGGAATCTCTTCAACCCTGGGGATAGCAACCTCTTGCCTATCGCCCCTTTTCCTGTTGGCTTTCTCTCGCCTTCGTCTTTGAAGAGCAGCGTCAGAGTCGGAATCCGGCTCGTATTCGCTGCTCGAGCTTTGTCGTTTTCTTTTTGAAGACGAATCAGGCAGGGTTACCTATGCCGACCTTCTCGGATGTGCCTGTGATGGTGCGTCATCGGAATCAGAAGAATCTGATTCTGTTGCCTCTGAATCGGATTCCTCAGCACCACCAACATCACCTTCATCATTACCTTCATCATCACCTTCATCATGCTCTTCCTCTTGCTCTTCACCAGAGTCATCACTCATCTCTGGTGCTGAGTTGGGACTATACCAGTTCCAATCTTCAGGAGCGACGTATGCTTCATTCAGTAGGTGGCCAAAGAGGTCAGTGTGCGCAGGCGTAGGTTCTACACTGCCTGGCTTTAGAAACTGAGCAAAGGCTCTCTTGTCCACCCTTTTTACCTGCAGTCTCTCCCCGATAGCGCGTAGGTTTGGCAGTGCATCATCGATCAGTAGCTGCACAAACCTTGGGTACAAAAGGAACCTGAACCTCTCTGCTGTATTTATCTGGTCATTTAGTGCTTTGAAGATATAGCGAGAAAAGTTATAGCCCCGATTGAGATACAGGCCCACCATGGCCGCTGCTAGGTCATTACCCATGGCATCTTTCCCTGCTTTCCTGGATGAGATGCACACGATCATGATGTGGGCAAAGTAACGCCATTGATCCAATACCCACATCTTCTTGTAGGAAGCATAGTCCCTAGCCCCGACATATCCCATTCTGTGCCTCCAACACCCATCCACGTAGTAATCTGGATAGGATGTCGGGTCGGTGGCAAGGTCTCCGAACTGCAATACTCTCCTTATTGTATCCTCGGAGATAGCAATAGCACGACCGTCAACGGTAGCCCTTATGACATTTGGGGATACCGTGCAGTCGTGCTCTGCAGTCTCCCAGAATTGCTCCAGGTAAGGTCTTGAGACTGTTGGATTTGCTGAGATTGCATAACTTATTCTTGATCTGTTCAGAAAATCGACAATCTCCCTGTATTGCAAGGCTGCGCCTTTCCATTCTGGTTCGGTGTTAGCCACTAGGTTGAATTCGTCAGTGAATGCACGAGCCATAGCCTGCAAACACACACAGAAAACATATTCAGAACAACTTATAACACTGGAAGTAGACACACATGACATAGTATAGTAGTTACACTTTGAAAAAATTTTCAGACTTAGGAAAAATTTCTAAGTGTTGGTCATGCGCACTTAGCAAGTGCGCAGGATTTTTCTCTTGTGTACTTAGCAAGTACGCAAGAAGTATTTCTTGCGTACTTGCTAAGTGCGCAAGAACAACCCTTAGCAAAAATTTCTGAAACTTGTAATTCGTTCAAAATGTGGGTTGATTAGGTCGCCACTAGGTCGGAATCAAGGATTCTAACCTATGGTACCATTATCAACACTACACTCGTTCAATTTTTTGACCTAGACAAGTCGCCAACCCACTGTCGGCTCAACTTCAAGCGACGGATCAATCGAGGACCAAGAGTTGATTATGGAGTCGATTAAAGCTTCCTATTAGCTTGTTACAGATAATAAGTTACCCAAACAACCCCATATTACCCCAAATTTTGTCGGCATTAACCTAAAAAGATTCTAGGTCAGAATTACGGTCCAAAGTGACGAATAAACGGATGAAATCGGTCTATAATCTCACCACTGAGATGAAATACGATGATGAAAGTATGGACGGGACGAATAGATGATTGGACACAAACGATTTTGAGAGTAAAATTGCAGGGGGAAGCTATGGGTTTGAAAGCGTAAAGCTAAAAAAAGTTCTAAGTCTCTGATTTATACCCCCCACTTAATGTTCGTGCGTACTTGTTAAGTGCGCACGAGTTAACTCTTGCGTACTTAACAAGTGCGCAAGGCTTAACTCTTGCGTACTTGTTAAGTGCGCAAGTGTTACTTCGTGCGTACTTGACAAGTGCGCACAACCCTTAAGTGCACAATTTATAACTCAGAATTTATGAAGATTTTCAAGTCAAATAACGAACAAGATAAAAATATTCAACCAAGAGGATTCAAATACAATTCATGAAGATTAAACATAAAATATTTTTGGCCTTTTTCTGATTTAAACTTGAACTAAGCATAAACTTAACAACTTAAAATCTTTTTGTTCTTTTCAAGATAGATATATACAATCATTTACACAAGCTATTTTTGATCAAAGGTACGAGCAGAGGATCATATCAGGCTAACTTATAGCAAAAACGATACAATATAAACATCAAAGAATATGGGATCATGTCATGTATTACTCTTTATTCATACGTAATAAGCACATAAACAAGTAATTCAAGTTGCCAATATTATAAGATTTGAAACTATACGCATCTTTGTATCATGTTCTTGTACATTAAGGTATTAATTATAAAGATATACAACGTGTACCCCACTGAGATGCTATGATATTTTGCACTATCTTCAAGGCATCTAAGATTATTTTCAATTATTTTCAGAATGAAGTTACATCTATTAGCACAGAAAAATCAAGCAGAATCCATAAGGATTATCAGGAATCATAAGATTCAGAATCGAGTGATTCATTTGTCTTGGTTTCATGTGATTTTCTTCTTTGAATATCGGTATGATGATTCGGGATAATGAACATGGTGTTTGATTATAGGGTAAGGGGATCCAACTTTTATCTGGATTTGATTTCAATGAATCAGGAGTGATTCAAGGGTGAATACATGCTCAACGGTTAATGTAGAGACATGTCTTGATTCAATCTCTCCTTGCATACTTGTGAGTATGGGCAGTGAGAAGAACCGCATTAATTGTGCTAACAACATAACCCAAAACTGATCTCAAAAGAAAATTATTGTCAAAATCTAACATCCTTTATCTGATAGTGATCTTTTCTAATCTTTTACTCACACACGCTTGCAAACATGGGTTCAAATCACAGTTGTAATTTAGATTTAGTTTCCACACTACTAGTGATTCAAAGACGCATACAGCCTACTGACAATTCAAATTACTTGTAAATAAACAGATTAAAAACATAATAATTTTAATCAGATAAGTAAGCATGACGCAATCATTTCCCATATGAGCAGTCTGTGATGTTTAGATCATTTCTGACGTACTATCATTTCCTCTTTTCTCAAGTTAACATTGAAATTTTTCTCCATTTTCTATTTTTTTTTTTGGTTTTTGTAAAATATTTTAAAAAACTAAAAGAACTGTACAGAAAATTTAAAAGAATTGAAAATTTAACTTCCATGAATTGAAATGATTTAAGAAAACTTAGTTTTCACTCAGGATTGAACATTCCTATCAAGTTGACAAGATGCTCAAAACGGGATCGATCAAATGCCTTTGTGAAAAGGTCAGCAAGATTGTCATCCATGTGAACTTTTACAAGTTCAATTAAATGCTTTTCAGCACAATCACGGATGAAATGATGGCGAATCTCTATATGTTTAGTTTTGGAATGTTTCACCGGGTTATTTTTGATGGACATGGTGGCATTGTTGTCAATGAATAGAGGAGTTCCAGTGAAGTTCAAGCCGTAGTCTCGCAATTGCTGCTGAATCCATAATATTTGAGAACAACCGCTAGCTGCAGCAATGTACTCTGCTTCACAAGTTGAGACAGAAACCGTTGACTGCTTCTTACACTGCCAGGAGACCAGTCTGTCTCCTAAGAATTGACATCCACCAGAAGTTGACTTTCTGTCAAGGTTACAACCGCCATAATATGAATCAGTGTAGGCTTTGAAGTCGAATGACTGCTGCTTGGAGTACCAAAGACCTAATCGGGGTTTCCCTTTCAGGTATCTGAAAATTCTCTTCACGGCTATCATATGTGACTCCTTCGGTTGAGACTGAAACCTTGAGCACAAACATACAGCAAACATTATATCGGGTCTTGAAGCTGTGAGATACATAAGTGATCCGATCATCCCACGGTACAATCTGCTGTCCACATCCTTTCCATCTCTGTCGGGATGCAAACCATGATTGACTGGGATTGGTGTGCCATACGTAGTGCTATCACTCATCTTGTATTTTGACAAGATGTCCTGCACGTACTTAGTTTGATGTAGATAAATACCATTCTCTCTTTGACAGACTTGCAGACCTAGAAAGAATGACAGTTCACCCATATTGCTCATTTCAAACTTGGACTTCATCACCTTCTCGAATTCCCTACACATCCCTTCATTGGTCGACCCAAAGATAATATCGTCGACATATACTTGCACAAGTAGAATGTCACCTCCTGCTTTCTGTATGAAGAGAGTCGAGTCAATCTGTCCACGGTCGAAACCATTAGACAGTAAATGCTTAGATAATGTCTCATACCATGCCCGCGGTGCTTGATAAAGACCATAAAGTGCTTTGTCGAGCTTGTACACTTTATTGATATTATGCGGATCTTCAAAACCTGGAGGTTGAGTGACATAGACTTCTTCATGCACCTTACCATAAAGGAAAGCACTCTTTACATCAAGTTGATAGACCTTGAAGCCGACATATGTGGCATAAGCCAAGAACAGTCGAATGGCCTCAATTCTAGCAATTGGGACATATACTTCATTGTAATCCAAGCCCTCTTGTTGATAAAAACCCTGAACAACCAATCTTGCTTTGTTCTTCACAACAACATGACGATTATCCGTCTTGCATTTGAACACCCATCTGGTACCAATTGGCTGAAAGCCTTTTGGCAAGTCAACTAAATCCCACACGTGCAACTTTTGGAATTGTGACAGTTCATCTTGCATCGCCTCAATCCAGCAGTTGTCAGTGAGAGCCTCCTTCACATTCTTCGGCTCTAACTGGGACACAAATGCAGCATGCAGACATGTTTCCATGACACCAGTGTCAAATATCTCTGTGTAAAGACTGGTGTTCTCAGTGATGGTTCTATGACGAGTCTGAACACCGGCATAAGGATCACTAATAATGTTGTCGATTGGATGATTCCTATGCACCCTCGTCTCCGGTACAATTGGTTCTTGAATTTCTGGATCTAGATTTGTGCTTAACTCCCCCATTTCCTGTGTTCCAGAGGAAGAAGATTCAATGTTAATTGGATCAGCTGGAGCTTCATTTCCTATAATTGTGTTAGGATTGGCTTGAGCGTCATCTCCAACAACATTAACACCTTCACTGTTATCACTGTCATGAGTTCCAGATGCAGATGCAGCATTGGAATCTGGGGTTATAATTGGTACAGTAGCACGAGTAGAAAAACTGGAGTCACTGTCGCCACCAAAAAACTCATAAACGTTTGCGGCGTCTTCTGCAGATATATCAGGAAGGTTGAATGACTTGAATAGCGCATCATAATCAAAACCCCAAGCTGGACCTTTTGGTTCTGGTGGAATGATGTGTTTACTACAGTCCACTTCAAACCATTCCTCAACAGTACGAGTTCCTATGTTGTACACTCTCTTGCAGGGCGAATTGGTAACATATCCTAAGAAGATGCCTTCCACCGCTTTCGCATGAAATTTAGACTGACGGTCTTTATACTGTAGCAACAAGGAACAAGGACTACCAAAAGGAACTAGGTAATCAAGATTGGGAAGTCGATTGTTGATCAACTCATAGCAAGTTTTGTTGTGCCTCTTCACAACCAGAACCCTGTTTAAGACGTGACAAGCTGTATTAACGGCTTCTGCCCAGAAAGTGGCAGGAAGTTTTGCATCCGACAGCATAGTCCTTGCAGTCTCAATTAGTGTTCTGTTTTTCCTTTCAGCAACTCCATTCTGCTGAGGCGTGTACGGCGCGCTGAATTCATGACGGATCCCTTTCTTGAGACAGAAAAGCTCCATCAAGTTATTCTTGAACTCAGTTCCGTTGTCACTCCTAATTCTTCTAACTTTCAGCTTGCAAAGAGATTCCAAGCTCAGGATCAAGTATTGGAGAATATCAGCAGTCTCGTTTTTAGTACCTAAAAAATGCACCCAAGAAAAACGTGAGTAATCATCAGTTACAACCAGACAAAATGACTTACCTCCAATACTCCTGATACTTATGGGGCCAAACAGATCCATGTGTAATAGCTCCAAAGGGGTATCAATAGAGTTTTGGAGCTTGGGCTTGTGAGACTTCCGTTGCTGTTTTCCCTTTTTACAAGGCATACAGTCATCTGCAACGGTAAACCTCAGCTTAGGAACCCCGGTTACCAAACCGTTTCGGACAAGATGATTCATTTTACGATAAGAAATATGTCCGAGTTTCCTATGCCACAAGATGGAGTCAAGTTCTGTCGCTTTGGTAAGCAAACAGGTAGGAACTGATGAGGTGGTTGTTGCCACGCTCATATCGATATGATAGGTGTCGTTTGTTCTTGGCGCTCTCATCAGGATCCAATCTTTCGGAACTTCAAAACCGGGTTTGAGAATCAGGCATTCTGACTTGTCAAACATCACCGAGTACTCCTTGTCACACATTTGGGAGACACTCAACAGGTTATGCTTCAGCTGCTCGCAAAAGTTGACATTGTCAAAGCTAACACAACCGTTTGAAACCATGCCTTGACACGTGATACTGCCGCCTTTTTCTCCGGAAAAGGCCACATAGCCGCCTCTGAATGGTTTAACGTCTTGAAGCAAGGCCATGTTTCCTGTCATGTACCGGGAGCATCCACTATCTACATACCAGCGGTTGGAGATAGTACCTTTCGGACGTCCCTGCACGAGTAACAAAAGAATTAGTTAGATTTGGAGACCCAAGCCATTGTGGTCTTGGGTCGTCCATCCTTCTCAAAATAAACTACTTCTTTCAACTCACAGTCATGATGACTGTTCGAAATTGGTGAATCTTTGGATGAATTTGGAACAGGGGATTGAGAACTTTTAACTTTCTTGTTCCAGGATCTCTTTTGATTCTTAACCAGAACAGTAGACTTTGGCTCAACCACAGCCAGTGAACTTGTGGAAGCTTCACCTGATTGAGTCTTAGTCAGCTGTTCCAGCTTTCTCAACCTCTTATTCCTTCTTCTTCTTTGTGGCTTAGAGAGTCTAGCCACAGATTTCTCACCAGTGCGTTTACTACCACATGTAGACACACGAGGTACAGCAGGTTGCTTTACCTTTCTTGCAACAGATGGTTTAGCCTCAGATTTAATCTTAGGTTTTCCCATAGGTTGTACTGGTGGTTTCACCACATTCTGCTTTGGACTTCTGGGAGGTTTCACTATTGGCGACTTAGGGATAACGGCTGGCTGTGAGACAACATGTCGTTTCCCTTGGTTCTTTGATGGACAGTTCACAAAAATGTGACCAACCATGCCATAATGAAAACACATCCTCTTGTCCACATGAGTTCTCTTGTAAGGCTCATTAGATCTGGCCTTAGATAACTCACCATTATGAGCAGGAGGAGTTGGTTTATGAACAGAAGTCTGACCTTTTTCAGTTTGGTTTTTGGGGGTATAATACTTTTACAAATTCTCTTTGTAACCAAGCCCATAATGAGCTGAAAAAGCCTCTTTCTTAACTTGGTTAATATTTTTATAACCCCCGTAAAGCATTACCTTAAGTTTATCATTTGTTTCAATGATGTCAGGTTCAGTTAAAATGCAGTTATCACCATTAGTGATAATGTTTTTGTGGACTTTCTGTTCAGTCAACAACTCCTCAGAGACTACTCCTTCAGGGCAAGTGTTAACCGACCCATCATCAGAAGCAGTAACATACTCCTCACTAGATGTGGAGTTAGCCTTTCTTGAGGATTCATCCTTTTTAGGGGAATCATCCTTATCAGAGGACTCATCTAGACAGGTGAGATCAATGTCTATCAAGCTATTGACAAACTTCCCACTTATTGGTGGAGGAATGGCATTGGTACCAAGACCTAGGCCCTTCAATTTCCTCACTACTGATTCGTAGTGCTCCACCACAAAGCGAGAGTTTTTCAACTTCTCATTTGTACATTTTAACTGCAGGATCTCATTTTGCAATTTGTTGATTTCATTGTTCCATTTTTCTAACCCCCGATACGCAATATCCAAGTGAACTTGTTGTTCACTTATTTGTAAAGAATATTCACATTTTTCCTTTTTTAACATTTCAACAGACTCTTTAAAACGTTTTTTGTTTCCTTTGTAATTATGAGCTGCCATAGTTAGGGGTTCGAGCTTGTCTTGGAGCTTAGAAATTTCAAGCTTTAGCCCTAGACATTTAGAACAAGAAATAACAGAGAAAGGGTTAGAATCTACCTCAGATGATGAACTCTGTGCTTCTCCAATGGCCATGAGAGCAACGGCAGTGGTAGACTCCTTTTCAACAGCTACAGAAGCTTCCATCTCCTCAGCTTCTTTTCTCTCAGCCTCCATCAGCTCCATGATCTCAGCCATGAGACCAACCTGTGTTTGAGCAATGATGGCGTCCTCTAGATGAACACCCCAATCAAAGTTTTCGTCATGCTGAGCTACCAGTGCATTTGACGAACCACCTTGGTGTTGATTGTGGTGGCTAGTGTTGTTGTGGCCTTGGCTGTTTCCCTGGCTAGGTCTGGTGAAACCAGAGGCCGGTGCTCGGTCTTTTTGACACTCACGAGCAAAGTGTCCATAGTTCAGACACTTGTAGCTTTTGGCCTTGGATTTATCAAATCCAACCTTGGCATTAGAATGTCCTCCAATGAACTTTCTTCCTGTTCTGTTCAGGAAACGCTTGGCCCTCCTCAAAAGCATGGCCATATTCCATTGAATATCCATGTCCTCAATATCATCAGGATCCACTTGGTTAAAGTCTTCTTCAATAGTTTCGGGATCTGTTAGCTTGCCACCTATGAAATTCTCATACGCAAACATACATGATGAAAACAAAGCTACATGATCTTCAGCTATTTTGACTATTGCAGAATGGTTAGCTGAAGACGTAGTTGGAGGATTTCTTGAGGTGTGTTGATGATTAGTTCCCAACCCTGATCCGGATGCATAACAAGCATGACCACCATACCCATTTGAGTGGTCTTCTTCATTGGAGTGTCCAGTAAGGAGGGCAATTCCAGAGCCCCATGATTTTGAAGTGGAAGTCGTCCCATGATACATGGAAGGGTCCTGTATCTGAGGTCTTCCCGAGCTCTCCTTCTTCATAAGATTCATGTTATGAGATTGAATCTTACCAATAGCCTCATCTACTGTTAACTCATAGAATTTAGGATTTTCCCTCATCAGGGTTGTATACATCTCAAACTTTGGTGGCAAAGCATCAAGAAATTTTTCCACCAGTTCTTCATCGGGATATTTCAATTCAAAAGCTTTCATCTCCGTTTGTAAATGATAGAATCTAGAGATGAGATCATCTAACGATTCATTTTCCATGAAATTGAAGCATTCATACTGCTTCCGGAGAAGATCCCGCTTACTCTTCTTAATGTCACTGTTCCCCTCAAATCTTTTCTGAAGTGCTTTCCAAAGATCCTTGGAGGTGTCATAGCCTCGGAAACTGTGAAACAATTCCCGAGTTAATGACATAGTGATTGAGCCAAGAGCCTTATTTTCCCAATCATAAGCTTTCTTGTGTTCTTCATCAAGCTTAGAGATGGGCTTTGGCACCTCTTCATCAAGATAGATGTGTGTGGGATGCTTATATCCCTCAATGATTGGTATCCATAATGATGAATCGGTGTATGAAATGTAGTGCTCAAAACACGCCTTCCAATTGGAATAATCGTTTATATTTAATAGTTTAGGCGGTTTCTGAGGTGTACCGATCTCATTATCATAATTTAACATGTTTCCAAGATTCTGAAGGTTCGACATAGTGAATTACTTGGTCAAAAAATCAGAAAAATCAGACACTGTTGCGTACTTGGCTTTGGCCTTGCGCACTTGAGAAATGGTCTTGCGTAGTTAAGACTTGCTCTTGCGTACTTGTAAGTACGCAGGAGGAAATATTAAGTACGCAGGATATAACTTAAGTTCGCACAAGTTCAGTCTTGCGCACTTGTAAGTACGCAGGAGATAACTCTTGCGTAGTTAGTAAGTACGCAGAAGACTGTACTTTTTACCAAAAATGGTAAGTACGCAGGACACCTTTTCAGCAACTCTCACCAAACTTTTTTGGTCACCTGAAAATCGCCGGAGATAGTGAAAAATAGGCTGATGATCAATGCAATCGAGCCAAAGGATCAGAAACAAGTTTCTAACAAACCTTTGATGCTCAAAACACACAAATACACAACAAAAATCGGTTTTTGAGAGATTTTTGCTTCTAAAAAAGTGCTCAAGAGCTACCCCTTTTTTATCACAAAAATCAACAAAAATACCTCTTTTTGCTTGTAAAACTCAGTAAAACGTCTCCAAACTCACTTACAACACTCGAATTCAAGAGCAAAGCTCTGATACCACTTGTAGGTCCCTTCGTGTGTGTCGGATCGTCACATGCAAGTGGTCTACTAGTCAGACCGGGTTGCGGAATACCCGTGACTAGGTGGAGAGTCTTACAAAACAAAGTAAACCAAACACAAGAGTCACAATAAACGTTCTTTGTATTATAAACACTCGACGGTTACAGAGAGAATACAAGCTGCGTACTTAACAAAACTGAGTTCGTCTGAACAAATGGTTCTGCGTACTTAGCTTCTGTGAACCTATCCTATTTATACAGACCTGATGCCTGCGCACTTAGCAAACCAAATGCTCTTGCGTACTTAACAAGTACGCATGGGTCTTCCTGCGTACTTGCTAAGTACGCAGGAGCTTTCTCCTACGCACTTGTAAGTGCGCAAAACACTTAGCAGAAAAACAACATACATTATGTAAAAGTAAATACAACTCGATAAACTATTACATAATGACTCATAAATACAAACACAAATTACAGACATTAGAAATACAAACTAAGACTCTATCCAGAGTGTTGTCACAAGAAAGTGCATAAACACATAGTTAGGTATTAACGCCCAATAACATGTCATACTATCATTAATGGGTCGTATTGGGCCTGGATTTCTGTTAATGGCCCATTATAGCCTCTATCATGTCATAGTTGCTCTAAAAGGGTTATATAGGAGTGTAGTGAGTCATAGTTAAGTGTTACCACCCAATAACATGTCATACTTTCATTAATGGGCCGTATCGGGCCTTGATTTCTGTTAGTGTCCATTATAGCCTCTATCATGTCATAGTTGCTCCAAAAAGGTTGTATAGGAGCGTTGTGAGTCATAGTTAAGTGTTAACGCCCAATAACATGTCATACTTTCATTAATGGGCTTTATTGGTGATAGTGGCCCATTATAGCTTCTATCATGACATAGTTTCTCTAAGAGGGTTGTATATGTGTGTTGTGGGTCATAGTTAGGTGTTAACGCCCAATAACATGCCTTACTTCATTAATGGGCCGTATTGGGCCTTGATTGGTGTTAGTGGCCCATTATAGCCTCTATCATATTATAGTTGCTCTAAGAGGGTTATATAGGAGTGTAGTAAGTCATAGTTAGGTATTAACGCCCAATAACATGTCATACTATCATTAATGGGTCGTATTGGAACTGGATTTCTGTTAGTGGCCCATTATAGCCTCTATCATGTCATAGTTGCTCTAAAAGGGTTATACAGAATTGTGTTGAGTCATAGTTAAGTGTTACCGCCCAATAACATGTCATACTTTCATTAATGGGTCGAATTGGGCCATATTGGTGATAGTAGCCCATTATAGCTTCTATCATGACATAGTTGCTCTAAGAGTGTTGTATATGACTGTTGTGAGTCATGGTTAGGTGTTAACGCCAAATAACAAGCCATACTTTCATTAATGAGCCGTATTGGGCCTGGATTTCTGTTAGTGGCCCATTATAGCCTCTATCATATCATATTGCTCTAAAAGGGTTATACAGGAGTGTAATGTGTCATAGTTAAGTGTTAACGCCCAATAACGTGTCATACTTTCATTAATGGGCCGTATTGGGCCTTGATTTCTGTTAGTGGCCCATTATAGCCTTTACCGTATCATAGTTTCTCTAAGAGGGTTATATAGGAGTGTAGAGTCATACTTAAGTGTTAAAACCCAATAACATGTCATACTTTCATTAATGGGCCGTATTGGGCCTTGATTTCTGTTAGTGGCCCATTATAGCCTCTACCATGTCATAGTTGCTCCAAAAGGTTGTATAGGAGCGTTGTGAGTCATAGTTAAGTGTTAACGCCCAATAACATGTCATACTTTCATTAATTGGCTTTATTGGTGATAGTGGCCCATTATAGCTTCTATCATGACATAGTTTCTCTAAGAGTGTTGTATATGAGTGTTGTGAGTCATAGTCTGGTGTTAACGCCCAATAACATGCCTTACTTTCATTAATGGGCCGTATTGGGCCTTGATCCGTGTTAGTGGCCCATTATAGCCACTACCATATCATAGTTGCTCTAAGAGGGTTATATAGGAGTGTAGTGAGTCATAGTTAAGTGTTAACGCCCAATAACATGTCATAATTTCATTAATGGGCCGTATTGGGCTTTATTGGAGATAGTAGCCAATTATAGCTTCTATCATGTCATAGTTGCTCTAAGAGGGTTGTATATGTGTGTTGTGGGTCATAGTTAGGTGTTAACGCCCAATAACATGCCTTACTTCATTAATGGGCCGTATTGGGCCTTGATCGGTGTTAGTGGCCCATTATAGCCTCTATCATGTCATAGTTGCTCTAAAAAGATTATATAGGAGTGTAGTGAGTCATAGTTAAGTGTTAACGCCCAATAACATGTCATACTTTCATTAATGGGTCGTATTGGGCCTTATTGGTGATAGTGGCCCATTATAGCTTCTATCATGACATAGTTTCTCTAAGAGTGTTGTATATGAGTGTTGTGAGTCATGGTTAGGTGTTAACGCCAAATAACAAGCCATACTTTCATTAATGAGCCGTATTGGGCCTGGATTTCTGTTAGTGGCCCATTATAGCCTCTATCATGTCATAGTTGCTCTAAAAGGGTTATACAGGAGTGTAGTGAGTCATACTTAAGTGTTAACACCCAATAACATGTCATACTTTCATTAATGGGACGTATTGGGCCTTGATTTCTGTTAGCGTCCCATTATAGCCTCTATCATGTCATAGTTGCTCCAAAAAGGTTGTATAGGAGCGTTGTGAGTCATAGTTAAGTGTTAACGCCCAATAACATGTCATACTTTCATTAATGGGCCATATTCGGCCTTATGGGTGATAGTGGCCCATTATAGCTTCTATCATGACATAGTTGCTCTAAGAGGGTTGTATATTTGTGTTGTGGGTCATAGTTAGGTGTTAATGCCTAATAACATGCCTTACTTTCATTAATGGGTCGTATTGGGCCTTGATCGGTGTTAGTGGCCCATTATAGCCTCTATCATATTGTAGTTGCTCCAAAAAGGTTGTATAGGAGCGTTGTGATTCATAGTTAAGTGTTAACGCCCAATAACATGTCATACATTCATTAATGGGCTTTATTGGTGATAGTGGCCCATTATAGATTCTATCATGACATAGTTGCTCTAAGAGTGTTGTATATGGTGTTGTGAGTCATAGTTTGGTGTTAACACCCAATAACATGCCTTACTTTCATTAATGGGCCGTATTGGGCCTTAATCCGTGTTAGTGGCCCATTATAGCCTCTACCATATCATAGTTGCTCTAAGAGGGTTATATACGAGTGTACTGAGTCATAGTTAAGTGTTAACGCCCAATAACATGTCATACTTTCATTAATGGGTTGTATTGGGCCTTATTGGTGATAGTGGCCCATTATAGCTTCTATCATGAAATAGTTGCTCTAAGAGTGTTGTATATGACTGTTGTGAGTCATGGTTAGGTGTTACCGCCAAATAACAAGCCATACTTTCATTAATGAGCCGTATTGGGCCTGGATTTCTGTTAGTGGCCCATTATAGCCTCTATCATGTCATACTTGCTCTAAAAGGGTTATACAGGAGTGTAGTGAGTCATAGTTAAGTGTTAACTCCCAATAACATGTCATACTTTCATTAATGGGCCGTATTGGGCCTTGATTTCTGTTAGTGGCCCATTATAGCCTCTACCGTATCATAGTTTCTCTAAGAGGGTTATATAGGAGTGTAGAGTCATACTTAAGTGTTAACACCCAATAGCATGTCATACTTTCATTAATGGGCCGTATTTGGCCTTGATTTCTGTTAGCGTCCCATTATAGCCTCTATCATGTCATAGTTGCTCCAAAAAGGTTGTATAGGAGCGTTGTGAGTCATAGTTAAGTGTTAACGCCCAATAACATGTCATACTTTCATTAATGGGCCATATTCGGCCTTATGGGTGATAGTGGCCCATTAGAGCTTCTATCATGACATAGTTGCTCTAAGAGGGTTGTATATGTGTGTTGTGGGTCATAGTTAGGTGTTAACGCCCAATAACATGCCTTACTTTCATTAATGGGTCGTATTGGGCCTTGATCGGTGTTAGTGGCCCATTATAGCCTCTATCATATTATAGTTGCACCAAAAAGGTTGTATAGGAACGTTATGATTCATAGTTAAGTGTTAACGCCCAATAACATGTCATACATTAATTAATGGGCTTTATTGGTGCTAGTGGACAATTATAGATTATATCATGACATAGTTGCTCTAAGAGTGTTGTATATGGTGTTGTGAGTCATAGTTTGGTGTTAACACCCAATAACATGCCTTACTTTCATTAATGGGCCGTATTGGGCCTTGATCCGTGTTAGTGGCCCATTATAGCCTCTACCATAACATAGTTGCTCTAAGAGGGTTATATAGGAGTGTAGTGAGTCATAGTTAAGTGTTAACGCCCAATAACAAGTCATACTTTCATTAATGGGCCGTATTGGGCCTTGATCCGTGTTAGTGGCCCATTATAGCCTCTACCATATCATAGTTGCTCTAAGAGGGTTATATACGAGTGTAGTGAGTCATAGTTAAGTGTTAACGCCCAATAACATGTCGTACTTTCATTAATGGGTCGTATTGGGCCTTACTGTGATAGTGGCCCATTATAACTTCTATCATGACATAGTTGCTCTAAGAGTGTTGTATATGAGTGTTGTGAGTCATGGTTAGGTGTTAACGCCAAATAACAAGCCATACTTTCATTAATGAGCCGTATTGGGCCTGGATTTCTGTTAGTGGCCCATTATAGCCTCTATCATGTCATAGTTGCTCTAAAAGGGTTATACAGGAGTGTAGTGAGTCATAGTTAAGTGTTAACGCCCAATAACATATCATACTTTCATTAATGGGCCGTATTGGGCCTTGATTTCTGTTAGCGTCCCATTATAGCCTCTACCGTATCATAGTTTCTCTAAGAGGGTTATATAGGAGTGTAGAGTCATACTTAAGTGTTAACACCCAATAACATGTCATACTTTCATTAATGGGACGTATTGGGCCTTGATTTCTGTTAGCGTCCCATTATAGCCTCTATCATGTCATAGTTGCTCCAAAAACGTTGTATAGGAGCGTTGTGAGTCATAGTTAAGTGTTAACGCCCAATAACATGTCATACTTTCATTAATGGGCCATATTCGGCCTTATGGGTGATATTGGCCCATTATAGCTTCTATCATGACATAGTTGCTCAAGAGGGTTGTATATTTGTGTTGTGGGTCATAGTTAGGTGTTAATGCCCAATAACATGCCTTACTTTCATTAATGGGTCGTATTGGGCCTTGATCGGTGTTAGTGGCCCATTATAGCCTCTATCATATTGTAGTTGCTCCAAAAAGGTTGTATAGGAGCGTTGTGATTCATAGTTAAGTGTTAACGCCCAATAACATGTCATACATTCATTAATGGGCTTTATTGGTGATAATGGCCCATTATAGATTCTATCATGACATAGTTGCTCTAAGAGTGTTGTATATGGTGTTGTGAGTCATAGTTTGGTGTTAACACCCAATAACATGCCTTACTTTCATTAATGGGCCGTATTGGGCCTTAATCCGTGTTAGTGGCCCATTATAGCCTCTACCATATCATAGTTGCTCTAAGAGGGTTATATACGAGTGTACTGAGTCATATCTAAGTGTTAACGCCCAATAACATGTCATACTTTCATTAATGGGTTGTATTGGGCCTTATTGGTGATAGTGGCCCATTATAGCTTCTATCATGAAATAGTTGCTCTAAGAGTGTTGTATATGAGTGTTGTGAGTCATGGTTAGGTGTTACCGCCAAATAACAAGCCATACTTTCATTAATGAGCCGTATTGGGCCTGGATTTCTGTTAGTGGCCCATTATAGCCTCTATCATGTCATAGTTGCTCTAAAAGGGTTATACAGGAGTGTAGTGAGTCATAGTTAAGTGTTAACTCCCAATAACAAGTCATACTTTCATTAATGGGCCGTATTGGGCCTTGATTTCTATTAGCGTCCCAATATAGCCTCTACCGTATCATAGTTTCTCTAAGAGGGTTATATAGGAGTGTAGAGTCATACTTAAGTGTTAACACCCAATAGCATGTCATACTTTCATTAATGGGCCGTATTGGGCCTTGATTTCTGTTAGCGTCCCATTATAGCCTCTATCATGTCATAGTTGCTCCAAAAAGGTTGTATAGGAGCGTTGTGAGTCATAGTTAAGTGTTAACGCCCAATAACATGTCATACTTTCATTAATGGGCCATATTCGGCCTTATGGGTGATAGTGGCCCATTATAGCTTCTATCATGACATAGTTGCTCTAAGAGGGTTGTATATGTGTGTTGTGGGTAATAGTTAGGTGTTAACGCCCAATAACATGCCTTACTTTCATTAATGGGTCGTATTGGGCCTTGATCGGTGTTAGTGGCCCATTATAGCCTCTATCATATTATAGTTGCTCCAAAAAGGTTGTATAGGAACGTTATGATTCATAGTTAAGTGTTAACGCCCAATAACATGTCATACATTCATTAATGGGCTTTATTGGTGATAGTGGCCCATTATAGATTATATCATGACATAGTTGCTCTAAGAGTGTTGTATATGGTGTTGTGAGTCATAGTTTGGTGTTAACACCCAATAACATGCCTTACTTTCATTAATGGGCCGTATTGAGCCTTGATCCGTGTTAGTGGCCCATTATAGCCTCTACCATAACATAGTTGCTCTAAGAGGGTTATATAGGAGTGTAGTGAGTCATAGTTAAGTGTTAACGCCCAATAACAAGTCATACTTTCATTAATGGGCCGTATTGGGCCTCGATCCGTGTTAGTGGCCCATTATAGCCTCTACCATATCATAGTTGCTCTAAGAGGGTTATATACGAGTGTAGTGAGTCATAGTTAAGTGCAATAACATGTCGTACTTTCATTAATGGGTCGTATTGGGCCTTACTGTGATAGTGGCCCATTATAACTTCTATCATGACATAGTTGCTCTAAGAGTGTTGTATATGAGTGTTGTGAGTCATGGTTAGGTGTTAACGCCAAATAACAAGCCATACTTTCATTAATGAGCCGTATTGGGCCTGGATTTCTGTTAGTGGCCCATTATAGCCTCTATCATGTCATAGTTGCTCTAAAAGGGTTATACAGGAGTGTAGTGAGTCATAGTTAAGTGTTAACGCCCAATAACATGTCATACTTTCATTAATGGGCCGTATTGGGCCTTGATTTCTGTTAGCGTCCCATTATAGCCTCTACCGTATCATAGTTTCTCTAAGAGGGTTATATAGGAGTGTAGAGTCATACTTAAGTGTTAACACCCAATAGCATGTCATACTTTCATTAATGGGCCGTATTGGGCCTTGATTTCTGTTAGCGTCCCATTATAGCCTCTATCATGTCATAGTTGCTCCAAAAAGGTTGTATAGGAGCGTTGTGAGTCATAGTTAAGTGTTAACGCCCAATAACATGTCATACTTTCATTAATGGGCCATATTCGGCCTTATGGGTGATAGTGGCCCATTATAGCTTCTATCATGACATAGTTGCTCTAAGAGGGTTGTATATGTGTGTTGTGGGTCATAGTTAGGTGTTAACGCCCAATAACATGCCTTACTTTCATTAATGGGTCGTATTGGGCCTTGATCGGTGTTAGTGGCCCATTATAGCCTCTATCATATTATAGTTGCTCCAAAAAGGTTGTATAGGAACGTTATGATTCATAGTTAAGTGTTAACGCCCAATAACATGTCATACATTCATTAATGGGCTTTATTGGTGATAGTGGCCCATTATAGATTCTATCATGACATAGTTGCTCTAAGAGTGTTGTATATGGTGTTGTGAGTCATAGTTTGGTGTTAACACCCAATAACATGTCTTACTTTCATTAATGGGCCGTATTGGGTCTTGATCCGTGTTAGTGGCCCATTATAGCCTCTACCATAACATAGTTGCTCTAAGAGGGTTATATAGGAGTGTAGTGAGTCATAGTTAAGTGTTAACGCCCAATAACAAGTCATACTTTCATTAATGGGCCGTATTGGGCCTTGATCCGTGTTAGTGGCCCATTATAGCCTCTACCATATCATAGTTGCTCTAAGAGGGTTATATACGAGTGTAGTGAGTCATAGTTAAGTGTTAAGGCCCAATAACATGTCGTACTTTCATTAATGGGTCGTATTGGGCCTTACTGTGATAGTGGCCCATTATTGCTTCTATCATGACATAGTTGCTCTAAGAGTGTGTATATGAGTGTTGTGAGTCATGGTTAGGTGTTAACGCCAAATAACAAGCCATACTTTCATTAATGAGCCGTATTGGGCCTGGATTTCTGTTAGTGGCCCATTATAGCCTCTATCATGTCATAGTTGCTCTAAAAGGGTTATACAGGAGTGTAGTGAGTCATAGTTAAGTGTTAACGCCCAATAACATGTCATACTTTCATTAATGGGCCGTATTGGGCCTTGATTTCTGTTAGTGGCCCACTATAGCCTCTACCGTATCATAGTTTCTCTAAGAGGGTTATATAGGAGTGTAGAGTCATACTTAAGTGTTAACACCCAATAACATGTCATACTTTCATTAATGGGCCGTACTGGGCCTTGATTTCTGTTAGCGTCCCATTATAGCCTCTATCATGTCATAGTTGCTCCTGAAAGGTTGTATAGGAGCGTTGTGAGTCATAGTTAAGTGTTAACGCCCAATAACATGTCATACTTTCATTAATGGGCCATATTCGGCCTTATGGGTGATAGTGGCCCATTATAGCTTCTATCATGACATAGTTGCTCTAAGAGGGTTGTATATGTGTGTTGTGGGTCATAGTTAGGTGTTAACGCCCAATAACATGCCTTACTTTCATTAATGGGTCGTATTGGACCTTGATCGGTGTTAGTGGCCCATTATAGCCTCTATCATATTATAGTTGCTCCAAAAAGGTTGTATAGGAGCGTTGTGATTCATAGTTAAGTGTTAACGCGCAATAACATGTCATTCATTCATTAATGGGCTTTATTGGTGATAGTGGCCCATTATAGATTCTATCATGACATAGTTGCTCTAAGAGTGTTGTATATGGTGTTGTGAGTCATAGTTTGGTGTTAACACCCAATAACATGCCTTACTTTCATTAATAGGCCGTATTGGGCCATGATCCGTGTTAGTGGCCCATTATAGCCTCTATCATGTCATAGTGGCCCATTATAGCTTCTATCATGACATAGTTGCTCTAAGAGTGTTGTATATGAGTGTTGTGAGTCATAGTTTGGTGTTAACGCCCAATAACATGCCTTACTTTCATTAATGGGCAGTATTGGGCCTTGATCCGTGTTAGTGGCCCATTATAGCCACTACCATATCATAGTTGCTCTAAGAGGGTTATATAGGAGTGTAGTGAGTCATAGTTAAGTGTTAACGCCCAATAACATGTCATAATTTCATTAATGGGACGTATTGGGCCTTATTGGTGATAGTGGCCCATTATAGCTTCTATCATGACGTAGTTGCTCTAAGAGGGTTGTCTATGTGTGTT
Source organism: Smallanthus sonchifolius (assembly GCA_023525975.1). Lineage (NCBI taxonomy): Eukaryota > Viridiplantae > Streptophyta > Magnoliopsida > Asterales > Asteraceae > Smallanthus > Smallanthus sonchifolius. The sequence continues at coordinate 124,966 of JAKNSE010000179.1, forward strand.
GTGGGTCATAGTTAGGTGTTAACACCCAATAACCTGCCTTACTTCATTAATGGCCGTATTCGGCCTTGATCGGTGTTAGTGGCCCATTATAGCCTCTATCATATTATAGTTGCTCTAAGAGGGTTATATAGGAGTGTAGTAACTCATTGTTAGGTATTAACGCCCAATAACATGTCATACTATCATTAATGGGTCGTATTGGGCCTGGATTTCTGTTAGTGGCCCATTATAGCCTCTATCATGTCATAGTTGCTCTAAAAGGGTTATATAGGAGTGTAGTGAGTCATAGTTAAGTGTTAGCGCCCAATAACATGTCATACTTTCATTAATGGGTCGTATTGGGCCTTATTGGTGATAGTGGCCCATTATAGCTTCTATCATGACATAGTTGCTCTAAGAGTGTTGTATATGAGTGTTGTGAGTCATGGTTAGGTGTTAACGCCAAATAACAAGCCATACTTTCATTAATGAGCCGTATTGGGCCTGGATTTTCTGTTAGTGGCCCATTATAGCCTCTATCATGTCATAGTTGCTCTAAAAGGGTTATACAGGAGTGTAATGAGTCATAGTTAAGTGTTAACGCCCAATAATATGTCATACTTTCATTAATGGGCCGTATTGGGCCTTGATTTCTGTTAGTGGCCCATTATAGACTCTACCGTATCATAGTTTCTCTAAGAGGGTTATACAGGAGTGTAGAGTCATACTTAAGTGTTAACACCCAATAACATGTCATACTTTCCTTAATGGGCCGTATTGGGCCTTGATTTCTGTTAGTGTCCCATTATAGCCTCTATCATGTCATAGTTGCTCCAAAAAGGTTGTATAGGAGCGTTGTGAGTCATAGTTAAGTGTTAATGCCCAATAACATGTCATACTTTCATTAATGGGCCATATTCGGCCTTATGGGTGATAGTGGCCCATTATAGCTTCTATCATGACGTAGTTGCTCTAAGAGGGTTGTATATGTGTGTTGTGGGTCATTGTTAGGTGTTAACGCCCAATAACATGCCTTACTTTCATTAATGGGTCGTATTGGGCCTTGATCGGTGTTAGTGTCCCATTATAGCCTCTATCATATTTTAGTTGCTCCAAAAAGGTTGTATAGGAGCGTTTTGATTCATAGTTAAGTGTTAAAGCCCAATAACATGTCATACTTTCATTAATGGGCCGTATTGGGCCTTGATTTCTGTTAGTGGCCCATTATAGCCTCTACCGTATCATAATTTCTCTAAGAGGGTTATATAGGAGTGTAGAGTCCATACTAAGTGTTAACACCCAATAACATGTCATACCTTCATTAATGGGCCGTATTGGGGCCTTGATTTCTGTTAGTGTCCCATTATAGCCTCTATCATGTCATAGTTGCTCTAGGAGGGTTATATACGAGTGTAGTGAGTCATAGTTAAGTGGTTAACGCCAATAACATGTCCTACTTTCATTAAAGGGGCCCATCTATAGCCTCTATCATGTCATAGTGGCCCATTATAGCTTCTATTCATGACATAGTTGCTCTAGAGAGGGTTGTATATGTGTTTTGTGGGTCATAGTTAGGTGTTAAACGCCCAATAACATGCCTTACTTCATTAATGGGCCGTATTGGGCCTTGATCGGTGTTAGTGGCCATTATAGCCTCTATCATATTATAGTTGCTCTAAGAGGTTATATAGGAGTGTAGTAAGTCATAGTTACGTATTAATGCCCATAACATGTCATACTATCATTAATGGGTCGTATTGGGCCCTGGATTTCTGTTAGTGGCCCATTATAGCCTCTATCAGGTCATAGTTGGTCTCTAAAAGGGTTATATAGGTGTGTAGTGAGTCATAGTTAAGTGTTAACGCCCAATAAACATGTCATACTTTCATTAATGGGTCGTATTGGGCCTTATTAGTGATAGTGGCCCATTATAGCTTCTATCATGACATAGTTTGCTCTAAGAGTGTTCTATATGATGTGTTGTGAGTCATGGTTAGGTGTTTACCGCCAAATAACAAGCCATACTTTCATTAATGAGCCGTATTGGGCCTGGATTTCTGTTAGTGGCCCATTATAGCCTCTATCATGTCATAGTTGCTCTAAAAGGGTTATACTGGAGTGTAATGAGTCCATTGTTAAGTGTTAACGCCCAATAACATGTCATACTTTCATTAATGGGCCCTATTGGCCCTTGATTCCTGTTAGTGGCCATTATAGCCTCTACCGTATCATAGTTTCCTCTAAGAGGTTTATATAGGAGTGTAGAGTCATACTTAAGTGGTTAAAACACCCAATAACATGTCATACTTTTCATTAATGGGCCGTATTGGGCCTTGATTTCTGTTAGTGTCCCATTATAGCCTCTATCATGTCATAGTTGCTCCAAAAAGGTTGTATAGTCGCGTTGTGAGTCATAGTTAAGTATTAACGCCCAATAACATGTCATGCTTTTCATTAATGGGCCATATTCGGCCTTATGGGTGATAGTGGCCCATTATAGCTTCTATCATGACATAGTTGCTCTAAGAGGGTTGTATATGTGTGTTGTGGGTCATAGTTAGGTGTTAACGCCCAATAACATGCCATACTTTCATTAATGGGTCGTATTGGGCCTTGATCGGTGGTTAGTGGCCCATTATAGCCTCTATCATATTATAGTTGCTCCAAAAAGGTTGTATTGGAGCGTCTGTGATTCATAGTTTAAGTGTTAACGCCCAATAACATGTCATACTTTCATTAATGGGCCGTATTGGGCCTTGATTTCTGTTAGTGGCCCATTATAGCCTCTACCGTATCATAGTTTCTCTTAGAGGGTTATATAGGAGTGTAGAGTCATACTTAAGTGTTAACACCCAATAACATGTCATACTTTCATTAATGGGCCGTATTGGGCCTTGATTTCTGTTAGTGTCCTATTATAGCCTCTATCATGTCATAGTTGCTCTAAGAGGGTTATATACGAGTGTAAGTGAGTCATAGTTAAGTGTTAACGCCAATAACCATGTCATACTTTCATTAAAGGGCCCATTATAGCCTCTATCATGTCATAGTGGGCCAATATAGCTTCTATCATGACTTAGTTGCTCTAAGAGGGTTGTAGTATGTGTGTTGTGGGTCATAGTTAGGTGTTAACGCCCAATTACATGCCTTACTTCATTAATGGGCCGTATTGGGCCTTGATCGGTGTTAGCGTCCGATTATAGCCTCGACCATATTATAGTTCCCTCTAAGAGGGTTATATAGGAATGTAGTAAGTCATAGTTAGGTGTTAACAGCCATTAACATGTAATACTTTTATTAATGGGCCGTATTGGGCCTGGATTCCTGTTAGTGGCCCGTTATAGCCTCTATCATGTCATAGTTGCTCTAAAAGGGTTATATAGAGGAGTGTAGTGAATCATAGTTAAGTGTTAACGCCCAATAACATATCATACTTTCATTAATGGGATGTATTAGAAATTATTGGTGATAGTGGCCCATTATAGCTCCTATCATGACCTAGCTGCTCTAAGAGTGTTGTATATGAGTGTTGTGAGTCGTAGTTAGCTGTTAACGCCCAATAACATGCCTTACTTTCATTAATGGGCCGTATTGGGACATGATCGGTGATAGTGGTCCATTATAGGCTCTACCATATTATAGTTTCTCTAAGAGGCTTATATAGGAGTGTAGTGAGTCATAGTTAGGTGTTAATGCCCAATAACATGTCATACTTTCATTAATGGGTCGTATCGGGCCTGGATTTCTGTTAGTGTCCATTATAGCCTCTATCAAGTCATAGTTGCTCCAAAAAGGTTGTATTGGAGCGTTGTTAGTCATAGATAAGTGTTAACGCCCAATAACATGTCATACTTTCATTAATGGGCTTTATTAGTGATAGTGGCCCATTATAGCTTCTATCATGACATAGTTTCTCGAAGAGTGTTGTATATGAGTGTTGTGAGTCATAGTTTGGTGTTAACGCCCAATAACATGCCTTACTATCATTAATGGGCCGTATTGGGCCTTCATCCGTGTTAGTGGCCCATTATAGCCACTACCATATCATAGTTGCTCTAAGAGGGTTATATAGGAGTGTAGTGAGTCATAGTTAAGTGTTAACGCCCAATAACATGTCATAATTTCATTAATGGGCCGTCTTGGGCCTTATTGGTGATTGTGGCCCATTATAGCTTCTATCATGACATAGTTGCTCAAAGAGGGTTGTATATGTGTGTTGTGGGTCATAGTTAGGTGTTAACGCCCAATAACCTGCCTTACTTCATTAATGGGCCGTATTGGGCCTTGATCGGTGTTAGTGGCCCATTATATCCTCTATCATATTATAGTTGCTCTAAGAGGGTTATATAGGAGTGTAGTAAGTCATAGTTAGGTATTAACGCCCAATAACATGTCATACTATCATTAATGGGTCGTATTGGGCATGGATTTCTGTTAGTGGCCCATTATAGCCTCTATCATGTCATAGTTGCTCTAAAAGAGTTATATAGGAGTGTAGTGAGTCATAGTTATGAGTTAACGCCCAATAACATGTCATACTTTCATTAATGGGTCGTATTGGTCCTTATTGGTGATAGTGGCCGATTATAGCTTCTGTCATGACATAGTTGCTCTAAGAGTGTTGTATATGAGTGTTGTGAGTCATGGTTAGGTGTTAACGCCAAATAACAAGCCATACTTTCATTAATGAGCCGTATTGGGCCTGGATTTCTGTTAGTGGCCCATTATAGCCTCTATCATGTCATAGTTGCTCTAAAAGGGTTATACAGGAGTGTAATGAGTCATAGTTAAGTGTTAACGCCCAATAACATGTCATACTTTCATTAATGGGCCGTATTGGGCCTTGATTTCTATTAGTGGCCCATTATAGACTCTACCGTATCATATTTTCTCTAAGAGGGTTATACAGGAGTGTGGAGTCATACTTAAGTGTTAACACCCAATAACATGTCATACTTTCATTAATGGGCCGTATTGGGCCTTGATTTCTGTTAGTGTCCCATTATAGCCTCTATCATGTCATAGTTGCTCCAAAAAGGTTGTATAGGAGCGTTGTGAGTCATAGTTAAGTGTTAACGCCCAATAACATGTCATTCTTTCATTAATGGGCCATGTTCGGCCTTATGGGTGATAGTGGCCCATTATAGCTTCTATCATGACATAGTTGCTCTAAGAGGGTTGTATATGTGTGTTGTGGGTCATTGTTAGGTGTTAACGCCCAATAACATGCCTTACTTTCATTAATGGGTCGTATTGGGCCTTGATCGGTGTTAGTGGCCCAATATAGCCTCTATCATATTATAGTTGCTCCAAAAAGGTTGTATAGGAGCGTTTTGATTCATAGTTAAGTGTCAACGCCCAATAACATGTCAAACTTTCATTAATGGGCTTTATTAGTGATAGTGGCCCATTATAGCTTCTATCATGACATAGTTGCTCTAAGAGTGTTGTATATGAGTGTTGTGAGTCATAGTTTGGTGTTAACGCCCAATAACGTGCCTTACTTTCATTAATGGGTCGTATTGGGCCTTGATCGGTGTTAGTGTCCCATTATAGCCTCTATCATATTATAGTTGCTCCAAAAAGGTTGTATAGGAGGGTTGTGATAAATAGTTAAGTGTTAACGCCCAATAACATGTCATACTTTCATTAATGGGCTTTATTGGTGATAGTGGCCCATTATAGCTTCTATCATGACATAGTTGCTCTAAGAGTGTTGTATATGAGTGTTGTGAGTCATGGTTAGGTGTTAACGCCAAATAACAAGCCATACTTTCATTAATCAGTCGTATAGGGCCTGGATTTCTGTTAGTGGCCCATTATAGCCTCTATCATGTCATAGTTGCTCTAAAAGGGTTATACAGGAGTGTAATGAGTCATAGTTAAGTGTTAACGCCGAATAACATGTCATACTTTCATTAATGGGCCGTATTGGGCCTTGATTTCTGTTAGTGGCCCATTATAGACTCTACCGTATCATAGTTTCTTTAAGAGGGTTATACAGGAGTGTAGAGTCATACTTAAGTGTTAACACCCAATAACATGTCATACTTTCATTAATGGGCCGTATTGGGCCTTGATTTCTGTTAGTGGCCCATTATAGCCACTACCATAACATAGTTGCTCTAAGAGGGTTATATAGGAGTGTAGTGAGTCATAGTTAAGTGTTAACGCCCAATAACATGTCATACTTTCATTAATGGGCCGTATTGGGCCTTGATTTCTATTAGTGGCCCATTATAGACTCTACCGTATCATAGTTTCTCTAAGAGGGTTATACAGGAGTGTAGAGTCATACTTAAGTGTTAACACCCAATAACATGTCATACCTTCATTAATGGGCCGTATTGGGCCTTGATTTCTGTTAGCGTCCCATTATAGCCTCTATCATGTCATAGTTGCTCCAAAAAGGTTGTATAGGAGCGTTGTGAGTCATAGTTAAGTGTTAACGCCCAGTAACATGTCATACTTTCATTAATGGGCCATATTCGGCGTTATGGGTGATAGTGGCCCATTATAGCTTCTATCATGACATAGTTGCTCTAAGAGGGTTGTATATGTGTGTTGTGGGTCATTGTTAGGTGTTAACGCCCAATAACATGCCTTACTTTCATTAATGGGTCGTATTGGGCCATGATCGGTGTTAGTGGCCCATTATAGCCTCTATCATATTGTAGTTGCTCCAAAAAGGTTGTATAGGAGCGTTGTGATTCATAGTTAAGTGTTAACGCCCAATAACATGTCATACTTTCATTAATGGGCTTTATGGGTGATAGTGGCCCATTATAGCTTCTATCATGACATAGTTGCTCTAAGAGTGTTGTATATGAGTGTTGTGAGTCATGGTTAGGTGTTAACGCCAAATAACAAGCCATACTTTCATTAATGAGACGTATTGGGCCTGGATTTCTGTTAGTGGCCCATTATAGCCTCTATCATGTCATAGTTGCTCTAAAAGGGTTATACAGGAGTGTAGTGACTCATAGTTAAGTGTTAACTCCCAATAACATGTCATACTTTCATTAATGGGCCGTATTGGGCCTTGATTTCTGTTAGTGGCCCATTATAGCCTCTACCGTATCATAGTTTCTCTAAGAGGGTTATATAGGAGTGTAGAGTCATACTTAAATGTTAACACCCAATAACATGTCATACTTTCATTAATGGGCCGTATTGGGCCTTGATTTCTGTTAGTGTCCCATTATAGCGTTTATCATGTCATAGTTTCTCCAAAAAGGTTATATAGGAGCGTTGTGAGTCATAGTTAAGTGTTAACGCCCAATAACATGTCATACTTTCATTAATGGGCCATATTCGGCCTTATGGGTGATAGTGGCCCATTATAGCTTCTATCATGACATAGTTGCTCTAAGAGGGTTGTATATTTGTGTTGTGGGTCATAGTTAGGTGTTAACGCCCAATAACATGCCTTACTTTCATTAATGGGTCGTATTGGGCCTTGATCGATGTTAGTGGCCCATTATAGCCTCTATCATATTATAGTTGCTCCAAAAAGGTTGTATAGGAGCGTTGTGATTCATAGTTAAGTGTTAACGCCCAATAACGTGTCATACTTTCATTAATGGGCTTTATTGGTGATAGTGGCCCATTATAGCTTCTATCATGACATAGTTGCTCTAAGAGTGTTGTATATGGTGTTGTGAGTCATAGTTTGGTGTTAACGCCCAATAACATGCCTTACTTTCATTAATGGGCCGTATTGGACCTTGATCCGTGTTAGTGGTCCATTATAGTCTCTACCATATCATAGTTGCTCTTAGAGGGTTATATAGGAATGTAGTGAGTCATAGTTAAGTGTTAACGCCCAATAACAAGTCATACTTTCATTAATGGGCCGTATTGGGCCTTGATCCGTGTTAGTGGCCCATTATAGCCTCTACCATATCATAGTTTCTCTAAGAGGGTTATATACGAGTGTAGTGAGTCATAGTTAAGTGTTAACGCCCAATAACATGTCATACTTTCATTAATGGGCTGTATTGGGCCTTATTGGTGATAGTGGCCCATTATAGCTTCTATCATGACATACTTGCTCTAAGTGGGTTGTATATGTGTGTTGTGGGTCATAGTTAGGTGTTAACGCCCAATAACATGCCTTACTTCATTAATGGGCCGTATTGGGCCTTGATCGGGGTTAGCGTCCCATTATAGCCTCGACCATATTATAGTTGCTCTAAGAAGGTTATATAGGAATGTAGTAAAAGTCATAGTTAGGTGTTAACAGCCATTAACATGTCATACTTTCATTAATGGGCCGTATTGGGCCTGGATTCCTGTTAGTGGCCCGTTATAGCCTCTATCATGTCATAGTTCCTCTAAAAGGGTTATATTGGAGTGTAGTGAATCATATTTAAGTGTTAACGTCCAATAACATGTCATACTTTCATTAATGGGACGTATTGGGCCCTATTGGTGATAGTGGCCCATTATAGCTTCTATCATGACAGAATTACTATAAGAGGGTTGTATATGTGTGTTGTGCGTCATAGTTAGGTGTTAACGCCCAATAACCTGCCTTACTTCATTAATGGGCCGTATTGGGCCTTGATCGGTGTTAGTGGCCCATTATAGCCTCTATCATATTATAGTTGCTCTAAGAGGGTTATATAGGAGTGTAGTAAGTCATAGTTAGGTATTAACGCCCAACAACATGTCATACTATCATTAATGGGTCGTATTGGGCCTGGATTTCTGTTAGTGGCCCATTATAGCCTCTATCATGTCATAGTTGCTCTAAAAGGGTTATATAGGAGTGTAGTGAGTCATAGTTAAGTGTTAATGCCCAATAACATGTCATGCTTTCATTAATGGGTCGTATTGGGCCTTATTGGTGATAGTGGCCGATTATATCTTCTATCATGACATAGTTGCTCTAAGAGTGTTGTATATGAGTGTTGTGAGTCATGGTTAGGTGTTAACGCCAAATAACAAGCCATACTCTCATTAATGAGCCGTATTGGGCCTTGGTTTTTGTTAGTGGACCATTATAGCCTCTATCATGTCATAGTTGCTCTAAAAGGGTTATACAGGAGTGTAATGAGTCATAGTTAAGTGTTAATGCCCAATAACATGTCATACTTTCATTAATGGGCCGTGTTGGGCCTTGATTTCTGTTAGTGGCCCATTATAGACTCTACCGTATCATAGTTTCTCTAAGAGGGTTATACAAGAGTGTAGAGTCATACTTAAGTGTTAAAACCCAATAACATGTCGTACTTTCATTAACGGGCCGTATTAGGCCTTGATTTCTGTTAGTGTCCCATTATAGCCACAATCATGTCATAGTTGCTCCAAAAAGGTTGTATAGGAGCGTTGTGAGTCATAGTTAAGTGTTAACGCCCAATAACATGTCATAATTTCATTAATGGGCCATATTCGGCCTTATGGGTGATAGTGGCCCATTATAGCTTCTATCATGACATAGTTGCTCTAAGAGGGTTGTATATGTGTGTTGTGGGTCATAGTTAGGTGTTAACGCCCAATAACATGCCTTACTACATTAATGGGCCGTATTGGGCCTTGATCGATGTTAGCGTCCCATTATAGCCTCGACCATATTATAGTTGCTCTAAGAGGGTTATATAGGAATGTAGTAAGTCATAGTTAGGTGTTAACAGCCATTAACATGTCATACTTTCATTAATGGGCCGTATTGGGCATGGATTCCTGTTAGTGGCCCGTTATAACCTCTATCATGTCATAGTTGCTCTAAAAGGGTTATATTGGAGTGTAGTGAATCATAGTTAAGTGTTAACGCCCAATAACATGTCATACTTTCATTAATGGGACGTATTGGGCCATATTGGTGATAGTGGCCCATTATAGCTCCTATCATGACCTAGCTGCTCTAAGAGTGTTGTATATGAGTGTTGTGAGTCGTAGTTAGGTTTTAACGCCCAATAACATGCCTTACTTTCATTAATGGGCCGTATTGGGCCATGATCGGTGATAGTGGTCCATTATAGGCTCTACCATATTATAGTTTCTCTAAGAGGCTTATATAGGAGTGTAGTGAGTCATAGTTAGGTGTTAACGCCCAATAACATGTCATACTTTCATTAATGGGCCGTTTCGGGCCTTGATTTTTGTTAGTGTCCATTATAGCCTCAATCAAGTCATAGTTGCTCCAAAAAGGTTGTATTGGAGCGTTGTGAGTCATAGTTAAGTGTTAACGCCCAATAATATGTCATACTTTCATTAATGGGCTTTATTGGTGATAGTGGCCCATTATAGCTTCTATCATGACATAGTTTCTCTAAGAGTGTTGTATATGAGTGTTGTGAGTCATAGTTTGGTATTAACGCCCAATAACATGCCTTACTTTCATTAATGGGCCGTATTAGGCCTTGATCCGTGTTAGTGGCCCATTATAGCCACTACCATATCATAGTTGCTATAAGAGGGTTATATAGGAGTGTAGTGAGTCATAGTTAAGTGTTAACGCCCAATAACATGTCATACTTTCATTAATGGGCCGTATTGGGCCTTATTGGTGATAGTGGCCCATTATAGCTTCTATCATGACATAGTTGCTCTAAGAGGGTTGTATATGTGTGTTGTGGGTCATACAGTCATAGTTAAGTGTTAACGCCCAATAACATGTCATACAGTCATTAACAGGTCGTATTGGGCCCGTATTTCTATTAGTGGCCCATTATAGCCTCTATCATGTCATAGTTGCTTTAAAAGGGTTATATAGGAGTGTAGTGAGTCATAGATAAGTGTTAGCGCCCAATAACATGTCATACTTTCATTAATGTGTCGTATTGGGCCTTATTGGTGATAGTGGCCCATTATAGCTTCTTTCATGACATAGTTGCTCTAAGAGTGTTGTATATGAGTGTTGTGAGTCATGGTTAGGTGTTAACGCCAATTAACAAGCCATACTTTCATTAATGAGCCGTATTGGGCCTGGATTTCTGTTAGTGGCCCATTATAGCCTCTATCATGTCATAGTTGCTCTAAAAGGGTTATATAGGAGTGTAGTGAGTCATAGATAAGTGTTAACGCCCAATAACATGTCATACTTTCATTAATGTGTCGTATTGGGCCTTATTGGTGATAGTGGCCCATTATAGCTTCTTTCTTGACATAGTTGCTCTAATAGTGTTGTATATGAGTGTTGTGAGTCATGGTTAGGTGTTAACGCCAAATAACAAGCCATACTTTCATTAATGAGCCGTATTGGGCCTGGATTTCTGTTAATGGCCCATTATAGCCTCTATCATGTCATAGTTGCTCTAAAAGGGTTATACAGGAGTGTAGTGAGTCACAGTTAAGTGTTAACGCCCAATAACATGTCATACTTTCTTTAATGGGCCGTAATGGGCCTTGATTTCTGTTAGTTGTCTATTATAGACTCTACCGTATCATAGTTTCTCTAAGAGGGTTATATAGGAGTGTAGAGTGATACTTATGTGTTAACACCCAATAACATGTCATACTTTCATTAATGGGCCGTATTGGGCCTTGATTTCTGTTAGTGTCCCATTATAGCCTTTATCATGTCATAGTTGCTCCAAAAAGGTTGTATAGGAGCGTTGTGAGTCATAGTTAAGTGTTAATGCCCAATAACATGTCATATTTTCATTAATGGGCCATATTTGGCCGTATGGGTGATAGTGGCTCATTATAGCTTCTATGATGACATAGTTGCTCTAAGAGGGTTGTATATGTGTGTTGTGGGTCATAGTTAGGTGTTAACGCCCAATAACATGCCTTTCTTTCATTAATGGGTCGTATTGGGCCTTGATCGGTGTTAGTGGCCCATTATAGCCTCTATCATATTATAGTTGCTCCAAAAAGGTTGTATAGGAGCGTTGTGATTCATAGTTAAGTGTTAACGCCCATTAACATGTCATACTTTCATTAATGGGCTTTATTGGTGATAGTGGCCCATTATAGCTTCTATCATGACATAGTTGCTCTAAGAGTGTTGTATATGGTGTTATGAGTCATAGTTTGGTGTTAACGCCCAATAACATGCGTTACTTTCATTAATGGGCCGTGTTGGGCCTTGATCCGTGTTAGTGGCCCATTATAGCCTCTACCATATCATAGTTCCTCTAAGAGGGTTATATAGGAGTGTAGTGAGTCATAGTTAAGTGTTAACGCCCAATAACAAGTCATACTTTCATTAGTGGGCCGTATTGGGCCTTGATCCGTGTTAGTGGCCCATTATAGACTCTACCATATCATAGTTGCTCTAAGAGGGTTATATACGTGTGTAGTGAGTCATAGTTAAGTGTTAACACCAAATAACATGTCATACTTTCATTAATGGGCCGTATTGGGCCTTATTGGTGATAGTGGACCATTATAGCTTCTATCATGACATAGTTGCTCTAAGAGGGTTGTATATGTGTGTTGTGGGTCATAGTTAGGTGTTAACGCCCAATAACATGCCTTACTTCATTAATGGGCCGTATTGGGCCTTGATCGGTGTTAGCGTCCCATTATAGCCTCGACCATATTATAGTTGCTGTAAGAGGGTTATATAGGAATGTAGTAAGTCATAGTTAGGTGTTAACAGCTATTAACATGTCATACTTTCATTAATGGGCCGTATTGGGCCTAGATTCCTGTTAGTGGCCCGTTATAGCCTCTATCATGTCATAGTTGCTCTAAAAGGGTTATATTGGAGTGTAGTGAATCATAGTTAAGTGTTAACGCCCAATAACATGTCATACTTTCATTAATGGGACGTATTGGGCCATATTGGTGATAGTGGCCCATTATAGCTCCTATCATGACCTAGCTGCTCTAAGAGTGTTGTATATGAGTGTTGTGAGTCGTAGTTAGGTTTTAACGCCCAATAACATGCCTTACTTTCATTAATGGGCCGTATTGGGCCATGATCGGTGATAGTGGTCCATTATAGGCTCTACCATATTATAGTTTCTCTAAGAGGCTTATATAGGAGTGTAGTGAGTCATAGTTAGGTGTTAACGCCCAATAACATGTCATACTTTCATTAATGGGCCGTTTCGGGCCTTGATTTTTGTTAGTGTCCATTATAGCCTCAATCAAGTCATAGTTGCTCCAAAAAGGTTGTATTGGAGCGTTGTGAGTCATAGTTAAGTGTTAACGCCCAATAATATGTCATACTTTCATTAATGGGCTTTATTGGTGATAGTGGCCCATTATAGCTTCTATCATGACATAGTTTCTCTAAGAGTGTTGTATATGAGTGTTGTGAGTCATAGTTTGGTATTAACGCCCAATAACATGCCTTACTTTCATTAATGGGCCGTATTAGGCCTTGATCCGTGTTAGTGGCCCATTATAGCCACTACCATATCATAGTTGCTATAAGAGGGTTATATAGGAGTGTAGTGAGTCATAGTTAAGTGTTAACGCCCAATAACATGTCATACTTTCATTAATGGGCCGTATTGGGCCTTATTGGTGATAGTGGCCCATTATAGCTTCTATCATGACATAGTTGCTCTAAGAGGGTTGTATATGTGTGTTGTGGGTCATACAGTCATAGTTAAGTGTTAACGCCCAATAACATGTCATACAGTCATTAACAGGTCGTATTGGGCCCGTATTTCTATTAGTGGCCCATTATAGCCTCTATCATGTCATAGTTGCTTTAAAAGGGTTATATAGGAGTGTAGTGAGTCATAGATAAGTGTTAGCGCCCAATAACATGTCATACTTTCATTAATGTGTCGTATTGGGCCTTATTGGTGATAGTGGCCCATTATAGCTTCTTTCATGACATAGTTGCTCTAAGAGTGTTGTATATGAGTGTTGTGAGTCATGGTTAGGTGTTAACGCCAATTAACAAGCCATACTTTCATTAATGAGCCGTATTGGGCCTGGATTTCTGTTAGTGGCCCATTATAGCCTCTATCATGTCATAGTTGCTCTAAAAGGGTTATATAGGAGTGTAGTGAGTCATAGATAAGTGTTAACGCCCAATAACATGTCATACTTTCATTAATGTGTCGTATTGGGCCTTATTGGTGATAGTGGCCCATTATAGCTTCTTTCTTGACATAGTTGCTCTAATAGTGTTGTATATGAGTGTTGTGAGTCATGGTTAGGTGTTAACGCCAAATAACAAGCCATACTTTCATTAATGAGCCGTATTGGGCCTGGATTTCTGTTAATGGCCCATTATAGCCTCTATCATGTCATAGTTGCTCTAAAAGGGTTATACAGGAGTGTAGTGAGTCACAGTTAAGTGTTAACGCCCAATAACATGTCATACTTTCTTTAATGGGCCGTAATGGGCCTTGATTTCTGTTAGTTGCCTATTATAGACTCTACCGTATCATAGTTTCTCTAAGAGGGTTATATAGGAGTGTAGAGTGATACTTATGTGTTAACACCCAATAACATGTCATACTTTCATTAATGGGCCGTATTGGGCCTTGATTTCTGTTAGTGTCCCATTATAGCCTTTATCATGTCATAGTTGCTCCAAAAAGGTTGTATAGGAGCGTTGTGAGTCATAGTTAAGTGTTAATGCCCAATAACATGTCATATTTTCATTAATGGGCCATATTTGGCCGTATGGGTGATAGTGGCTCATTATAGCTTCTATGATGACATAGTTGCTCTAAGAGGGTTGTATATGTGTGTTGTGGGTCATAGTTAGGTGTTAACGCCCAATAACATGCCTTTCTTTCATTAATGGGTCGTATTGGGCCTTGATCGGTGTTAGTGGCCCATTATAGCCTCTATCATATTATAGTTGCTCCAAAAAGGTTGTATAGGAGCGTTGTGATTCATAGTTAAGTGTTAACGCCCATTAACATGTCATACTTTCATTAATGGGCTTTATTGGTGATAGTGGCCCATTATAGCTTCTATCATGACATAGTTGCTCTAAGAGTGTTGTATATGGTGTTATGAGTCATAGTTTGGTGTTAACACCCAATAACATGCGTTACTTTCATTAATGGGCCGTGTTGGGCCTTGATCCGTGTTAGTGGCCCATTATAGCCTCTACCATATCATAGTTCCTCTAAGAGGGTTATATAGGAGTGTAGTGAGTCATAGTTAAGTGTTAACGCCCAATAACAAGTCATACTTTCATTAGTGGGCCGTATTGGGCCTTGATCCGTGTTAGTGGCCCATTATAGACTCTACCATATCATAGTTGCTCTAAGAGGGTTATATACGTGTGTAGTGAGTCATAGTTAAGTGTTAACACCAAATAACATGTCATACTTTCATTAATGGGCCGTATTGGGCCTTATTGGTGATAGTGGACCATTATAGCTTCTATCATGACATAGTTGCTCTAAGAGGGTTGTATATGTGTGTTGTGGGTCATAGTTAGGTGTTAACGCCCAATAACATGCCTTACTTCATTAATGGGCCGTATTGGGCCTTGATCGGTGTTAGCGTCCCATTATAGCCTCGACCATATTATAGTTGCTGTAAGAGGGTTATATAGGAATGTAGTAAGTCATAGTTAGGTGTTAACAGCTATTAACATGTCATACTTTCATTAATGGGCCGTATTGGGCCTAGATTCCTGTTAGTGGCCCGTTATAGCCTCTATCATGTCGTAGTTGCTCTAAAAGGGTTATATAGGTGTGTAGTGAGTCATAGTTAAGTGTTAACGCCCAATAACATATCATACTTTCATTAATGGGACGTATTGGGCCTTATTGGTGATAGTGGCCCATTATAGCTCCTATCATGACCTAGCTGCTCTAAGAGTGTTGTATATGAGTGTTGTGAGTCGTAGTTAGGTTTTAACGCCCAATAACATGCCTTACTTTCATTAATGGGCCGTATTGGGCCATGATCGGTGATAGTGGTCCATTATAGGCTCTACCAAATTATAGTTTCTCTAAGAGGCTTATATAGGAGTGTAGTGAGTCATAGTTAGGTGTTAACGCCCAATAACATGTCATACTTTCATTAATGGGCCGTATCGGGCCTTGATTTATGTTAGTGTCCATTATAGACTCTATCATGTCATAGTTGCTCCAAAAAGGTTGTATAGGAGCGTTGTGAGTCATAGTTAAGTGTTAACGCCCAATAACATGTCATACTTTCATTAATGGGCTTTATTGGTGATAGTGGCCCATTATAGCTTCTATCAAGACATAGTTTCTCTAAGAGTGTTGTATATGAGTGTTGTGAGTCATAGTTTGGTGTTAACGCCCAATAACATGCCTTACTTTCATTAATGGGCCGTATTGGGCCTTGATCCGTGTTAGTGGCCGTTATAGCCACTACCATATCATAGTTGCTCTAAGAAGGTTATATAGGTGTGTAGTGAGTCATAGTTAAGTGTTAATGCCCAATAACATGTCATACTTTCATTAATGGGCCGTATTGGGCCTTATTGGTAATAGTGGCTCATTATAGCTTCTATCATGACATAGTTGCTCTAAGAGGGTTGTATATGTGTGTTGTGGGTCATAGTTAGGTGTTAACGCCCAATAACATGCCTTACTTCATTAATGGGCCGTATTGGGCCTTGATCGGTGTTAGTGGCCCATTATAGCCTCTATCATATTATAGTTGCTCTAAGAGGGTTATATAGGAGTGTAGTAAGTCATAGTTAGGTATTAACGCCCAATAACATGTCATACTATCATTAACGGGTCGTATTGGGCCCGTATTTCTGTTAGTGGCCCATTATAGCCTCTATCATGTCATAGTTGCTCTAAAAGGGTTATATAGGAGTGTAGTGAGTCATAGTTAAGTGTTAACGCCCAATAACATGTCATACTTTCATTAATGGGTCGTATTGGGCCTTATTGGTGATAGTGGCCCATTATAGCTTCTTTCATGACATAGTTGCTCTAAGAGTGTTGTATATGAGTGTTGTGAGTCATGGTTAGGTTTTAACGCCAAATAACAAGCCATACTTTCATTAATGAGCCGTATTGGGCCTGGATTTCTGTTAGTGGCCCATTATAGCCTCTATCATGTCATAGTTGCTCTAAAAGGTTATACAGGAGTGTAGTCAGTCATAGTTAAGTGTTAACGCCCAATAACATGTCATACTTTCATTAATGGGCCGTATTGGGCCTTGATTTCTGTTAGTGGCCCATTATAGCCTCTACCGTATCATAGTTTCTCTAAGAGGGTTATATAGGAGTGTAGAGTCATACTTAAGTGTTAACACCCAATAACATGTCATACTTTCATTAATGGGCCGTATTGGGCCTTGATTTCTGTTAGTGTCCCATTATAGCCTTTATCATGTTATAGTTGCTCCAAAAAGGTTATATAGGAGCGTTGTGAGTCATAGTTAAGTGTTAACGCCCAATAACATGTCATACTTTCATTAATGGGCCATATTCGGCCTTATGGGTGATAGTGGCCCATTATAGCTTCTATCATGACATAGTTGCTCTAAGAGGGTTGTATATGTGTGTTGTGGGTCATAGTTACGTGTTAACGCCCAATAACATGCCTTACTTTCATTAATGGGTCGTAATAGGCCTTGATCGGTGTTAGTGGCTCATTATAAGCTCTATCATATTATAGTTGCTCCAAAAAGGTTGTATAGGAGCGTTGTGATTCATAGTTATGTGTTAACGCCCAATAACATGTCATACTTTCATTAATGGGCCATATTCGGCCTTATGGGTGATAGTGGCCCATTATAGCTTCTATAATGACATAGTTGCTCTAAGAGGGTTGTATATGTGTGTTGTGGGTCATTGTTAGGTGTTAACGCCCAATAACATTCCTTACTTTCATTAATGGGTCGTATTGGGCCTTGATCGGTGTTAGTGGCCCATTATAGCCTCTATCATATTATAGTTGCTCCAAAAAGGTTGTATAGGAGCGTTTTGATTCATAGTTAAGTGTTAACGCCCAATAACATGTCATACTTTCATTAATGGGCTTTATTGGTGATAGTGGCCCATTATAGCTTCTATCATGACATAGTTGCTCTAAGAGTGTTGTATATGAGTGTTGTGAGTCATAGTTTGGTGTTAACGCCCAATAACATGCCTTACTTTCATTAGTGGGTCGTATTGGGCCTTGATCGGTGTTAGTGGCCCATTATAGCCTCTATCATATTATAGTTGCTCCAAAAAGGTTGTATAGGAGCGTTGTGATTCATAGTTAAGTGTTAACGCCCAATAACATGTCATACTTTCATTAATGGGCTTTATTGGTGATAGTGGCCCATTATAGCTTCTATCATGACATAATTGCTCAAAGAGTGTTGTATATGAGTGTTGTGAGTCATAGTTTGGTGTTATCGCCCAATAACATGCCTTACTTTCATTAATGGGACGTATTGGGCCTTGACCCGTGTTAGTGGCTCATTATAGCCACTACCATATCATAATTACTCTAAGAGGGTTATATAGGAGTGTAGTGAGTCATAGTTAAGTGTTAACGCCCAATAACATGTCATACTTTCATTAATGGGTCGTATTGGGCCTTATTGGTGATAGTGGCCCATTATAGCTTCTATCATGACATAGTTGCTCTAAGAGGGTTGTATATGTGTGTTGTGGGTCATAGTTAGGTGTTAACGCCCAATAACATGCCTTACTACATTAATGGGCCGTATTGGGCCTTGATCGGTGTTAGCGTCCCATTATAGCCTCGACCATATTATAGTTGCTCTAAGAGGGTTATATAGGAATGTAGTAAGTCATAGTTAGGTGTTAACAGCCATTAACATGTCATACTTTCATTAATGGGCCGTATTGGGCATGGATTCCTGTTAGTGGCCCGTTATAGCCTCTATCATGTCATAGTTGCTCTAAAAGGGTTATATTGGAGTGTAGTGAATCATAGTTAAGTGTTAACGCCCAATAACATGTCATACTTTCATTAATGGGACGTATTGGGCCATATTGGTGATAGTGGCCCATTATAGCTCCTATCATGACCTAGCTGCTCTAAGAGTGTTGTATATGAGTGTTGTGAGTCGTAGTTAGGTTTTAACGCCCAATAACATGCCTTACTTTCATTAATGGGCCGTATTGGGCCATGATCGGTGATAGTGGTCCATTATAGGCTCAACCATATTATAGTTTCTCTAAGAGGCTTATATAGGAGTGTAGTGAGTCATAGTTAGGTGTTAACGCCCAATAACATGTCATACTTTCATTAATGGGCCGTTTCGGGCCTTGATTTTTGTTAGTGTCCATTATAGCCTCAATCAAGTCATAGTTGCTCCAAAAAGGTTGTATAGGAGCGTTGTGAGTCATAGTTAAGTGTTAACGCCCAATAACATGTCATACTTTCATTAATGGGCTTTATTGGTGATAGTGGCCCATTATAGCTTCTATCATGACATAGTTTCTCTAAGAGTGTTGTATATGAGTGTTGTGAGTCATAGTTTGGAATTAACACCCAATAACATGCCTTACTTTCATTAATGGGCCGTATTAGGCCTTGATCCGTGTTAGTGGCCCATTATAGCCACTACCATATCATAGTTGCTCTAAGAGGGTTATATAGGAGTGTAGTGAGTCATAGTTAAGTGTTAACGCCCAATAACATGTCATACTTTCATTAATGGGCCGTATTGGGCCTTATTGGTGATAGTGGCCCATTATAGCTTCTATCATGACATAGTTGCTCTAAGAGGGTTGTATATGTGTGTTGTGGGTCATAGTTAGGTGTTAACGCCCAATAACATGCCTTACTTTCATTAATGGGTCGTAATAGGCCTTGATCGGTGTTAGTGGCTCATTATAAGCTCTATCATATTATAGTTGCTCCAAAAAGGTTGTATAGGAGCGTTGTGATTCATAGTTATGTGTTAACGCCCAATAACATGTCATACTTTCATTAATGGGCCATATTCGGCCTTATGGGTCATAGTGGCCCATTATAGCTTCTATAATGACATAGTTGCTCTAAGAGGGTTGTATATGTGTGTTGTGGGTCATTGTTAGGTGTTAACGCCCAATAACATTCCTTACTTTCATTAATGGGTCGTATTGGGCCTTGATCGGTGTTAGTGGCCCATTATAGCCTCTATCATATTATAGTTGCTCCAAAAAGGTTGTATAGGAGCGTTTTGATTCATAGTTAAGTGTTAACGCCCAATAACATGTCATACTTTCATTAATGGGCTTTATTGGTGATAGTGGCCCATTATAGCTTCTATCATGACATAGTTGCTCTAAGAGTGTTGTATATGAGTGTTGTGAGTCATAGTTTGTTGTTAACGCCCAATAACATGCCTTACTTTCATTAGTGGGTCGTATTGGGCCTTGATCGGTGTTAGTGGCCCATTATAGCCTCTATCATATTATAGTTGCTCCAAAAAGGTTGTATAGGAGCGTTGTGATTCATAGTTAAGTGTTAACGCCCAATAACATGTCATACTTTCATTAATGGGCTTTATTGGTGATAGTGGCCCATTATAGCTTCTATCATGACATAATTGCTCAAAGAGTGTTGTATATGAGTGTTGTGAGTCATAGTTTGGTGTTATCGCCCAATAACATGCCTTACTTTCATTAATGGGACGTATTGGGCCTTGACCCGTGTTAGTGGCTCATTATAGCCACTACCATATCATAATTACTCTAAGAGGGTTATATAGGAGTGTAGTGAGTCATAGTTAAGTGTTAACGCCCAATAACATGTCATACTTTCATTAATGGGTCGTATTGGGCCTTATTGGTGATAGTGGCCCATTATAGCTTCTATCATGACATAGTTGCTCTAAGAGGGTTGTATATGTGTGTTGTGGGTCATAGTTAGGTGTTAACGCCCAATAACATGCCTTACTTCATTAATGGGCCGTATTGGGCCTTGATCGGTGTTAGCGTCCCATTATAGCCTCGACCATATTATAGTTGCTCTAAGAGGGTTATATAGGAATGTAGTAAGTCATAGTTAGGTGTTAACAGCCATTAACATGTCATACTTTCATTAATGGGCCGTATTGGGCATGGATTCCTATTAGTGGCCCGTTATAGCCTCTATCATGTCATAGTTGCTCTAAAAGGGTTATATTGGAGTGTAGTGAATCATAGTTAAGTGTTAACGCCCAATAACATGTCATACTTTCATTAATGGGACGTATTGGGCCATATTGGTGATAGTGGCCCATTATAGCTCCTATCATGACCTAGCTGCTCTAAGAGTGTTGTATATGAGTGTTGTGAGTCGTAGTTAGGTTTTAACGCCCAATAACATGCCTTACTTTCATTAATGGGCCGTATTGGGTCATGATCGGTGATAGTGGTCCATTATAGGCTCAACCATATTATAGTTTCTCTAAGAGGCTTATATAGGAGTGTAGTGAGTCATAGTTAGGTGTTAACGCCCAATAACATGTCATACTTTCATTAATGGGCCGTTTCGGGCCTTGATTTTTGTTAGTGTCCATTATAGCCTCAATCAAGTCATAGTTGCTCCAAAAAGGTTGTATAGGAGCGTTGTGAGTCATAGTTAAGTGTTAACGCCCCAATAACATGTCATACTTTCATTAATGGGCTTTATTGGTGATAGTGGCCCATTATAGCTTCTATCATGACATAGTTTCTCTAAGAGTGTTGTATATGAGTGTTGTGAGTCATAGTTTGGTATTAACGCCCAATAACATGCCTTACTTTCATTAATGGGCCGTATTAGGCCTTGATCCGTGTTAGTGGCCCATTATAGCCACTACCATATCATAGTTGCTCTAAGAGGGTTATATAGGAGTGTAGTGAGTCATAGTTAAGTGTTAACGCCCAATAACATGTCATACTTTCATTAATGGGCCGTATTGGGCCTTATTGGTGATAGTGGCCCATTATAGCTTCTATCATGACATAGTTGCTCTAAGAGGGTTGTATATGTGTGTTGTGGGTCATAGTTAGGTGTTAACGCCCAATAACATGCCTTACTTTCATTAATGGGTCGTAATAGGCCTTGATCGGTGTTAGTGGCTCATTATAAGCTCTATCATATTATAGTTGCTCCAAAAAGGTTGTATAGGAGCGTTGTGATTCATAGTTATGTGTTAACGCCCAATAACATGTCATACTTTCATTAATGGGCCATATTCGGCCTTATGGGTCATAGTGGCCCATTATAGCTTCTATAATGACATAGTTGCTCTAAGAGGGTTGTATATGTGTGTTGTGGGTCATTGTTAGGTGTTAACGCCCAATAACATTCCTTACTTTCATTAATGGGTCGTATTGGGCCTTGATCGGTGTTAGTGGCCCATTATAGCCTCTATCATATTATAGTTGCTCCAAAAAGGTTGTATAGGAGCGTTTTGATTCATAGTTAAGTGTTAACGCCCAATAACATGTCATACTTTCATTAATGGGCTTTATTGGTGATAGTGGCCCATTATAGCTTCTATCATGACATAGTTGCTCTAAGAGTGTTGTATATGAGTGTTGTGAGTCATAGTTTGGTGTTAACGCCCAATAACATGCCTTACTTTCATTAGTGGGTCGTATTGGGCCTTGATCGGTGTTAGTGGCCCATTATAGCCTCTATCATATTATAGTTGCTCCAAAAAGGTTGTATAGGAGCGTTGTGATTCATAGTTAAGTGTTAACGCCCAATAACATGTCATACTTTCATTAATGGGCTTTATTGGTGATAGTGGCCCATTATAGCTTCTATCATGACATAATTGCTCAAAGAGTGTTGTATATGAGTGTTGTGAGTCATAGTTTGGTGTTATCGCCCAATAACATGCCTTACTTTCATTAATGGGACGTATTGGGCCTTGACCCGTGTTAGTGGCTCATTATAGCCACTACCATATCATAATTACTCTAAGAGGGTTATATAGGAGTGTAGTGAGTCATAGTTAAGTGTTAACGCCCAATAACATGTCATACTTTCATTAATGGGTCGTATTGGGCCTTATTGGTGATAGTGGCCCATTATAGCTTCTATCATGACATAGTTGCTCTAAGAGGGTTGTATATGTGTGTTGTGGGTCATAGTTAGGTGTTAACGCCCAATAACATGCCTTACTTCATTAATGGGCCGTATTGGGCCTTGATCGGTGTTAGCGTCCCATTATAGCCTCGACCATATTATAGTTGCTCTAAGAGGGTTATATAGGAATGTAGTAAGTCATAGTTAGGTGTTAACAGCCATTAACATGTCATACTTTCATTAATGGGCCGTATTGGGCATGGATTCCTGTTAGTGGCCCGTTATAGCCTCTATCATGTCATAGTTGCTCTAAAAGGGTTATATTGGAGTGTAGTGAATCATAGTTAAGTGTTAACGCCCAATAACATGTCATACTTTCATTAATGGGACGTATTGGGCCATATTGGTGATAGTGGCCCATTATAGCTCCTATCATGACCTAGCTGCTCTAAGAGTGTTGTATATGAGTGTTGTGAGTCGTAGTTAGGTTTTAACGCCCAATAACATGCCTTACTTTCATTAATGGGCCGTATTGGGCCATGATCGGTGATAGTGGTCCATTATAGGCTCAACCATATTATAGTTTCTCTAAGAGGCTTATATAGGAGTGTAGTGAGTCATAGTTAGGTGTTAACGCCCAATAACATGTCATACTTTCATTAATGGGCCGTTTCGGGCCTTGATTTTTGTTAGTGTCCATTATAGCCTCAATCAAGTCATAGTTGCTCCAAAAAGGTTGTATAGGAGCGTTGTGAGTCATAGTTAAGTGTTAACGCCCAATAACATGTCATACTTTCATTAATGGGCTTTATTGGTGATAGTGGCCCATTATAGCTTCTATCATGACATAGTTTCTCTAAGAGTGTTGTATATGAGTGTTGTGAGTCATAGTTTGGTATTAACGCCCAATAACATGCCTTACTTTCATTAATGGGCCGTATTAGGCCTTGATCCGTGTTAGTGGCCCATTATAGCCACTACCATATCATAGTTGCTCTAAGAGGGTTATATAGGAGTGTAGTGAGTCATAGTTAAGTGTTAACGCCCAATAACATGTCATACTTTCATTAATGGGCCGTATTGGGCCTTATTGGTGATAGTGGCCCATTATAGCTTCTATCATGACATAGTTGCTCTAAGAGGGTTGTATATGTGTGTTGTGGGTCATAGTTAGGTGTTAACGCCCAATAACATGCCTTACTTCATTAATGGGCCGTATTGGGCCTTGATCGGTGTTAGTGGCCCATTATAGCCTCTATCATATTATAGTTGCTCTAAGAGGGTTATATAGGAGTGTAGTAAGTCATAGTTAGGTATTAACGCCCAATAACATGTCATACTATCATTAATGGGTCGTATTGGGCCTGGATTTCTGTTAGTGGCCCATTATAGCCTCTATCATGTCATAGTTGCTCTAAAAGGGTTATATAGGAGTGTAGTTAGTCATAGTTAAGTGTTAACGCCCAATAACATGTCATACTTTCATTAATGGGTCATATTGGGCCTTATTGGTGATAGTGGCCCATTATAGCTTCTATCATGACATAGTTGCTCTAAGAGGGTTGTATATGTGTGTTGTGGGTCATAGTTAGGTGTTAACGCCCAATAACATGCCTTACTTCATTAATGGGCCGTATTGGGCCTTGATCGGTGTTAGCGTCCCATTATAGCCTCAACCATATTATAGTTGCTCTAAGAGGGTTATATAGGAATGTAGTAAGTCATAGTTAGGTGTTAACAGCCATTAACATGTCATACTTTCATTAATGGGCCGTATTGGGCATGGATTCCTGTTAGTGGCCCGTTATAGCCTCTATCATGTCATAGTTGCTCTAAAAGGGTTATATTGGAGTGTAGTGAATCATAGTTAAGTGTTAACGCCCAATAACATGTCATACTTTCATTAATGGGACGTATTGGGCCATATTGGTGATAGTGGCCCATTATAGCTCCTATCATGACCTAGCTGCTCTAAGAGTGTTGTATATGAGTGTTGTGAGTCGTAGTTAGGTTTTAACGCCCAATAACATGCCTTACTTTCATTAATGGGCCGTATTGGGCCATGATCGGTGATAGTGGTCCATTATAGGCTCTACCATATTATAGTTTCTCTAAGAGGCTTATATAGTAGTGTAGTGAGTCATAGTTAGGTGTTAACGCCCAATAACATGTCATACTTTCATTAATGGGCCGTTTCGGGCCTTGATTTTTGTTAGTGTCCATTATAGCCTCAATCAAGTCATAGTTGCTCCAAAAAGGTTGTATTGGAGCGTTGTGAGTCATAGTTAAGTGTTAACGCCCAATAACATGTCATACTTTCATTAATGGGCTTTATTGGTGATAGTGGCCCATTATAGCTTCTATCATGACATAGTTTCTCTAAGAGTGTTGTATATGAGTGTTGTGAGTCATAGTTTGGTATTAACGCCCAATAACATGCCTTACTTTCATTAATGGGCCGTATTAGGCCTTGATCCGTGTTAGTGGCCCATTATAGCCACTACCATATCATAGTTGCTATAAGAGGGTTATATAGGAGTGCAGTGAGTCATAGTTAAGTGTTAACGCCCAATAACATGTCATACTTTCATTAATGGGCCGTATTGGGCCTTATTGGTGATAGTGGCCCATTATAGCTTCTATCATGACATAGTTGCTCTAAGAGGGTTGTATATGTGTGTTGTGGGTCATAGTTAGGTGTTAACGCCCAATAACATGCCTTACTTCATTAATGGGCCGTATTGGGCCTTCATCGGTGTTAGTGGCCCATTATAGCCTCTATCATATTATAGTTGCTCTAAGAGGGTTATATAGGAGTGTAGTAAGTCATAGTTAGGTATTAACGCCCAATAACATGTCATACTATCATTAATGGGTCGTATTGGGCCTGGATTTCTGTTAGTGGCCCATTATAGCCTCTATCATGTCATAGTTGCTCTAAAAGGGTTATATAGGAGTGTAGTTAGTCATAGTTAAGTGTTAACGCCCAATAACATGTCATACTTTCATTAATGGGTCATAGTGGGCCTTATTGGTGATAGTGGCCCATTATAGCTTCTATCATGACATAGTTACTCGAAGAGTGTTGTATATGAGTGTTGTGAGTCGTGGTTAGGTGTTAACGCCAAATAACAAGCCATACTTTCATTAATGAGCCGTATTGGGCCAGGATTTCTGTTAGTGGCCCATTATAGCCTCTATCATGTCATAGTTGCTCTAAAAGGGTTATACAGGAGTGTAGAGTCATACTTAAATGTTAACACCCAATAACATGTCATACTTTCATTAATGAGCCGTATTAGGCCTTGATTTCTGTTAGTGTCCCATTATAGCCTTTATCATGTCATAGTTGCTCCAAAAAGGTTATATAGGAGCGTTGTGAGTCATAGTTAAGTGTTAACGCCCAATAACATGTCATACTTTCATTAATGGGCCATATTCAGCCTTATGGGTGATAGTGGCCTATTATAGCTTCTATCATGACATAGTTGCTCTAAGAGGGTTGTATATTTGTGTTGTGGGTCATAGTTAGGTGTTAACGCCCAATAACATGCCTTACTTTCATTAATGGGTCGTATTGGGCCTTGATCGGTGTTAGTGGCCCATGATAGCCTCTATCATATTATAGTTGCTCCAAAAAGGTTGTATAGGAGCGTTGTGATTCATAGTTAAGTGTTAACGCCCAATAACATGTCATACTTTCATTAATGGGCTTTATTGGTGATAGTGGCCCATTATAGCTTCTATCATGACATAGTTGCTCTAAGAGTGTTGTATATGGTGTTGTGAGTCATAGTTTGGTGTTAACGCCCAATAACATGCCTTACTTTCATTAATGGGCCGTATTGGGCCTTGATCCGTGTTAGTGGCCCGTTATAGCCTCTACCATATCATAGTTGCTCTAAGAGGGTTATATAGGAGTGTAGTGAGTCATAGTTAAGTGTTAACGCCCAATAACAAGTCATACTTTCATTAATGGGCCGTATTGGGCCTTGATCCGTGTTAGTGGCCCATTATAGCCTCTACCATATCATAGTTGCTCTAAGAGGGTTATATACGAGTGTAGTGAGTCATAGTTAAGTGTTAACGCCCAATAACATGTCATACTTTCATTAATGGGCCGTATTGAGCCTTATTGGTGATAGTGGCCCATTATAGCTTCTATCATGACATAGTTGCTCTAAGGAGGTTGTATATGTGTGTTGTGGGTCATAGTTAGGTGTTAACGCCCAATAACATGCCTTACTTCTTTAATGGGCCGTATTGGGCCTTGATCGGTGTTAGCGTCCCATTATTGCCTCGACCATATTAAAGTTGCTCTAAGAGAGTTATATAAGAATGTAGTAAGTCATAGTTTGGTGTTAACAGCCATTAACATGTCATACTTTCATTAATGGGCCGTATTGGGCCTAGATTCCTGTTAGTGGCCCGTTATAGGCTCTATCATGTCATAGTTGCTCTAATAGGGTTATATAGGAGTGTAGTGAATCATAGTTAAGTGTTAACGCCCAATAACATGTCATACTTTCATTAATGGGACGTATTGGGCTTTATTGGTGATAGGGGCCCATTATAGTTCCTATCATGACCTAGCTGCTCTAAGAGTGTTGTATATGAGTGTTGTGAGTCGCAGTTAGGTTTTAACGCCCAATAACATGCACTATTTTCATTAATGGGCCGTATTGGGCCATGATCGGTGATAGTGGTCCATTATAGGCTCCACCATATTATAGTTTCTCTAAGAGGCTTATATAGGAGTGTAGTGAGTCATAGTTAGGTGTTAACGCCCAATAACATGTCATACTTTCAATAATGGGCCGTATCGGGCCTTGATTTCTGTTAGTGTCCATTATAGCCTCTATCATGTCATAGTTGCTCCAAAAAGGTTGTATAGGAGCGTTGTGAGTCATAGTTAAGTGTTAACGCCCAATAACATGTCATACTTTCATTAATGGGCTTTATTTGTCATTGTGGCCTATTATAGCTTCTATCAAGACATAGTTTCTCTAAGAGTGTTGTATATGAGTGTTGTGAGTCATAGTTTGGTGTTAACGCCCAATAACATGCCTTACTTTCATTAATGGGCCGTATTGGGCCTTGATCCGTGTTAGTGGCCCGTTATAGACACTACCATATCATAGTTGCTCTAAGAAGGTTATATAGGAGTGTACTGAGTCATAGTTAAGTGTTAACGCCCAATAATATGTCATACTTTCATTAATATTGGGCCTTATTGGTGATAGTGGCTCATTATAGCTTCTATCATGACATAGTTGCTCTAAGAGGGTTGTATATGTATGTTATGGGTCATAGTTAGGTGTTAACGCCCAATAGCATGCCTTACTTCATTAATGGGCCGTATTGGGCCTTGATCGGTGTTAGTGGCCCATTATAGCCTCTATCATATTATAGTTGCTCTAAGAGGGTTATATAGGAGTGTAGTATGTCATAGTTAGAAATTAACGCCCAATAACATGTCATACTATCATTAACAGGTCGTATTGGGCCCGTATTTTTGTTAGTGGCCCATTATAGCCTCTATCATGTCATAGTTGCTTTAAAAGGGTTATATAGGAGTGTAGTGAGTCATAGATAAGTGTTAGCGCCCAATAACATGTCATACTTTCATTAATGTGTCGTATTGGGCCTTATTGGTGATAGTGGCCCATTATAGCTTCTTTCATGACATAGTTGCTCTAAGAGTGTTGTATATGAGTGTTGTGAGTCATTGTTAGGTGTTAACGCCAATTAACAAGCCATACTTTCATTAATGAGCCGTATTGGGCCTGGATTTCTGTTAGTGGCCCATTATAGCCTCTATCATGTCATAGTTGCTCTAAAAGGGTTATATAGGAGTGTAGTGAGTCATAGATAAGTGTTAACGCCCAATAACATGTCATACTTTCATTAATGTGTCGTATTGGGCCTTATTGGTGATAGTGGCCCATTATAGCTTCTTTCTTGACATAGTTGCTCTAATAGTGTTGTATATGAGTGTTGTGAGTCATGGTTAGGTGTTAACGCCAAATAACAAGCCATACTTTCATTAATGAGCCGTATTGGGCCTGGATTTCTGTTAATGGCCCATTATAGCCTCTATCATGTCATAGTTGCTCTAAAAGGGTTATACAGGAGTGTAGTGAGTCACAGTTACGTGTTAACGCCCAATAACATGTCATACTTTCTTTAATGGGCCGTATTGGGCCTTGATTTCTGTTAGTTGCCTATTATAGACTCTACCGTATCATAGTTTCTCTAAGAGGGTTATATAGGAGTGTAGAGTGATACTTAAGTGTTAACACCCAATAACTTGTCATACTTTCATTAATGGGCCGTATTGGGCCTTGATTTCTGTTAGTGTCCCATTATAGCCTTTATCATGTCATAGTTGCTCCAAAAAGGTTGTATAGGAGCGTTGTGAGTCATAGTTAAGTGTTAATGCCCAATAACATGTAATATTTTCATTAATGGGCCATATTCGGCCGTATGGGTGATAGTGGCTCATTATAGCTTCTATGATGACATAGTTGCTCTAAGAGGGTTGTATATGTGTGTTGTGGGTCATAGTTAGGTGTTAACGCCCAATAACATGCCTTTCTTTCATTAATGGGTCGTATTGGGCCTTGATCGGTGTTAGTGGCCCATTATAGCCTCTATCATATTATAGTTGCTCCAAAACGGTTGTATAGGAGCGTTGTGATTCATAGTTAAGTGTTAACGCCCATTAACATGTCATACTTTCATTAATGGGCTTTATTGGTGATAGTGGCCCATTATAGCTTCTATCATGACATAGTTGCTCTAAGAGTGTTGTATATGGTGTTATGAGTCATAGTTTGGTGTTAACGCCCAATAACATGCCTTACTTTCATTAATGGGCCGTATTGGGCCTTGATCCGTGTTAGTGGCCCATTATAGCCTCTACCATATCATAGTTGCTCTGAGAGGGTTATATAGGAGTGTAGTGAGTCATAGTTAAGTGTTAACGCCCAATAACAAGTCATACTTTCATTAGTGGGCCGTATTGGGCCTTGATCCGTGTTAGTGGCCCATTATAGCCTCTACCATATCATAGTTGCTCTAAGAGGGTTATATACGTGTGTAGTGAGTCATAGTTAAGTGTTAACACCAAATAACATGTCATACTTTCATTAATGGGCCGTATTGGGCCTTATTGGTGATAGTGGCCCATTATAGCTTCTATCATGACATAGTTGCTCTAAGAGGGTTGTATAAGTGTGTTGTGGGTCATAGTTAGGTGTTAACGCCCCATAACATGCCTTACTTCATTAATGGGCCGTATTGGGCCTTGATCGGTGTTAGCGTCCCATTATAGCCTCGACCATATTATAGTTGCTGTAAGAGGGTTATATAGGAATGTAGTAAGTCATAGTTAGGTGTTAACAGCCATTAACATGTCATACTTTCATTAATGGGCCGTATTGGGCATGGATTCCTGTTAGTGGCCCGTTATAGCCTCTATCATGTCATAGTTGCTCTAAAAGGGTTATATTGGAGTGTAGTGAATCATAGTTAAGTGTTAACGCCCAATAACATGTCATACTTTCATTAATGGGACGTATTGGGCTATATTGGTGATAGTGGCCCATTATAGCTCCTATCATGACCTAGCTGCTCTAAGAGTGTTGTATATGAGTGTTGTGAGTCGTAGTTAGGTTTTAACGCCCAATAACATGCCTTACTTTCATTAATGGGCCGTATTGGGCCATGATCGGTGATAGTGGTCCATTATAGGCTCTACCATATTATAGTTTCTCTAAGAGGCTTATATAGGAGTGTAGTGAGTCATAGTTAGGTGTTAACGCCCAATAACATGTCATACTTTCATTAATGGGCCGTTTCGGGCCTTGATTTTTGTTAGTGTCCATTATAGCCTCAATCAAGTCATAGTTGCTCCAAAAAGGTTGTATAGGAGCGTTGTGAGTCATACTTAAGTGTTAACGCCCAATAACATGTCATACTTTCATTAATGGGCTTTATTGGTGATAGTGGCCCATTATAGATTCTATCATGACATAGTTTCTCTAAGAGTGTTGTATATGAGTGTTGTGAGTCATAGTTTGGTATTAACGCCCAATAACATGCCTTACTTTCATTAATGGGCCGTATTAGGCCTTGATCCGTGTTAGTGGCCCATTATAGCCACTACCATATCATAGTTGCTCTAATTGGGTTATATAGGAGTGTAGTGAGTCATAGTTAAGTGTTAACGCCCAATAACATGTCATACTTTCATTAATGGGCCGTATTGGGCCTTATTGGTGATAGTGGCCCATTATAGCTTCTATCATGACATAGTTGCTCTAAGAGGGTTGTATATGTGTGTTGTGGGTCATAGTTAGGTGTTAACGCCCAATAACATGCCTTACTTCATTAATGGGCCGTATTGGGCCTTCATCGGTGTTAGTGGCCCATTATAGCCTCTATCATATTATAGTTGCTCTAAGAGGGTTATATAGGAGTGTAGTAAGTCATAGTTAGGTATTAACGCCCAATAACATGTCATACTATCATTAATGGGTCATATTGGGCCTGGATTTCTGTTAGTGGCCCATTATAGCCTCTATCATGTCATAGTTGCTCTAAAAGGGTTATATAGGAGTGTAGTTAGTCATAGTTAAGTGTTAACGCCCAATAACATGTCATACTTTCATTAATGGGTCATATTGGGCCTTATTGGTGATAGTGGCCCATTATAGCTTCTATCATGACATAGTTACTCGAAGAGTGTTGTATATGAGTGTTGTGAGTCGTGGTTAGGTGTTAACGCCAAATAACAAGCCATACTTTCATTAATGAGCCGTATTGGGCCAGGATTTCTGTTAGTGGCCCATTATAGCCTCTATCATGTCATAGTTGCTCTAAAAGGGTTATACAGGAGTGTAGAGTCATACTTAAATGTTAACACCCAATAACATGTCATACTTTCATTAATGAGCCGTATTGGGCCTTGATTTCTGTTAGTGTCCCATTATAGCCTTTATCATGTCATAGTTGCTCCAAAAAGGTTATATAGGAGCGTTGTGAGTCATAGTTAAGTGTTAACGCCCAATAACATGTCATACTTTCATTAATGGGCCATATTCAGCCTTATGGGTGATAGTGGCCCATTATAGCTTCTATCATGACATAGTTGCTCTAAGAGGGTTGTATATTTGTGTTGTGGGTCATAGTTAGGTGTTAACGCCCAATAACATGCCTTACTTTCATTAATGGGTCGTATTGGGCCTTGATCGGTGTTAGTGGCCCATGATAGCCTCTATCATATTATAGTTGCTCCAAAAAGGTTGTATAGGAGCGTTGTGATTCATAGTTAAGTGTTAACGCCCAATAACATGTCATACTTTCATTAATGGGCTTTATTGGTGATAGTGGCCCATTATAGCTTCTATCATGACATAGTTGCTCTAAGAGTGTTGTATATGGTGTTGTGAGTCATAGTTTGGTGTTAACGCCCAATAACATGCCTTACTTTCATTAATGGGCCGTATTGGGCCTTGATCCGTGTTAGTGGCCCATTATAGCTGTAACATTTCTGATTTTCATCATGTAATCGTTTGATTTCAATAAACAAACACATTTCAGTTTCGATTCGTGTACAAACAAACTACGATGCAGTTACATATACAAACTATTCTATTACAATAACAAATTAAACAAAAACACCATTATCTCACAAGCCCCGTGGACCAAAACTGACAAAACTCAAAAACTACAAAACCAGGCAAGCACGGTTGCGCCTAGGACTAGGCACGGTCGCGCCTGATGACCTAAGCACGGTCGTGCCTAATACAGGCACGGTCGCGCTGCTGAAACCACGTGACTCCGCAGAGTCAGGCAGTGGTCCATACTCGTTGAATCAAATGGCGTGAAGGCCGGATTTCACGCGTCCGACCATACCCAACTGTACACCATCTGAAACACGTCTCCAATTTCGTAATCCAATCGACCCATTTCAAATCCACACCTACCCCACTCACGAATTCGTGAGATTTCACATTATAAGGAGAATCCAATGCCTCCTACACCCACATCTACCCTCACTCAGTCTCTCAGAACTCTCACTCGACACTCATACAACTTCTGGAGCCCGATCGATCGCCAAGACGCCTGAAAACGCGACCCGTAGCCGACCGCATTCAATTGCCCAATAATCTCAAGTAAGTAATACTCCAATAGCTTTGTATCATCCTCTACTACGAAAGCCCTATGCCAATTCGTAGTAGAAACACTCAAGTCTGCCCGATTTCTGAACGAAAAGCCGAAACTAAACTTTTAGTCGAACTACCTTTTAAACACGAAATAAATCCAATTAAAACTCATAGATAGCTTCGAAATCATCCACTAAGTGAAAGCCCTAAGAATACAGAAACATTTAATATAAGAATCGATGGATTTGGGTCGGGAAAAGACCCGACACGGTCGCGCTCATCCCCGAGCGCGGTCGTGCCTGACCAAGCACAATCGTGCCCCAGGTGTGGCCCGGTCGTGCTTACCGAGCAAACAAGTCTTGATCAAAAACAAACACTAGACGCGGTCGTGCCAGATACGAGCACGGTCGTGCTCTATGTCCAGAACCTATGAAGTACTTTCTGACTCGACCACGGGCGCGTTCAGACCACCACGGTCACGCCCGGCAACGAGCGCGGTCGTGCCCTACTTGAGCACGGTCGTGCTCCTTGACCAGAATCAATTATTTTTCTGTTTTAAGGTCTATTTAACATATTTAGCTAAAAATTTCAAAATGTAATTATAAAAAAATTATTTTATAAAATCCCAGGACCCGGGAATCATTTATAAACCAAATCCTTGATTTAGGAATTTAAAACGATTAATTCCCGATAGTTCAAAACCGATGAAGTCGTGAGTTTATATAATCATTCTTATAAAACTATTTATACAAATATATATTTTGACTTAAACAAATGTTATTTATTTAAATTTATATTTAAATAAATATAAATATATATCAGTTATTTAAATTTACATTTTAAAGAATATATATATCACTACTATTTAAAATGCACTAAATAGATAAATAAAGTTATTTATTTATTTATTTCAAACAAACCCTAAACGTACAAATCCATCTTTCGACATAAAAATAACACAAACAATGACACGCGTTATACATTTATCCATTAGGTCAAACGTAGCGACCTACAACACGCTTGGTATTTTTGTTGATCTGTGCAAACTACACTACCCAACACAAGTGAGTTACATAGCCCCTCTTTTACTCTATTTACAAACTTTTGTGGTGGAACATGCGTTCTATTTACTATGTTTACAAACTACACAATATACAATTCCACCCTACAATCATGTGTTACAATTTTGAGCTTTGTGCTTGAGTACTAGGTGTGTAGACCAACACGCAGTTTGCTATTCACGTGCAATCATTAACTATTTTATAGCCTACAGTAAACAGTGATAGATCTATTGAGTCTGACAAACCCACCCAGGTAGGGTGACTGTTACTGCCAACACGCGTTTGTTTTGCATGCTAGTTACAAAGGTTTGATTGTACTACCAGGTCACACGATGGTATCTCTCCATAAATGCCTTAATTGCCATGTTTGTATGAATTGTATGCACACGACACTATATTCTATTACATGACACGAAAACCTATGTATTCTCACCAACTTTTTAGTTGACTTTGTTTTTAACCATGTTTCAGGTGACAATGTTTGAAGTATTACAAGCTGCTACATATAGGATTTGGACCTAGCAATTAATCTAAACTATTTATATTTTGTAATCGCTACATTTGGTTCTTGTATGGTATGAACTTGCTACGTGTAATGAAAATGAATGTTTAAATTATTCAAACTTTAGCAACCATGAGCTATGAACAGTCTGCACAGCTTTACGCCCCGACGTTTTCCGCCGTCGGTTGGGGTGTGACAATAGCCTCTACCATATCATAGTTGCTCTAAGAGGGTTATATAGGAGTGTAGTGAGTCATAGTTAAGTGTTAACGCCCAATAACAAGTCATACTTTCATTAATGGGCCGTATTGGGCCTTGATCCGTGTTAGTGGCCCATTATAGCCTCTACCATATCATAGTTGCTCTAAGAGGGTTATATACGAGTGTAGTGAGTCATAGTTAAGTGTTAACGCCCAATAACATGTCATACTTTCATTAATGGGCCGTATTGGGCCTTATTGGTGATAGTGGCCCATTATAGCTTCTATCATGACATAGTTGCTCTAAGAGGGTTGTGTATGTGTGTTGTGGGTCATAGTTAGGTGTTAACGCCCAATAACATGCCTTACTTCTTTAATGGGCCGTATTGGGCCTTGATCGGTGTTAGCGTCCCATTATAGCCTCGACCATATTATAGTTGCTCTAAGAGGGTTATATAGGAATGTAGTAAGTCATAGTTTGGTGTTAACAGCCATTAACATGTCATACTTTCATTAATGGGCCATATTGGGCCTAGATTCCTGTTAGTGGCCCGTTATAGCCTCTATCATGTCATAGTTGCTCTAATAGGGTTATATAGGAGTGTAGTGAATCATAGTTAAGTGTTAACGCCCAATAACATGTCATACTTTCATTAATGGGACGTATTGGGCTTTATTGGTGTTAGTGGCCCATTATAGTTCCTATCATGACCTAGCTGCTCTAAGAGTGTTGTATATGAGTGTTGTGAGTCGTAGTTAGGTTTTAACGCCCAATAACATGCCTTATTTTCATTAATGGGCCGTATTGGGCCATGATCGGTGATAGTGGTCCATTATAGGTTCTACCATATTATAGTTTCTCTAAGAGGCTTATATAGGAGTGTAGTGAGTCATAGTTAGGTGTTAACGCCCAATAACATGTCATACTTTCAATAATGGGCCGTATCGGGCCTTGATTTCTGTTAGTGTCCATTATAGCCTCTATCATGTCATAGTTGCTCCAAAAAGGTTGTATAGGAGCGTTGTGAGTCATAGTTAAGTGTTAACGCCCAATAACATGTCATACTTTCAATAATGGGCTTTATTTGTCATTGTGGCCTATTATAGCTTCTATCAAGACATAGTTTCTCTAAGAGTGTTGTATATGAGTGTTGTGAGTCATAGTTTGGTGTTAACGCCCAATAACATGCCTTACTTTCATTAATGGGCCGTATTGGGCCTTGATCCGTGTTAGTGGCCCGTTATAGCCACTACCATATCATAGTTGCTCTAAGAAGGTTATATAGGAGTGTACTGAGTCATAGTTAAGTGTTAACGCCCAATAACATGTCATACTTTCATTAATGGGCCGTATTGGGCCTTATTGGTGATAGTGGCTCATTATAGCTTCTATCATGACATAGTTGCTCTAAGAGGGTTGTATATGTATGTTATGGGTCATAGTTAGGTGTTAACGCCCAATAGCATGCCTTACTTCATTAATGGGCCGTATTGGGCCTTGATCGGTGTTAGTGGCCCATTATAGCCTCTATCATATTATAGTTGCTCTAAGAGGGTTATATAGGAGTGTAGTAAGTCATAGTTAGATATTAACGCCCAATAACATGTCATACTATCATTAACAGGTCGTATTGGGCCCGTATTTCTGTTAGTGGCCCATTATAGCCTCTATCCTGTCATAGTTGCTTTAAAAGGGTTATATAGGAGTGTAGTGAGTCATAGATAAGTGTTAGCGCCCAATAACATGTCATACTTTCATTAATGTGTCGTATTGGGCCTTATTGGTGATAGTGGCCCATTATAGCTTCTTTCATGACATAGTTGCTCTAAGAGTGTTGTATATGAGTGTTATGAGTCATGGTTAGGTGTTAACGCCAAATAACAAGCCATACTTTCATTAATGAGCCGTATTGGGCCTAGATTTCTGTTAGTGGCCCATTATAGCCTCTATCATGTCATAGTTGCTCTAAAAGGGTTATATAGGAGTGTAGTGAGTCATAGATAAGTGTTAACGCCCAATAACTTGTCGTACTTTCATTAATGTGTCGTATTGGGCCTTATTGGTGATAGTGGCCCATTATAGCTTCTTTCTTGACATAGTTGCTCTAAGAGTGTTGTATATGAGTGTTGTGAGTCATGGTTAGGTGTTAACGCCAAATAACAAGCCATACTTTCATTAATGAGCCGTATTGGGCCTGGATTTCTGTTAATGGCCCATTATAGCCTCTATCATGTCATAGTTGCTCTAAAAGGGTTATACAGGAGTGTAGTGAGTCACAGTTAAGTGTTAACGCCCAATAACATGTCATACTTTCTTTAATGGGACGTATTGGGCCTTGATTTCTGTTAGTTGCCCATTATAGACTCTACCGTATCATAGTTTCTCTAAGAGGGTTATATAGGAGTGTAGAGTGATACTTAAGTGTTAACACCCAATAACATGTCATACTTTCATTAATGGGCCGTATTGGGCCTTGATTTCTGTTAGTGTCCCATTATAGCCTTTATCATGTCATAGTTGCTCCAAAAAGGTTGTATAGGAGCGTTGTGAGTCATAGTTAAGTGTTAATGCCCAATAACATGTCATATTTTCATTAATGGGCCATATTCGGCCCGTATGGGTGATAGTGGCTCATTATAGCTTCTATGATGACATACTTGCTCTAAGAGGGTTGTATATGTGTGTTGTGGGTCATAGTTAGGTGTTAACGCCCAATAACATGCCTTTCTTTCATTAATGGGTCGTATTGGGCCTTGATCGGTGTTAGTGGCCCATTATAGCCTCTATCATATTATAGTTGCTCCAAAAAGGTTGTATAGGAGCGTTGTGATTCATAGTTAAGTGTTAACGCCCATTAACATGTCATACTTTCATTAATGGGCTTTATTGGTAATAGTGGCCCATTATAGCTTCTATCATGACATAGTTGCTCTAAGAGTGTTGTATATGGTGTTATGAGTCATAGTTTGGTGTTAACGCCCAATAACATGCGTTACTTTCATTAATGGGCCGTATTGGGCCTTGATCCGTGTTAGTGGCCCATTATAGCCTCTACCATATCATAGTTGCTCTAAGAGGGTTATATAGGAGTGTAGTGAGTCATAGTTAAGTGTTAACGCCCAATAACAAGTCATACTTTCATTAGTGGGCCGTATTGGGCCTTGATCCGTGTTAGTGGCCCATTATAGCCTCTACCATATCATAGTTGCTCTAAGAGGGTTATATACGTGTGTAGTGAGTCATAGTTAAGTGTTAATACCAAATAACATGTCATACTTTCATTAATGGGTCGTATTGGGCCTTATTGGTGATAGTGGCCCATTATAGCTTCTATCATGACATAGTTGCTCTAAGAGGGTTGTATATGTGTGTTGTGGGTCATAGTTTGGTGTTAACGCCCAATAACATGCCTTACTTCTTTAATGGGCCGTATTGGGCCTTGATCGGTGTTAGCGTCCCATTATAGCCTCGACCATATTATAGTTGCTCTAAGAGGGTTATATAGGAATGTAGTAAGTCATAGTTAGGTGTTAACAGCCATTAACATGTCATACTTTCATTAATGGGCCGTATTGGGCATGGATTCCTGTTAGTGGCCCGTTATAGCCTCTATCATGTCATAGTTGCTCTAAAAGGGTTATATTGGAGTGTAGTGAATCATAGTTAAGTGTTAACGCCCAATAACATGTCATACTTTCATTAATGGGACGTATTGGGCCATATTGGTGATAGTGGCCCATTATAGCTCCTATCATGACCTAGCTGCTCAATAACGCCCAATAACATGCCTTACTTTCATTAATGGTAAGAGTGTTGTATATGAGTGTTGTGAGTCGTATTTAGGTTTTAACGCCCAATAACATGCCTTACTTTCATTAATGGGCCGTATTGGGCCATGATCGGTGATAGTGGTCCATTATAGGCTCTACCATATTATAGTTTCTCTAAGAGGCTTATATAGGAGTGTAGTGAGTCATAGTTAGGTGTTAACGCCCAATAACATGCCTTACTTCATTAATGGGCCGTATTGGGCCTTCATCGGTGTTAGTGGCCCATTATAGCCTCTATCATATTATAGTTGCTCTAAGAGGGTTATATAGGAGTGTAGTAAGTCATAGTTAGGTATTAACGCCCAATAACATGTCATACTATCATTAATGGGTCGTATTGGGCCTGGATTTCTGTTAGTGGCCCATTATAGCCTCTATCATGTCATAGTTGCTCTAAAAGGGTTATATAGGAGTGTAGTTAGTCATAGTTAAGTGTTAACGCCCAATAACATTTCATACTTTCATTAATGGGTCATATTGGGCCTTATTGGTGATAGTGGCCCATTATAGCTTCTATCATGACATAGTTACTCGAAGAGTGTTGTATATGAGTGTTGTGAGTCGTGGTTAGGTCTTAACGCCAAATAACAAGCCATACTTTCATTAATGAGCCGTATTGGGCCAGGATTTCTGTTAGTGGCCCATTATAGCCTCTATCATGTCATAGTTGCTCTAAAAGGGTTATATACAGGAGTGTAGAGTCATACTTAAATGTTAACACCCAATAACATGTCATAGTTTGATTAATGGGCCGTATTGGGCCTTGATTTCTGTTAGTGTCCCATTATAGCCTTTATCATGTCATAGTTGCTCCAAAAAGGTTATATAGGAGCGTTGTGAGTCATAGTTAAGTGTTAACGCCCAATAACATGTCATACTTTCATTAATGGGCCATATTCAGCCTTATGGGTGATAGTGGCCCATTATAGCTTCTATGTCATGATAGAAGCTATATCATGACATAGTTTCTCTAAGAGTGTTGTATATGAGTGTTGTGAGTCATAGTTTGGTGTTAACGCCCAATAACATGCCTTACTTTCATTAATGGGCCGTATTGGGCCTTGATCCGTGTTAGTGGCCCGTTATAGCCACTACCATATCATAGTTGCTCTAAGAAGGTTATATAGGAGTGTACTGAGTCATAGTTAAGTGTTAACGCCCAATAACATGTCATACTTTCATTAATGGGCCGTATTGGGCCTTATTGGTGATAGTGGCTCATTATAGCTTCTATCATGACATAGTTGCTCTAAGAGGGTTGTATATGTATGTTATGGGTCAAAGTTAGGTGTTAACGCCCAATAGCATGCCTTACTTCATTAATGGGCCGTATTGGGCCTTGATCGGTGTTAGTGGCCCATTATAGCCTCTATCATATTATAGTTGCTCTAAGAGGGTTATATAGGAGTGTAGTAAGTCATAGTTAGATATTAACGCCCAATAACATGTCATACTATCATTAACAGGTCGTATTGGGCCCGTATTTCTGTTAGTGGCCCATTATAGCCTCTATCATGTCATAGTTGCTTTAAAAGGGTTTTATAGGAGTGTAGTGAGTCATAGATAAGTGTTAGCGCCCAATAACATGTCATACTTTCATTAATGTGTCGTATTGGGCCTTATTGGTGATAGTGGCCCATTATAGCTTCTTTCATGACATAGTTGCTCTAAGAGTGTTGTATATGAGTGTTGTGAGTCATGGTTAGGTGTTAACGCCAAATAACAAGCCATACTTTCATTAATGAGCCGTATTGGGCCTGGATTTCTGTTAGTGGCCCATTATAGCCTCTATCATGTCATAGTTGCTCTAAAAGGGTTATATAGGAGTGTAGTGAGTCATAGATAAGTGTTAACGCCCAATAACATGTCATACTTTCATTAATGTGTCGTATTGGGCCTTATTGGTGATAGTGGCCCATTATAGCTTCTTTCTTGACATAGTTGCTCTAAGAGTGTTGTATATGAGTGTTGTGAGTCATGGTTAGGTGTTAACGCCAAATAACAAGCCATACTTTCATTAATGAGCCGTATTGGGCCTGGATTTCTGTTAATGGCCCATTATAGCCTCTATCATGTCATAGTTGCTCTAAAAGGGTTATACAGGAGTGTAGTGAGTCACAGTTAAGTGTTAACGCCCAATAACATGTCATACTTTCTTTAATGGGACGTATTGGGACTTGATTTCTGTTAGTTGCCCATTATAGACTCTACCGTATCATAGTTTCTCTAAGAGGGTTATATAGGAGTGTAGAGTGATACTTAAGTGTTAACACCCAATAACAAGTCATACTTTCATTAATGGGCCGTATTGGGCCTTGATTTCTGTTAGTGTCCCATTATAGCCTTTATCATGTCATAGTTGCTCCAAAAAGGTTGTATAGGAGCGTTGTGAGTCATAGTTAAGTGTTAATGCCCAATAACATGTCATATTTTCATTAATGGGCCATATTCGGTCGTATGGGTGATAGTGGCTCATTATAGCTTCTATGATGACATAGTTGCTCAAAGAGGGTTGTATATGTGTGTTGTGGGTCATAGTTAGGTGTTAACGCCCAATAACATGCCTTTCTTTCATTAATGGGTCGTATTGGGCCTTGATCGGTGTTAGTGGCCCATTATAGCCTCTATCATATTATAGTTGCTCCAAAAAGGTTGTATAGGAGCGTT
Source organism: Smallanthus sonchifolius (assembly GCA_023525975.1). Classification (NCBI taxonomy): domain Eukaryota; kingdom Viridiplantae; phylum Streptophyta; class Magnoliopsida; order Asterales; family Asteraceae; genus Smallanthus; species Smallanthus sonchifolius. The sequence continues at coordinate 166,205 of JAKNSE010000179.1, forward strand.
GTGATTCATAGTTAAGTGTTAACGCCCATTAACATGTCATACTTTCATTAATGGGCTTTATTGGTGATAGTGGCCCATTATAGCTTCTATCATGACATAGTTGCTCTAAGAGTGTTGTATATGGTGTTATGAGTCATAGTTTGGTGTTAACGCCCAATAACATGCGTTACTTTCATTAATGGGCCGTATTGGGCCTTGATCCGTGTTAGTGGCCCATTATAGCCTCTACCATATCATAGTTGCTCTAAGAGGGTTATATAGGAGTGTAGTGAGTCATAGTTAAGTGTTAACGCCCAATAACAAGTCATACTTTCATTAGTGGGCCGTATTGGGCCTTGATCCGTGTTAGTGTCCCATTATAGCCTCTACCATATCATAGTTGCTCTAAGAGGGTTATATACGTGTGTAGTGAGTCATAGTTAAGTGTTAACACCAAATAACATGTCATACTTTCATTAATGGGCCGTATTGGGCCTTATTGGTGATAGTGGCCCATTATAGCTTCTATCATGACATAGTTGCTCTAAAAGGGTTGTATATGTGTGTTGTGGGTCTTAGTAAGGTGTTAACGCCCAATAACATGCCTTACTTCATTAATGGGCCGTATTGGGCCTTGATCGGTGTTAGCGTCCCATTATAGCCTCGACCATATTATAGTTGCTCTAAGAGGGTTATATAGGAATGTAGTAAGTCATAGTTAGGTGTTAACAGCCATTAACATGTCATACTTTCATTAATGGGCCGTATTGGGCCTAGATTCCTGTTAGTGGCCCGTTATAGCCTCTATCATGTCATAGTTGCTCTAAAAGGGTTATATAGGTGTGTAGTGAATCATAGTTAAGTGTTAATGCCCAATAACATGTCATACTTTCATTAATGGGACGTATTGGACCTTATTGGGGATAGTGGCCCATTATAGCTCCTATCATGACCTAGCTGCTCTAAGAGTGTTGTATATGAGTGTTGTGAGTCGTAGTTAGGTTTTAACGCCCAATAACATGCCTTACTTTCATTAATGGGCCGTATTGGGCCATGATCGGTGATAGTGGTCCATTATAGGCTCTACCATATTATAGTTTCTCTAAGAGGCTTATATATGAGTGTAGTGAGTCATAGTTAGGTGTTAACGCCCAATAACATGTCATACTTTCATTAATGGGCCGTATCGGGCCTTGATTTCTGTTAGTGTCCATTATAGACTCTATCATGTCATAGTTGCTCCAAAAAGGTTGTATATGAGCGTTGTGAGTCATAGTTAAGTGTTAACGCCCAATAACATGTCATACTTTCATTAATGGGCTTTATTGGTGATAGTGGCCCATTATAGCTTCTATCAAGACATAGTTTCTCTAAGAGTGTTGTATATGAGTGTTGTGAGTCATAGTTTGGTGTTAACGCCCAATAACATGCCTTACTTTCATTAATGGGCCGTATTGGGCCTTGATCCGTGTTAGTGGCCCGTTATAGCCACTACCATATCATAGTTGCTCTAAGAAGGTTATATAGGTGTGTAGTGAGTCATAGTTAAGTGTTAACGCCCAATAACATGTCATACTTTCATTAATGGGCCGTATTGGGACTTATTAGTAATAGTGGCTCATTATAGCTTCTATCATGACATAGTTGCTCTAAGAGGGTTGTATATGTGTGTTGTGGGTCATAGTTAGGTGTTAACGCCCAATAACATGCCTTACTTCATTAATGGGCCGTATTGGGCCTTGATCGGTGTTAGTGGCCCATTATAGCCTCTATCATATTATAGTTGCTCTAAGAGGGTTATATAGGAGTGTAGTAAGTCATAGTTAGGTATTAACGCCCAATAACATGTCATACTATCATTAACGGGTCGTATTGGGCCCGTATTTCTGTTAGTGGCCCATTATAGCCTCTATCATGTCATAGTTGCTCTAAAAGGGTTATATAGGAGTGTAGGGAGTCATAGTTAAGTGTTAACGCCCAATAACATGTCATACTTTCATTAATGGGTCGTATTGGGCCTTATTGGTGATAGTGGCCCATTATAGCTTCTTTCATGACATAGTTGCTCTAAGAGTGTTGTATATGAGTGTTGTGAGTCATGGTTAGGTTTTAACGCCAAATAACAAGCCGTACTTTCATTAATGAGCCGTATTGGGCCTGGATTTCTGTTAGTGGCCCATTATAGCCTCTATCATGTCATAGTTGCTCTAAAAGGTTATACAGGAGTGTAGTCAGTCATAGTTAAGTGTTAACGCCCAATAACATGTCATACTTTCATTAATGGGCCGTATTGGGCCTTGATTTCCGTTAGTGGCCCATTATAGCCTCTACCGTATCATAGTTTCTCTAAGAGGGTTATATAGGAGTGTAGAGTCATACTTAAGTGTTAACACCCAATAACATGTCATACTTTCATTAATGGGCCGTATTGGGCCTTGATTTCTGTTAGTGTCCCATTATAGCCTTTATCATGTCATAGTTGCTCCAAAAAGGTTATATAGGAGCGTTGTGAGTCATAGTTAAGTGTTAACGCCCAATAACATGTCATACTTTCATTAATGGGCCATATTCGGCCTTATGGGAGATAGTGGCCCATTATAGCTTGTATCATGACATAGTTGCTCTAAGAGGGTTGTATATGTGTGTTGTGGGTCATAGTTAGGTGTTAACGCCCAATAACATGCCTTACTTTCATTAATGGGTCGTAATGGGCCTTGATCGGTGTTAGTGGCTCATTATAAGCTCTATCATATTATAGTTGCTCCAAAAAGGTTGTATAGGAGCGTTGTGATTCATAGTTATGTGTTAACGCCCAATAACATGTCATACTTTCATTAATGGGCTTTATTGGTGATAGTGGCCCATTATAACATCTATCATGACATAGTTGCTCTAAGAGTGTTGTATATGGTGTTGTGAGTCATAGTTTGGTGTTAACGCCCAATAACATGCCTTACTTTCATTAATGGGTCGTATTGGGCCTTGATCCGTGTTAGTGGCCCATTATAGCCTCTACCATATCACAGTTGCTTTAAGAGGGTTATATAGGAGTGTAGTGAGTCATAGTTAAGTGTTAACGCCCAATAACAAGTCATACTTTCATTAATGGGCCGTATTGGGCCTTGATCCTTGTTAGTGGCCCATTATAGCCTCTACCATATCATAGTTGCTCTAAGAGGGTTATATACGAGTGTAGTGAGTCATAGTTAAGTGTTAACACCCAATAAATTGTCATACTTTCATTAATGGGCCGTATTGGGCCTTATTGGTGATAGTTGCCCATTATTGCTTCTATCATGACATAGTTGCTCTAAGAGGGTTGTATATGTGTGTTGTGGGTCATAGTTAGGTGTTAACGCCCAATAACATGCCTTACTTCATTAATGGGCCGTATTGGGCCTTGATCAGTGTTAGCGTCCCACTATAGCCTCGACCATATTATAGTTGCTCTAAGAGGGTTATATAGGAATGTAGTAAGTCATAGTTAGGTGTTAACAACCATTAACATGTCATACTTTCATTAATGGGCCGTATTGGGCCTAGATTCCTGTTAGTGGCCCGTTATAGCCTCTATCATGTCATAGTTGCTCTAAAAGGGTTATATAGGAGTGTAGTGAATCATAGTTAAGTGTTAATGCCCAATAACATGTCATACTTTCATTAATGGGACGTATTGGGCCTTATTGGTGATAGTGGCCCATTATAGCTCCTATCATGACCTAGCTGCTCTAAGAGTGTTGTATATGAGTGTTGTGAGTCGTAGTTAGGTTTTAACGCCCAATAACATGCCTTACTTTCATTAATGGGCCGTATTGGGCCATGATCGGTGATAGTGGTCCATTATAGGCTCTACCATATTATAGTTTCTCTTAGAGGCTTATATAGGAGTGTAGTGAGTCATAGTTAAGTGTTAACGCCCAATAACATGTTATACTTTCATTAATGGGCTTTATTGGTGATAGTGGCCCATTATAGCTTCTATCAAGACATAGTTGCTCTAAGAGGGTTGTATATGTGTGTTGTGGGTCATAGTTAGGTGTTAACGCCCAATAACATACCTTACTTCATTAATGGGCCGTATTGGGCCTTGATCGGTGTTAGTGACCCATTATAGCCTCTATCATATTATAGTTGCTCTAAGAGGGTTATATAGGAGTGTAGTAAGTCATAGTTAGGTATTAACGCCCAATAACATGTCATACTATCATTAACGGGTCGTATTGGGCCCAGATTTCTGTTAATGGCCCATTATAGCCTCTATCATGTCATAGTTGCTCTAAAAGGGTTATATAGGAGTGAAGTGAGTCATAGTTAAGTGTTAACGCCCAATAACATGTCATACTTTCATTAATGGGTCGTATTGGGCCTTATTGGTGATAGTGGCCCAATATAGCTTCTTTCATGACATAGTTGCTCTAAGAGTGTTGTATATGAGTGTTGTGAGTCATGGTTAGGTATTAACGCCAAATAACAAGCCATACTTTCATTAATGAGCCGTATTGGGCCTGGATTTCTGTTAGTGGCCCATTATTGCCTCTATCATATTATAGTTGCTCTAAAAGGGTTATACAGGAGTGTAGTGAGTCATAGTTAAGTGTTAACGCCCAATAACATGTCATACTTTCATTAATGGGCCGTATTGGGCCTTGATTTCTGTTAGTGGCCCATTATAGCCTCTACCGTATCGTAGTTGCTCCAAAAAGGTTGTATAGGAGCGTTGTGAGTCATAGTTAAGTGTTAACGCCCAATAAGATGTCATACTTTCACTAATGGGCCATATTCGGCCTTATGGGTGATAGTGGCCCATTATAGCTTCTATCATGACATAGTTGCTCTAAGAGGGTTGTATATGTGTGTTGTGGGTCATAGTTAGGTGTTAACGCCCAATAACATGCCTTACTTTCATTAATGGGTCGTATTTGGCCTTGATCGGTGTTAGTGGCCCATTATAGCCTTTATCATATTATAGTTGCTCCAAAAAGGTTGTATAGGAGCGTTGTGATTCATAGTTAAGTGTTAACGCCCAATAACATGTCATACTTTCATTAATGGGCTTTATTTGTGATTGTGGCCCATTATAGTTTCTATCAAGACATAGTTTCTCTAAGAGTGTTGTATATGAGTGTTGTGAGTCATAGTTTGGTGTTAACGTGTCACACCCCAAAAACGTACCATCGCAGCGGAAGCGGTTACATAAGCATGGTGGTACAGAGTTGGCAACCACATGATATAGGCAAACGATTTATACTTAAATTAAAGTAGTTTAAAAGCTGTTTAGGGAATTACAAAATAACATATTGTTTAAGTCACACAATATTGTTTACTAAAAACCCGAATGTAAATTATTCAAGATCCATGAAGGATCAAATAACATTCCCACAGGTTCCCAACACATGCCAAAATATTCCCAAATAGACGTTTGCCTTCCAAAAAGCCATTCCATTCCATCAACCTCCAAGCATAGCATTTCAATTACATGAAAAACATGCTTAAAAACATCAACATAAAGTTGAGCGAGTTTCACAGGTTTTCAAAGTACACATGACATTTTAACGAAACATATTGCGTAATGATATACACGTGAGTTGTTATAAGCTTGCAAGGAATATAACATATGATGCGAACAAGAGCCTATAATCAAACCGAGACATAATAACAAGTGCCCACACAATCCTTTCAAAATATATTTCTCTCATACGACAATCCGATCGGAGCTACCGATCAATGAGAGAGGGTTGTCAAACCCGATAGATCTACCACATATATTCTACGGCCTATCCCAAGGCTAATGATTATTACGGCCGGGCAACTCCCATGAACAAAACTCGCATGGGTACGAACGATAGCCCTTACTCAAGTCCATCAAGCAATCACATAAAGTAAATCATACTAACGCAATATTTGACAACAAACAAGCATGCTTTTCCCCCATAGTTTTATAAACTTAAAACAATTTAAAAGGGGCCGTGAAAACTCACCTTGCTAAGTAACGAGATCAAATACTTTAGTATATGCAAGTCCAAATGATTACTAAGGTTCTAAAGATGTCCTAAACATAAGGAACATGTTAATAAATATTCTTGTAAATTTTTAGTTGCAAGATGTTCACCACACTAGATTAGACTCTTTGTATGTTCTTTATTATTCCACACAAATCTATCACAAGTTGTACAAGACAACTACTAGACTTAGGGAATATACTACAAACAAACACACCAATCTATCACAAGTTGTACAAGACAACTACTAGACTTTGTGTATGTTCAACACTTTGGTGACCACGTCCCACGGTTAAGGTTTTCTTTATAAAACTTAGTGGATATAATAAAAAAAAAGTATGAGACTTATCAAGGGTTTTACTTAATAAAACCATAATATGAGGAAGTTAAGAATTATTATCATTTTGACTACCTCACATATAAGTCAAATAAATTCTATGTCACATTCAACACTTAGTCATACATCATGCATTTTCTAAGTAACATAACTAATCATTTCACAAGTTAAACTCATGTTATCACACTTAGGGTTTCACATGATATCACAAATCATCAAATACACTTTTTAGATCAGATTCAAACACTTAGAATAATTTTCTAAAAATTCGAGCATGGTATCCCCTAATACATGGCAATTTCCTATGTATTTAGGATAACCAACAAGTTACAAAACATGCATATAACCATACATATGATCAAGTATCATTCCAAATCATTTAGGGGCTGTAAATAACTCATAAAATAGGTTTTATCTACTGCCCAAAATCAGATTCATCAATCTATCTTTTTAAATCAAAATTTTACCGTTTTACGGCCTAGTTTTACTTAAAATCACATATAATGCATTTAAACACCAAGTTTCATGTTTATAACCATAAATATGATTTTCTAACATAAATTAGCATACAAAACTTGTCATAACATCAGTTTGCATATTTTTTCCATATTTACGCATGAAATTACCGTTTTTTGGCTTTTTCGACTACCTAGTTAAGCATTTATCAAGTTGAACATATCCACACATGATTAAACTTTATGAATAAGTTCTAAATATCATTATAAGTTATTTTTAACATACATTTTTTCAGATTTAACAAAATCTTACATGTCCATGAATTTATATGTTCCAAAAGACGTATTTTCGACATAAAATCCAACAATAACCTAATCAAAACATCAAGTAACAATCCACTCATGAACTAACATATTTTTACACACAAAAATCATGTTATATTCTGTTCTAAAATTTTCATCACAAAACCCTAGTTGCATGTGATAATCTATCATCAAAATAACCCATTTTGCAACAATAAACATCCTCATATATACATACATGATCACAATACTCATACAAACTCAAAACCCACGAAAAATCCCTTGTAAAACCTCTTCATAATCTGTTTTGAAAAACGTTTTTAACCATTTTTATAAATCTTGTTTGTTGGTGAACATATTTGCAAAGACACTAGGTTTTGAAGCATGAACAAGGGTGTAAATGTTTCTTACCTTTGTTGGATCTTTTCTACAGGAACTATGAGTGAAAAATGTGCTAGAAAAGATGGTTCTTGGCTGTCCAAAACGGCCGTGAGACAAGCTTCAAAAACCCTTCAAAACCTTCGCGAAAACCACCAAGAACACAAGACTCTTTGAAGGATTATACTTGGAACTTTGAGAGTGTTGTAAGAGTTGTGATATTTTGTGGTGTATATGTGAGAATATTAGTGAAAGTGGGCGGCCAAGGAAGGAGAAAAAGAGAGAGTTTGAAATGGTCTTCAACTAATTGGAATACATGCAATTGTTTAGAGTGTAAAAATGAACTTGTAAGTGTAATGATTTTGATTCTATGGTGAAAGCTTGGAGGTGGAGTGGGTCCCATCATAAAAACCGCCCAACATGGAGGTTTTTGGCAATTAATTTTGTAATTTTTTATAAATATTACAAGTGTAGGTGTTTTATATAACATAAAGCTCAACCTTTTATAAAAATTAACCACTTTAAGCATGGTTTTAAATAAAAATAACTCCATATAAAATTCCAACATATTTTTAGCTATCATAATCACTAAAGATCATAATTTTTGCTAAAACTTGGTTTACACGCATCCAGTGCACACCTGAACCGGGCTACACGCGATAAAAATCGTCGAAAACGCAAATAAACGTGTTGCACATCAAATTCACATATAATCCACTATTTTAAGTAAGTTTTAATAATTTTTGATGAAAACCATATTTTCATGTTAACCGGGTCGTCACCAGTATTTAATTCGGTTATTATGCCGGTACGCGATACCGCATTCTCCGAAAACGTACGAAATGCTAATCTACACACACGAAGGGCCTTGCTATACTATAAAATGACTCAATTAACCTTAAATAAGTCTAACCACACTAATTTAATATATTAAAGCATGTGCGGAAGTCAAACAGTCAATACCCTGTAAATTGCCGGTTGTCACATAACGCCCAATAACATGCCTTACTTTCATTAATGGGCCGTATTGGGCCTTGATCCGTGTTAGTGGCCCGTTATAGCCACTACCATATCATAGTTGCTCTAAGAAGGTTATATAGGAGTGTAGTGAGTCATAGTTAAGTGTTAACGCCCAATAACATGTCATACTTTCATTAATGGGCCGTATTGGGCCTTATTGGTGATAGTGGCTCATTATAGCTTCTATCATGACATAGTTGCTCTAAGAGGGTTGTATATGTATGCTATGGGTCATAGTTAGGTGTTAACGCCCAATAACATGCCTTACTTCATTAATGGGCCGTATTGGGCCTTGATCGGTGTTAGTGGCCCATTATAGCCTCTATCATATTATAGTTGCTCTAAGAGGGTTATATAGGAGTGTAGTAAGTCATAGTTAGGTATTAACGCCCAATAACATGTCATACTATCATTAACAGGTCGTATTGGGCCCGTATTTCTGTTTGTGGCCCATTATAGCCTCTATCATGTCATAGTTGCTCTGAAAGGGTTATATAGGAGTGTAGTGAGTCATAGATAAGTGTTAACGCCCAATAACATGTCATACTTTCATTAATGTGTCGTATTGGGCCTTATTGGTGATAGTGGCCCATTATAGCTTCTTTCATGACATAGTTGCTCTAAGAGTGTTGTATATGAGTGTTGTGAGTCATGGTTAGGTGTTAACGCCAAATAACAAGCCATACTTTCATTAATGAGCCGTATTGGACCTGGATTTCTGTTAGTGGCCCATTATAGCCTCTATCATGTCATAGGTGCTCTAAAAGGGTTATATAGGAGTGTAGTGAGTCATAGATAAGTGTTAACGCCCAATAACATGTCATACTTTCATTAATGTGTCATATTAGGCCTTATTGGTGATAGTGGCCCATTATAGCTTCTTTCATGACATAGTTTCTCTAAGAGTGTTGTATATGAGTGTTGTGAGTCATGGTTAGGTGTTAACGCCAAATAACAAGCCATACTTTCATTAATGAGCCGTATTGGGCCTGGATTTCTGTTAGTGGCCCATTATAGCCTCTATCATGTCATAGTTGCTCTAAAAGGGTTATACAGGAGTGTAGTGAGTCATAGTTAAGTGTTAACGCCCAATAACATGTCATACTTTCTTTAATGGGCCGTATTGGGCCTTGATTTCTGTTAGGGGCCCATTATAGACTCTACCGTATCATATGTCACACCCCAACCGGCGGCGGAAACGTCGGGGCGTGAAGCGTGCAGACTGTTCATAGCTCATGGTTTGCTTAGGTTGAAATAATCAAACATGCAGTTTTCATTGAAATCAAACAACAATCCAACAAGTACACGAAACATAACAAAATACATAACAATGTTTATTTTAGAGCCTTTTAACTAGGTCCTCAAACTAGGTGGAAGCAACTTGTAATCATCTCAATTGTTAGCACCTGAAACATGATTTAAAAACAAGGGTCAACTAAAAAGTTGGTGAGCATACATAAGTTTTGACACACAAATAAGAGTTCAAAACTGTTTATACAATTCCTTGATTCACATGGTATATAAGACAAATATGGAAAATCTATAGTTATACTAGGTGCACAATCAAACCTTGTGACTGAGGCATAACACGCAGGTTACCCTAATGTAAAGTCGGTAACAAACACCCTACCCGGGTGGGTTTGTCAGACTCAATAGTACTATCCTTGTTTACCGTTGGCTTGTACAGAGTTAATGATTGCACGAGTTGCGTCATGTATGTATAGTAATAACTCATAGCATTCAAGCATATTGCACAAATAATTCATGTAATCAAGTAAGGATTGTACTATGAAAGAGTTGCAATTTGTTTAATGTAAATCATGTCCACCCCAAAGGTGAAAAAGAGTAAAAGTGGGGTTATGTAGACTCACATGTGTTGGAGAGTGTAGATTGCACAACCAAGTAAATGTTAAGTGTTTGGGGGTCACGGAGCTTGACCTATCGAGTAAATGTATGACGTGTATTAATGCAGTGTATAAGGTTTAAAGTAACTATAGTGTTTCAGTGTATTGCAAGCGTAAGGATTTGCACTAATGAATTGTATCGTTTAGTTATGTATTTAAAATATAAGGTAGTGTGGTATACATATTTAATTGAATGTAATATAAACAAACAAATTCGTTTTATCTACTTATTTTAGAAAGCGTCACAAAATATAAAGTAGTTTATATTTATATAAGTTTTATTTGATGTAACTAGGATTTATACAATTGGTTTATAAAAGTCTTTTTCATAATAAAGTGTTTTATAAAATCTTGTTATAACTTTTTATAAATTTAGAAATTTTAAATGAAAATGTATTTTCAAATGGTAAGAATCGTTTTAAAACAATTTAATCGATGAAAATAATTGTTGTGCTTAATAATGGTGAGATTCTGTTTAAACAGTTAAGTTTATAACATAAGTTTTATAAAAATCATCAAATCTGAGAAACTGTAAAGATTCAGTTCTGACTGAGCACGACCGTGCTCATCAACGGCACGACCGCGCTCGCCTCCGGGCGTGACCGTGGTGGTCTGGAGCGCGCCCGTGGTCGAGTCAGAAGGCTACAGAGGTTCTGGTCATGGAGCACGACCGTGCTCGTGTCCGGCACGACCGCGCCTAGTGTTTGTTTTTGGTCAGGACTTGATTTCTCGGTAAGCACGACCGGGCCTTACTCGGACCACGACTGTGCTTGGTTGGGCACGACCGCGCTCAGTGATGAGCGCGACCGTGTCGGGTCTTTTCCAGACATAATTCGATCGATTCTTATATTAAAAGCTTCTGTATTCTTAGGGCTTTCACTTAGTTGATGCTTGCGAAGCTATTTACATAGTTTAATTGTATTTATATCGTGTTTAAGTGGTAGTTCGACTAAAAGTGTAGTTTCGACTTTTTAGGTTCAAAATCGGATCGATCGCGTATTTTTACTACGAATTGACATAGGGCTTTCGTGGTAGAGGTAGATACGAAGCTAGAGACATATTACTTACTTGTTTAAATCGGGCAATTTAATGCAGTCGGCTACAAGTCGTGAGGTCGGGTTTCTCGGCGATCGATCGGACGACAGAGGTTGTATGCGAGTCGAGTGAATGCTCCGAGAGGTCGAGAGGGTGCATGTGAAGGTGTAGGGGGCATTGGATTCTCCTTATAACGTCAAATTTGTGAATTCATGATTGTGGTGGGAGTGGGTAGTTGATGATTGAAATAGGTCGATTGGAGTACGAAATTGGAGACGTGTTTCAGATGGTGTACAGTTGCGTATGGTCGGACGCGTGAAATCCGGCCTTAACGCGATTTGATTCGACGAGCATGGACCACTGACTGACTCTGCGGAGTCACGTGGTTTCAGCAGCACGACCGTGTCTGTATTAGGCACGACCGTGCTTTGACTCTAGGCACGACCGTGCTTGTATCTAGGCACGATCGTGCTTGACACTTTTTATCGTTTTTGAGTTTTTATCAATTTTGGTCCACGAGGTTTGTGAGATAATGGTGTTATTGTAACATAATGTATTGTATGTGTAATTGCTTTTACGGTTGTTGCACACGAATTGAAATTGAAATACTCGTTTTATTGTATCGAAACGTTTACATGGTAAAAAAAAGAAACCAGAAATGTTACAGTCTCCCCATGTTGAGGGGATTTCGTCTCGAAATTCAACTAGTTGAGGCTGCTGAATCAGTGAAGAGGTGAGGATACTTGAGTTTCATTTGGTCTTCACGTTCCCATGTAAACTCAGGACCACGTTTAGAATCCCAACGGACTTTAACTATAGGAATGCGGCTGCGTTTGAGTTGCTTGATCTCACGGTCCATGATTTCCACCGGTTTCTCGACAAAGTGCATCGTTTCATCAATGCGCACGTCGTCAAGAGGTATGTGGAGGTTCTCATCAGCAAGACATTTCTTCAGGTTGGACACGTGGAAGGTTGGATGAACATTGTTGAGTGCTGGAGGTAGCTCAAGTTTGTAAGCCACTTTCCAGATTCTTTCAAGGATCTTGAACGGGCCTACGTAACGAGGTGCTAGCTTGCCTTTCTTTCCAAAGCGGATCACACCCTTCCAAGGGGATACTTTGAGAAGCACAAGGTCACCCACTTGGAATTCCAAGGGTTTTCGTCGCTTGTCGGCATAGCTCTTTTGTCGACTTCTCGCTACTCGGATGTTGTCACGGATTTGAAGGATTTTGTCGGATGTTTCCTGAATTAACTCGGGACCGGTGATTTGTGCTTCACCAATCTCGTTCCAACAGATGGGAGAACGGCATTTGCGACCATAAAGAGCTTCGAATGGAGCCATGTTGATGCTGGTGTGGTAGCTGTAATTGTAGGAGAATTCAATAAGTGTCAAGAGTGAATCCCAATTGCCACCAAAGTCTATGACACAGGCTCTCAGCATGTCTTCGAGCGTTTGGATTGTTCGTTCAGTCTGGCCATCAGTTTGGGGATGGTAGGCTGTGCTTAAATCCAATCGTGTGCCAAGTGCCATTTGCAGAGATTGCCAAAATCTGGAAGTGAAACGAGCATCTCTGTCGGAGATTATGTTCAAAGGTATACCGTGTCGACTCACAATTTCGTCAATATAGATTCGGGCCAATTTCTCAACCCGATAGTCTTCACGGATGGGCAGGAAGTGTGCGGACTTTGTGAGACGGTCGATGATTACCCAAATGCTATCATAGCCGTTTGAAGTACGGGGGAGTTTAGTAATGAAGTCCATGGCTAGATTTTCCCATTTCCACACGGGGATTTCCGGTTGTTCAAGTAAGCCGGAAGGACGTTGATGTTCGGCTTTGACTTTAGAGCAGGTTAGACATTTTGCAATATAGAGTGCAATGTCTTTCTTCATACCAGGCCAAAAATATTGTGGTCGAAGATTGTGATACATTTTATCCGCACCGGGATGGATAGAATACCGAGACTTGTGTGCTTCAGTCATGAGGAATTCCCGGAGATCATTGCGATTGGGAACCCAAATACGATCCAAGAAATAAAGCAAGCCATTGTTTTTAGTCTCTAGTTGGAATTCAGCACCACACGACATTTCCTCATACATATTGCCCTCGGTAATCAAGACGTGTTGAGCTGCTAGAATACGGGTTTGAATGTCGGAATGAATCTTGACACTTTGGAGCATGACACGTTCTTTACGGTTCAGCGCATCGGCTACTACGTTTGCCTTGCCGGGATGATAACGAATCTCGCAATCGTAATCATTGAGGAGTTCAACCCAACGTCGTTGCCTCATGTTGAGTTCTTTTTGGTTGAAGATGTGTTGGAGGCTTTTGTGGTCGGTGAATACCACACATTTTGTGCCATATAGATAATGTCTCCAAATCTTCAAGGCAAATATGACTGCACCCAACTCCAAATCGTGCGTCGTATAGTTTTTCTCGTGGATCTTGAGTTGCCTCGATGCATAAGCGATTACCTTGTCTCGTTGCATGAGAACACAACCAAGGCCTAGGTTAGAGGCATCACAGTAGACGACTAGATCATCGTTTCCTTCGGGAAGAGTCAGAATAGGAGCATAACATAACTTCTGTTTAAGAGTTTGGAAAGCTTCTTCTTGTTTCGGTCCCCATACATAAGGTTTACCTTTATGCGTCAAGGCGGTGAGGGGAACAGCAATCTTGGAGAAGTTAGAAATGAATCTTCGGTAATAACCCGCTAAACCAAGGAACGAACGAACCTCGGTAGGGGTTTGAGGAGCACTCCAATTCTTGACAGCTTCGATCTTGGCAGGGTCGACATGTATTCCCTTTTTATTGACAACATGACCCAAAAATTGAACCTCCTTTAGCCAAAATTCACATTTGGAGAACTTGGCGTATAATTGTTTGGTTCTCAGGAGATCCAAAATCAGTCTAAGGTGCTGTTCATGTTCTTCCTCAGTCTTGGAATAGATCAAGATGTCATCGATGAAAACGATCACGAATTTGTCAAGGTATGGTTTGCACATGCGGTTCATGAGATCCATAAAGACAGCAGGTGCATTGGTCAACCCAAAAGGCATAACCGTGAACTCGAAATGACCATATCTTGTTCGGAAGGCGGTCTTTGGAATATCTTCTTCTCGGACACGCAGTTGGTGATAACCAGATCGAAGATCAATCTTCGAGAAACAAGTAGAACCTTGGAGTTGATCGAAGAGGTCGTCAATCCTAGGTAACGGGTAGCGGTTTTTTATTGTAAGCTTGTTGAGCTCTCGATAGTCAATACACATGCGGAATGAACCATCCTTCTTTTTAACAAACAAGACTGGTGCACCCCACGGTGAATGACTTGGCCGTATGAAACCTTTGTCAGCGAGTTCTTGAAGTTGACTTGCAAGTTCTTGCAATTCGGAAGGTGCAAGCCGGTATGGAGCTTTAGCCACAGGGTTTGCTCCGGGTATAAGATCGATTCGAAACTTTACTTCCCGAACAGGTGGAAGGCCAGGCAAGTCATCGGGAAAGACTTCGGGAAACTCCCGAATGATGGGAATATCTTCTATTCTTCTTTCCTTGTCTTCTTTTTGGATTACATGAGCTAGGAAAACCATGCACTTCTTTCGTATGTATTTCTGGGTGGTGATGCAGGACATCAGTTTGAGTCCTTTGCAAGGTTTCTCGCCAAAGACTTTCAATATGTCTCCCGATGGAAGAGGTATTCGGATGTATTTTTCAAAACACATGACTTCGGCGTGGTTTTTAGACAACCAGTCCATGCCGATGATGACGTCAAAACTCCCTAATGGCATTGGTATTAGGTTGACTGGAAATGTGTGACCATTGAGTTCTAGTGAGCAGTCATGGACAATGGAGTCAATAGTGATGGAATTTCCATCCGTTACTTCAACGGTGAAGGTTTTCTCTAGTTTGGATCGTGTTTTTGCAAGTAAAGGTTCAAAGTTAAGGGACACAAAACTCTTATCGGCTCCGGTATCAAATAGTATAGAAGCATATTGGTTATTCATAAGAAACGTACCGTTGACCACATGATCGCTGGCCTGAGCCTCGTTGGCGTTGATGTTGAAGGCACGCCCACGAGCTCCGCCTTGAGTATTGTTCACAAGTTTTGGACATCGGTCTCGGAAGTGGTTTGGGTCGCCACACTCGAAGCAGGCATGCCCATTACCAATAGCTGGAACTGCTGGATTAGCCCCGTTTCCCCGGTTGACTTGATTACCAGATGGATTACTTCTGCAGGTGTTAGCTACATGCCCATATCTTCTACAGCTGGCACATAGGCGGCAGGGTACATTTGGGAAATGGTGATAATTGCAGGTGTTGCACAATGGATTGTTTCCCACATATTGTTTCTTGACTTGGTTCTGAGCCATAGGAGCAACTTGGTTGACTGGGGCAGCCGGAGTGATCACGGCATAGTTCTTAGCTTTCCTCTTCCTCGTGTTGTGGTTCGGTTCGGCTTTGACCTCCTTGACATGAGCAGGAGGTGTTGTGGTGTCAGAAACTTTCTTGGCCCCCTTTCTGGTAAGAGTACCTGCTTTAACGTGATTATCAGTCAATGTAGCAGCCAGACGAATAGCATCCTCCAGGCTTGCAGGATTTCTTCCCAAAACAGTGTCCTGGATTTGTCTCGGTAGGCCACCGATATATTTTTCAATACACCTAGACAAAGGCGTAACCATGTGAGGTACCAGCATGCTCAGTTCGTGAAAACGGTTGGTGTATGCTAAGCTTTCACCACTATCTTGGGTTAGATCCCAAAATTCTGCTTCCAGCTTTTTCATTTCGTTCCGAGGACAGAATTCCTCGGTCATGATCCTTTTTAGCTCATCCCATGGCAGAGCCATTGCTACTTCTACTCCCCTTGTTCTCTTCTCCCCATTCCACCGTGTTAGTGCCCGTTTTTGGAAGACACTAGTGGCATGGCGGACACGTAGATTGTCCGGACAGTCACTATTGAGGAAGGTGCCCTCAATATTTTTGAACCATTGAAGGAGTCCCGTGGCTCCTTCGGTACCATAAAATTTCAGGGGATTGCAAGAGTTGAAATGCTTGAAGGTACATTGTGGCGGGTTGGCACCACCGCCACCACCAGTATTAGCACTACCACTGGCGTTCCCATTGTTGTTGTTATTGGCTTGAGTTAGTTGAGTCACTAGCTGAGTGAGGAGAGCAGCAAGGTCGGTATTATTGTTGTTGTTGGCATTGCCGGTATTGGTGTTGGTGCTATTGTTGGCGTTGTCGGTGTTGTTGCGGTTGATGTTACGACGAGGAGGCATTCTATAAAAAGAGAATGATACAAAAGTGTTGTGAGAATTTAAAAAAAAATCCGTTGAAATTTAGGATAGGAGGAATAATAACACATTTATTTCATAGTTCGGATTGTTTTCAAGTAATCACATTTCTACTTGAACACAATGACATATTAAGGTTAATTAGACTTATATAATTTTCAAGGAGACGTGCTTTAGCCTATAGGTAAACACTCATCCCGGGAATTCCCAGGAAAGCATACGGATCCCTCGGTTGATTGGGATTTATATGAAATGCTTTCCTAGACAGAAAACCCAGAATACAGGTGTCACCCTTCCAGATTGCACATGTCCTTTAATAATTAACAGAGTCTAAAACCTTAACGGGTATATAAAAATATTTTTGATAGACTAGTGTCTACGAGTATGAGTTTTTCCACAAGTTATGGCGATGATGACATAGAAGCAGTTAAGGAGGATACGCGGCTTAGGATACGGGTATGGATACGATTTATTTAATTTATTATTTACGTATGCTTATTAAGTCATGTAGTCTAAACATTTTAAGTATCAAATAACTAACACATAAAGCATGTGACATATAGCAAATAGCACGTATCACATAAAACATGTAGCATGGCATTGTTGGGTGTCCTAAAGTTATAGTCTAGGTCAATGGTGTCTAATAACCTAATTCCCTATAACCAAGGCTCTGATACCAATCTGTCACACCCCAACCGGCGGCGGAAACGTCGGGGCGTGAAGCGTGCAGACTGTTCATAGCTCATGGTTTGCTAAGGTTGAAATAATCAAACATGTAGTTTTCATTGAAATCAAACAACAATCCAACAAGTACACGAAACATAACAAAATACATAACAATGTTTATTTTAGAGCCTTTTAACTAGGTCCTCAAACTAGGTGGAAGCAACTTGTAATCATCTCAATTGTTAGCACCTGAAACATGATTTAAAAACAAGGGTCAACTAAAAAGTTGGTGAGCATACATAAGTTTTGACACACAAATAAGAGTTCAAAACTGTTTATACAATTCCTTGATTCACATGGTATATAAGACAAATATGAAAAATCTATAGTTATACTAGGTGCACAATCCAACCTTGTGACTGAGGCATAACACGCAGGTTACCCTAATGTAAAGTCGGTAACAAACACCCTACCCGGGTGGGTTTGTCAGACTCAATAGTACTATCCTTGTTTACCGTTGGCTTGTACAGAGTTAATGATTGCACGAGTTACGTCATGTATGTATAGTAATAACTCATAGCATTCAAGCATATTGCACAAATAATTCATGTAATCAAGTAAGGATTGTACTATGAAAGAGTTGCAATTTGTTTAATGTAAATCATGTCCACCCCAAAGGTGAAAAAGAGTAAAAGTGGGGTTATGTAGACTCACATGTGTTGGAGAGTGTAGATTGCACAACCAAGTAAATGTTAAGTGTTTGTGGGTCACGGAGCTTGACCTATCGAGTAAATGTATGACGTGTATTAATGCGGTGTATAAGGTTTAAAGTAACTATAGTGTTTCAGTGTATTGCAAGCGTAAGGATTTGCACTAATGAATTGTATCGTTTAGTTATGTATTTAAAATATAAGGTAGTGTGGTATACATATTTAATTGAATGTAATATAAACAAACAAATTCGTTTTATCTACTTATTTTAGAAAGCGTCACAAAATATAAAGTAGTTTATATTTATATAAGTTTTATTTGATGTAACTAGGATTTATACAATTGGTTTATAAAAGTCTTTTTCATAATAAAGTGTTTTATAAAATCTTGTTATAACTTTTTATAAATTTAGAAATTTTAAATGAAAATGTATTTTCAAATGGTAAGAATCGGTTTAAAACAATTTAATCGATGAAAATAATTGTTGTGCTTAATAATGGTGAGATTCTGTTTAAACAGTTAAGTTTATAACATAAGTTTTATAAAAATCATCAAATCTGAGAAACTGTAAAGATTCAGTTCTGACTGAGCACGACCGTGCTCATCAACGGCACGACCGCGCTCGCCTCCGGGCGTGACCGTGGTGGTCTGGAGCGCGCCCGTGGTCGAGTCAGAAGGCTACAGAGGTTCTGGTCATGGAGCTTGACCGTGCTCTTGTCCGGCACGACCGCTCCTAGTGTTTGTTTTTGGTCAGGACTTGATTTCTCGGTAAGCACGACCGGGCCTTACTCGGACCACGACTGTGCTTGGTTGGGCACGACCGCGCTCAGTGATGAGCGCGACCATGTCGGGTCTTTTCCAGACATAATTCGATCGATTCTTATATTAAAAGCTTCTGTATTCTTAGGGCTTTCACTTAGTGGATGCTTGCGAAGCTATTTACATAGTTTAATTGTATTTATATCGTGTTTAAGTGGTAGTTCGACTAAAAGTGTAGTTTCTACTTTTTAGGTTCAAAATCGGATCGATCGCGTATTTTTACTACGAATTGACATAGGGCTTTCGTGGTAGAGGTAGATACGAAGCTAGAGACATATTACTTACTTGTTTAAATCGGGCAATTTAATGCAGTCGGCTACAAGTCGTGAGGTCGGGTTTCTCGGCGATCGATCGTACGACAGAGGTTGTATGCGAGTCGAGTGAATGCTCCGAGAGGTCGAGAGGGTGCATGTGAAGGTGTAGGGGGCATTGGATTCTCCTTATAACGTCAAATTTGCGAATTCATGATTGTGGTGGGAGTGGGTAGTTGATGATTGAAATAGGTCGATTGGAGTACGAAATTGGAGACGTGTTTCAGATGGTGTACAGTTGCGTATGGTATGACGTGTGAAATCCGGCCTTAACGCGATTTGATTCGACGAGCATGGACCACTGACTGACTCTGCGGAGTCACGTGGTATCAGCAGCGCGACCGTGTCTGTATTAGGCACGACCGTGCTTTGACTCTAGGCGCGACCGTGCTTGTATCTAGGCACGAGCGTGTTTGACACTTTTTATCGTTTTTGAGTTTTTGTCAATTTTGGTCCACGAGGTTTGTGAGATAATGGCGTTATTGTAACATAATGTATTGTATGTGTAATTGCTTTTACGGTTGTTGCACACGAATTGAAATACTCGTTTTATTGTATCGAAATGTTTACATGGTAAAAAAAAGAAACCAGAAATGTTACATCATAGTTTCTCTAAGAGGGTTATATAGGAGTGTAGAGTGATACTTAAGTGTTAACACCCAATAACATGTCATACTTTCATTAATGGGCCGTATTGGGCCTTGATTTCTATTAGTGTCCCATTATAGCCTTTATCATGTCATAGTTGCTCCGAAAAGGTTGTATAGGAGCGTTGTGAGTCATAGTTAAGTGTTAACGCCCAATAACATGTCATATTTTCATTAATGGGCCATATTCGGCCGTATGGGTGATAGTGGCCCATTATAGCTTCTATCATGACATAGTTGCTCTAAGAGGGTTGTATATGTGTGTTGTGGGTCATAGTTAGGTGTTAACGCCCAATAACATGCCTTTCTTTCATTAATGGGTCGTATTGGGCCTTGATCGGTGTTAGTGGCCTATTATAGCCTCTATCATATTATAGTTGCTCCAAAAAGGTTGTATAGGAGCGTTGTGATTCATAGTTAAGTGTTAACGCCCATTAACATGTCATACTTTCATTAATGGGCTTTATTGGTGATAGTGGCCCATTATAGCTTCTATCATGACATAGTTGCTCCTAGAGGGTTATATAGGAATGTAGTGAGTCATAGTTAAGTGTTAACGCCCAATAACAAGTCATACTTTCATTAATGGGCCGTATTGGGCCTTGATCCGTGTTAGTGGCCCATTATAGCCTCTACCATATCATAGTTTCTCTAAGAGGGTTATATACGAGTGTAGTGAGTCATAGTTAAGTGTTAACGCCCAATAACATGTCATACTTTCATTAATGGGCCGTATTGGGCCTTATTGGTGATAGTGGCCCATTATAGCCTCTACCATATCATAGTTGCTCTAAGAGGGTTATATACGAGTGTAGTGAGTCATAGTTAAGTGTTAACGCCCAATAACATGTCATTCTTTCATTAATGGGCCGTATTGTGCCTTATTGGTGATAGTGGCCCATTATAGCTTCTATCATGACATAGTTTCTCTAAGAGGGTTGTATATGTGTGTTGTGGGTCATAGTTAGGTGTTAACGCCCAATAACATGCCTTACTTCATTAATGGGCCGTATTGGGCCTTGATCGGTGTTAGCGTCCCATTATAGTCTCGACCATATTATAGTTGCTCTAAGAGGGTTATATAGGAATGTAGTAAGTCAGAGTTAGGTGTTAACAGCCATTAACATGTCAAACTTTCATTAATGGGCCGTATTGGGCCTAGATTCCTGTTAGTGGCCCGTTATAGCCTTTATCATGTCATAGTTGCTCCGAAAAGGTTGTATAGGAGCGTTGTGAGTCATAGTTAAGTGTTAACGCCCAATAATATGTCATATTTTCATTAATGGGCCATATTCGGCCGTATGGGTGATAGTGGCCCATTATAGCTTCTATCATGACATAGTTGCTCTAAGAGAGTTGTATATGTGTGTTGTGGGTCATAGTTAGGTGTTAACGCCCAATAACATGCCTTTCTTTCATTAATGGGTCGTATTGGGCCTTGATCGGTGTTAGTGGCCCATTATAGCCTCTATCATATTATAGTTGCTCCAAAAAGGTTGTATAGGAGCGTTGTGATTCATAGTTAAGTGTTAACGCCCATTAACATGTCATACTTTCATTAATGGGCTTTATTGGTGATAGTGGCCCATTATAGCTTCTATCATGACATAGTTGCTCTAAGAGTGTTGTATATGGTGTTGTGAGTCATAGTTTGGTGTTAACGCCCAATAACATGCCTTACTTTCATTAATGGGCCGTATTGGGCCTTGATCCGTGTTAGGGGCCCATTATAGCCTCTACCATATCATAGTTGCTCTAAGAGGGTTATATAGGAGTGTAGTGAGTCATAGTTAAGTGTTAACGCCCAATAACAAGTCACACTTTCATTAATGGGCCGTATTGGGCCTTGATCCGTGTTAGTGGCCCATTATAGCCTCTACCATATCATAGTTGCTCTAAGAGGGTTATATACGAGTGTAGTGAGTCACAGTTAAGTGTTAACGCCCAATAACATGTCATACTTTCATTAATGGGCCGTATTGGGCCTTATTGGTGATAGTGGCCCATTATAGCTTCTATCATGACATAGTTGCTCTAAGAGGGTTGTATATGTGTGTTGTGGGTCATAGTTAGGTGTTAACGCCCAAAAAAATGCCTTACTTCATTAATGGGCCGTATGGGGTCTTGATCGGTGTTAGCGTCCCATTATAGCCTCGACCATATTATAGTTGCTCTAAGAGGGTTATATAGGAATGTAGTAAGTCATAGTTAGGTGTTAACAACCATTAACATGTCATACTTTCATTAATGGGCCGTATTGGGCCTAGATTCCTGTTAGTGGCCCGTTATTGCCTCTATCATGTCATAGTTGCTCTAAAAGGGTTATACAGGAGTGTAGTGAGTCATAGTTAAGTGTTAACGCCCAATAACATGTCATACTTTCATTAATGGGCCGTATTGGGCCTTGATTTCTGTTAGTGGCCCATTATAGCCTCTACTGTATCATAGTTGCTCCAAAAAGGTTGTATAGGAGCGTTGTGAGTCATAGTTAAGTGTTAACGCCCAATAACATGTCATACTTTCACTAATGGGCCATATTCGGCCTTATGGGTGATAGTGGCGCATTATAGCTTCTATCATGACATAGTTGCTCTAAGAGGGTTGTATATGTGTGTTGTGGGTCATAGTTAGGTGTTAAAGCCCAATAACATACCTTACTTTCATTAATAGGTTGTATTTGGCCTTGATCGGTGTTAGTGGCCTATTATAGCCTTTATCATATTATAGTTGCTCCAAAAAGGTTGTATAGGAGCGTTGTGATTCATAGTTAAGTGTTAACGCCCAATAACATATCATACTTTCATTAATGGGCTTTATTGGTGATAGTGGCCCATTATAGCTTCTATCATGACATAGTTGCTCTAAGAGTGTTGTATATGGTGTTGTGAGTCATAGTTTGGTGTTAACGCCCAATAACATGCCTTACTTTCATTAATTGGCCGTATTGGGCCATGATCCGTGTTAGTGGACCGTTATAGCCACTACCATATCATAGTTGCTCTAAGAAGGTTATATAGGAGTGTAGTGAGTCATAGTTAAGTGTTAACGCCCAATAACATGTCATACTTCATTAATGGGCCGAATTGGGCCTTATTGGTGATAGTGGCTCATTATAGCTTCTATCATGACATAGTTGCTCTAAGAGGGTTGTATATGTGTGTTGTGGGTCATAGTTAGGTGTTAACGCCCAATAACATGCCTTACTTCATTAATGGGCCGTATTGGGCCTTGATCGGTGTTAGTGGCCCATTAAAGCCTCTATCATATTATAGTTGCTCTAAGAGGGTTATATAGGAGTGTAGTAAGTCATAGTTAGGTATTAACGCCCTATAACATGTCATACTATCATTAACGGGTCGTATTGGGCCCGTATTTCTGTTAGTGGCCCATTATAGCCTCTATCATGTCATAGTTGCTCTAAAAGTGTTATATAGGAGTGTAGTGAGTCATAGTTAAGTGTTAACGCCCAATAACATGTCATACTTTCATTAATGGGTCGTATTGGGCCTTATTGGTGATAGTGGCCCATTATAGCTTCTTTCATGACATAGTTGCTCTAAGAGTGTTGTATATGAGTGTTGTGAGTCATGGTTAGGTGTTAACGCCAAATAACAAGCCATACTTTCATTAATGAGCCGTATTGGGCCTGGATTTCTGTTAGTGGCCCATTATTGCCTCTATCATATTATAGTTGCTCTAAAAGGGTTATACAGGAGTGTAGTGAGTCATAGTTAAGTGTTAACGCCCAATAACATGTCATACTATCATTAATGGGCCGTATTGGGCCTTGATTTCTGTTAGTGGCCCATTATAGCCTCTACTGTATCATAGTTGCTCCAAAAAGGATGTATAGGAGCGTTGTGAGTCATAGTTAAGTGTTAACGCCCAATAACATGTCATACTTTCACTAATGGGCCATATTCGGCCTTATGGGTGATAGTGGCCCATTATAGCTTCTATCATGACATAGTTGCTCTAAGAGGGTTGTATATGTGTGTTGTGGGTCAAAGTTAGGTGTTAACGCCCAATAACATGCCTTACTTTCGTTAATGGGTCGTATTTGGCCTTGATCGGTGTTAGTGGCCCATTATAGCCTTTATCATATTATAGTTGCTCCAAAAAGGTTGTATAGGAGCGTTGTGATTCATAGTTAAATGTTAACGCCCAATAACATGTCATACTTTCATTAATGGGCTTTATTGGTGATAGTGGCCCATTATAGCTTCTATCATGACAGTGTTGCTCTAAGAGTGTTGTATATGAGTGTTGTGAGTCATAGTTTGGTGTTAACGCCCAATAACATGCCTTACTTTCATTAATGGGCCGTATTGGGCCTTGATCCGTGTTAGTGGCCCGTTATAGCCACTACCATATCATATTTGCTCTAAGAAGGTTATATAGGAGTGTAGTGAGTCATAGTTAAGTGTTAACGCACAATAACATGTCATACTTTCATTAATGGGCCGAATTGGGCCTTATTGGTGATAGTGGCTCATTATAGCTTCTATCATGACATAGTTGCTCTAAGAGGGTTGTATATGTGTGTTGTGGGTCATAGTTAGGTGTTAACGCCCAATAACATGCCTTACTTCATTAATGGGCCGTATTGGGCCTTGATCGGTGTTAGTGGCCCATTATAGCCCCTATCATATTATAGTTGCTCTAAGAGGGTTATATAGGAGTGTAGTAAGTCATAGTTAGGTATTAACGCCCAATAACATGTCATACTATCATTAACGGGTCGTATTGGGCCCGTATTTCTGTTATTGGCCCATTATAGCCTCTATCATGTCATAGTTGCTCTAAAAGGGTTATATAGGAGTGTAGTGAGTCATAGTTAAGTGTTAACGCCCAATAACATGTCATACTTTCATTAATGGGTCGTATTGGGCCTTATTGGTGATAGTGGCCCATTATAGCTTCTTTCATGACATAGTTGCTCTAAGAGTGTTGTATATGAGTGTTGTGAGTCATGGTTAGGTGTTAACACCAAATAACAAGCCATACTTTCATTAATGAGCCGTATTGGGCCTGGATTTCTGTTAGTGTCCCATTATTGCCTCTATCATATTATAGTTGCTCTAAAAGGGTTATACAGGAGTGTAGTGAGTCATAGTTAAGTGTTAACGCCCAAAAACATGTGATACTTTCATTAATGGGCCGTATTGGGCCTTGATTTCTGTTAGTGGCCCATTATAGCCTCTACTGTATCATAGTTGCTCCAAAAAGGTTGTATAGGAGCGTTGTGAGTCATAGTTAAGTGTTAACGCCCAATAACATGTCATACTTTCACTAATGGGCCATATTCGGCCTTATGGGTGATAGTGGCCCATTATAGCTTCTATCATGACATAGTTGCTCTAAGAGGGTTGTATATGTGTGTTGTGGGTCATAGTTAGGTGTTAACGCCCAATAACATGCCTTACTTTCATTAATGGGTCGTATTTGGCCTTGATCGGTGTTAGTGGCCCATTATAGCCTTTATCATATTATAGTTGCTCCAAAAAGGTTGTATAGGAGCGTTGTGATTCATAGTTAAATGTTAACGCCCAATAACATGTCATACTTTCATTAATGGGCTTTATTGGTGATAGTGGCCCATTATAGCTTCTATCATGACAGTGTTGCTCTAAGAGTGTTGTATATGAGTGTTGTGAGTCATAGTTTGGTGTTAACGCCCAATAACATGGCTTACTTTCATTAATGGGCCGTATTGGGCCTTGATCCGTGTTAGTGGCCCGTTATAGCCACTACCATATCATAGTTGCTCTAAGAAGGTTATATAGGAGTGTAGTGAGTCATAGTTATGTGTTAACGCCCAATAACATGTCATACTTTCATTAATGGGCCGAATTGGGCCTTATTGGTGATAGTGGCTCATTATAGCTTCTATCATGACATAGTTGCTCTAAGAGGGTTGTATATGTGTGTTGTGGGTCATAGTTAGGTGTTAACGCCCAATAACATGCCTTACTTCATTAATGGGCCGTATTGGGCCTTGATCGGTGTTAGTGGCCCATTATAGCCTCTATCATATTATAGTTGCTCTAAGAGGGTTATATAGGAGTGTAGTAAGTCATAGTTAGGTATTAACGCCCAATAACATGTCATACTATCATTAACGGGTCGTATTGGGCCCGTATTTCTGTTAGTGGCCCATTATATCCTCTATCATGTCATAGTTGCTCTAAAAGAGTTATATAGGAGTGTAGTGAGTCATAGTTAAGTGTTAACGCCCAATAACATGTCATACTTTCATTAATGGGTCGTATTGGGCCTTATTGGTGATAGTGGCCCATTATAGCTTCTTTCATGACATAGTTGCTCTAAGAGTGTTCTATATGAGTGTTGTGAGTCATGGTTAGGTGTTAACGCCAAATAACAAGCCATACTTTCATTAAGGAGCCGTATTGGGCCTGGATTTCTGTTAGTGGCCCATTATTGCCTCTATCATATTATAGTTGCTCTAAAAGGGTTATACAGGAGTGTGGTGAGTCATAGTTAAGTGTTAACGCCCAATAACATGTCATACTTTCATTAATGGGCCGTATTGGGCCTTGATTTCTGTTAGTGGCCCATTATAGCCTCTACCGTATCATAGTTGCTCCAAAAAGGTTGTATAGGAGCGTTGTGAGTCATAGTTAAGTGTTAACGCCCAATAACATGTCATACTTTCACTAATGGGCCATATTCGGCCTTATGGGTGATAGTGGCCCATTATAGCTTCTATCATGACATAGTTGCTCTAAGAGGGTTGTATATGTGTGTTGTGGGTCATAGTTAGGTGTTAACGCCCAATAACATGCCTTACTTTCATTAATGGGTCGTATTTGGCCTTGATCGGTGTTAGTGGCCCATTATAGCCTTTATCATATTATAGTTGCTCCAAAAAGGTTGTATAGGAGCGTTGTGATTCATAGTTAAATGTTAACGCCCAATAACATGTCATACTTTCATTAATGGGCTTTATTGGTGATAGTGGCCCATTATAGCTTCTATCATGACAGTGTTGCTCTAAGAGTGTTGTATATGAGTGTTGTGAGTCATAGTTTGGTGTTAACGCCCAATAACATGCCTTACTTTCATTAATGGGCCGTATTGGGCCTTGATCCGTGTTAGTGGCCCGTTATAGCCACTACCATATCATAGTTGCTCTAAGAAGGTTATATAGGAGTGTAGTGAGTCATAGTTAAGTGTTAACGCCCAATAACATGTCATACTTTCATTAATGGGCCGAATTGGGCCTTATTGGTGATAGTGGCTCATTATAGCTTCTATCATGACATAGTTGCTCAAAGAGGGTTGTATATGTGTGTTGTGGGTCATAGTTAGGTGTTAACGCCCAATAACATGCCTTACTTCATTAATGGGCCGTATTGGGCCTTGATCGGTGTTAGTGGCCCATTATAGCCTCTATCATATTATAGTTGCTCTAAGAGGGTTATATAGGAGTGTAGTAAGTCATAGTTAGGTATTAACGCCCAATAACATGTCATACTATCATTAACGGGTCGTATTGGGCCCGTATTTCTGTTAGTGGCCCATTATAGCCTCTATCATGTCATAGTTGCTCTAAAAGGGTTATATAGGAGTGTAGTGAGTCATAGTTAAGTGTTAACGCCCAATAACATGTCATACTTTCATTAATGGGTCGTATTGGGCCTTATTGGTGATAGTGGCCCATTATAGCTTCTTTCATGACATAGTTGCTCTAAGAGTGTTGTATATGAGTGTTGTGAGTCATGGTTAGGTGTTAACACCAAATAACAAGCCATACTTTCATTAATGAGCCGTATTGGGCCTGGATTTCTGTTAGTGTCCCATTATTGCCTCTATCATATTATAGTTGCTCTAAAAGGGTTATACAGGAGTGTAGTGAGTCATAGTTAAGTGTTAACGCCCAATAACATGTCATACTTTCATTAATGGGTCGTATTGGGCCTTATTGGTGATAGTGGCTCATTATAGCTTCTATCATGACATAGTTGCTCTAAGAGGGTTGTATATGTGTGTTGTGGGTCATAGTTAGGTGTTAACGCCCAATAACATGCCTTACCTCATTAATGGGCCGTATTGGGCCTTGATCGGTGTTAGTGGCCCATTATAGCCTCTATCATATTATAGTTGCTCTAAGAGGGTTATATAGGAGTGTAGTAAGTCATAGTTAGGTATTAACGCCCAATAACATGTCATACTATCATTAACGGGTCGTATTGGGCCCGTATTTCTGTTAGTGGCCCATTATATCCTCTATCATGTCATAGTTGCTCTAAAAGAGTTATATAGGAGTGTAGTGAGTCATAGTTAAGTGTTAACGCCCAATAACATGTCATACTTTCATTAATGGGTCGTATTGGGCCTTATTGGTGATAGTGGCCCATTATAGCTTCTTTCATGACATAGTTGCTCTAAGAGTGTTGTATATGAGTGTTGTGAGTCATGGTTAGGTGTTAACACCAAATAACAAGCCATACTTTCATTAATGAGCCGTATTGGGCCTGGATTTCTGTTAGTGTCCCATTATTGCCTCTATCATATTATAGTTGCTCTAAAAGGGTTATACAGGAGTGTAGTGAGTCATAGTTAAGTGTTAACGCCCAAAAACATGTGATACTTTCATTAATGGGCCGTATTGGGCCTTGATTTCTGTTAGTGGCCCATTATAGCCTCTACTGTATCATAGTTGCTCCAAAAAGGTTGTATAGGAGCGTTGTGAGTCATAGTTAAGTGTTAACGCCCAATAACATGTCATACTTTCACTAATGGGCCATATTCGGCCTTATGGGTGATAGTGGCCCATTATAGCTTCTATCATGACATAGTTGCTCTAAGAGGGTTGTATATGTGTGTTGTGGGTCATAGTTAGGTGTTAACGCCCAATAACATGCCTTACTTTCATTAATGGGTCGTATTTGGCCTTGATCGGTGTTAGTGGCCCATTATAGCCTTTATCATATTATAGTTGCTCCAAAAAGGTTGTATAGGAGCGTTGTGATTCATAGTTAAATGTTAACGCCCAATAACATGTCATACTTTCATTAATGGGCTTTATTGGTGATAGTGGCCCATTATAGCTTCTATCATGACAGTGTTGCTCTAAGAGTGTTGTATATGAGTGTTGTGAGTCATAGTTTGGTGTTAACGCCCAATAACATGGCTTACTTTCATTAATGGGCCGTATTGGGCCTTGATCCGTGTTAGTGGCCCGTTATAGCCACTACCATATCATAGTTGCTCTAAGAAGGTTATATAGGAGTGTAGTGAGTCATAGTTATGTGTTAACGCCCAATAACATGTCATACTTTCATTATTGGGCCGAATTGGGCCTTATTGGTGATAGTGGCTCATTATAGCTTCTATCATGACATAGTTGCTCTAAGAGGGTTGTATATGTGTGTTGTGGGTCATAGTTAGGTGTTAACGCCCAATAACATGCCTTACTTCATTAATGGGCCGTATTGGGCCTTGATCGGTGTTAGTGGCCCATTATAGCCTCTATCATATTATAGTTGCTCTAAGAGGGTTATATAGGAGTGTAGTAAGTCATAGTTAGGTATTAACGCCCAATAACATGTCATACTATCATTAACGGGTCGTATTGGGCCCGTATTTCTGTTAGTGGCCCATTATATCCTCTATCATGTCATAGTTGCTCTAAAAGAGTTATATAGGAGTGTAGTGAGTCATAGTTAAGTGTTAACGCCCAATAACATGTCATACTTTCATTAATGGGTCGTATTGGGCCTTATTGGTGATAGTGGCCCATTATAGCTTCTTTCATGACATAGTTGCTCTAAGAGTGTTCTATATGAGTGTTGTGAGTCATGGTTAGGTGTTAACGCCAAATAACAAGCCATACTTTCATTAAGGAGCCGTATTGGGCCTGGATTTCTGTTAGTGGCCCATTATTGCCTCTATCATATTATAGTTGCTCTAAAAGGGTTATACAGGAGTGTGGTGAGTCATAGTTAAGTGTTAACGCCCAATAACATGTCATACTTTCATTAATGGGCCGTATTGGGCCTTGATTTCTGTTAGTGGCCCATTATAGCCTCTACCGTATCATAGTTGCTCCAAAAAGGTTGTATAGGAGCGTTGTGAGTCATAGTTAAGTGTTAACGCCCAATAACATGTCATACTTTCACTAATGGGCCATATTCGGCCTTATGGGTGATAGTGGCCCATTATAGCTTCTATCATGACATAGTTGCTCTAAGAGGGTTGTATATGTGTGTTGTGGGTCATAGTTAGGTGTTAACGCCCAATAACATGCCTTACTTTCATTAATGGGTCGTATTTGGCCTTGATCGGTGTTAGTGGCCCATTATAGCCTTTATCATATTATAGTTGCTCCAAAAAGGTTGTATAGGAGCGTTGTGATTCATAGTTAAATGTTAACGCCCAATAACATGTCATACTTTCATTAATGGGCTTTATTGGTGATAGTGGCCCATTATAGCTTCTATCATGACAGTGTTGCTCTAAGAGTGTTGTATATGAGTGTTGTGAGTCATAGTTTGGTGTTAACGCCCAATAACATGCCTTACTTTCATTAATGGGCCGTATTGGGCCTTGATCCGTGTTAGTGGCCCGTTATAGCCACTACCATATCATAGTTGCTCTAAGAAGGTTATATAGGAGTGTAGTGAGTCATAGTTAAGTGTTAACGCCCAATAACATGTCATACTTTCATTAATGGGCCGAATTGGGCCTTATTGGTGATAGTGGCTCATTATAGCTTCTATCATGACATAGTTGCTCAAAGAGGGTTGTATATGTGTGTTGTGGGTCATAGTTAGGTGTTAACGCCCAATAACATGCCTTACTTCATTAATGGGCCGTATTGGGCCTTGATCGGTGTTAGTGGCCCATTATAGCCTCTATCATATTATAGTTGCTCTAAGAGGGTTATATAGGAGTGTAGTAAGTCATAGTTAGGTATTAACGCCCAATAACATGTCATACTATCATTAACGGGTCGTATTGGGCCCGTATTTCTGTTAGTGGCCCATTATAGCCTCTATCATGTCATAGTTGCTCTAAAAGGGTTATATAGGAGTGTAGTGAGTCATAGTTAAGTGTTAACGCCCAATAACATGTCATACTTTCATTAATGGGTCGTATTGGGCCTTATTGGTGATAGTGGCCCATTATAGCTTCTTTCATGACATAGTTGCTCTAAGAGTGTTGTATATGAGTGTTGTGAGTCATGGTTAGGTGTTAACACCAAATAACAAGCCATACTTTCATTAATGAGCCGTATTGGGCCTAGATTTCTGTTAGTGTCCCATTATTGCCTCTATCATATTATAGTTGCTCTAAAAGGGTTATACAGGAGTGTAGTGAGTCATAGTTAAGTGTTAACGCCCAATAACATGTCATACTTTCATTAATGGGTCGTATTGGGCCTTATTGGTGATAGTGGCTCATTATAGCTTCTATCATGACATAGTTGCTCTAAGAGGGTTGTATATGTGTGTTGTGGGTCATAGTTAGGTGTTAACGCCCAATAACATGCCTTACCTCATTAATGGGCCGTATTGGGCCTTGATCGGTGTTAGTGGCCCATTATAGCCTCTATCATATTATAGTTGCTCTAAGAGGGTTATATAGGGGTGTAGTAAGTCATAGTTAGGTATTAACGCCCAATAACATGTCATACTATCATTAACGGGTCGTATTGGGCCCGTATTTCTGTTAGTGGCCCATTATATCCTCTATCATGTCATAGTTGCTCTAAAAGAGTTATATAGGAGTGTAGTGAGTCATAGTTAAGTGTTAACGCCCAATAACATGTCATACTTTCATTAATGGGTCGTATTGGGCCTTATTGGTGATAGTGGCCCATTATAGCTTCTTTCATGACATAGTTGCTCTAAGAGTGTTGTATATGAGTGTTGTGAGTCATGGTTAGGTGTTAACACCAAATAACAAGCCATACTTTCATTAATGAGCCGTATTGGGCCTGGATTTCTGTTAGTGTCCCATTATTGCCTCTATCATATTATAGTTGCTCTAAAAGAGTTATATAGGAGTGTAGTGAGTCATAGTTAAGTGTTAACGCCCAATAACATGTCATACTTTCATTAATGGGCCGTATTGGGCCTTGATTTCTGTTAGTGGCCCATTATAGCCTCTACTGTATCATAGTTGCTCCAAAAAGGTTGTATAGGAGCGTTGTGAGTCATAGTTAAGTGTTAACGCCCAATAACATGTCATACTTTCACTAATGGGCCATATTCGGCCTTATGGGCGATAGTGGCCCATTATAGCTTCTATCATGACATAGTTGCTCTAAGAGGGTTGTATATGTGTGTTGTGGGTCATAGTTAGGTGTTAACGCCCAATAACATGCCTTACTTTAATTAATGGGTCGTATTTGGCCTTGATCGGTGTTAGTGGCCCATTATAGCCTTTATCATATTATAGTTGCTCCAAAAAGGTTGTATAGGAGCGTTGTGATTCATAGTTAAATGTTAACGCCCAATAACATGTCATACTTTCATTAATGGGCTTTATTGGTGATAGTGGCCCATTATAGCTTCTATCATGACAGCGTTGCTCTAAGAGTGTTGTATATGAGTGTTGTGAGTCATAGTTTGGTGTTAACGCCCAATAACATGCCTTACTTTCATTAATGGGCCGTATTGGGCCTTGATCCGTGTTAGTGGCCCGTTATAGCCACTACCATATCATAGTTGCTCTAAGAAGGTTATATAGGAGTGTAGTGAGTCATAGTTATGTGTTAACGCCCAATAACATGTCATACTTTCATTAATGGGCCGAATTGGGCCTTATTGGTGATAGTGGCTCATTATAGCTTCTATCATGACATAGTTGCTCTAAGAGGGTTGTATATGTGTGTTGTGGGTCATAGTTAGGTGTTAACGCCCAATAACATGCCTTACTTGATTAATGGGCCGTATTGGGCCTTGATCGGTGTTAGTGGCCCATTATAGCCTCTATCATATTATAGTTGCTCTAAGAGGGTTATATAGGAGTGTAGTAAGTCATAGTTAGGTATTAACGCCCAATAACATGTCATACTATCATTAACGGGTCGTATTGGGCCCGTATTTCTGTTAGTGGCCCATTATATCCTCTATCATGTCATAGTTGCTCTAAAAGAGTTATATAGGAGTGTAGTGAGTCATAGTTAAGTGTTAACGCCCAATAACATGTCATACTTTCATTAATGGGTCGTATTAGGCCTTATTGGTGATAGTGGCCCATTATAGCTTCTTTCATGACATAGTTGCTCTAAGAGTGTTGTATATGAGTGTTGTGAGTCATGGTTAGGTGTTAACGCCAAATAACAAGCCATACTTTCATTAATGAGCCGTATTGGGCCTGGATTTCTGTTAGTGGCCCATTATTGCCTCTATCATATTATAGTTGCTCTAAAAGGGTTATACAGGAGTGTAGTGAGTCATAGTTAAGTGTTAACGCCCAATAACATGTCATACTTTCATTAATGGGCCGTATTGGGCCTTGATTTCTGTTAGTGGCCCATTATAGCCTCTACCGTATCATAGTTGCTCCAAAAAGGTTGTATAGGAGCGTTGTGAGTCATAGTTAAGTGTTAACGCCCAATAACATGTCATACTTTCACTAATGGGCCATATTCGGCCTTATGGGTGATAGTGGCCCATTATAGCTTCTATCATGACATAGTTGCTCTAAGAGGGTTGTATATGTGTGTTGTGGGTCATAGTTAGGTGTTAACGCCCAATAACATGCCTTACTTTCATTAATGGGTCGTATTTGGCCTTGATCGGTGTTAGTGGCCCATTATAGCCTTTATCATATTATAGTTGCTCTAAAAAGGTTGTATAGGAGCGTTGTGATTCATAGTTAAATGTTAACGCCCAATAACATGTCATACTTTCATTAATGGGCTTTATTGGTGATAGTGGCCCATTATAGCTTCTATCATGACAGTGTTGCTCTA
Source organism: Smallanthus sonchifolius (assembly GCA_023525975.1). Taxonomy (NCBI): domain Eukaryota; kingdom Viridiplantae; phylum Streptophyta; class Magnoliopsida; order Asterales; family Asteraceae; genus Smallanthus; species Smallanthus sonchifolius. The sequence continues at coordinate 200,007 of JAKNSE010000179.1, forward strand.
AGAGTGTTGTATATGAGTGTTGTGAGTCATAGTTTGGTGTTAACGCCCAATAACATGCCTTACTTTCATTAATGGGCCGTATTGGGCCTTGATCCGTGTTAGTGGCCCGTTATAGCCACTACCATATCATAGTTGCTCTAAGAAGGTTATATAGGAGTGTAGTGAGTCATAGTTAAGTGTTAACGCCCAATAACATGTCATACTTTCATTAATGGGCCGAATTGGGCCTTATTGGTGATAGTGGCTCATTATAGCTTCTATCATGACATAGTTGCTCTAAGAGGGTTGTATATGTGTGTTGTGGGTCATAGTTAGGTGTTAACGCCCAATAACATGCCTTACTTCATTAATGGGCCGTATTGGGCCTTGATCGGTGTTAGTGGCCCATTATAGCCTCTATCATATTATAGTTGCTCTAAGAGGGTTATATAGGAGTGTAGTAAGTCATAGTTAGGTATTAACGCCCAATAACATGTCATACTATCATTAACGGGTCGTATTGGGCCCGTATTTCTGTTAGTAGCCCATTATAGCCTCTATCATGTCATAGTTGCTCTAAAAGGGTTATATAGGAGTGTAGTGAGTCATAGTTAAGTGTTAACGCCCAATAACATGTCATACTTTCATTAATGGGTCGTATTGGGCCTTATTGGTGATAGTGGCCCATTATAGCTTCTTTCATGACATAGTTGCTCTAAGAGTGTTGTATATGAGTGTTGTGAGTCATGGTTAGGTGTTAACACCAAATAACAAGCCATACTTTCATTAATGAGCCGTATTGGGCCTGGATTTCTGTTAGTGTCCCATTATTGCCTCTATCATATTATAGTTGCTCTAAAAGGGTTATACAGGAGTGTAGTGAGTCATAGTTAAGTGTTAACGCCCAATAACATGCCTTACTTTCATTAATGGGTCGTATTTGGCCTTGATCGGTGTTAGTGGCCCATTATAGCCTTTATCATATTATAGTTGCTCCAAAAAGGTTGTATAGGAGCGTTGTGAGTCATAGTTAAGTGTTAACGCCCAATAACATGTCATACTTTCACTAATGGGCCATATTCGGCCTTATGGGTGATAGTGGCCCATTATAGCTTCTATCATGACATAGTTGCTCTAAGAGGGTTGTATATGTGTGTTGTGGGTCATAGTTAGGTGTTAACGCCCAATAACATGCCTTACTTTCATTAATGGGTCGTATTTGGCCTTGATCGGTGTTAGTGGCCCATTATAGCCTTTATCATATTATAGTTGCTCTAAAAAGGTTGTATAGGAGCGTTGTGATTCATAGTTAAATGTTAACGCCCAATAACATGTCATACTTTCATTAATGGGCTTTATTGGTGATAGTGGCCCATTATAGCTTCTATCATGACAGTGTTGCTCTAAGAGTGTTGTATATGAGTGTTGTGAGTCATAGTTTGGTGTTAACGCCCAATAACATGCCTTACCTTCATTAATGGGCCGTATTGGGCCTTGATCCGTGTTAGTGGCCCGTTATAGCCACTACCATATCATAGTTGCTCTAAGAAGGTTATATAGGAGTGTAGTGAGTCATAGTTAAGTGTTAACGCCCAATAACATGTCATACTTTCATTAATGGGCCGAATTGGGCCTTATTGGTGATAGTGGCTCATTATAGCTTCTATCATGACATAGTTGCTCTAAGAGGGTTGTATATGTGTGTTGTGGGTCATAGTTAGGTGTTAACGCCCAATAACATGCCTTACTTCATTAATGGGCCGTATTGGGCCTTGATCGGTGTTAGTGGCCCATTATAGCCTCTATCATATTATAGTTGCTCTAAGAGGGTTATATAGGAGTGTAGTAAGTCATAGTTAGGTATTAACGCCCAATAACATGTCATACTATCATTAACGGGTCGTATTGGGCCCGTATTTCTGTTAGTGGCCCATTATAGCCTCTATCATGTCATAGTTGCTCTAAAAGGGTTATATAGGAGTGTAGTGAGTCATAGTTAAGTGTTAACGCCCAATAACATGTCATACTTTCATTAATGGGTCGTATTGGGCCTTATTGGTGATAGTGGCCCATTATAGCTTCTTTCATGACATAGTTGCTCTAAGAGTGTTGTATATGAGTGTTGTGAGTCATGGTTAGGTGTTAACACCAAATAACAAGCCATACTTTCATTAATGAGCCGTATTGGGCCTGGATTTCTGTTAGTGTCCCATTATTGCCTCTATCATATTATAGTTGCTCTAAAAGGGTTATACAGGAGTGTAGTGAGTCATAGTTAAGTGTTAACGCCCAATAACATGTCATACTTTCATTAATGGGCCGTATTGGGCCTTGATTTCTGTTAGTGGCCCATTATAGCCTCTACTGTATCATAGTTGCTCCAAAAAGGTTGTATAGGAGCGTTGTGAGTCATAGTTAAGTGTTAACGCCCAATAACATGTCATACTTTCACTAATGGGCCATATTCGGCCTTATGGGTGATAGTGGCCCATTATAGCTTCTATCATGACATAGTTGCTCTAAGAGGGTTGTATATGTGTGTTGTGGGTCATAGTTAGGTGTTAACGCCCAATAACATGCCTTACTTTCATTAATGGGTCGTATTTGGCATTGATCGGTGTTAGTGGCCCATTATAGCCTTTATCATATTATAGTTGCTCCAAAAAGGTTGTATAGGAGCGTTGTGATTCATAGTTAAATGTTAACGCCCAATAACATGTCATACTTTCATTAATGGGCTTTATTGGTGATAGTGGCCCATTATAGCTTCTATCATGACAGTGTTGCTCTAAGAGTGTTGTATATGAGTGTTGTGAGTCATAGTTTGGTGTTAACGCCCAATAACATGCCTTACTTTCATTAATGGGCCGTATTGGGCCTTGATCCGTGTTAGTGGCCCGTTATAGCCACTACCATATCATAGTTGCTCTAAGAAGGTTATATAGGAGTGTAGTGAGTCATAGTTATGTGTTAACGCCCAATAACATGTCATACTTTCATTAATGGGCCGAATTGGGCCTTATTGGTGATAGTGGCTCATTATAGCTTCTATCATGACATAGTTGCTCTAAGAGGGTTGTATATGTGTGATGTGGGTCATAGTTAGGTGTTAACACCCAATAACATGCCTTACTTCATTAATGGGCCGTATTGGGCCTTGATCGGTGTTAGTGGCCCATTATAGCCTCTATCATATTATAGTTTCTCTAAGAGGGTTATATAGGAGTGTAGTAAGTCATAGTTAGGTATTAACGCCCAATAACATGTCATACTATCATTAACGGGTCGTATTGGGCCCGTATTTCTGTTAGTGGCCCATTATAGCCTCTATCATGTCATAGTTGCTCTAAAAGAGTTATATAGGAGTGTAGTGAGTCATAGTTAAGTGTTAACGCCCAATAACATGTCATACTTTCATTAATGGGTCGTATTGGGCCTTATTGGTGATAGTGGCCCATTATAGCTTCTTTCATGACATAGTTGCTCTAAGAGTGTTGTATATGAGTGTTGTGAGTCATGGTTAGGTGTTAACGCCAAATAACAAGCCATACTTTCATTAATGAGCCGTATTGGGCCTGGATTTCTGTTAGTGGCCCATTATTGCCTCTATCATATTATAGTTGCTCTAAAAGGGTTATACAGGAGTGTAGTGAGTCATAGTTAAGTGTTAACGCCCAATAACATGTCATACTTTCATTAATGGGCCGTATTGGGCCTTGATTTCGGTTAGTGGCCCATTATAGCCTCTACCGTATCATAGTTGCTCCAAAAAGGTTGTATAGGAGCGTTGTGAGTCATAGTTAAGTGTTAACGCCCAATAACATGTCATACTTTCACTAATGGGCCATATTCGGCCTTATGGGTGATAGTGGCCCATTTTAGCTTCTATCATGACATAGTTGCTCTAAGATGGTTGTATATGTGTGTTGTGGGTCATAGTTAGGTGTTAACGCCCAATAACATGCCTTACTTTCATTAATGGGTCGTATTTGGCCTTGATCGGTGTTAGTGGCCCATTATAGCCTTTATCATATTATAGTTGCTCCAAAAAGGTTGTGTAGGAGCGTTGTGATTCATAGTTAAGTGTTAACGCCTAATAACATGTCATACTTTCATTAATGGGCTTTATTGGTGATAGTGGCCCATTATAGCTTCTATCATGACATAGTTGCTCTAAGAGTGTTGTATATGGTGTTGTGAATCATAGTTTGGTGTTAACCCCCAATAACATGCCTTACTTTCATTAATGGGCCGTATTGGGCCTTGATCCGTGTTAGTGGCCCGTTATAGCCACTACCATATCATAGTTGCTCTAAGAAGGTTATATAGGAGTGTAGTGAGTCATAGATAAGTGTTAACGCCCAATAACATGTCATAATTTCATTAATGGGCCGAATTGGGCCTTATTGGTGATAGTGGCTCATTATAGCTTCTATCATGACATAGTTGCTCTAAGAGGGTTGTATATGTGTGTTGTGGGTCATAGTTAGGTGTTAACGCCCAATAACATGCCTTACCTCATTAATGGGCCGTATTGGGCCTTGATCGGTGTTAGTGGCCCATTATAGCCTCTATCATATTATAGTTGCTCTAAGAGGGTTATATAGGAGTGTAGTAAGTCATAGTTAGGTATTAACGCCCAATAACATGTCATACTATCATTAACGGGTCGTATTGGGCCCGTATTTCTATTAGTGGCCCATTATAGCCTCTATCATGTCATAGTTGCTCTAAAAGGGTTATATAGGAGTGTAGTGAGTCATAGTTAAGTGTTAACGCCCAATAACATGTCATACTTTCATTAATGGGTCGTATTGGGCCTTATTGGTGATAGTGGCCCATTATAGCTTCTTTCATGACATAGTTGCTCTAAGAGTGTTGTATATGAGTGTTGTGAGTCATGGTTAGGTGTTAACGCCAAATAACAAGCCATACTTTCATTAATGAGCCGTATTGGGCCTGGATTTCTGTTAGTGGCCCATTATTGCCTCTATCATATTATAGTTGCTCTAAAAGGGTTTTACAGGAGTGTAGTGAGTCATAGTTAAGTGTTAACGCCCAATAACATGTCATACTTTCATTAATGGGCCGTATTGGGCCTTGATTTCTGTTAGTGGCCCATTATAGCCTCTACCGTATCGTAGTTGCTCCAAAAAGGTTGTATAGGAGCGTTGTGAGTCATAGTTAAGTGTTAACGCCCAATAACATGTCATACTTTCACTAATGGGCCATATTCGGCCTTATGGGTGATAGTGGCCCATTATAGCTTCTATCATGACATAGTTGCTCTAAGAGGGTTGTATATGTGTGTTGTGGGTCATTGTTAGGTGTTAACGCCCAATAACATGCCTTACTTTCATTAATGGGTCGTATTTGGCCTTGATCGGTGTTAGTGGCCCATTATAGCCTTTATCATATTATAGTTGCTCCAAAAAGGTTGTATAGGAGCGTTGTGATTCATAGTTAAATGTTAACGCCCAATAACATGTCATACTTTCATTAATGGGCTTTATAGGTGATAGTGGCCCATTATAGCTTCTATCATGACAGTGTTGCTCTAAGAGTGTTGTATATGAGTGTTGTGAGTCATAGTTTGGTGTTAACGCCCAATAACATGCCTTACTTTCATTAATGGGCCGTATTGGGCCTTGATCCGTGTTAGTGGCCCGTTATAGCCACTACCATATCATAGTTGCTCTAAGAAGGTTATATAGGAGTGTAGTGAGTCATAGTTATGTGTTAACGCCCAATAACATGTCATACTTTCATTAATGGGCCGAATTGGGCCTTATTGGTGATAGTGGCTCATTATAGCTTCTATCATGACATAGTTGCTCTAAGAGGGTTGTATATGTGTGTTGTGGGTCATAGTTAGGTGTTAACGCCCAATAACATGCCTTACTTCATTAATGGGCCGTATTGGGCCTTGATCGGTGTTAGTGGCCCATTATAGCCTCTATCATATTATAGTTGCTCTAAGAGGGTTATATAGGAGTGTAGTAAGTCATAGTTAGGTATTAACGCCCAATAACATGTCATACTATCATTAACGGGTCGTATTGGGCCCGTATTTCTGTTAGTGGCCCATTATATCCTCTATCATGTCATAGTTGCTCTAAAAGAGTTATATAGGAGTGTAGTGAGTCATAGTTAAGTGTTAACGCCCAATAACATGTCATACTTTCATTAATGGGTCGTATTGGGCCTTATTGGTGATAGTGGCCCATTATAGCTTCTTTCATGACATTGTTGCTCTAAGAGTGTTGTATATGAGTGTTGTGAGTCATGGTTAGGTGTTAACGCCAAATAACAAGCCATACTTTCATTAATGAGCCGTATTGGGCCTGGATTTCTGTTAGTGGCCCATTATTGCCTCTATCATATTATAGTTGCTCTAAAAGGGTTATACAGGAGTGTAGTGAGTCATAGTTAAGTGTTAACGCCCAATAACATGTCATACTTTCATTAATGGGTCGTATTGGGCCTTATTGGTGATAGTGGCTCATTATAGCTTCTATCATGACATAGTTGCTCTAAGAGGGTTGTATATGTGTGTTGTGGGTCATAGTTAGGTGTTAACGCCCAATAACATGCCTTACCTCATTAATGGGCCGTAATGGGCCTTGATCGGTGTTAGTGGCCCATTATAGCCTCTATCATATTATAGTTGCTCTAAGAGGGTTATATAGGAGTGTAGTAAGTCATAGTTAGGTATTAACGCCCAATAACATGTCATACTATCATTAACGGGTCGTATTGGGCCCGTATTTCTATTAGTGGCCCATTATAGCCTCTATCATGTCATAGTTGCTCTAAAAGGGTTATATAGGAGTGTAGTGAGTCATAGTTAAGTGTTAACGCCCAATAACATGTCATACTTTCATTAATGGGTCGTATTGGGCCTTATTGGTGATAGTGGCCCATTATAGCTTCTTTCATGACATAGTTGCTCTAAGAGTGTTGTATATGAGTGTTGTGAGTCATGGTTAGGTGTTAACGCCAAATAACAAGCCATACTTTCATTAATGAGCCGTATTGGGCCTGGATTTCTGTTAGTGGCCCATTATTGCCTCTATCATATTATAGTTGCTCTAAAAGGGTTTTACAGGAGTGTAGTGAGTCATAGTTAAGTGTTAACGCCCAATAACATGTCATACTTTCATTAATGGGCCGTATTGGGTCTTGATTTCTGTTAGTGGCCCATTATAGCCTCTACCGTATCGTAGTTGCTCCAAAAAGGTTGTATAGGAGCGTTGTGAGTCATAGTTAAGTGTTAACGCCCAATAACATGTCATACTTTCACTAATGGGCCATATTCGGCCTTATGGGTGATAGTGGCCCATTATAGCTTCTATCATGACATAGTTGCTCTAAGAGGGTTGTATATGTGTGTTGTGGGTCATAGTTAGGTGTTAACGCCCAATAACATGCCTTACTTTCATTAATGGGTCGTATTTGGCCTTGATCGGTGTTAGTGGCCCATTATAGCCTTTATCATATTATAGTTGCTCCAAAAAGGTTGTATAGGAGCGTTGTGATTCATAGTTAAATGTTAACGCCCAATAACATGTCATACTTTCATTAATGGGCTTTATAGGTGATAGTGGCCCATTATAGCTTCTATCATGACAGTGTTGCTCTAAGAGTGTTGTATATGAGTGTTGTGAGTCATAGTTTGGTGTTAACGCCCAATAACATGCCTTACTTTTATTAATGGGCCGTATTGGGCCTTGATCCGTGTTAGTGGCCCGTTATAGCCACTACCATATCATAGTTGCTCTAAGAAGGTTATATAGGAGTGTAGTGAGTCATAGTTATGTGTTAACGCCCAATAACATGTCATACTTTCATTAATGGGCCGAATTGGGCCTTATTGGTGATAGTGGCTCATTATAGCTTCTATCATGACATAGTTGCTCTAAGAGGGTTGTATATGTGTGTTGTGGGTCATAGTTAGGTGTTAACGCCCAATAACATGCCTTACTTCATTAATGGGCCGTATTGGGCCTTGATCGGTGTTAGTGGCCCATTATAGCCTCTATCATATTATAGTTGCTCTAAGAGGGTTATATAGGAGTGTAGTAAGTCATAGTTAGGTATTAACGCCCAATAACATGTCATACTATCATTAACGGGTCGTATTGGGCCCGTATTTCTGTTAGTGGCCCATTATATCCTCTATCATGTCATAGTTGCTCTAAAAGAGTTATATAGGAGTGTAGTGAGTCATAGTTAAGTGTTAACGCCCAATAACATGTCATACTTTCATTAATGGGTCGTATTGGGCCTTATTGGTGATAGTGGCCCATTATAGCTTCTTTCATGACATTGTTGCTCTAAGAGTGTTGTATATGAGTGTTGTGAGTCATGGTTAGGTGTTAACGCCAAATAACAAGCCATACTTTCATTAATGAGCCGTATTGGGCCTGGATTTCTGTTAGTGTCCCATTATTGCCTCTATCATATTATAGTTGCTCTAAAAGGGTTATACAGGAGTGTAGTGAGTCATAGTTAAGTGTTAACGCCCAATAACATGTCATATGTAGAGTCTAACCTTTTTGTATAAGCTGTTGATCAATGTATTTCTGTTAAACATTGTTTAGATAGTTTATTTTCATGTAATTTCTTTTAAACGAATTTACTGCTTTTTAGTCTAAGTCTGGGCCATCGAAACTATAGTTTCGAGTGAGATTTGTTCACTCGAAACTAGTAGTTTCGATCGATAGTAGTTTCGACAGGCACTTTTTCCACTTGTAAATGTTCACTCGAAACTAGTAGTTTCGAGGAACATAGTTTCGATACCTGTAAAACTACTATAAATAGCCTAGTTAGAGAATTTCTAGGGTGTGAGTTGCGGCTGTAACCCTGAATTCTCTCTTTCAGATTTGTTTTTTTGAATCAATACAATTTGCATTCGTTTAATGCTTGTTCTTACACTTTCACATATTATTTGCATTGATTCTTAGTGTGTTTGGCTGTCTTCTTCACCAAGTCTGTCTCTAATCCTCTGTTACAACACCATACATACAGATTCCGCCTGTGTGTGTGGGTAATCGATCACTTTCGTGATTTCCGACTGAAATCTGGACCTACATCATACTTTCATTAATGGGCCGTATTGGGCCTTGATTTCTGTTAGTGGCCCATTATAGCCTCTACCGTATCATAGTTGCTCCAAAAAGGTTGTATAGGAGCGTTGTGAGTCATAGTTAAGTGTTAACGCCCAATAACATGTCATACTTTCACTAATGGGCCATATTCGGCCTTATGGGTGATAGTGGCCCATTTTAGCTTCTATCATGACATAGTTGCTCTAAGATGGTTGTATATGTGTGTTGTGGGTCATAGTTAGGTGTTAACGCCCAATAACATGCCTTACTTTCATTAATGGGTCGTATTTGGCCTTGATCGGTGTTAGTGGCCCATTATAGCCTTTATCATATTATAGTTGCTCCAAAAAGGTTGTGTAGGAGCGTTGTGATTCATAGTTAAGTGTTAACGCCTAATAACATGTCATACTTTCATTAATGGGCTTTATTGGTGATAGTGGCCCATTATAGCTTCTATCATGACATAGTTGCTCTAAGAGTGTTGTATATGGTGTTGTGAATCATAGTTTGGTGTTAACGCCCAATAACATGCCTTACTTTCATTAATGGGCCGTATTGGGCCTTGATCCGTGTTAGTGGCCCGTTATAGCCACTACCATATCATAGTTGCTCTAAGAAGGTTATATAGGAGTGTAGTGAGTCATAGTTAAGTGTTAACGCCCAATAACATGTCATAATTTCATTAATGGGCCGAATTGGGCCTTATTGGTGATAGTGGCTCATTATAGCTTCTATCATGACATAGTTGCTCTAAGAGGGTTGTATATGTGTGTTGTGGGTCATAGTTAGGTGTTAACGCCCAATAACATGCCTTACCTCATTAATGGGCCGTATTGGGCCTTGATCGGTGTTAGTGGCCCATTATAGCCTCTATCATATTATAGTTGCTCTAAGAGGGTTATATAGGAGTGTAGTAAGTCATAGTTAGGTATTAACGCCCAATAACATGTCATACTATCATTAACGGGTCGTATTGGGCCCGTATTTCTATTAGTGGCCCATTATAGCCTCTATCATGTCATAGTTGCTCTAAAAGGGTTATATAGGAGTGTAGTGAGTCATAGTTAAGTGTTAACGCCCAATAACATGTCATACTTTCATTAATGGGTCGTATTGGGCCTTATTGGTGATAGTGGCCCATTATAGCTTCTTTCATGACATAGTTGCTCTAAGAGTGTTGTATATGAGTGTTGTGAGTCATGGTTAGGTGTTAACGCCAAATAACAAGCCATACTTTCATTAATGAGCCGTATTGGGCCTGGATTTCTGTTAGTGGCCCATTATTGCCTCTATCATATTATAGTTGCTCTAAAAGGGTTTTACAGGAGTGTAGTGAGTCATACTTAAGTGTTAACGCCCAATAACATGTCATACTTTCATTAATGGGCCGTATTGGGCCTTGATTTCTGTTAGTGGCCCATTATAGCCTCTACCGTATCGTAGTTGCTCCAAAAAGGTTGTATAGGAGCGTTGTGAGTCATAGTTAAGTGTTAACGCCCAATAACATGTCATACTTTCACTAATGGGCCATATTCGGCCTTATGGGTGATAGTGGCCCATTATAGCTTCTATCATGACATAGTTGCTCTAAGAGGGTTGTATATGTGTGTTGTGGGTCATAGTTAGGTGTTAACGCCCAATAACATGCCTTACTTTCATTAATGGGTCGTATTTGGCCTTGATCGGTGTTAGTGGCCCATTATAGCCTTTATCATATTATAGTTGCTCCAAAAAGGTTGTATAGGAGCGTTGTGATTCATAGTTAAATGTTAACGCCCAATAACATGTCATACTTTCATTAATGGGCTTTATAGGTGATAGTGGCCCATTATAGCTTCTATCATGACAGTGTTGCTCTAAGAGTGTTGTATATGAGTGTTGTGAGTCATAGTTTGGTGTTAACGCCCAATAACATGCCTTACTTTCATTAATGGGCCGTATTGGGCCTTGATCCGTGTTAGTGGCCCGTTATAGCCACTACCATATCATAGTTGCTCTAAGAAGGTTATATAGGAGTGTAGTGAGTCATAGTTATGTGTTAACGCCCAATAACATGTCATACTTTCATTAATGGGCCGAATTGGGCCTTATTGGTGATAGTGGCTCATTATAGCTTCTATCATGACATAGTTGCTCTAAGAGGGTTGTATATGTGTGTTGTGGGTCATAGTTAGGTGTTAACGCCCAATAACATGCCTTACTTCATTAATGGGCCGTATTGGGCCTTGATCGGTGTTAGTGGCCCATTATAGCCTCTATCATATTATAGTTGCTCTAAGAGGGTTATATAGGAGTGTAGTAAGTCATAGTTAGGTATTAACGCCCAATAACATGTCATACTATCATTAACGGGTCGTATTGGGCCCGTATTTCTGTTAGTGGCCCATTATATCCTCTATCATGTCATAGTTGCTCTAAAAGAGTTATATAGGAGTGTAGTGAGTCATAGTTAAGTGTTAACGCCCAATAACATGTCATACTTTCATTAATGGGTCGTATTGGGCCTTATTGGTGATAGTGGCCCATTATAGCTTCTTTCATGACATTGTTGCTCTAAGAGTGTTGTATATGAGTGTTGTGAGTCATGGTTAGGTGTTAACGCCAAATAACAAGCCATACTTTCATTAATGAGCCGTATTGGGCCTGGATTTCTGTTAGTGGCCATTATTGCCTCTATCATATTATAGTTGCTCTAAAAGGGTTATACAGGAGTGTAGTGAGTCATAGTTAAGTGTTAACGCCCAATAACATGTCATACTTCATTAATGGGTCGTATTGGGCCTTATTGGTGATAGTGGCTCATTATAGCTTCTATCATGACATAGTTGCTCTAAGAGGGTTGTATATGTGTGTTGTGGGTCATAGTTAGGTGTTAACGCCCAATAACATGCCTTACCTCATTAATGGGCCGTATTGGGCCTTGATCGGTGTTAGTGGCCCATTATAGCCTCTATCATATTATAGTTGCTCTAAGAGGGTTATATAGGAGTGTAGTAAGTCATAGTTAGGTATTAACGCCCAATAACATGTCATACTATCATTAACGGGTCGTATTGGGCCCGTATTTCTATTAGTGGCCCATTATAGCCTCTATCATGTCATAGTTGCTCTAAAAGGGTTATATAGGAGTGTAGTGAGTCATAGTTAAGTGTTAACGCCCAATAACATGTCATACTTTCATTAATGGGTCGTATTGGGCCTTATTGGTGATAGTGGCCCATTATAGCTTCTTTCATGACATAGTTGCTCTAAGAGTGTTGTATATGAGTGTTGTGAGTCATGGTTAGGTGTTAACGCCAAATAACAAGCCATACTTTCATTAATGAGCCGTATTGGGCCTGGATTTCTGTTAGTGGCCCATTATTGCCTCTATCATATTATAGTTGCTCTAAAAGGGTTTTTACAGGAGTGTAGTGAGTCATAGTTTAAGTGTTAACGCCCAATAACATGTCATACTTTCATTAATGGGCCCGTATTGGGCCTTGATTTCTGTTAGTGGCCCATTATAGCCTCTACCGTATCGTAGTTGCTCCAAAAAGGTTGTATAGGAGCGTTGTGAGTCATAGTTAAGTGTTAACGCCCAATAACATGTCATACTTTCACTAATGGGCCATATTCGGCCTTATGGGTGATAGTGGCCCATTATAGCTTCTATCATGACATAGTTGCTCTAAGAGGGTTGTATATGTGTGTTGTGGGTCATAGTTAGGTGTTAACGCCCAATAACATGCCTTACTTTCATTAATGGGTCGTATTTGGCCTTGATCGGTGTTAGTGGCCCATTATAGCCTTTATCATATTATAGTTGCTCCAAAAAGGTTGTATAGGAGCGTTGTGATTCATAGTTAAATGTTAACGCCCAATAACATGTCATACTTTCATTAATGGGCTTTATAGGTGATAGTGGCCCATTATAGCTTCTATCATGACAGTGTTGCTCTAAGAGTGTTGTATATGAGTGTTGTGAGTCATAGTTTGGTGTTAACGCCCCAATAACATGCCTTACTTTCATTAATGGGCCGTATTGGGCCTTGATCCGTGTTAGTGGCCCGTTATAGCCACTACCATATCATAGTTGCTCTAAGAAGGTTATATAGGAGTGTAGTGAGTCATAGTTATGGTGTTAACGCCCAATAACATGTCATACTTTCATTAATGGGCCGAATTGGGCCTTATTGGTGATAGTGGCTCATTATAGCTTCTATTATGACATACTTGCTCTAAGAGGGTTGTATATGTGTGTTGTGGGTCATAGTTAGGTGTTAACGCCCAATAACATGCCTTACTTCATTAATGGGCCGTATTGGGCCTTGATCGGTGTTAGTGGCCCATTATAGCCTCTATCATATTATAGTTGCTCTAAGAGGGTTATATAGGAGTGTAGTAAGTCATAGTTAGGTATTAACGCCCAATAACATGTCATACTATCATTAACGGGTCGTATTGGGCCCGTATTTCTGTTAGTGGCCCATTATATCCTCTATCATGTCATAGTTGCTCTAAAAGAGTTATATAGGAGTGTAGTGAGTCATAGTTAAGTGTTAACGCCCAATAACATGTCATACTTTCATTAATGGGTCGTATTGGGCCTTATTGGTGATAGTGGCCCATTATAGCTTCTTTCATGACATTGTTGCTCTAAGAGTGTTGTATATGAGTGTTGTGAGTCATGGTTAGGTGTTAACGCCAAATAACAAGCCATACTTTCATTAATGAGCCGTATTGGGCCTGGATTTCTGTTAGTGGCCCATTATTGCCTCTATCATATTATAGTTGCTCTAAAAGGGTTATACAGGAGTGTAGTGAGTCATAGTTAAGTGTTAACGCCCAATAACATGTCATACTTTCATTAATGGGTCGTATTGGGCCTTATTGGTGATAGTGGCTCATTATAGCTTCTATCATGACATAGTTGCTCTAAGAGGGTTGTATATGTGTGTTGTGGGTCATAGTTAGGTGTTAACGCCCAATAACATGCCTTACCTCATTAATGGGCCGTATTGGGCCTTGATCGGTGTTAGTGGCCCATTATAGCCTCTATCATATTATAGTTGCTCTAAGAGGGTTATATAGGAGTGTAGTAAGTCATAGTTAGGTATTAACGCCCAATAACATGTCATACTATCATTAACGGGTCGTATTGGGCCCGTATTTCTATTAGTGGCCCATTATAGCCTCTATCATGTCATAGTTGCTCTAAAAGGGTTATATAGGAGCTGTAGTGAGTCATAGTTAAGTGTTAACGCCCAATAACATGTCATACTTTCATTAATGGGTCGTATTGGGCCTTATTGGTGATAGTGGCCCATTATAGCTTCTTTCATGACATAGTTGCTCTAAGAGTGTTGTATATGAGTGTTGTGAGTCATGGTTAGGTGTTAACGCCAAATAACAAGCCATACTTTCATTAATGAGCCGTATTGGGCCTGGATTTCTGTTAGTGGCCCATTATTGCCTCTATCATATTATAGTTGCTCTAAAAGGGTTTTACAGGAGTGTAGTGAGTCATAGTTAAGTGTTAACGCCCAATAACATGTCATACTTTCATTAATGGGCCGTATTGGGCCTTGATTTCTGTTAGTGGCCCATTATAGCCTCTACCGTATCGTAGTTGCTCCAAAAAGGTTGTATAGGAGCGTTGTGAGTCATAGTTAAGTGTTAACGCCCAATAACATGTCATACTTTCACTAATGGGCCATATTCGGCCTTATGGGTGATAGTGGCCCATTATAGCTTCTATCATGACATAGTTGCTCTAAGAGGGTTGTATATGTGTGTTGTGGGTCATAGTTAGGTGTTAACGCCCAATAACATGCCTTACTTTCATTAATGGGTCGTATTTGGCCTTGATCGGTGTTAGTGGCCCATTATAGCCTTTATCATATTATAGTTGCTCCAAAAAGGTTGTATAGGAGCGTTGTGATTCATAGTTAAATGGTAACGCCCAATAACATGTCATACTTTCATTAATGGGCTTTATAGGTGATAGTGGCCCATTATAGCTTCTATCATGACAGTGTTGCTCTAAGAGTGTTGTATATGAGTGTTGTGAGTCATAGTTTGGTGTTAACGCCCAATAACATGCCTTACTTTCATTAATGGGCCGTATTGGGCCTTGATCCGTGTTAGTGGCCCGTTATAGCCACTACCATATCATAGTTGCTCTAAGAAGGTTATATAGGAGTGTAGTGAGTCATAGTTATGTGTTAACGCCCAATAACATGTCATACTTTCATTAATGGGCCGAATTGGGCCTTATTGGTGATAGTGGCTCATTATAGCTTCTATCATGACATAGTTGCTCTAAGAGGGTTGTATATGTGTGTTGTGGGTCATAGTTAGGTGTTAACGCCCAATAACATGCCTTACTTCATTAATGGGCCGTATTGGGCCTTGATCGGTGTTAGTGGCCCATTATAGCCTCTATCATATTATAGTTGCTCTAAGAGGGTTATATAGGAGTGTAGTAAGTCATAGTTAGGTATTAACGCCCAATAACATGTCATACTATCATTAACGGGTCGTATTGGGCCCGTATTTCTGTTAGTGGCCCATTATATCCTCTATCATGTCATAGTTGCTCTAAAAGAGTTATATAGGAGTGTAGTGAGTCATAGTTAAGTGTTAACGCCCAATAACATGTCATACTTTCATTAATGGGTCGTATTGGGCCTTATTGGTGATAGTGGCCCATTATAGCTTCTTTCATGACATTGTTGCTCTAAGAGTG
Source organism: Smallanthus sonchifolius (assembly GCA_023525975.1). Lineage (NCBI taxonomy): Eukaryota > Viridiplantae > Streptophyta > Magnoliopsida > Asterales > Asteraceae > Smallanthus > Smallanthus sonchifolius. The sequence continues at coordinate 215,826 of JAKNSE010000179.1, forward strand.
TTGTATATGAGTGTTGTGAGTCATGGTTAGGTGTTAACGCCAAATAACAAGCCATACTTTCATTAATGAGCCGTATTGGGCCTGGATTTCTGTTAGTGTCCCATTATTGCCTCTATCATATTATAGTTGCTCTAAAAGGGTTATACAGGAGTGTAGTGAGTCATAGTTAAGTGTTAACGCCCAATAACATGTCATACTTTCATTAATGGGCCGTATTGGGCCTTGATTTCTGTTAGTGGCCCATTATATCCTCTACCGTATCATAGTTGCTCCAAAAAGGTTGTATAGGAGCGTTGTGAGTCATAGTTAAGTGTTAACGCCCAATAACATGTCATACTTTCACTAATGGGCCATATTCGGCCTTATGGGTGATAGTGGCCCATTATAGCTTCTATCATGACATAGTTGCTCTAAGAGGGTTGTATATGTGTGTTGTGGGTCATAGTTAGGTGTTAACGCCCAATAACATGCCTTACTTTCATTAATGGGTCGTATTTGGCCTTGATCGGTGTTAGTGGCCCATTATAGCCTTTATCATATTATAGTTGCTCCAAAAAGGTTGTATAGGAGCGTTGTGATTCATAGTTAAATGTTAACGCCCAATAACATGTCATACTTTCATTAATGGGCTTTATTGGTGATAGTGGCCCATTATAGCTTCTATCATGACAGTGTTGCTCTAAGAGTGTTGTATATGAGTGTTGTGAGTCATAGTTTGGTGTTAACGCCCAATAACATGCCTTACTTTCATTAATGGGCCGTATTGGGCCTTGATCCGTGTTAGTGGCCCGTTATAGCCACTACCATATCATAGTTGCTCTAAGAAGATTATATAGGAGTGTAGTGAGTCATAGTTAAGTGTTAACGCCCAATAACATGTCATACTTTCATTAATGGGCCGAATTGGGCCTTATTGGTGATAGTGGCTCATTATAGCTTCTATCATGACATAGTTGCTCTAAGAGGGTTGTATATGTGTGTTGTGGGTCATAGTTAGGTGTTAACGCCCAATAACATGCCTTACTTCATTAATGGGCCGTAATGGGCCTTGATCGGTGTTAGTGGCCCATTATAGCCTCTATCATATTATAGTTGCTCTAAGAGGGTTATATAGGAGTGTGGTAAGTGATAGTTAGGTATTAACGCCCAATAACATGTCATACTATCATTAACGGGTCGTATTGGGCCCGTATTTCTGTTAGTGGCCCATTATAGCCTCTATCATGTCATAGTTGCTCTAAAAGGGTTATATAGGAGTGTAGTGAGTCATAGTTAAGTGTTAACGCCCAATAACATGTCATACTTTCATTAATGGGCCGTATTGGGCCTTCATTTCTGTTAGTGGCCCATTATAGCCTCTACTGTATCATAGTTGCTCCAAAAAGGTTGTATAGGAGCGTTGTGAGTCATAGTTAAGTGTTAACGCCCAATAACATGTCATACTTTCACTAATGGGCCATATTCGGCCTTATGGGTGATAGTGGCCTATTATAGCTTCTATCATGACATAGTTGCTCTAAGAGGGTTGTATATGTGTGTTGTGGGTCATAGTTAGGTGTTAACGCCCAATAACATGCCTTACTTTCATTAATTGGTCGTATTTGGCCTTGATCGGTGTTAGTGGCCCATTATAGCCGTTATCATATTATAGTTGCTCCAAAAAGGTTGTATAGGAGCGTTGTGATTCATAGTTAAATGTTGACGCCCAATAACATGTCATACTTTCATTAATGGGCTTTATTGGTGATAGTGGCCCATTATAGCTTCTATCATGACAGTGTTGCTCTAAGAGTGTTGTATATGAGTGTTGTGAGTCATAGTTTGGTGTTAACGCCCAATAACATGCCTTACTTTCATTAATGGGTCGTATTGGGCCTTGATCCGTGTTAGTGGCCCGTTATAGCCACTACCATATCATAGTTGCTCTAAGAAGGTTATATAGGAGTGTAGTGAGTCATAGTTATGTGTTAACGCCCAATAACATGTCATACTTTCATTAATGGGCCGAATTGGGCCTTATTGGTGATAGTGGCTCATTATAGCTTCTATCATGACATAGTTGCTCTAAGAGGGTTGTATATGTGTGTTGTGGGTCATAGTTAGGTGTTAACGCCCAATAACATGCCTTACTTCATTAATGGGCCGTATTGGGCCTTGATCGGTGTTAGTGGCCCATTATAGCCTCTATCATATTATAGTTGCTCTAAGAGGGTTATATAGGAGTGTAGTAAGTCATAGTTAGGTATTAAACGCCCAATAACATGTCATACTATCATTAACGGGTCGTATTGGGCCCGTATTTCTGTTAGTGGCCCATTATATCCTCTATCATGTCATAGTTGCTCTAAAAGAGTTATATAGGAGTGTAGTGAGTCATAGTTAAGTGTTAACGCCCAATAACATGTCATACTTTCATTAATGGGTCGTATTGGGCCTTATTGGTGATAGTGGCCCATTATAGCTTCTTTCATGACATAGTTGCTCTAAGAGTGTTGTATATGAGTGTTGTGAGTCATGGTTAGGTGTTAACGCCAAATAACAAGCCATACTTTCATTAATGAGCCGTATTGGGCCTGGATTTCTGTTAGTGGCCCATTATTGCCTCTATCATATTATAGTTGCTCTAAAAGGGTTACACAGGAGTGTAGTGAGTCATAGTTAAGTGTTAACGCCCAATAACATGTCATACTTTCATTAATGGGCCGTATTGGGCCTTGATTTCTGTTAGTGGCCCATTATAGCCTCTACCGTATCATAGTTGCTCCAAAAAGGTTGTATAGGAGCGTTGTGAGTCATAGTTAAGTGTTAACGCCCAATAACATGTCATACTTTCACTAATGGGCCCATATTCGGCCTTATGGGTGATAGTGGCCCATTTTAGCTTCTATCATGACATAGTTGCTCTAAGATGGTTGTATATGTGTGTTGTGGGTCATAGTTAGGTGTTAACCGCCCAATAACATGCCTTACTTTCATTAATGGGTCGTATTTCGCCATGATCGGTGTTAGTGGCCCATTATAGCCTTTATCATATTATAGTTGCTCCAAAAAGGTTGTATAGGAGCGTTGTGATTCATAGTTAAGTGTTAACGCCTAATAACAAGTCATACTTTCATTAATGGGCTTTATTGGTGATAGTGGCCCAGTATAGCTTCTATCATGACATAGTTGCTCTAAGAGTGTTGTATATGGTGTTGTGAATCATAGTTTGGTGTTAATGCCCAATAACATGCCTTACTTTCATTGATGGGCCGTATTGGGCCTTGATCCGTGTTAGTGGCCCGTTATAGCCAGTACCATATCATAGTTGCTCTAAGAAGGTTATATAGGAGTGTAGTGAGTCATAGTTAAGTGTTAACGCCCAATAACATGTCATAATTTCATTAATGGGCCGAATTGGGCCTTATTGGTGATAGTGGCTCATTATAGCGTCTATCATGACATAGTTGCTCTAAGAGGGTTGTATATGTGTGTTGTGGGTCATAGTTAGGTGTTAACGCCCAATAACATGCCATACCTCATTAATGGGCCGTATTGGGCCTTGATCGGTGTTAGTGGCCCATTATATCCTCGATCACATTATAGTTGCTCTAAGAGGGTTATATAGGAGTGTAGTAAGTCATAGTTAGGTATTAACGCCCAATAACATGTCATACTATCATTAACGGGTCGTATTGGGCCCGTATTTCTATTAGTGGCCCATTATAGCCTCTTTCATGTCATAGTTGCTCTAAAAGGGTTATATAGGAGTGTAGTGAGTCATAGTTAAGTGTTAACGCCCAATAACATGTCATACTTTCATTAATGGGTCGTATTGGGCCTTATTGGTGATAGTGGCCCATTATAGCTTCTTTCATGACATAGTTGCTCTAAGAGTGTTGTATATGAGTGTTGTGAGTCATGGTTAGGTGTTTACGCCAAATAACAAGCCATACTTTCATTAATGAGCCGTATTGGGCCTGGATTTCAGTTAGTGGCCCATTATTGCCTCTATCATTGTATAGTTGCTCTAAAAGGGTTATACAGGAGTGTAGTGAGTCATAGTTAAGTGTTAACGCCCAATAACATGTCATACTTTCATTAATGGGCCGTATTGGGCCTTGATTTCTGTTAGTGGCCCATTATAGCCTCTACCGTATCATAGTTGCTCCAAAAAGGTTGTATAGGAGCGTTGTGAGTCATAGTTAAGTGTTAACGCCCCAATAACATGTCATACTTTCACTAATGGGCCATATTCGGCCTTATGGGTGATAGTGGCCCATTATAGCTTCTATCATGACATAGTTGCTCTAAGATGGTTGTATATGTGTGTTGTGGGTCATAGTTAGGTGTTAACGCCCAATAACATGCCTTACTTTCATTAATGGGTCGTATTTGGCCTTGATCGGTGTTAGTGGCCCATTATACCCTTTATCATATTATAGTTGCTCCAAAAAGGTTGTATAGGAGCGTTGTGATTCATAGTTAAGTGTTAACGCCTAATAACATATCATACTTTCATTAATGGGCTTTATTGGTGATAGTGGCCCATTATAGCTTCTATCATGACATAGTTGCTCTAAGAGTGTTGTATATGGTGTTGTGAGTCACAGTTTGGTGTTAACGCCCAATAACATGCCTTACTTTCATTAATGGGCCGTATTGGGCCTTGATCCGTGTTAGTGGCCCGTTATAGCCACTACCATATCATAGTTGCTCTAAGAAGGTTATATAGGAGTGTAGTGAGTCATAGTTAAGTGTTAACGCCCAATAACATGTCATACTTTCATTAATGGGCCGAATTGGGCCTTATTGGTGATAGTGGCTCATTATAGCTTCTATCATGACATAGTTGCTCTAAGAGGGTTGTATATGTGTGTTGTGGGTCATAGTTAGGTGTTAACGCCCAATAACATGCCTTACTTCATTAATGGGCCGTATTGGGCCTTGATCGGTGTTAGTGGCCCATTATAGCCTCTATCATATTATAGTTGCTCTAAGAGGGTTATATAGGAGTGTAGTAAGTGATAGTTAGGTATTAACGCCCAATAACATGTCATACTATCATTAACGGGTCGTATTGGGCCCGTATTTCTGTTAGTGGCCCATTATAGCCTCTATCATGTCATAGTTGCTCTAAAAAGGGTTATATAGGAGTGTAGTGAGTCATAGTTAAGTGTTAACGCCCAATAACATGTCATACTTTCATTAATGGGTCGTATTGGGCCTTATTGGTGATAGTGGCCCATTATAGCTTCTTTCATGACATAGTTGCTCTAAAAGTGTTGTATATGAGTGTTGTGAGTCATGGTTAGGTGTTAAACGCCAAATAACAAGCCATACTTTCATTAATGAGCCGTATTGGGCCTGGATTTCTGTTAGTGGCCCATTATTGCCTCTATCATATTATAGTTGCTCTAAAAGGGTTATACAGGATTGTAGTGAGTCATAGTTAAGTGTTAACGCCCAATAACATGTCATACTTTCATTAATGGGCCGTATTGGGCCTTGATTTCTGTTAGTGGCCCATTATAGCCTCTACCGTATCATAGTTGCTCCAAAAAGGTTGTATAGGAGCGTTGTGAGTCATAGTTAAGTGTTAACGCCCAATAACATGTCATACTTTCACTAATGGGCCATATTCGGCCTTATGGGTGATAGTGGCCCATTATAGCTTCTATCATGACATAGTTGCTCTAAGAGGGTTGTATATGTGTGTTGTGGGTCATAGTTAGGTGTTAACGCCCAATAACATGCCTTACTTTCATTAATGGGTCGTATTTGTTTTTGATTGGTGTTAGTGGCCTATTATAGCCTTTATCATATTATAGTTGCTCCAAAAAGGTTGTAAAGGAGCGTTGTGATTCATAGTTAAGTGTTAACGCCCAATAACATGTCATACTTTCATTAATGGGCTTTATTGGTGATAGTGGCCCATTATAGCTTCTATCATGACAGTGTTGCTCTAAGAGAGTTGTATATGGTGTTGTGAGTCATAGTTTGGTGTTAACGCCCAATAACATGCCTTACTTTCATTAATGGGCCGTATTGGGCCTTGATCCGTGTTAGTGGCCCGTTATAGCCACTAACATATCATAGTTGCTCTAAGAAGGTTATATAGGAGTGTAGTGAGTCATAGTTAAGTGTTAACGCCCAATAACATGTCATACTTTCATTAATGGGCCGAATTGGGCCTTATTGGTGATAGTGGCTCATTATAGCTTCTATCATGACATGGTTGCTCTAAGAGGGTTGTATATGTGTGTTGTGGGTCATAGTTAGGTGTTAACACCCAATAACATGCCTTACTTCATTAATGGGCCGTATTGGGCCTTGATCGGTGTTAGTGGCCCATTATATCCTCTATCATATTATAGTTGCTCTAAGAGGGTTATATAGGAGTGTAGTAAGTGATAGTTAGGTATTAACGCCCAATAACATGTCATACTATCATTAACGGGTCGTATTGGGCCCGTATTTCTGTTAGTGGCCCATTATAGCCTCTATCATGTCATAGTTGCTCTAAAAGGGTTATATAGGAGTGAAGTGAGTCATAGTTAAGTGTTAACGCCCAATAACATGTCATACTTTCATTAATGGGTCGTATTGGGCCTTATTGGTGATAGTGGCCCATTATAGCTTCTTTCATGACATAAGTTGCTCTAAGAGTGTTGTATATGAGTGTTGTGAGTCATGGTTAGGTGTTAACGCCAAATAACAAGCCATACTTTCATTAATGAGCCGTAATGGGGCCTAGATTTCTGTTAGTGGCCCATTATTGCCTCTATCATATTATAGTTGCTCTAAAAGGGTTATACAGGAGTGTAGTGAGTCATAGTTAAGTGTTAACGCCCAATAACATGTCATACTTTCATTAATGGGCCGTATTGGGCCTTGATTTCTGTTAGTGGCCCAATATAGCCTCTACCGTATCATAGTTTCTCCAAAAAGGTTGTATAGGAGCGTTGTGAGTCATAGTTAAGTGTTAACGCCCAATAACATGTCATACTTTCACTAATGGGCCATATTCGGCCTTATGGGTGATAGTGGCCCATTATAGCTTCTATCATGACATAGTTGCTCTAAGATGGTTGTATATGTGTGTTGTGGGTCATAGTTAGGTGTTAACGCCCAATAACATGCCTTACTTTCATTAATGGGTCGTATTTGGCCTTGATCGGTGTTAGTGGCCCATTATAGCCTTTATCATATTATAGTTGCTCCAAAAAGGTTGTATAGGAGCGTTGTGATTCATAGTTAAGTGTTAACGCCCAATAACATGTCATACTTTCATTAATGGGCTTTATTGGTGATAGTGGCCCATTATAGCTTCTATCATGACAGTGTTGCTCTAAGAGTGTTGTATATGGTGTTGTGAGTCATAGTTTGGTGTTAACGCCCAATAACATGCCTTACTTTCATTAATGGGCCGTATTGGGCCTTGATCCGTGTTAGTGGCCCGTTATAGCCACTACCATATCATAGTTGCTCTAAGAAGGTTATATAGGAGTGTAGTGAGTCATAGTTAAGTGTTAACGCCCAATAACATGTCATACTTTCATTAATGGGCCGAATTGGGCCTTATTGGTGATAGTGGCTCATTATAGCTTCTATCATGACATAGTTGCTCTAAGAGGGTTGTATATGTGTGTTGTGGGTCATAGTTAGGTGTTAACGCCCAATAACATGCCTTACTTCATTAATGGGCCGTATTGGGCCTTGATCGATGTTAGTGGCCCATTATAACCTCTATCATATTATATTTGCTCTAAGAGGGTTATATAGGAGTGTAGTAAGTGATAGTTAGGTATTAACGCCCAATAACATGTCATACTATCATTAACGGGTCGTATTGGGCCCGTATTTCTGTTAGTGGCCCATTATAGCCTCTATCATGTCATAGTTGCTCTAAAAGGGTTATATAGGAGTGTAGTGAGTCATAGTTAAGTGTTAACGCCCAATAACATGTCATACTTTCATTAATGGGTCGTATTGGGCCTTATTGGTGATAGTGGCCCATTATAGCTTCTTTCATGACATAGTTGCTCTAAGAGTGTTGTAGGTCCCGGGAGCCTCGTCACGCAGCGGATAATAACACGATCTGTTCTGCGATTTGTGTGGGAACAAAGAGACTAGACAGAGAAACACGAACAAAGATAAAAGACGATGAAACGAAACGTAATCCATAACAAAGAAGTCATCCCGTATTACAGACTACATACCGAAGGAACACACATCTCTCATCTAAGCTCACGGTCCAGGGGTCGGGAGAGCTCTTCCCGACCCGAATAAACCTAGTTCCAGAGTTCCACCTACAAATGAAGACAAGTCTTCTATTTATAGGGGCAGGAACACTTCCTGCGTACTTGACAAGTACGCAAGGCAAAAGCCTTGGGTACTTACTAAGTACGCATGGTTTGGTCATGCGTACTTGACAAGTACGCAAGGCAAAAGCCTTGCGTACTTACTAAGTACGCAGGACCAAACTGGTGTGCGGGCTAAGTACTCAGGAACACCCTCCCGCGTACTAGCCACGTACACCGATACATAGAATTTAATCTATAGTTACAAAACATGCATCTACAAACTCCCTCTTAACTATAGCATCAAATTCTATCTATCACTAACACTGATAATCATCAGTTTACAAAGAATGTCCCTAACAGACTCCCTCTAAACTAATGACATCAAGTGTCATCTGGCGAGACTTGATCTTTCTTCTAGCATTCCACTTGAGATCTTCAAATCTTCAAACTTCAGTCTTCAGTTGCCGAGTGATGACAAACCCGACTCCCTCAAACTGTAGCTTTCATTGTAGACCAAACCAAGTGCTTCAATAAGAACCAACTAACCCAACACAACTCATTGTAGTTCATCCTCTCAGCAGTAGCAACCTCCACCCTGACTTATAACTCTGAGTCTGACAATGTCTTCCTAACCAGGTGACAATAGTAGACTAAGACAACTCCAAATCAGCTGGCATATGATAGAGAGTTTGAGTTTCCAATAACCTGCATCAAACTAATCAGCTCCCATAGGAATTCCAGTAAGATAAACTTAAGTCTACAACCAGATGTGTCCAACTCTATCCTGTATCTTCACGAGTCAACCAAATTCCCGAAGACGTTCATTTCCAATATCCCCTTTCAGGTTAAGCTCCATCTGACTAGACCAGAAACAAGGGTATGTTTCCTATCCCATCGGCCAATGGTAAAAGGTTCCATCTTCAACTAATAATCCAACGAATATCCAGCTTCATCTTGAAGACACATGATAGAATCAAACACGATAAATATAGTTTACACGAGAAATCACGGTTGAGATCCATGTTACGTCAAAGAGGTATATATATAGGAAGTACCAACGGCTTTTCCACCACCTTTTTAATGTCTCATGAATACATCCCCCTCATTTCTCTGTAAACTATGACCAGCTTCATCACCACTTCACTCAAATCCTCAAAAAGCACAACTAGCCAACTCCAGGATTTTATTCTTTATTCCTTTGCAAAGATCCAAAACAGCAAATCCTTGGGTTCAAGTTGTTCCAGTATTCATCCCCTATTAAAGAAGTATCCGAGGACACTTGTAGCCTACATATTCAGGTTTGAATACCTAAACAAGATGATTCTTTTTCCGAAAGACCCAAAGCAGCCACATCTTCACAAATAGAACGAGACCTTTAGCCGATGACGACCCAATTGCTCCCATTAGTTCAGCATTCATACCCTATTAAATAAGTATCCCGGATACTCGTAGCCTACATTTTCAGGTATGGACCCTTAAACAATGTATGACAAGTGGTATCATCCAACAAAAATCTCGTTCGTGTTTCGCCAAGCCACATCGTATGCAAATTCTGGTCCGGAAAAACCAAAATTACTATCTTCTCAAGAATGGGCCGAAACACGCGTACAAATGATCACACAAGATTTTGGACAAGGAAGGTTTTCCCGCCAAAAAACTCTTTTTTTTTTTTTTTTGAATCCCAGATGCTAGACCATGCGTACTTAGTAAATACGCATATGTAGGGTGTTGCTGCGTATTTAGTAAGTTCGCAGAGCCAAGTACTCATGCGTACTTGCTAAGTGCGCAGAGAAATACTCTTGCGTACTTAGCTAAGTACGCAGGTCACTTCTCATGCGTACTTACTAAGTACGCAGGGCTAACCCATGCGTACTTAGCAAATACGCAGAAAAGGTGATTCTGCGTACTTGTTCAGTACAGCAGTGTTCTTGACGGATCTTGAGGAGAATGCTCGAAACGTGACGGATCTGAGAAATTAATGCTTCCAAAAGCTTCGAAAACATCATCTAACAAACCCTTAGCCTTCCAAACACCAAATGAAGTGATAACAAACTCGATTTTAAGGATTTTAGGTTACGAACTCGTTTTGCTCAAAACCCTAAAAAATTGAAACTGGAACACAAATCAACGAACACCGAGGCTCTGATACCACTTGTAGGTCCCGGGAGCCTCGTCGCGCAGCGGATAATAACACGATCTGTTCTGCGATTTGTGTGGGAACAACGAAACGAAGTAGATAAACAAGAACAAAGACAAAAGACGATGAAACGAAACGTAATCCATAACAAAGAAGTCATCCCGTATTACAGACTACATACCGAAGGAACACACATCTCTCATCTAAGCTCACGGTCCAGGGGTCGGGAGAGCTCTTCCCGACCCGGATAAACCTAGTTCCAGAGTTCCACCTACAAATGAAGACAAGTCTTCTATTTATAGGGGCAGGAACACTTCCTGCGTACTTGACAAGTACGCAAGGCAAAAGCCTTGCGTAACTTACTAAGTACGCATGGTTTGGTCATGCGTACTTGACAAGTACGCAACGCAAAAGCCTTGCGTACTTACTAAGTACGCAGGACCAAACTGGTGTGCGGGCTAACTACTCAGGAACACCCTCCCGCGTACTAGCCACGTACACCGATACATAGAATTTAATCTATAGTTACAAAAACATGCATCTACAAGTGTTGTATATGAGTGTTGTGAGTCATGGTTAGGTGTTAAGGCCAAATAACAAGCCATACTTTCATTAATGAGCCGTATTGGGCCTGGATTTTTGTTAGTGGCCCATTATTGCCTCTATCATATTATAGTTGCTCTAAAAGGGTTATACAGGAGTGTAGTGAGTCATAGTTAAGTGTTAACGCCCAATAACATGTCATACTTTCATTAATGGGCCGTATTGGGCCTTGATTTCTGTTAGTGGCCCATTATAGCCTCTACTGTATCATAGTTGCTCCAAAAAGGTTGTATAGGAGCGTTGTGAGTCATAGTTAAGTGTTAACGCCCAATAACATGTCATACTATCACTAATGGGCCATATTCGGCCTTATGGGTGATAGTGGCCCATTATAGCTTCTATCATGACATAGTTGCTCTAAGAGGGTTGTATATGTGTGTTGTGGGTCATAGTTAGGTGTTAACGCCCAATAACATGCCTTACTTTCATTAATGGGTTGTATTTGGCCTTGATCGGTGTTAGTGGCCCATTATAGCCTTTATCATATTATAGTTGCTCTAAAAAGGTTGTATAGGAGCGTTGTGATTCATAGTTAAGTGTTAACGCCCAATAACATGTCATACTTTCATTAATGTGCTTTATTGGTGATAGTGGCCCATTATAGCTTCTATCATGACAGTGTTTCTCTAAGAGTGTTGTATATGGTGTTGTGAGTCATAGTTTGGTGTTAACGCCCAATAACATGCCTTACTTTCATTAATGGGCCGTATTTGGCCTTGATCCGTGTTAGTGGCCCGTTATAGCCACTACCATATCATAGTTGCTCTAAGAAGGTTATATAGGAGTGTAGTGAGTCATAGTTAAGTGTTAACGCCCAATAACATGTCATACTTTCATTAATGGGCCGAATTGGGCCTTATTGGTGATAGTGGCTCATTATAGCTTCTATCATGACATAGTTGCTCTAAGAGGGTTGTATATGTGTGTTGTGGGTCATAGTTAGGTGTTAACACCCAATAACATGCCTTACTTCATTAATGGGCCGTATTTGGCCTTGATCGGTATTAGTGGCCCATTATAGCCTTTATCATATTATAGTTGCTCCAAAAAGGTTGTATAGGAGCGTTGTGATTCATAGTTAAGTGTTAACGCCTAATAACATGTCATACTTTCATTAATGGGCTTTATTGGTGATAGTGGCCCATTATAGCTTCTATCATGACATAGTTGATCTAAGAGTGTTGTATATGGTGTTGTGAGTCATAGTTTGGTGTTAACGCCCAATAACATGCCTTACTTTCATTAATGGGCTGTATTGGGCCTTGATCCGTGTTAGTGGCCCGTTATAGCCACTACCATATCATAGTTGCTCTAAGAAGGTTATATAGGAGTGTAGTGAGTCATAGTTAAGTGTTAACGCCCAATAACATGTCATACTTTCATTAATGGGCCGAATTGGGCCTTATTGGTGATAGTGGCTCATTATAGCTTCTATCATGACATAGTTGCTCTAAGAGGGTTGTATATGTGAGTTGTGGGTCATAGTTAGGTGTTAACGCCCAATAACATGCCTTACTTCATTAATGGGCCGTATTGGGCCTTGATCGGTGTTAGTGGCCCATTATAGCCTCTATCATATTATAGTTGCTCTAAGAGGGTTATATAGGAGTGTAGTAAGTGATAGTTAGGTATTAACGCCCAATAACATGTAATACTATCCTTAACGGGTCGTATTGGGCCCGTATTTCTGTTAGTGGCCCATTATAGCCTCTATCATGTCATAGTTGCTCTAAAAGGGTTATATAGGAGTGTAGTGAGTCATAGTTAAGTGTTAACGCCCAATAACATGTCATACTTTCATTAATGGGTCGTATTGGGCCTTATTGGTGATAGTGGCCCATTATAGCTTCTTTCATGACATAGTTGCTCTAAGAGTGTTGTATATGAGTGTTGTGAGTCATGGTTAGGTGTTAACGCCAAATAACAAGCCATACTTTCATTAATGAGCCGTATTGGGCCTGGATTTCTGTTAGTGGCCCATTATTGCCTCTATCATATTATAGTTGCTCTAAAAGGGTTATACTGGAGTGTAGTGAGTCATAGTTAAGTGTTAACGCCCAATAACAATTCATACATTCATTAATGGGCCGTATTGGGCCTTGATTTCTGTTAGTGGCCCATTATAGCCTCTACCGTATCATAGTTTCTCCAAAAAGGTTGTATAGGAGCGTTGTGAGTCATAGTTAAGTGTTAACGCCCAATAACATGTCATACTTTCACTAATGGGCCATATTCGGCCTTATGGGTGATAGTGGAGCATTATAGCTTCTATCATGACATAGTTGCTCTAAGATGGTTGTATATGTGTGTTGTGGGTCATAGTTAGGTGTTAACGCCCAATAACATGCCTTACTTTCATTAATGGGTCGTATTTGGCCTTGATCGGTGTTAGTGGCCCATTATAGCCTTTATCATATTATAGTTGCTCCAAAAAGGTTGTATAGGAGCGTTGTGATTCATAGTTAAGTGTTAACGCCTAATAACATGTCATACTTTCATTAATAGGCTTTATTGGTGATAGTGGCCCATTATAGCTTCTATCATGACAGTGTTGCTCTAAGAGTGTTGTATATGGTGTTGTGAGTCATAGTTTGGTGTTAACGCCCAATAACATGCCTTACTTTCATTAATGGGCTGTATTGGGCCTTGATCCATGTTAGTGGCCCGTTATAGCCACTACCATATCATAGTTGCTCTAAGAAGGTTATATAGGAGTGTAGTGAGTCATAGTTAAGTGTTAACGCCCAATAACATGTCATACTTTCATTAATGGGGCCGAATTGGGCCTTATTGGTGATAGTGGCTCATTATAGCTTCTATCATGACATAGTTGCTCTAAGAGGGTTGTATATGTGTGTTGTGGGTCATAGTTAGGTGTTAACGCCCAATAACATGCCTTACTTCATTAATGGGCCGTATTGGGCCTTGATCGGTGTTAGTGGCCCATTATTGCCTCTATCATATTATAGTTGCTCTAAGAGGGTTATATAGGAGTGTAGTATGTGATAGTTAGGTATTAACGCCCAATAACATGTCATACTATCATTAACGGGTCGTATTGGGCCCGTATTTCTGTTAGTGGCCCATTATAGCCTCTATCATGTCATAGTTGCTCTAAAAGGGTTATATAGGAGTGTAGTGAGTCATAGTTAAGTGTTAACGCCCAATAACATGTCATACTTTCATTAATGGGTCGTATTGGGCCTTATTGGTGATAGTGGCCCATTATAGCTTCTTTCATGACATAGTTGCTCTAAGAGTGTTGTATATGAGTGTTGTGAGTCATGGTTAGGTGTTAACGCCAAATAACAAGCCGTACTTTCATTAATGAGACGTATTGGGCCTGGATTTCTGTTAGTGGCCCATTATTGCCTCTATCATATTATAGTTGCTCTAAAAGGGTTATACAGGAGTGTAGTGAGTCATAGTTAAGTGTTAACGCCCAATAACATGTCATACTTTCATTAATGGGCCGTATTGGGCCTTGATTTCTGTTAGTGGCCCATTATAGCCTCTACTGTATCATAGTTGCTCCAAAAAGGTTGTATAGGAGCGTTGTGAGTCATAGTTAAGTGTTAACGCCCAATAACATGTCATACTTTCACTAATGGGCCATATTCAGCCTTATGGGTGATAGTGGCCCATTATAGCTTCTATCATGACATAGTTGCTCTAAGAGGGTTGTATATGTGTGTTGTGGGTCATAGTTAGGTGTTAACGCCCAATAACATGCCTTACTTTCATTAATGGGTCGTATTTGGCCTTGATCGGTGTTAGTGGCCCATTATAGCCTTTATCATATTATAGTTGCTCCAAAAAGGTTGTATAGGAGCGTTGTGATTCATAGTTAAGTGTTAACGCCCAATAACATGTCATACTTTAATTAATGGGCTTTATTGGTGATAGTGGCCCATTATAACTTCTATCATGACAGTGTTGCTCTAAGAGTGTTGTATATGGTGTTGTGAGTCATAGTTTGGTGTTAACGCCCAATAAGATGCCTTACTTTCATTAATGGGCCGTATTGGGACTTGATCCGTGTTAGTGGCCCGTTATTGCCACTACCATATCATAGTTGCTCTAAGAAGGTTATATAGGAGTGTAGTGAGTCATAGTTAAGTGTTAACGCCCAATAACATGTCATACTTTCGTTAATGGGCCGAATTGGGCCTTGATTTCTGTTAGTGGCCCATTATAGCCTCTACTGTATCATAGTTGCTCCAAAAAGGTTGTATAGGAGCGTTTTTTGTCATAGTTAAGTGTTAACGCCCAATAACATGTCATACTTTCACTAATGGGCCATATTCGGCCTTATGGGTGATAGTGGAGCATTATAGCTTCTATCATGACATAGTTGCTCTAAGATGGTTGTATATGTGTGTTGTGGGTCATAGTTAGGTGTTAACGCCCAATAACATGCCTTACTTTCATTAATGGGTCGTATTTGGCCTTGATCGGTGTTAGTGGCCCATTATAGCCTTTATCATATTATAGTTGCTCCAAAAAGGTTGTATAGGAGCGTTGTGATTCATAGTTAAGTGTTAACGCCTAATAACATGTCATACTTTCATTAATAGGCTTTATTGGTGATAGTGGCCCATTATAGCTTCTATCATGACAGTGTTGCTCTAAGAGTGTTGTATATGGTGTTGTGAGTCATAGTTTGGTGTTAACGCCCAATAACATGCCTTACTTTCATTAATGGGCCGTATTGGGCCTTGATCCGTGTTAGTGGCCCGTTATAGCCACTACCATATCATAGTTGCTCTAAGAAGGTTATATAGGAGTGTAGTGAGTCATAGTTAAGTGTTAACGCCCAATAACATGTCATACTTTCTTTAATGGGCCGAATTGGGCCTTATTGGTGATAGTGGCTCATTATAGCTTCTATCATGACATAGTTGCTCTAAGAGGGTTGTATATGTGTGTTGTGGGTCATAGTTAGGTGTTAACGCCCAATAACATGCCTTACTTCATTAATGGGCCGTATTGGGCCTTGATCGATGTTAGTGGCCCATTATAGCCTCTATCATATTATAGTTGCTCTAAGAGGGTTATATAGGAGTGTAGTAAGTCATAGTTAGGTATTAACGCCCAATAACATGTCATACTATCATTAACGGGTCGTATTGGGCCCGTATTTCTGTTAGTGGCCCATTATAGCCTCTATCATGTCATAGTTGCTCTAAAAGGGTTATATAGGAGTGTAGTGAGTCATAGTTAAGTGTTAACGCCCAATAACATGTCATACTTTCATTAATGGGTCGTATTGGGCCTTATTGGTGATAGTGGCCCATTATAGCTTCTTTCATGACATAGTTGCTCTAAGAGTGTTGTATATGAGTGTTGTGAGTCATGGTTAGGTGTTAACGCCAAATAACAAGCCATACTTTCATTAATGAGCCGTATTGGGCCTGGATTTCTGTTAGTGGCCCATTATTGCCTCTATCATATTATAGTTGCTCTAAAAGGGTTATACAGGAGTGTAGTGAGTCATAGTTTGGTGTTAACGCCCAATAACATGCCTTACTTTCATTAATGGGCCGTATTTGGCCTTGATCCGTGTTAGTGGCCCGTTATAGCCACTACCATATCATAGTTGCTCTAAGAAGGTTATATAGGAGTGTAGTGAGTCATAGTTAAGTGTTAACGCCCAATAACATGTCATACTTTCATTAATGGGCCGAATTGGGCCTTATTGGTGATAGTGGCTCATTATAGCTTCTATCATGACATAGTTGCTCTAAGAGGGTTGTATATGTGTGTTGTGGGTCATAGTTAGGTGTTAACGCCCAATAACATGCCTTACTTTCGTTAATGGGTCGTATTTGGCCTTGATCGGTGTTAGTGGCCCATTATAGCCTTTATCATATTATAGTTGCTCCAAAAAGGTTGTATAGGAGCGTTGTGATTCATAGTTAAATGTTAACGCCCAATAACATGTCATACTTTCATTAATGGGCTTTATTGGTGATAGTGGCCCATTATAGCTTCTATCATGACAGTGTTGCTCTAAGAGTGTTGTATATGAGTGTTGTGAGTCATAGTTTGGTGTTAACGCCCAATAACATGCCTTACTTTCATTAATGGGCCGTATTGGGCCTTGATCCGTGTTAGTGGCCCGTTATAGCCACTACCATATCATATTTGCTCTAAGAAGGTTATATAGGAGTGTAGTGAGTCATAGTTAAGTGTTAACGCACAATAACATGTCATACTTTCATTAATGGGCCGAATTGGGCCTTATTGGTGATAGTGGCTCATTATAGCTTCTATCATGACATAGTTGCTCTAAGAGGGTTGTATATGTGTGTTGTGGGTCATAGTTAGGTGTTAACGCCCAATAACATGCCTTACTTCATTAATGGGCCGTATTGGGCCTTGATCGGTGTTAGTGGCCCATTATAGCCCCTATCATATTATAGTTGCTCTAAGAGGGTTATATAGGAGTGTAGTAAGTCATAGTTAGGTATTAACGCCCAATAACATGTCATACTATCATTAACGGGTCGTATTGGGCCCGTATTTCTGTTATTGGCCCATTATAGCCTCTATCATGTCATAGTTGCTCTAAAAGGGTTATATAGGAGTGTAGTGAGTCATAGTTAAGTGTTAACGCCCAATAACATGTCATACTTTCATTAATGGGTCGTATTGGGCCTTATTGGTGATAGTGGCCCATTATAGCTTCTTTCATGACATAGTTGCTCTAAGAGTGTTGTATATGAGTGTTGTGAGTCATGGTTAGGTGTTAACACCAAATAACAAGCCATACTTTCATTAATGAGCCGTATTGGGCCTGGATTTCTGTTAGTGTCCCATTATTGCCTCTATCATATTATAGTTGCTCTAAAAGGGTTATACAGGAGTGTAGTGAGTCATAGTTAAGTGTTAACGCCCAAAAACATGTGATACTTTCATTAATGGGCCGTATTGGGCCTTGATTTCTGTTAGTGGCCCATTATAGCCTCTACTGTATCATAGTTGCTCCAAAAAGGTTGTATAGGAGCGTTGTGAGTCATAGTTAAGTGTTAACGCCCAATAACATGTCATACTTTCACTAATGGGCCATATTCGGCCTTATGGGTGATAGTGGCCCATTATAGCTTCTATCATGACATAGTTGCTCTAAGAGGGTTGTATATGTGTGTTGTGGGTCATAGTTAGGTGTTAACGCCCAATAACATGCCTTACTTTCATTAATGGGTCGTATTTGGCCTTGATCGGTGTTAGTGGCCCATTATAGCCTTTATCATATTATAGTTGCTCCAAAAAGGTTGTATAGGAGCGTTGTGATTCATAGTTAAATGTTAACGCCCAATAACATGTCATACTTTCATTAATGGGCTTTATTGGTGATAGTGGCCCATTATAGCTTCTATCATGACAGTGTTGCTCTAAGAGTGTTGTATATGAGTGTTGTGAGTCATAGTTTGGTGTTAACGCCCAATAACATGGCTTACTTTCATTAATGGGCCGTATTGGGCTTGATCCGTGTTAGTGGCCCGTTATAGCCACTACCATATCATAGTTGCTCTAAGAAGGTTATATAGGAGTGTAGTGAGTCATAGTTATGTGTTAACGCCCAATAACATGTCATACTTTCATTAATGGGCCGAATTGGGCCTTATTGGTGATAGTGGCTCATTATAGCTTCTATCATGACATAGTTGCTCTAAGAGGGTTGTATATGTGTGTTGTGGGTCATAGTTAGGTGTTAACGCCCAATAACATGCCTTACTTCATTAATGGGCCGTATTGGGCCTTGATCGGTGTTAGTGGCCCATTATAGCCTCTATCATATTATAGTTGCTCTAAGAGGGTTATATAGGAGTGTAGTAAGTCATAGTTAGGTATTAACGCCCAATAACATGTCATACTATCATTAACGGGTCGTATTGGGCCCGTATTTCTGTTAGTGGCCCATTATATCCTCTATCATGTCATAGTTGCTCTAAAAGAGTTATATAGGAGTGTAGTGAGTCATAGTTAAGTGTTAACGCCCAATAACATGTCATACTTTCATTAATGGGTCGTATTGGGCCTTATTGGTGATAGTGGCCCATTATAGCTTCTTTCATGACATAGTTGCTCTAAGAGTGTTCTATATGAGTGTTGTGAGTCATGGTTAGGTGTTAACGCCAAATAACAAGCCATACTTTCATTAAGGAGCCGTATTGGGCCTGGATTTCTGTTAGTGGCCCATTATTGCCTCTATCATATTATAGTTGCTCTAAAAGGGTTATACAGGAGTGTGGTGAGTCATAGTTAAGTGTTAACGCCCAATAACATGTCATACTTTCATTAATGGGCCGTATTGGGCCTTGATTTCTGTTAGTGGCCCATTATAGCCTCTACCGTATCATAGTTGCTCCAAAAAGGTTGTATAGGAGCGTTGTGAGTCATAGTTAAGTGTTAACGCCCAATAACATGTCATACTTTCACTAATGGGCCATATTCGGCCTTATGGGTGATAGTGGCCCATTATAGCTTCTATCATGACATAGTTGCTCTAAGAGGGTTGTATATGTGTGTTGTGGGTCATAGTTAGGTGTTAACGCCCAATAACATGCCTTACTTTCATTAATGGGTCGTATTTGGCCTTGATCGGTGTTAGTGGCCCATTATAGCCTTTATCATATTATAGTTGCTCCAAAAAGGTTGTATAGGAGCGTTGTGATTCATAGTTAAATGTTAACGCCCAATAACATGTCATACTTTCATTAATGGGCTTTATTGGTGATAGTGGCCCATTATAGCTTCTATCATGACAGTGTTGCTCTAAGAGTGTTGTATATGAGTGTTGTGAGTCATAGTTTTGGTGTTAACGCCCAATAACATGCCTTACTTTCATTAATGGGCCGTATTGGGCCTTGATCCGTGTTAGTGGCCCGTTATAGCCACTACCATATCATAGTTGCTCTAAGAAGGTTATATAGGAGTGTAGTGAGTCATAGTTAAGTGTTAACGCCCAATAACATGTCATACTTTCATTAATGGGCCGAATTGGGCCTTATTGGTGATAGTTGCTCATTATAGCTTCTATCATGACATAGTTGCTCAAAGAGGGTTGTATATGTGTGTTGTGGGTCATAGTTAGGTGTTAACGCCCAATAACATGCCTTACTTCATTAATGGGCCGTATTGGGCCTTGATCGGTGTTAGTGGCCCATTATAGCCTCTATCATATTATAGTTGCTCTAAGAGGGTTATATAGGAGTGTAGTAAGTCATAGTTAGGTATTAACGCCCAATAACATGTCATACTATCATTAACGGGTCGTATTGGGCCCGTATTTCTGTTAGTGGCCCATTATAGCCTCTATCATGTCATAGTTGCTCTAAAAGGGTTATATAGGAGTGTAGTGAGTCATAGTTAAGTGTTAACGCCCAATAACATGTCATACTTTCATTAATGGGTCGTATTGGGCCTTATTGGTGATAGTGGCCCATTATAGCTTCTTTCATGACATAGTTGCTCTAAGAGTGTTGTATATGAGTGTTGTGAGTCATGGTTAGGTGTTAACACCAAATAACAAGCCATACTTTCATTAATGAGCCGTATTGGGCCTGGATTTCTGTTAGTGTCCCATTATTGCCTCTATCATATTATAGTTGCTCTAAAAGGGTTATACAGGAGTGTAGTGAGTCATAGTTAAGTGTTAACGCCCAATAACATGTCATACTTTCATTAATGGGCCGTATTGGGCCTTGATTTCTGTTAGTGGCCCATTATAGCCTCTACTGTATCATAGTTGCTCCAAAAAGGTTGTATAGGAGCGTTGTGAGTCATAGTTAAGTGTTAACGCCCAATAACATGTCATACTTTCACTAATGGGCCATATTCGGCCTTATGGGTGATAGTGGCCCATTATAGCTTCTATCATGACATAGTTGCTCTAAGAGGGTTGTATATGTGTGTTGTGGGTCATAGTTAGGTGTTAACGCCCAATAACATGCCTTACTTTCATTAATGGGTCGTATTTGGCCTTGATCGGTGTTAGTGGCCCATTATAGCCTTTATCATATTATAGTTGCTCCAAAAAGGTTGTATAGGAGCGTTGTGATTCATAGTTAAATGTTAACGCCCAATAACATGTCATACTTTCATTAATGGGCTTTATTGGTGATAGTGGCCCATTATAGCTTCTATCATGACAGCGTTGCTCTAAGAGTGTTGTATATGAGTGTTGTGAGTCATAGTTTGGTGTTAACGCCCAATAACATGCCTTACTTTCATTAATGGGCCGTATTGGGCCTTGATCCGTGTTAGTGGCCCGTTATCACTCACGTGTGATATTAGTTGCTCTAAGAAGGTTATATAGGAGTGTAGTGAGTCATAGTTATGTGTTAACGCCCAATAACATGTCATACTTTCATTAATGGGCCGAATTGGGCCTTATTGGTGATAGTGGCTCATTATAGCTTCTATCATGACATAGTTGCTCTAAGAGGGTTGTATATGTGTGTTGTGGGTCATAGTTAGGTGTTAACGCCCAATAACATGCCTTACTTCATTAATGGGCCGTATTGGGCCTTGATCGGTGTTAGTGGCCCATTATAGCCTCTATCATATTATAGTTGCTCTAAGAGGGTTATATAGGAGTGTAGTAAGTCATAGTTAGGTATTAACGCCCAATAACATGTCATACTATCATTAACGGGTCGTATTGGGCCCGTATTTCTGTTAGTGGCCCATTATATCCTCTATCATGTCATAGTTGCTCTAAAAGAGTTATATAGGAGTGTAGTGAGTCATAGTTAAGTGTTAACGCCCAATAACATGTCATACTTTCATTAATGGGTCGTATTAGGCCTTATTGGTGATAGTGGCCCATTATAGCTTCTTTCATGACATAGTTGCTCTAAGAGTGTTGTATATGAGTGTTGTGAGTCATGGTTAGGTGTTAACGCCAAATAACAAGCCATACTTTCATTAATGAGCCGTATTGGGCCTGGATTTCTGTTAGTGGCCCATTATTGCCTCTATCATATTATAGTTGCTCTAAAAGGGTTATACAGGAGTGTAGTGAGTCATAGTTAAGTGTTAACGCCCAATAACATGTCATACTTTCATTAATGGGCCGTATTGGGCCTTAATTTCTGTTAGTGGCCCATTATAGCCTCTACCGTATCATAGTTGCTCCAAAAAGGTTGTATAGGAGCGTTGTGAGTCATAGTTAAGTGTTAACGCCCAATAACATGTCATACTTTCACTAATGGGCCATATTCGGCCTTATGGGTGATAGTGGCCCATTATAGCTTCTATCATGACATAGTTGCTCTAAGAGGGTTGTATATGTGTGTTGTGGGTCATAGTTAGGTGTTAACGCCCAATAACATGCCTTACTTTCATTAATGGGTCGTATTTGGCCTTGATCGGTGTTAGTGGCCCATTATAGCCTTTATCATATTATAGTTGCTCTAAAAAGGTTGTATAGGAGCGTTGTGATTCATAGTTAAATGTTAACGCCCAATAACATGTCATACTTTCATTAATGGGCTTTATTGGTGATAGTGGCCCATTATAGCTTCTATCATGACAGTGTTGCTCTAAGAGTGTTGTATATGAGTGTTGTGAGTCATAGTTTGGTGTTAACGCCCAATAACATGCCTTACTTTCATTAATGGGCCGTATTGGGCCTTGATCCGTGTTAGTGGCCCGTTATAGCCACTACCATATCATAGTTGCTCTAAGAAGGTTATATAGGAGTGTAGTGAGTCATAGTTAAGTGTTAACGCCCAATAACATGTCATACTTTCATTAATGGGCCGAATTGGGCCTTATTGGTGATAGTGGCTCATTATAGCTTCTATCATGACATAGTTGCTCTAAGAGGGTTGTATATGTGTGTTGTGGGTCATAGTTAGGTGTTAACGCCCAATAACATGCCTTACTTCATTAATGGGCCGTATTGGGCCTTGATCGGTGTTAGTGGCCCATTATAGCCTCTATCATATTATAGTTGCTCTAAGAGGGTTATATAGGAGTGTAGTAAGTCATAGTTAGGTATTAACGCCCAATAACATGTCATACTATCATTAACGGGTCGTATTGGGCCCGTATTTCTGTTAGTAGCCCATTATAGCCTCTATCATGTCATAGTTGCTCTAAAAGGGTTATATAGGAGTGTAGTGAGTCATAGTTAAGTGTTAACGCCCAATAACATGTCATACTTTCATTAATGGGTCGTATTGGGCCTTATTGGTGATAGTGGCCCATTATAGCTTCTTTCATGACATAGTTGCTCTAAGAGTGTTGTATATGAGTGTTGTGAGTCATGGTTAGGTGTTAACACCAAATAACAAGCCATACTTTCATTAATGAGCCGTATTGGGCCTGGATTTCTGTTAGTGTCCCATTATTGCCTCTATCATATTATAGTTGCTCTAAAAGGGTTATACAGGAGTGTAGTGAGTCATAGTTAAGTGTTAACGCCCAATAACATGCCTTACTTTCATTAATGTGTCGTATTTGGCCTTGATCGGTGTTAGTGGCCCATTATAGCCTTTATCATATTATAGTTGCTCCAAAAAGGTTGTATAGGAGCGTTGTGAGTCATAGTTAAGTGTTAACGCCCAATAACATGTCATACTTTCACTAATGGGCCATATTCGGCCTTATGGGTGATAGTGGCCCATTATAGCTTCTATCATGACATAGTTGCTCTAAGAGGGTTGTATATGTGTGTTGTGGGTCATAGTTAGGTGTTAACGCCCAATAACATGCCTTACTTTCATTAATGGGTCGTATTTGGCCTTGATCGGTGTTAGTGGCCCATTATAGCCTTTATCATATTATAGTTGCTCTAAAAAGGTTGTATAGGAGCGTTGTGATTCATAGTTAAATGTTAACGCCCAATAACATGTCATACTTTCATTAATGGGCTTTATTGGTGATAGTGGCCCATTATAGCTTCTATCATGACAGTGTTGCTCTAAGAGTGTTGTATATGAGTGTTGTGAGTCATAGTTTGGTGTTAACGCCCAATAACATGCCTTACCTTCATTAATGGGCCGTATTGGGCCTTGATCCGTGTTAGTGGCCCGTTATAGCCACTACCATATCATAGTTGCTCTAAGAAGGTTATATAGGAGTGTAGTGAGTCATAGTTAAGTGTTAACGCCCAATAACATGTCATACTTTCATTAATGGGCCGAATTGGGCCTTATTGGTGATAGTGGCTCATTATAGCTTCTATCATGACATAGTTGCTCTAAGAGGGTTGTATATGTGTGTTGTGGGTCATAGTTAGGTGTTAACGCCCAATAACATGCCTTACTTCATTAATGGGCCGTATTGGGCCTTGATCGGTGTTAGTGGCCCATTATAGCCTCTATCATATTATAGTTGCTCTAAGAGGGTTATATAGGAGTGTAGTAAGTCATAGTTAGGTATTAACGCCCAATAACATGTCATACTATCATTAACGGGTCGTATTGGGCCCGTATTTCTGTTAGTGGCCCATTATAGCCTCTATCATGTCATAGTTGCTCTAAAAGGGTTATATAGGAGTGTAGTGAGTCATAGTTAAGTGTTAACGCCCAATAACATGTCATACTTTCATTACACTCACGTGTGATATTTTATTGGTGATAGTGGCCCATTATAGCTTCTTTCATGACATAGTTGCTCTAAGAGTGTTGTATATGAGTGTTGTGAGTCATGGTTAGGTGTTAACACCAAATAACAAGCCATACTTTCATTAATGAGCCGTATTGGGACTGGATTTCTGTTAGTGTCCCATTATTGCCTCTATCATATTATAGTTGCTCTAAAAGGGTTATACAGGAGTGTAGTGAGTCATAGTTAAGTGTTAACGCCCAATAACATGTCATACTTTCATTAATGGGCCGTATTGGGCCTTGATTTCTGTTAGTGGCCCATTATAGCCTCTACTGTATCATAGTTGCTCCAAAAAGGTTGTATAGGAGCGTTGTGAGTCATAGTTAAGTGTTAACGCCCAATAACATGTCATACTTTCACTAATGGGCCATATTCGGCCTTATGGGTGATAGTGGCCCATTATAGCTTCTATCATGACATAGTTGCTCTAAGAGGGTTGTATATGTGTGTTGTGGGTCATAGTTAGGTGTTAACGCCCAATAACATGCCTTACTTTCATTAATGGGTCGTATTTGGCATTGATCGGTGTTAGTGGCCCATTATAGCCTTTATCATATTATAGTTGCTCCAAAAAGGTTGTATAGGAGCGTTGTGATTCATAGTTAAATGTTAACGCCCAATAACATGTCATACTTTCATTAATGGGCTTTATTGGTGATAGTGGCCCATTATAGCTTCTATCATGACAGTGTTGCTCTAAGAGTGTTGTATATGAGTGTTGTGAGTCATAGTTTGGTGTTAACGCCCAATAACATGCCTTACTTTCATTAATGGGCCGTATTGGGCCTTGATCCGTGTTAGTGGCCCGTTATAGCCACTACCATATCATAGTTGCTCTAAGAAGGTTATATAGGAGTGTAGTGAGTCATAGTTATGTGTTAACGCCCAATAACATGTCATACTTTCATTAATGGGCCGAATTGGGCCTTATTGGTGATAGTGGCTCATTATAGCTTCTATCATGACATAGTTGCTCTAAGAGGGTTGTATATGTGTGATGTGGGTCATAGTTAGGTGTTAACACCCAATAACATGCCTTACTTCATTAATGGGCCGTATTGGGCCTTGATCGGTGTTAGTGGCCCATTATAGCCTCTATCATATTATAGTTTCTCTAAGAGGGTTATATAGGAGTGTAGTAAGTCATAGTTAGGTATTAACGCCCAATAACATGTCATACTATCATTAACGGGTCGTATTGGGCCCGTATTTCTGTTAGTGGCCCATTATATCCTCTATCATGTCATAGTTGCTCTAAAAGAGTTATATAGGAGTGTAGTGAGTCATAGTTAAGTGTTAACGCCCAATAACATGTCATACTTTCATTAATGGGTCGTATTGGGCCTTATTGGTGATAGTGGCCCATTATAGCTTCTTTCATGACATAGTTGCTCTAAGAGTGTTGTATATGAGTGTTGTGAGTCATGGTTAGGTGTTAACGCCAAATAACAAGCCATACTTTCATTAATGAGCCGTATTGGGCCTGGATTTCTGTTAGTGGCCCATTATTGCCTCTATCATATTATAGTTGCTCTAAAAGGGTTATACAGGAGTGTAGTGAGTCATAGTTAAGTGTTAACGCCCAATAACATGTCATACTTTCATTAATGGGGCCGTATTGGGCCCTTGATTTCGGTTAGTGGCCCATTATAGCCTCTACCGTATCATAGTTGCTCCAAAAAGGTTGTATAGGAGCGTTGTGAGTCATAGTTAAGTGTTAACGCCCAATAACATGTCATACTTTCACTAATGGGCCATATTCGGCCTTATGGGTGATAGTGGCCCATTTTAGCTTCTATCATGACATAGTTGCTCTAAGATGGTTGTATATGTGTGTTGTGGGTCATAGTTAGGTGTTAACGCCCAATAACATGCCTTACTTTCATTAATGGGTCGTATTTGGCCTTGATCGGTGTTAGTGGCCCATTATAGCCTTTATCATATTATAGTTGCTCCAAAAAGGTTGTGTAGGAGCGTTGTGATTCATAGTTAAGTGTTAACGCCTAATAACATGTCATACTTTCATTAATGGGCTTTATTGGTGATAGTGGCCCATTATAGCTTCTATCATGACATAGTTGCTCTAAGAGTGTTGTATATGGTGTTGTGAATCATAGTTTGGTGTTAACGCCCAATAACATGCCTTACTTTCATTAATGGGCCGTATTGGGCCTTGATCCGTGTTAGTGGCCCGTTATAGCCACTACCATATCATAGTTGCTCTAAGAAGGTTATATAGGAGTGTAGTGAGTCATAGATAAGTGTTAACGCCCAATAACATGTCATAATTTCATTAATGGGCCGAATTGGGCCTTATTGGTGATAGTGGCTCATTATAGCTTCTATCATGACATAGTTGCTCTAAGAGGGTTGTATATGTGTGTTGTGGGTCATAGTTAGGTGTTAACGCCCAATAACATGCCTTACCTCATTAATGGGCCGTATTGGGCCTTGATCGGTGTTAGTGGCCCATTATAGCCTCTATCATATTATAGTTGCTCTAAGAGGGTTATATAGGAGTGTAGTAAGTCATAGTTAGGTATTAACGCCCAATAACATGTCATACTATCATTAACGGGTCGTATTGGGCCCGTATTTCTATTAGTGGCCCATTATAGCCTCTATCATGTCATAGTTGCTCTAAAAGGGTTATATAGGAGTGTAGTGAGTCATAGTTAAGTGTTAACGCCCAATAACATGTCATACTTTCATTAATGGGTCGTATTGGGCCTTATTGGTGATAGTGGCCCATTATAGCTTCTTTCATGACATAGTTGCTCTAAGAGTGTTGTATATGAGTGTTGTGAGTCATGGTTAGGTGTTAACGCCAAATAACAAGCCATACTTTCATTAATGAGCCGTATTGGGCCTGGATTTCTGTTAGTGGCCCATTATTGCCTCTATCATATTATAGTTGCTCTAAAAGGGTTTTACAGGAGTGTAGTGAGTCATACTTAAGTGTTAACGCCCAATAACATGTCATACTTTCATTAATGGGCCGTATTGGGCCTTGATTTCTGTTAGTGGCCCATTATAGCCTCTACCGTATCGTAGTTGCTCCAAAAAGGTTGTATAGGAGCGTTGTGAGTCATAGTTAAGTGTTAACGCCCAATAACATGTCATACTTTCACTAATGGGCCATATTCGGCCTTATGGGTGATAGTGGCCCATTATAGCTTCTATCATGACATAGTTGCTCTAAGAGGGTTGTATATGTGTGTTGTGGGTCATAGTTAGGTGTTAACGCCCAATAACATGCCTTACTTTCATTAATGGGTCGTATTTGGCCTTGATCGGTGTTAGTGGCCCATTATAGCCTTTATCATATTATAGTTGCTCCAAAAAGGTTGTATAGGAGCGTTGTGATTCATAGTTAAATGTTAACGCCCAATAACATGTCATACTTTCATTAATGGGCTTTATAGGTGATAGTGGCCCATTATAGCTTCTATCATGACAATGTTGCTCTAAGAGTGTTGTATATGAGTGTTGTGAGTCATAGTTTGGTGTTAACGCCCAATAACATGCCTTACTTTCATTAATGGGCCGTATTGGGCCTTGATCCGTGTTAGTGGCCCGTTATAGCCACTACCATATCATAGTTGCTCTAAGAAGGTTATATAGGAGTGTAGTGAGTCATAGTTATGTGTTAACGCCCAATAACATGTCATACTTTCATTAATGGGCCGAATTGGGCCTTATTGGTGATAGTGGCTCATTATAGCTTCTATCATGACATAGTTGCTCTAAGAGGGTTGTATATGTGTGTTGTGGGTCATAGTTAGGTGTTAACGCCCAATAACATGCCTTACTTCATTAATGGGCCGTATTGGGCCTTGATCGGTGTTAGTGGCCCATTATAGCCTCTATCATATTATAGTTGCTCTAAGAGGGTTATATAGGAGTGTAGTAAGTCATAGTTAGGTATTAACGCCCAATAACATGTCATACTATCATTAACGGGTCGTATTGGGCCCGTATTTCTGTTAGTGGCCCATTATATCCTCTATCATGTCATAGTTGCTCTAAAAGAGTTATATAGGAGTGTAGTGAGTCATAGTTAAGTGTTAACGCCCAATAACATGTCATACTTTCATTAATGGGTCGTATTGGGCCTTATTGGTGATAGTGGCCCATTATAGCTTCTTTCATGACATTGTTGCTCTAAGAGTGTTGTATATGAGTGTTGTGAGTCATGGTTAGGTGTTAACGCCAAATAACAAGCCATACTTTCATTAATGAGCCGTATTGGGCCTGGATTTCTGTTAGTGGCCCATTATTGCCTCTATCATATTATAGTTGCTCTAAAAGGGTTATACAGGAGTGTAGTGAGTCATAGTTAAGTGTTAACGCCCAATAACATGTCATACTTTCATTAATGGGTCGTATTGGGCCTTATTGGTGATAGTGGCTCATTATAGCTTCTATCATGACTTAGTTGCTCTAAGAGGGTTGTATATGTGTGTTGTGGGTCATAGTTAGGTGTTAACGCCCAATAACATGCCTTACCTCATTAATGGGCCGTATTGGGCCTTGATCGGTGTTAGTGGCCCATTATAGCCTCTATCATATTATAGTTGCTCTAAGAGGGTTATATAGGAGTGTAGTAAGTCATAGTTAGGTATTAACGCCCAATAACATGTCATACTATCATTAACGGGTCGTATTGGGCCCGTATTTCTATTAGTGGCCCATTATAGCCTCTATCATGTCATAGTTGCTCTAAAAGGGTTATATAGGAGTGTAGTGAGTCATAGTTAAGTGTTAACGCCCAATAACATGTCATACTTTCATTAATGGGTCGTATTGGGCCTTATTGGTGATAGTGGCCCATTATAGCTTCTTTCATGACATAGTTGCTCTAAGAGTGTTGTATATGAGTGTTGTGAGTCATGGTTAGGTGTTAACGCCAAATAACAAGCCATACTTTCATTAATGAGCCGTATTGGGCCTGGATTTCTGTTAGTGGCCCATTATTGCCTCTATCATATTATAGTTGCTCTAAAAGGGTTTTACAGGAGTGTAGTGAGTCATAGTTAAGTGTTAACGCCCAATAACATGTCATACTTTCATTAATGGGCCGTATTGGGCCTTGATTTCTGTTAGTGGCCCATTATAGCCTCTACCGTATCGTAGTTGCTCCAAAAAGGTTGTATAGGAGCGTTGTGAGTCATAGTTAAGTGTTAACGCCCAATAACATGTCATACTTTCACTAATGGGCCATATTCGGCCTTATGGGTGATAGTGGCCCATTATAGCTTCTATCATGACATAGTTGCTCTAAGAGGGTTGTATATGTGTGTTGTGGGTCATAGTTAGGTGTTAACGCCCAATAACATGCCTTACTTTCATTAATGGGTCGTATTTGGCCTTGATCGGTGTTAGTGGCCCATTATAGCCTTTATCATATTATAGTTGCTCCAAAAAGGTTGTATAGGAGCGTTGTGATTCATAGTTAAATGTTAACGCCCAATAACATGTCATACTTTCATTAATGGGCTTTATAGGTGATAGTGGCCCATTATAGCTTCTATCATGACAGTGTTGCTCTAAGAGTGTTGTATATGAGTGTTGTGAGTCATAGTTTGGTGTTAACGCCCAATAACATGCCTTACTTTTATTAATGGGCCGTATTGGGCCTTGATCCGTGTTAGTGGCCCGTTATAGCCACTACCATATCATAGTTGCTCTAAGAAGGTTATATAGGAGTGTAGTGAGTCATAGTTATGTGTTAACGCCCAATAACATGTCATACTTTCATTAATGGGCCGAATTGGGCCTTATTGGTTATAGTGGCTCATTATAGCTTCTATCATGACATAGTTGCTCTAAGAGGGTTGTATATGTGTGTTGTGGGTCATAGTTAGGTGTTAACGCCCAATAACATGCCTTACTTCATTAATGGGCCGTATTGGGCCTTGATCGGTGTTAGTGGCCCATTATAGCCTCTATCATATTATAGTTGCTCTAAGAGGGTTATATAGGAGTGTAGTAAGTCATAGTTAGGTATTAACGCCCAATAACATGTCATACTATCATTAACGGGTCGTATTGGGCCCGTATTTCTGTTAGTGGCCCATTATATCCTCTATCATGTCATAGTTGCTCTAAAAGAGTTATATAGGAGTGTAGTGAGTCATAGTTAAGTGTTAACGCCCAATAACATGTCATACTTTCATTAATGGGTCGTATTGGGCCTTATTGGTGATAGTGGCCCATTATAGCTTCTTTCATGACATTGTTGCTCTAAGAGTGTTGTATATGAGTGTTGTGAGTCATGGTTAGGTGTTAACGCCAAATAACAAGCCATACTTTCATTAATGAGCCGTATTGGGCCTGGATTTCTGTTAGTGGCCCATTATTGCCTCTATCATATTATAGTTGCTCTAAAAGGGTTATACAGGAGTGTAGTGAGTCATAGTTAAGTGTTAACGCCCAATAACATGTCATACTTTCATTAATGGGTCGTATTGGGCCTTATTGGTGATAGTGGCTCATTATAGCTTCTATCATGACATAGTTGCTCTAAGAGGGTTGTATATGTGTGTTGTGGGTCATAGTTAGGTGTTAACGCCCAATAACATGCCTTACCTCATTAATGGGCCGTATTGGGCCTTGATCGGTGTTAGTGGCCCATTATAGCCTCTATCATATTATAGTTGCTCTAAGAGGGTTATATAGGAGTGTAGTAAGTCATAGTTAGGTATTAACGCCCAATAACATGTCATACTATCATTAACGGGTCGTATTGGGCCCGTATTTCTATTAGTGGCCCATTATAGCCTCTATCATGTCATAGTTGCTCTAAAAGGGTTATATAGGAGTGTAGTGAGTCATAGTTAAGTGTTAACGCCCAATAACATGTCATACTTTCATTAATGGGTCGTATTGGGCCTTATTGGTGATAGTGGCCCATTATAGCTTCTTTCATGACATAGTTGCTCTAAGAGTGTTGTATATGAGTGTTGTGAGTCATGGTTAGGTGTTAACGCCAAATAACAAGCCATACTTTCATTAATGAGCCGTAATGGGCCTAGATTTCTGTTAGTGGCCCATTATTGCCTCTATCATATTATAGTTGCTCTAAAAGGGTTATACAGGAGTGTAGTGAGTCATAGTTAAGTGTTAACGCCCAATAACATGTCATATGTAGAGTCTAACCTTTTTGTATAAGCTGTTGATCAATGTATTTCTGTTAAACATTGTTTAGATAGTTTATTTTCATGTAATTTCTTTTAAACGAATTTACTGCTTTTTAGTCTAAGTCTGGGCCATCGAAACTATAGTTTCGAGTGAGATTTGTTCACTCGAAACTAGTAGTTTCGATCGATAGTAGTTTCGACAGGCAGTTTTTCCACTTGTAAATGTTCACTCGAAACTAGTAGTTTCGAGGAACATAGTTTCGATACCTGTAAAACTACTATAAATAGCCTAGTTAGAGAATTTCTAGGGTGTGAGTTGCGGCTGTAACCCTGAATTCTCTCTTTCAGATTTGTTTTTTTGAATCAATACAATTTGCATTCGTTTAATGCTTGTTCTTACACTTTCACATATTATTTGCATTGATTCTTAGTGTGTTTGGCTGTCTTCTTCACCAAGTCTGTCTCTAATCCTCTGTTACAACACCATACATACAGATTCCGCCTGTGTGTGTGGGTAATCGATCACTTTCGTGATTTCCGACTGAAATCTGGACCTACATCATACTTTCATTAATGGGCCGTATTGGGCCTTGATTTCTGTTAGTGGCCCATTATAGCCTCTACCGTATCATAGTTGCTCCAAAAAGGTTGTATAGGAGCGTTGTGAGTCATAGTTAAGTGTTAACGCCCAATAACATGTCATACTTTCACTAATGGGCCATATTCGGCCTTATGGGTGATAGTGGCCCATTTTAGCTTCTATCATGACATAGTTGCTCTAAGATGGTTGTATATGTGTGTTGTGGGTCATAGTTAGGTGTTAACGCCCAATAACATGCCTTACTTTCATTAATGGGTCGTATTTGGCCTTGATCGGTGTTAGTGGCCCATTATAGCCTTTATCATATTATAGTTGCTCCAAAAAGGTTGTGTAGGAGCGTTGTGATTCATAGTTAAGTGTTAACGCCTAATAACATGTCATACTTTCATTAATGGGCTTTATTGGTGATAGTGGCCCATTATAGCTTCTATCATGACATAGTTGCTCTAAGAGTGTTGTATATGGTGTTGTGAATCATAGTTTGGTGTTAACGCCCAATAACATGCCTTACTTTCATTAATGGGCCGTATTGGGCCTTGATCCGTGTTAGTGGCCCGTTATAGCCACTACCATATCATAGTTGCTCTAAGAAGGTTATATAGGAGTGTAGTGAGTCATAGTTAAGTGTTAACGCCCAATAACATGTCATAATTTCATTAATGGGCCGAATTGGGCCTTATTGGTGATAGTGGCTCATTATAGCTTCTATCATGACATAGTTGCTCTAAGAGGGTTGTATATGTGTGTTGTGGGTCATAGTTAGGTGTTAACGCCCAATAACATGCCTTACCTCATTAATGGGCCGTATTGGGCCTTGATCGGTGTTAGTGGCCCATTATAGCCTCTATCATATTATAGTTGCTCTAAGAGGGTTATATAGGAGTGTAGTAAGTCATAGTTAGGTATTAACGCCCAATAACATGTCATACTATCATTAACGGGTCGTATTGGGCCCGTATTTCTATTAGTGGCCCATTATAGCCTCTATCATGTCATAGTTGCTCTAAAAGGGTTATATAGGAGTGTAGTGAGTCATAGTTAAGTGTTAACGCCCAATAACATGTCATACTTTCATTAATGGGTCGTATTGGGCCTTATTGGTGATAGTGGCCCATTATAGCTTCTTTCATGACATAGTTGCTCTAAGAGTGTTGTATATGAGTGTTGTGAGTCATGGTTAGGTGTTAACGCCAAATAACAAGCCATACTTTCATTAATGAGCCGTATTGGGCCTGGATTTCTGTTAGTGGCCCATTATTGCCTCTATCATATTATAGTTGCTCTAAAAGGGTTTTACAGGAGTGTAGTGAGTCATACTTAAGTGTTAACGCCCAATAACATGTCATACTTTCATTAATGGGCCGTATTGGGCCTTGATTTCTGTTAGTGGCCCATTATAGCCTCTACCGTATCGTAGTTGCTCCAAAAAGGTTGTATAGGAGCGTTGTGAGTCATAGTTAAGTGTTAACGCCCAATAACATGTCATACTTTCACTAATGGGCCATATTCGGCCTTATGGGTGATAGTGGCCCATTATAGCTTCTATCATGACATAGTTGCTCTAAGAGGGTTGTATATGTGTGTTGTGGGTCATAGTTAGGTGTTAACGCCCAATAACATGCCTTACTTTCATTAATGGGTCGTATTTGGCCTTGATCGGTGTTAGTGGCCCATTATAGCCTTTATCATATTATAGTTGCTCCAAAAAGGTTGTATAGGAGCGTTGTGATTCATAGTTAAATGTTAACGCCCAATAACATGTCATACTTTCATTAATGGGCTTTATAGGTGATAGTGGCCCATTATAGCTTTTATCATGACAGTGTTGCTCTAAGAGTGTTGTATATGAGTGTTGTGAGTCATAGTTTGGTGTTAACGCCCAATAACATGCCTTACTTTCATTAATGGGCCGTATTGGGCCTTGATCCGTGTTAGTGGCCCGTTATAGCCACTACCATATCATAGTTGCTCTAAGAAGGTTATATAGGAGTGTAGTGAGTCATAGTTATGTGTTAACGCCCAATAACATGTCATACTTTCATTAATGGGCCGAATTGGGCCTTATTGGTGATAGTGGCTCATTATAGCTTCTATCATGACATAGTTGCTCTAAGAGGGTTGTATATGTGTGTTGTGGGTCATAGTTAGGTGTTAACGCCCAATAACATGCCTTACTTCATTAATGGGCCGTATTGGGCCTTGATCGGTGTTAGTGGCCCATTATAGCCTCTATCATATTATAGTTGCTCTAAGAGGGTTATATAGGAGTGTAGTAAGTCATAGTTAGGTATTAACGCCCAATAACATGTCATACTATCATTAACGGGTCGTATTGGGCCCGTATTTCTGTTAGTGGCCCATTATATCCTCTATCATGTCATAGTTGCTCTAAAAGAGTTATATAGGAGTGTAGTGAGTCATAGTTAAGTGTTAACGCCCAATAACATGTCATACTTTCATTAATGGGTCGTATTGGGCCTTATTGGTGATAGTGGCCCATTATAGCTTCTTTCATGACATTGTTGCTCTAAGAGTGTTGTATATGAGTGTTGTGAGTCATGGTTAGGTGTTAACGCCAAATAACAAGCCATACTTTCATTAATGAGCCGTATTGGGCCTGGATTTCTGTTAGTGGCCCATTATTGCCTCTATCATATTATAGTTGCTCTAAAAGGGTTATACAGGAGTGTAGTGAGTCATAGTTAAGTGTTAACGCCCAATAACATGTCATACTTTCATTAATGGGTCGTATTGGGCCTTATTGGTGATAGTGGCTCATTATAGCTTCTATCATGACATAGTTGCTCTAAGAGGGTTGTATATGTGTGTTGTGGGTCATAGTTAGGTGTTAACGCCCAATAACATGCCTTACCTCATTAATGGGCCGTATTGGGCCTTGATCGGTGTTAGTGGCCCATTATAGCCTCTATCATATTATAGTTGCTCTAAGAGGGTTATATAGGAGTGTAGTAAGTCATAGTTAGGTATTAACGCCCAATAACATGTCATACTATCATTAACGGGTCGTATTGGGCCCGTATTTCTATTAGTGGCCCATTATAGCCTCTATCATGTCATAGTTGCTCTAAAAGGGTTATATAGGAGTGTAGTGAGTCATAGTTAAGTGTTAACGCCCAATAACATGTCATACTTTCATTAATGGGTCGTATTGGGCCTTATTGGTGATAGTGGCCCATTATAGCTTCTTTCATGACATAGTTGCTCTAAGAGTGTTGTATATGAGTGTTGTGAGTCATGGTTAGGTGTTAACGCCAAATAACAAGCCATACTTTCATTAATGAGCCGTATTGGGCCTGGATTTCTGTTAGTGGCCCATTATTGCCTCTATCATATTATAGTTGCTCTAAAAGGGTTTTACAGGAGTGTAGTGAGTCATAGTTAAGTGTTAACGCCCAATAACATGTCATACTTTCATTAATGGGCCGTATTGGGCCTTGATTTCTGTTAGTGGCCCATTATAGCCTCTACCGTATCGTAGTTGCTCCAAAAAGGTTGTATAGGAGCGTTGTGAGTCATAGTTAAGTGTTAACGCCCAATAACATGTCATACTTTCACTAATGGGCCATATTCGGCCTTATGGGTGATAGTGGCCCATTATAGCTTCTATCATGACATAGTTGCTCTAAGAGGGTTGTATATGTGTGTTGTGGGTCATAGTTAGGTGTTAACGCCCAATAACATGCCTTACTTTCATTAATGGGTCGTATTTGGCCTTGATCGGTGTTAGTGGCCCATTATAGCCTTTATCATATTATAGTTGCTCCAAAAAGGTTGTATAGGAGCGTTGTGATTCATAGTTAAATGTTAACGCCCAATAACATGTCATACTTTCATTAATGGGCTTTATAGGTGATAGTGGCCCATTATAGCTTCTATCATGACAGTGTTGCTCTAAGAGTGTTGTATATGAGTGTTGTGAGTCATAGTTTGGTGTTAACGCCCAATAACATGCCTTACTTTCATTAATGGGCCGTATTGGGCCTTGATCCGTGTTAGTGGCCCGTTATAGCCACTACCATATCATAGTTGCTCTAAGAAGGTTATATAGGAGTGTAGTGAGTCATAGTTATGTGTTAACGCCCAATAACATGTCATACTTTCATTAATGGGCCGAATTGGGCCTTATTGGTGATAGTGGCTCATTATAGCTTCTATCATGACATAGTTGCTCTAAGAGGGTTGTATATGTGTGTTGTGGGTCATAGTTAGGTGTTAACGCCCAATAACATGCCTTACTTCATTAATGGGCCGTATTGGGCCTTGATCGGTGTTAGTGGCCCATTATAGCCTCTATCATATTATAGTTGCTCTAAGAGGGTTATATAGGAGTGTAGTAAGTCATAGTTAGGTATTAACGCCCAATAACATGTCATACTATCATTAACGGGTCGTATTGGGCCCGTATTTCTGTTAGTGGCCCATTATATCCTCTATCATGTCATAGTTGCTCTAAAAGAGTTATATAGGAGTGTAGTGAGTCATAGTTAAGTGTTAACGCCCAATAACATGTCATACTTTCATTAATGGGTCGTATTGGGCCTTATTGGTGATAGTGGCCCATTATAGCTTCTTTCATGACATTGTTGCTCTAAGAGTGTTGTATATGAGTGTTGTGAGTCATGGTTAGGTGTTAACGCCAAATAACAAGCCATACTTTCATTAATGAGCCGTATTGGGCCTGGATTTCTGTTAGTGTCCCATTATTGCCTCTATCATATTATAGTTGCTCTAAAAGGGTTATACAGGAGTGTAGTGAGTCATAGTTAAGTGTTAACGCCCAATAACATGTCATACTTTCATTAATGGGCCGTATTGGGCCTTGATTTCTGTTAGTGGCCCATTATATCCTCTACCGTATCATAGTTGCTCCAAAAAGGTTGTATAGGAGCGTTGTGAGTCATAGTTAAGTGTTAACGCCCAATAACATGTCATACTTTCACTAATGGGCCATATTCGGCCTTATGGGTGATAGTGGCCCATTATAGCTTCTATCATGACATAGTTGCTCTAAGAGGGTTGTATATGTGTGTTGTGGGTCATAGTTAGGTGTTAACGCCCAATAACATGCCTTACTTTCATTAATGGGTCGTATTTGGCCTTGATCGGTGTTAGTGGCCCATTATAGCCTTTATCATATTATAGTTGCTCCAAAAAGGTTGTATAGGAGCGTTGTGATTCATAGTTAAATGTTAACGCCCAATAACATGTCATACTTTCATTAATGGGCTTTATTGGTGATAGTGGCCCATTATAGCTTCTATCATGACAGTGTTGCTCTAAGAGTGTTGTATATGAGTGTTGTGAGTCATAGTTTGGTGTTAACGCCCAATAACATGCCTTACTTTCATTAATGGGCCGTATTGGGCCTTGATCCGTGTTAGTGGCCCGTTATAGCCACTACCATATCATAGTTGCTCTAAGAAGGTTATATAGGAGTGTAGTGAGTCATAGTTAAGTGTTAACGCCCAATAACATGTCATACTTTCATTAATGGGCCGAATTGGGCCTTATTGGTGATAGTGGCTCATTATAGCTTCTATCATGACATAGTTGCTCTAAGAGGGTTGTATATGTGTGTTGTGGGTCATAGTTAGGTGTTAACGCCCAATAACATGCCTTACTTCATTAATGGGCCGTAATGGGCCTTGATCGGTGTTAGTGGCCCATTATAGCCTCTATCATATTATAGTTGCTCTAAGAGGGTTATATAGGAGTGTAGTAAGTGATAGTTAGGTATTAACGCCCAATAACATGTCATACTATCATTAACGGGTCGTATTGGGCCCGTATTTCTGTTAGTGGCCCATTATAGCCTCTATCATGTCATAGTTGCTCTAAAAGGGTTATATAGGAGTGTAGTGAGTCATAGTTAAGTGTTAACGCCCAATAACATGTCATACTTTCATTAATGGGCCGTATTGGGCCTTCATTTCTGTTAGTGGCCCATTATAGCCTCTACTGTATCATAGTTGCTCCAAAAAGGTTGTATAGGAGCGTTGTGAGTCATAGTTAAGTGTTAACGCCCAATAACATGTCATACTTTCACTAATGGGCCATATTCGGCCTTATGGGTGATAGTGGCCTATTATAGCTTCTATCATGACATAGTTGCTCTAAGAGGGTTGTATATGTGTGTTGTGGGTCATAGTTAGGTGTTAACGCCCAATAACATGCCTTACTTTCATTAATGGGTCGTATTTGGCCTTGATCGGTGTTAGTGGCCCATTATAGCCGTTATCATATTATAGTTGCTCCAAAAAGGTTGTATAGGAGCGTTGTGATTCATAGTTAAATGTTGACGCCCAATAACATGTCATACTTTCATTAATGGGCTTTATTGGTGATAGTGGCCCATTATAGCTTCTATCATGACAGTGTTGCTCTAAGAGTGTTGCATATGAGTGTTGTGAGTCATAGTTTGGTGTTAACGCCCAATAACATGCCTTACTTTCATTAATGGGTCGTATTGGGCCTTGATCCGTGTTAGTGGCCCGTTATAGCCACTACCATATCATAGTTGCTCTAAGAAGGTTATATAGGAGTGTAGTGAGTCATAGTTATGTGTTAACGCCCAATAACATGTCATACTTTCATTAATGGGCCGAATTGGGCCTTATTGGTGATAGTGGCTCATTATAGCTTCTATCATGACATAGTTGCTCTAAGAGGGTTGTATATGTGTGTTGTGGGTCATAGTTAGGTGTTAACGCCCAATAACATGCCTTACTTCATTAATGGGCCGTATTGGGCCTTGATCGGTGTTAGTGGCCCATTATAGCCTCTATCATATTATAGTTGCTCTAAGAGGGTTATATAGGAGTGTAGTAAGTCATAGTTAGGTATTAACGCCCAATAACATGTCATACTATCATTAACGGGTCGTATTGGGCCCGTATTTCTGTTAGTGGCCTATTATATCCTCTATCATGTCATAGTTGCTCTAAAAGAGTTATATAGGAGTGTAGTGAGTCATAGTTAAGTGTTAACGCCCAATAACATGTCATACTTTCATTAATGGGTCGTATTGGGCCTTATTGGTGATAGTGGCCCATTATAGCTTCTTTCATGACATAGT
This sequence comes from Smallanthus sonchifolius, assembly GCA_023525975.1. Lineage (NCBI taxonomy): Eukaryota > Viridiplantae > Streptophyta > Magnoliopsida > Asterales > Asteraceae > Smallanthus > Smallanthus sonchifolius. Next base: position 255,316 of record JAKNSE010000179.1, read on the forward strand.
TGCTCTAAGAGTGTTGTATATGAGTGTTGTGAGTCATGGTTAGGTGTTAACGCCAAATAACAAGCCATACTTTCATTAATGAGCCGTATTGGGCCTGGATTTCTGTTAGTGGCCCATTATTGCCTCTATCATATTATAGTTGCTCTAAAAGGGTTACACAGGAGTGTAGTGAGTCATAGTTAAGTGTTAACGCCCAATAACATGTCATACTTTCATTAATGGGCCGTATTGGGCCTTGATTTCTGTTAGTGGCCCATTATAGCCTCTACCGTATCATAGTTGCTCCAAAAAGGTTGTATAGGAGCGTTGTGAGTCATAGTTAAGTGTTAACGCCCAATAACATGTCATACTTTCACTAATGGGCCATATTCGGCCTTATGGGTGATAGTGGCCCATTTTAGCTTCTATCATGACATAGTTGCTCTAAGATGGTTGTATATGTGTGTTGTAGGTCATAGTTAGGTGTTAACGCCCAATAACATGCCTTACTTTCATTAATGGGTCGTATTTCGCCATGATCGGTGTTAGTGGCCCATTATAGCCTTTATCATATTATAGTTGCTCCAAAAAGGTTGTATAGGAGCGTTGTGATTCATAGTTAAGTGTTAACGCCTAATAACAAGTCATACTTTCATTAATGGGCTTTATTGGTGATAGTGGCCCAGTATAGCTTCTATCATGACATAGTTGCTCTAAGAGTGTTGTATATGGTGTTGTGAATCATAGTTTGGTGTTAATGCCCAATAACATGCCTTACTTTCATTGATGGGCCGTATTGGGCCTTGATCCGTGTTAGTGGCCCGTTATAGCCACTACCATATCATAGTTGCTCTAAGAAGGTTATATAGGAGTGTAGTGAGTCATAGTTAAGTGTTAACGCCCAATAACATGTCATAATTTCATTAATGGGCCGAATTGGGCCTTATTGGTGATAGTGGCTCATTATAGCTTCTATCATGACATAGTTGCTCTAAGAGGGTTGTATATGTGTGTTGTGGGTCATAGTTAGGTGTTAACGCCCAATAACATGCCATACCTCATTAATGGGCCGTATTGGGCCTTGATCGGTGTTAGTGGCCCATTATATCCTCGATCACATTATAGTTGCTCTAAGAGGGTTATATAGGAGTGTAGTAAGTCATAGTTAGGTATTAACGCCCAATAACATGTCATACTATCATTAACGGGTCGTATTGGGCCCGTATTTCTATTAGTGGCCCATTATAGCCTCTTTCATGTCATAGTTGCTCTAAAAGGGTTATATAGGAGTGTAGTGAGTCATAGTTAAGTGTTAACGCCCAATAACATGTCATACTTTCATTAATGGGTCGTATTGGGCCTTATTGGTGATAGTGGCCCATTATAGCTTCTTTCATGACATAGTTGCTCTAAGAGTGTTGTATATGAGTGTTGTGAGTCATGGTTAGGTGTTTACGCCAAATAACAAGCCATACTTTCATTAATGAGCCGTATTGGGCCTGGATTTCAGTTAGTGGCCCATTATTGCCTCTATCATATTATAGTTGCTCTAAAAGGGTTATACAGGAGTGTAGTGAGTCATAGTTAAGTGTTAACGCCCAATAACATGTCATACTTTCATTAATGGGCCGTATTGGGCCTTGATTTCTGTTAGTGGCCCATTATAGCCTCTACCGTATCATAGTTGCTCCAAAAAGGTTGTATAGGAGCGTTGTGAGTCATAGTTAAGTGTTAACGCCCAATAACATGTCATACTTTCACTAATGGGCCATATTCGGCCTTATGGGTGATAGTGGCCCATTATAGCTTCTATCATGACATAGTTGCTCTAAGATGGTTGTATATGTGTGTTGTGGGTCATAGTTAGGTGTTAACGCCCAATAACATGCCTTACTTTCATTAATGGGTCGTATTTGGCCTTGATCGGTGTTAGTGGCCCATTATACCCTTTATCATATTATAGTTGCTCCAAAAAGGTTGTATAGGAGCGTTGTGATTCATAGTTAAGTGTTAACGCCTAATAACATATCATACTTTCATTAATGGGCTTTATTGGTGATAGTGGCCCATTATAGCTTCTATCATGACATAGTTGCTCTAAGAGTGTTGTATATGGTGTTGTGAGTCATAGTTTGGTGTTAACGCCCAATAACATGCCTTACTTTCATTAATGGGCCGTATTGGGCCTTGATCCGTGTTAGTGGCCCGTTATAGCCACTACCATATCGTAGTTGCTCTAAGAAGGTTATATAGGAGTGTAGTGAGTCATAGTTAAGTGTTAACGCCCAATAACATGTCATACTTTCATTAATGGGCCGAATTGGGCCTTATTGGTGATAGTGGCTCATTATAGCTTCTATCATGACATAGTTGCTCTAAGAGGGTTGTATATGTGTGTTGTGGGTCATAGTTAGGTGTTAACGCCCAATAACATGCCTTACTTCATTAATGGGCCGTATTGGGCCTTGATCGGTGTTAGTGGCCCATTATAGCCTCTATCATATTATAGTTGCTCTAAGAGGGTTATATAGGAGTGTAGTAAGTGATAGTTAGGTATTAACGCCCAATAACATGTCATACTATCATTAACGGGTCGTATTGGGCCCGTATTTCTGTTACTGGCCCATTATAGCCTCTATCATGTCATAGTTGCTCTAAAAGGGTTATATAGGAGTGTAGTGAGTCATAGTTAAGTGTTAACGCCCAATAACATGTCATACTTTCATTAATGGGTCGTATTGGGCCTTATTGGTGATAGTGGCCCATTATAGCTTCTTTCATGACATAGTTGCTCTAAAAGTGTTGTATATGAGTGTTGTGAGTCATGGTTAGGTGTTAACGCCAAATAACAAGCCATACTTTCATTAATGAGCCGTATTGGGCCTGGATTTCTGTTAGTGGCCCATTATTGCCTCTATCATATTATAGTTGCTCTAAAAGGGTTATACAGGATTGTAGTGAGTCATAGTTAAGTGTTAACGCCCAATAACATGTCATACTTTCATTAATGGGCCGTATTGGGCCTTGATTTCTGTTAGTGGCCCATTATAGCCTCTACCGTATCATAGTTGCTCCAAAAAGGTTGTATAGGAGCGTTGTGAGTCATAGTTAAGTGTTAACGCCCAATAACATGTCATACTTTCACTAATGGGCCATATTCGGCCTTATGGGTGATAGTGGCCCATTATAGCTTCTATCATGACATAGTTGCTCTAAGAGGGTTGTATATGTGTGTTGTGGGTCATAGTTAGGTGTTAACGCCCAATAACATGCCTTACTTTCATTAATGGGTCGTATTTGTTTTTGATTGGTGTTAGTGGCCTATTATAGCCTTTATCATATTATAGTTGCTCCAAAAAGGTTGTATAGGAGCGTTGTGATTCATAGTTAAGTGTTAACGCCCAATAACATGTCATACTTTCATTAATAGGCTTTATTGGTGATAGTGGCCCATTATAGCTTCTATCATGACAGTGTTGCTCTAAGAGAGTTGTATATGGTGTTGTGAGTCATAGTTTGGTGTTAACGCCCAATAACATGCCTTACTTTCATTAATGGGCCGTATTGGGCCTTGATCCGTGTTAGTGGCCCGTTATAGCCACTAACATATCATAGTTGCTCTAAGAAGGTTATATAGGAGTGTAGTGAGTCATAGTTAAGTGTTAACGCCCAATAACATGTCATACTTTCATTAATGGGCCGAATTGGGCCTTATTGGTGATAGTGGCTCATTATAGCTTCTATCATGACATGGTTGCTCTAAGAGGGTTGTATATGTGTGTTGTGGGTCATAGTTAGGTGTTAACACCCAATAACATGCCTTACTTCATTAATGGGCCGTATTGGGCCTTGATCGGTGTTAGTGGCCCATTATATCCTCTATCATATTATAGTTGCTCTAAGAGGGTTATATAGGAGTGTAGTAAGTGATAGTTAGGTATTAACGCCCAATAACATGTCATACTATCATTAACGGGTCGTATTGGGCCCGTATTTCTGTTAGTGGCCCATTATAGCCTCTATCATGTCATAGTTGCTCTAAAAGGGTTATATAGGAGTGAAGTGAGTCATAGTTAAGTGTTAACGCCCAATAACATGTCATACTTTCATTAATGGGTCGTATTGGGCCTTATTGGTGATAGTGGCCCATTATAGCTTCTTTCATGACATAGTTGCTCTAAGAGTGTTGTATATGAGTGTTGTGAGTCATGGTTAGGTGTTAACGCCAAATAACAAGCCATACTTTCATTAATGAGCCGTAATGGGCCTAGATTTCTGTTAGTGGCCCATTATTGCCTCTATCATATTATAGTTGCTCTAAAAGGGTTATACAGGAGTGTAGTGAGTCATAGTTAAGTGTTAACGCCCAATAACATGTCATACTTTCATTAATGGGCCGTATTGGGCCTTGATTTCTGTTAGTGGCCCAATATAGCCTCTACCGTATCATAGTTTCTCCAAAAAGGTTGTATAGGAGCGTTGTGAGTCATAGTTAAGTGTTAACGCCCAATAACATGTCATACTTTCACTAATGGGCCATATTCGGCCTTATGGGTGATAGTGGCCCATTATAGCTTCTATCATGACATAGTTGCTCTAAGATGGTTGTATATGTGTGTTGTGGGTCATAGTTAGGTGTTAACGCCCAATAACATGCCTTACTTTCATTAATGGGTCGTATTTGGCCTTGATCGGTGTTAGTGGCCCATTATAGCCTTTATCATATTATAGTTGCTCCAAAAAGGTTGTATAGGAGCGTTGTGATTCATAGTTAAGTGTTAACGCCCAATAACATGTCATACTTTCATTAATGGGCTTTATTGGTGATAGTGGCCCATTATAGCTTCTATCATGACAGTGTTGCTCTAAGAGTGTTGTATATGGTGTTGTGAGTCATAGTTTGGTGTTAACGCCCAATAACATGCCTTACTTTCATTAATGGGCCGTATTGGGCCTTGATCCGTGTTAGTGGCCCGTTATAGCCACTACCATATCATAGTTGCTCTAAGAAGGTTATATAGGAGTGTAGTGAGTCATAGTTAAGTGTTAACGCCCAATAACATGTCATACTTTCATTAATGGGCCGAATTGGGCCTTATTGGTGATAGTGGCTCATTATAGCTTCTATCATGACATGGTTGCTCTAAGAGGGTTGTATATGTGTGTTGTGGGTCATAGTTAGGTGTTAACACCCAATAACATGCCTTACTTCATTAATGGGCCGTATTGGGCCTTGATCGGTGTTAGTGGCCCATTATATCCTCTATCATATTATAGTTGCTCTAAGAGGGTTATATAGGAGTGTAGTAAGTGATAGTTAGGTATTAACGCCCAATAACATGTCATACTATCATTAACGGGTCGTATTGGGCCCGTATTTCTGTTAGTGGCCCATTATAGCCTCTATCATGTCATAGTTGCTCTAAAAGGGTTATATAGGAGTGAAGTGAGTCATAGTTAAGTGTTAACGCCCAATAACATGTCATACTTTCATTAATGGGTCGTATTGGGCCTTATTGGTGATAGTGGCCCATTATAGCTTCTTTCATGACATAGTTGCTCTAAGAGTGTTGTATATGAGTGTTGTGAGTCATGGTTAGGTGTTAACGCCAAATAACAAGCCATACTTTCATTAATGAGCCGTAATGGGCCTAGATTTCTGTTAGTGGCCCATTATTGCCTCTATCATATTATAGTTGCTCTAAAAGGGTTATACAGGAGTGTAGTGAGTCATAGTTAAGTGTTAACGCCCAATAACATGTCATACTTTCATTAATGGGCCGTATTGGGCCTTGATTTCTGTTAGTGGCCCAATATAGCCTCTACCGTATCATAGTTTCTCCAAAAAGGTTGTATAGGAGCGTTGTGAGTCATAGTTAAGTGTTAACGCCCAATAACATGTCATACTTTCACTAATGGGCCATATTCGGCCTTATGGGTGATAGTGGCCCATTATAGCTTCTATCATGACATAGTTGCTCTAAGATGGTTGTATATGTGTGTTGTGGGTCATAGTTAGGTGTTAACGCCCAATAACATGCCTTACTTTCATTAATGGGTCGTATTTGGCCTTGATCGGTGTTAGTGGCCCATTATAGCCTTTATCATATTATAGTTGCTCCAAAAAGGTTGTATAGGAGCGTTGTGATTCATAGTTAAGTGTTAACGCCCAATAACATGTCATACTTTCATTAATGGGCTTTATTGGTGATAGTGGCCCATTATAGCTTCTATCATGACAGTGTTGCTCTAAGAGTGTTGTATATGGTGTTGTGAGTCATAGTTTGGTGTTAACGCCCAATAACATGCCTTACTTTCATTAATGGGCCGTATTGGGCCTTGATCCGTGTTAGTGGCCCGTTATAGCCACTACCATATCATAGTTGCTCTAAGAAGGTTATATAGGAGTGTAGTGAGTCATAGTTAAGTGTTAACGCCCAATAACATGTCATACTTTCATTAATGGGCCGAATTGGGCCTTATTGGTGATAGTGGCTCATTATAGCTTCTATCATGACATAGTTGCTCTAAGAGGGTTGTATATGTGTGTTGTGGGTCATAGTTAGGTGTTAACGCCCAATAACATGCCTTACTTCATTAATGGGCCGTATTGGGCCTTGATCGGTGTTAGTGGCCCATTATAACCTCTATCATATTATATTTGCTCTAAGAGGGTTATATAGGAGTGTAGTAAGTGATAGTTAGGTATTAACGCCCAATAACATGTCATACTATCATTAACGGGTCGTATTGGGCCCGTATTTCTGTTAGTGGCCCATTATAGCCTCTATCATGTCATAGTTGCTCTAAAAGGGTTATATAGGAGTGTAGTGAGTCATAGTTAAGTGTTAACGCCCAATAACATGTCATACTTTCATTAATGGGTCGTATTGGGCCTTATTGGTGATAGTGGCCCATTATAGCTTCTTTCATGACATAGTTGCTCTAAGAGTGTTGTAGGTCCCGGGAGCCTCGTCACGCAGCGGATAATAACACGATCTGTTCTGCGATTTGTGTGGGAACAAAGAGACTAGACAGAGAAACACGAACAAAGATAAAAGACGATGAAACGAAACGTAATCCATAACAAAGAAGTCATCCCGTATTACAGACTACATACCGAAGGAACACACATCTCTCATCTAAGCTCACGGTCCAGGGGTCGGGAGAGCTCTTCCCGACCCGAATAAACCTAGTTCCAGAGTTCCACCTACAAATGAAGACAAGTCTTCTATTTATAGGGGCAGGAACACTTCCTGCGTACTTGACAAGTACGCAAGGCAAAAGCCTTGGGTACTTACTAAGTACGCATGGTTTGGTCATGCGTACTTGACAAGTACGCAAGGCAAAAGCCTTGCGTACTTACTAAGTACGCAGGACCAAACTGGTGTGCGGGCTAAGTACTCAGGAACACCCTCCCGCGTACTAGCCACGTACACCGATACATAGAATTTAATCTATAGTTACAAAACATGCATCTACAAACTCCCTCTTAACTATAGCATCAAATTCTATCTATCACTAACACTGATAATCATCAGTTTACAAAGAATGTCCTAACAGACTCCCTCTAAACTAATGACATCAAGTGTCATCTGGCGAGACTTGATCTTTCTTCTAGCATTCCACTTGAGATCTTCAAATCTTCAAACTTCAGTCTTCAGTTGCCGAGTGATGACAAACCCGACTCCCTCAAACTGTAGCTTTCATTGTAGACCAAACCAAGTGCTTCAATAAGAACCAACTAACCCAACACAACTCATTGTAGTTCATCCTCTCAGCAGTAGCAACCTCCACCCTGACTTATAACTCTGAGTCTGACAATGTCTTCCTAACCAGGTGACAATAGTAGACTAAGACAACTCCAAATCAGCTGGCATATGATAGAGAGTTTGAGTTTCCAATAACGTGCATCAAACTAATCAGCTCCCATAGGAATTCCAGTAAGATAAACTTAAGTCTACAACCAGATGTGTCCAACTCTATCCTGTATCTTCACGAGTCAACCAAATTCCCGAAGACGTTCATTTCCAATATCCCCTTTCAGGTTAAGCTCCATCTGACTAGACCAGAAACAGGGGTATGTTTCCTATCCCATCGGCCAATGGTAAAAGGTTCCATCTTCAACTAATAATCCAACGAATATCCAGCTTCATCTTGAAGACACATGATAGAATCAAACACGATAAATATAGTTTACACGAGAAATCACGGTTGAGATCCATGTTACGTCAAAGAGGTATATATATAGGAAGTACCAACGGCTTTTCCACCACCTTTTTAATGTCTCATGAATACATCCCCCTCATTTCTCTGTAAACTATGACCAGCTTCATCACCACTTCACTCAAATCCTCAAAAAGCACAACTAGCCAACTCCAGGATTTTATTCTTTATTCCTTTGCAAAGATCCAAAACAGCAAATCCTTGGGTTCAAGTTGTTCCAGTATTCATCCCCTATTAAAGAAGTATCCGAGGACACTTGTAGCCTACATATTCAGGTTTGAATACCTAAACAAGATGATTCTTTTTCCGAAAGACCCAAAGCAGCCACATCTTCACAAATAGAACGAGACCTTTAGCCGATGACGACCCAATTGCTCCCATTAGTTCAGCATTCATACCCTATTAAATAAGTATCCCGGATACTCGTAGCCTACATTTTCAGGTATGGACCCTTAAACAATGTATGACAAGTGGTATCATCCAACAAAAATCTCGTTCGTGTTTCGCCAAGCCACATCGTATGCAAATTCTGGTCCGGAAAAACCAAAATTACTATCTTCTCAAGAATGGGCCGAAACACGCGTACAAATGATCACACAAGATTTTGGACAAGGAAGGTTTTCCCGCCAAAAAACTCTTTTTTTTTTTTTTTTGAATCCCAGATGCTAGACCATGCGTACTTAGTAAATACGCATATGTAGGGTGTTGCTGCGTATTTAGTAAGTTCGCAGAGCCAAGTACTCATGCGTACTTGCTAAGTGCGCAGAGAAATACTCTTGCGTACTTAGCTAAGTACGCAGGTCACTTCTCATGCGTACTTACTAAGTACGCAGGGCTAACCCATGCGTACTTAGCAAATACGCAGAAAAGGTGATTCTGCGTACTTGTTCAGTACAGCAGTGTTCTTGACGGATCTTGAGGAGAATGCTCGAAACGTGACGGATCTGAGAAATTAATGCTTCCAAAAGCTTCGAAAACATCATCTAACAAACCCTTAGCCTTCCAAACACCAAATGAAGTGATAACAAACTCGATTTTAAGGATTTTAGGTTACGAACTCGTTTTGCTCAAAACCCTAAAAAATTGAAACTGGAACACAAATCAACGAACACCGAGGCTCTGATACCACTTGTAGGTCCCGGGAGCCTCGTCGCGCAGCGGATAATAACACGATCTGTTCTGCGATTTGTGTGGGAACAACGAAACGAAGTAGATAAACAAGAACAAAGACAAAAGACGATGAAACGAAACGTAATCCATAACAAAGAAGTCATCCCGTATTACAGACTACATACCGAAGGAACACACATCTCTCATCTAAGCTCACGGTCCAGGGGTCGGGAGAGCTCTTCCCGACCCGGATAAACCTAGTTCCAGAGTTCCACCTACAAATGAAGACAAGTCTTCTATTTATAGGGGCAGGAACACTTCCTGCGTACTTGACAAGTACGCAAGGCAAAAGCCTTGCGTAACTTACTAAGTACGCATGGTTTGGTCATGCGTACTTGACAAGTACGCAACGCAAAAGCCTTGCGTACTTACTAAGTACGCAGGACCAAACTGGTGTGCGGGCTAAGTACTCAGGAACACCCTCCCGCGTACTAGCCACGTACACCGATACATAGAATTTAATCTATAGTTACAAAAACATGCATCTACAAGTGTTGTATATGAGTGTTGTGAGTCATGGTTAGGTGTTAAGGCCAAATAACAAGCCATACTTTCATTAATGAGCCGTATTGGGCCTGGATTTTTGTTAGTGGCCCATTATTGCCTCTATCATATTATAGTTGCTCTAAAAGGGTTATACAGGAGTGTAGTGAGTCATAGTTAAGTGTTAACGCCCAATAACATGTCATACTTTCATTAATGGGCCGTATTGGGCCTTGATTTCTGTTAGTGGCCCATTATAGCCTCTACTGTATCATAGTTGCTCCAAAAAGGTTGTATAGGAGCGTTGTGAGTCATAGTTAAGTGTTAACGCCCAATAACATGTCATACTATCACTAATGGGCCATATTCGGCCTTATGGGTGATAGTGGCCCATTATAGCTTCTATCATGACATAGTTGCTCTAAGAGGGTTGTATATGTGTGTTGTGGGTCATAGTTAGGTGTTAACGCCCAATAACATGCCTTACTTTCATTAATGGGTTGTATTTGGCCTTGATCGGTGTTAGTGGCCCATTATAGCCTTTATCATATTATAGTTGCTCTAAAAAGGTTGTATAGGAGCGTTGTGATTCATAGTTAAGTGTTAACGCCCAATAACATGTCATACTTTCATTAATGTGCTTTATTGGTGATAGTGGCCCATTATAGCTTCTATCATGACAGTGTTTCTCTAAGAGTGTTGTATATGGTGTTGTGAGTCATAGTTTGGTGTTAACGCCCAATAACATGCCTTACTTTCATTAATGGGCCGTATTTGGCCTTGATCCGTGTTAGTGGCCCGTTATAGCCACTACCATATCATAGTTGCTCTAAGAAGGTTATATAGGAGTGTAGTGAGTCATAGTTAAGTGTTAACGCCCAATAACATGTCATACTTTCATTAATGGGCCGAATTGGGCCTTATTGGTGATAGTGGCTCATTATAGCTTCTATCATGACATAGTTGCTCTAAGAGGGTTGTATATGTGTGTTGTGGGTCATAGTTAGGTGTTAACACCCAATAACATGCCTTACTTCATTAATGGGCCGTATTTGGCCTTGATCGGTGTTAGTGGCCCATTATAGCCTTTATCATATTATAGTTGCTCCAAAAAGGTTGTATAGGAGCGTTGTGATTCATAGTTAAGTGTTAACGCCTAATAACATGTCATACTTTCATTAATGGGCTTTATTGGTGATAGTGGCCCATTATAGCTTCTATCATGACATAGTTGATCTAAGAGTGTTGTATATGGTGTTGTGAGTCATAGTTTGGTGTTAACGCCCAATAACATGCCTTACTTTCATTAATGGGCTGTATTGGGCCTTGATCCGTGTTAGTGGCCCGTTATAGCCACTACCATATCATAGTTGCTCTAAGAAGGTTATATAGGAGTGTAGTGAGTCATAGTTAAGTGTTAACGCCCAATAACATGTCATACTTTCATTAATGGGCCGAATTGGGCCTTATTGGTGATAGTGGCTCATTATAGCTTCTATCATGACATAGTTGCTCTAAGAGGGTTGTATATGTGAGTTGTGGGTCATAGTTAGGTGTTAACGCCCAATAACATGCCTTACTTCATTAATGGGCCGTATTGGGCCTTGATCGGTGTTAGTGGCCCATTATAGCCTCTATCATATTATAGTTGCTCTAAGAGGGTTATATAGGAGTGTAGTAAGTGATAGTTAGGTATTAACGCCCAATAACATGTAATACTATCCTTAACGGGTCGTATTGGGCCCGTATTTCTGTTAGTGGCCCATTATAGCCTCTATCATGTCATAGTTGCTCTAAAAGGGTTATATAGGAGTGTAGTGAGTCATAGTTAAGTGTTAACGCCCAATAACATGTCATACTTTCATTAATGGGTCGTATTGGGCCTTATTGGTGATAGTGGCCCATTATAGCTTCTTTCATGACATAGTTGCTCTAAGAGTGTTGTATATGAGTGTTGTGAGTCATGGTTAGGTGTTAACGCCAAATAACAAGCCATACTTTCATTAATGAGCCGTATTGGGCCTGGATTTCTGTTAGTGGCCCATTATTGCCTCTATCATATTATAGTTGCTCTAAAAGGGTTATACTGGAGTGTAGTGAGTCATAGTTAAGTGTTAACGCCCAATAACAATTCATACATTCATTAATGGGCCGTATTGGGCCTTGATTTCTGTTAGTGGCCCATTATAGCCTCTACCGTATCATAGTTTCTCCAAAAAGGTTGTATAGGAGCGTTGTGAGTCATAGTTAAGTGTTAACGCCCAATAACATGTCATACTTTCACTAATGGGCCATATTCGGCCTTATGGGTGATAGTGGAGCATTATAGCTTCTATCATGACATAGTTGCTCTAAGATGGTTGTATTTGTGTGTTGTGGGTCATAGTTAGGTGTTAACGCCCAATAACATGCCTTACTTTCATTAATGGGTCGTATTTGGCCTTGATCGGTGTTAGTGGCCCATTATAGCCTTTATCATATTATAGTTGCTCCAAAAAGGTTGTATAGGAGCGTTGTGATTCATAGTTAAGTGTTAACGCCTAATAACATGTCATACTTTCATTAATAGGCTTTATTGGTGATAGTGGCCCATTATAGCTTCTATCATGACAGTGTTGCTCTAAGAGTGTTGTATATGGTGTTGTGAGTCATAGTTTGGTGTTAACGCCCAATAACATGCCTTACTTTCATTAATGGGCTGTATTGGGCCTTGATCCATGTTAGTGGCCCGTTATAGCCACTACCATATCATAGTTGCTCTAAGAAGGTTATATAGGAGTGTAGTGAGTCATAGTTAAGTGTTAACGCCCAATAACATGTCATACTTTCATTAATGGGCCGAATTGGGCCTTATTGGTGATAGTGGCTCATTATAGCTTCTATCATGACATAGTTGCTCTAAGAGGGTTGTATATGTGTGTTGTGGGTCATAGTTAGGTGTTAACGCCCAATAACATGCCTTACTTCATTAATGGGCCGTATTGGGCCTTGATCGGTGTTAGTGGCCCATTATTGCCTCTATCATATTATAGTTGCTCTAAGAGGGTTATATAGGAGTGTAGTAAGTGATAGTTAGGTATTAACGCCCAATAACATGTCATACTATCATTAACGGGTCGTATTGGGCCCGTATTTCTGTTAGTGGCCCATTATAGCCTCTATCATGTCATAGTTGCTCTAAAAGGGTTATATAGGAGTGTAGTGAGTCATAGTTAAGTGTTAACGCCCAATAACATGTCATACTTTCATTAATGGGTCGTATTGGGCCTTATTGGTGATAGTGGCCCATTATAGCTTCTTTCATGACATAGTTGCTCTAAGAGTGTTGTATATGAGTGTTGTGAGTCATGGTTAGGTGTTAACGCCAAATAACAAGCCGTACTTTCATTAATGAGACGTATTGGGCCTGGATTTCTGTTAGTGGCCCATTATTGCCTCTATCATATTATAGTTGCTCTAAAAGGGTTATACAGGAGTGTAGTGAGTCATAGTTAAGTGTTAACGCCCAATAACATGTCATACTTTCATTAATGGGCCGTATTGGGCCTTGATTTCTGTTAGTGGCCCATTATAGCCTCTACTGTATCATAGTTGCTCCAAAAAGGTTGTATAGGAGCGTTGTGAGTCATAGTTAAGTGTTAACGCCCAATAACATGTCATACTTTCACTAATGGGCCATATTCAGCCTTATGGGTGATAGTGGCCCATTATAGCTTCTATCATGACATAGTTGCTCTAAGAGGGTTGTATATGTGTGTTGTGGGTCATAGTTAGGTGTTAACGCCCAATAACATGCCTTACTTTCATTAATGGGTCGTATTTGGCCTTGATCGGTGTTAGTGGCCCATTATAGCCTTTATCATATTATAGTTGCTCCAAAAAGGTTGTATAGGAGCGTTGTGATTCATAGTTAAGTGTTAACGCCCAATAACATGTCATACTTTAATTAATGGGCTTTATTGGTGATAGTGGCCCATTATAACTTCTATCATGACAGTGTTGCTCTAAGAGTGTTGTATATGGTGTTGTGAGTCATAGTTTGGTGTTAACGCCCAATAAGATGCCTTACTTTCATTAATGGGCCGTATTGGGCCTTGATCCGTGTTAGTGGCCCGTTATTGCCACTACCATATCATAGTTGCTCTAAGAAGGTTATATAGGAGTGTAGTGAGTCATAGTTAAGTGTTAACGCCCAATAACATGTCATACTTTCATTAATGGGCCGAATTGGGCCTTGATTTCTGTTAGTGGCCCATTATAGCCTCTACTGTATCATAGTTGCTCCAAAAAGGTTGTATAGGAGCGTTTTTTGTCATAGTTAAGTGTTAACGCCCAATAACATGTCATACTTTCACTAATGGGCCATATTCGGCCTTATGGGTGATAGTGGAGCATTATAGCTTCTATCATGACATAGTTGCTCTAAGATGGTTGTATATGTGTGTTGTGGGTCATAGTTAGGTGTTAACGCCCAATAACATGCCTTACTTTCATTAATGGGTCGTATTTGGCCTTGATCGGTGTTAGTGGCCCATTATAGCCTTTATCATATTATAGTTGCTCCAAAAAGGTTGTATAGGAGCGTTGTGATTCATAGTTAAGTGTTAACGCCTAATAACATGTCATACTTTCATTAATAGGCTTTATTGGTGATAGTGGCCCATTATAGCTTCTATCATGACAGTGTTGCTCTAAGAGTGTTGTATATGGTGTTGTGAGTCATAGTTTGGTGTTAACGCCCAATAACATGCCTTACTTTCATTAATGGGCCGTATTGGGCCTTGATCCGTGTTAGTGGCCCGTTATAGCCACTACCATATCATAGTTGCTCTAAGAAGGTTATATAGGAGTGTAGTGAGTCATAGTTAAGTGTTAACGCCCAATAACATGTCATACTTTCTTTAATGGGCCGAATTGGGCCTTATTGGTGATAGTGGCTCATTATAGCTTCTATCATGACATAGTTGCTCTAAGAGGGTTGTATATGTGTGTTGTGGGTCATAGTTAGGTGTTAACGCCCAATAACATGCCTTACTTCATTAATGGGCCGTATTGGGCCTTGATCGATGTTAGTGGCCCATTATAGCCTCTATCATATTATAGTTGCTCTAAGAGGGTTATATAGGAGTGTAGTAAGTCATAGTTAGGTATTAACGCCCAATAACATGTCATACTATCATTAACGGGTCGTATTGGGCCCGTATTTCTGTTAGTGGCCCATTATAGCCTCTATCATGTCATAGTTGCTCTAAAAGGGTTATATAGGAGTGTAGTGAGTCATAGTTAAGTGTTAACGCCCAATAACATGTCATACTTTCATTAATGGGTCGTATTGGGCCTTATTGGTGATAGTGGCCCATTATAGCTTCTTTCATGACATAGTTGCTCTAAGAGTGTTGTATATGAGTGTTGTGAGTCATGGTTAGGTGTTAACGCCAAATAACAAGCCATACTTTCATTAATGAGCCGTATTGGGCCTGGATTTCTGTTAGTGGCCCATTATTGCCTCTATCATATTATAGTTGCTCTAAAAGGGTTATACAGGAGTGTAGTGAGTCATAGCTAAGTGTTAACGCCCAATAACATGTCATACTTTCATTAATGGGCCGTATTGGGCCTTGATTTCTGTTAGTGGCCCATTATAGCCTCTACTGTCTCATAGTTGCTCCAAAAAGGTTGTATAGGAGCGTTGTTTGTCATAGTTAAGTGTTAACGCCCAATAACATGTCATACTTTCACTAATGGGCCATATTCGGCCTTATGGGTGATAGTGGAGCATTATAGCTTCTATCATGACGTAGTTGCTCTAAGATGGTTGTATATGTGTGTTGTGGGTCATAGTTAGGTGTTAACGCCCAATAACATGCCTTACTTTCATTAATGGGTCGTATTTGGCCTTGATCGGTGTTAGTGGCCCATTATAGCCTTTATCATATTATAGTTGCTCCAAAAAGGTTGTATAGGAGCGTTGTGATTCATAGTTAAGTGTTAACGCCTAATAACATGTCATACTTTCATTAATAGGCTTTATTGGTGATAGTGGCCCATTATAGCTTCTATCATGACAGTGTTGCTCTAAGAGTGTTGTATATGGTGTTGTGAGTCATAGTTTGGTGTTAACGCCCAATAACATGCCTTACTTTCATTAATGGGCCGTATTGGGCCTTGATCCGTGTTAGTGGCCCGTTATAGCCAGTACCATATCATAGTTGCTCTAAGAAGGTTATATAGGAGTGTAGTGAGTCATAGTTAAGTGTTAACGCCCAATAACATGTCATACTTTCATTAATGGGCCGAATTGGGCCTTATTGGTGATAGTGGCTCATTATAGCTTCTATCATGACATAGTTGCTCTAAGAGGGTTGTATATGTGTGTTGTGGGTCATAGTTAGGTGTTAACGCCCAATAACATGCCTTACTTCATTAATGGGCCGTATTGGGCCTTGATCGGTGTTAGTGGCCCATTATAGCCTCTATCATATTATAGTTGCTCTAAGAGGGTTATATAGGAGTGTAGTAAGTCATAGTTAGGTATTAACGCCCAATAACATGTCATACTATCATTAACGGGTCGTATTGGGCCCGTATTTCTGTTAGTGGCCCATTATAGCCTCTATCATGTCATAGTTGCTCTAAAAGGGTTATATAGGAGTGTAGTGAGTCATAGTTAAGTGTTAACGCCCAATAACATGTCATACTTTCATTAATGGGTCGTATTGGGCCTTATTGGTGATAGTGGCCCATTATAGCTTCTTTCATGACATAGTTGCTCTAAGAGTGTTGTATATGAGTGTTGTGAGTCATGGTTAGGTGTTAACGCCAAATAACAAGCCATACTTTCATTAATGAGCCGTATTGGGCCTGGATTTCTGTTAGTGGCCCATTATTGCCTCTATCATATTATAGTTGCTCTAAAAGGGTTATACAGGAGTGTAGTGAGTCATAATTAAGTGTTAACGCCCAATAACATGTCATACTTTCATTAATGGGCCGTATTGGGCCTTGATTTCTGTTAGTGGCCCCTTATAGCCTCTACTGTATCATAGTTGCTCCAAAAAGGTTGTATAGGAGCGTTGTTTGTCATAGTTAAGTGTTAACGCCCAATAACATGTCATACTTTCACTAATGGGCCATATTCTGCCTTACGGGTGATAGTGGCCCATTATAGCTTCTATCATGACATAGTTGCTCAAAGAGGGTTGTATATGTGTGTTGTGGGTCATAGTTAGGTGTTAACGCCCAATAACATGCCTTACTTTCATTAATGGGTCGTATTTGGCCTTGATCGGTGTTAGTGGCCCATTATAGACTTTATCATATTATAGTTGCTCCAAAAAGGTTGTATAGGAGCGTTGTGATTCATAGTTAAGTGTTAACGCCCAATAACATGTCATACTTTCATTAATGTGCTTTATTGGTGATAGTGGCCCATTATAGCTTCTATCATGACAGTGTTGCTCTAAGAGTGTTGTATATGGTGTTGTGAGTCATAGTTTGGTGTTAACGCCCAATAACATGCCTTACTTTCATTAATGGGCCGTATTGGGCCTTGATCCGTGTTAGTGGCCCGTTATAGCCACTACCATATCATAGTTGCTCTAAGAAGGTTATATAGGAGTGTAGTGAGTCATAGTTAAGTGTTAACGCCCAATAACATGTCATACTTTCATTAATGGGCCGAATTGGGCCTTATTGGTGATAGTGGCTCATTATAGCTTCTATCATGACATAGTTGCTCTAAGAGGGTTGTATATGTGTGTTGTGGGTCATAGTTAGGTGTTAACGCCCAATAACATGCCTTACTTCATTAATGGGCCGTATTGGGCCTTGATCGGTGTTAGTGGCCCATTATAGCCTCTATCATATTATAGTTGCTCTAAGAGGGTTATATAGGAGTGTAGTAAGTCATAGTTAGGTATTAACGCCCAATAACATGTCATACTATCATTAACGGGTCGTATTGGGCCCGTATTTCTGTTAGTGGCCCATTATAGCCTCTATCATGTCATAGTTGCTCTAAAAGGGTTATATAGGAGTGTAGTGAGTCATAGTTAAGTGTTAACGCCCAATAACATGTCATACTTTCATTAATGGGTCGTATTGGGCCTTATTAGTGATAGTGGCCCATTATAGCTTCTTTCATGACATAGTTGCTCTAAGAGTGTTGTATATGAGTGTTGTGAGTCATGGTTAGGTGTTAACGCCAAATAACAAGCCATACTTTCATTAATGAGCCGTATTGGGCCTGGATTTCTGTTAGTGGCCCATTATAGCTTCTATCATGACATAGTTGCTCTAAAAGGGTTATACAGGAGTGTAGTGAGTCATAGTTAAGTGTTAACGCCCAATAACATGTCATACTTTCATTAATGGGCCGTATTAGGCCTTGATTACTGTTAGTGGCCCATTATAGCCTCTACCGTATCATAGTTGCTCCAAAAAGGTTGTGTAGGAGCGTTGTGAGTCATAGTTAAGTGTTAACGCCCAATAACATGTCATACTTTCACTAATGGGCCATATTCGGCCTTATGGGTGATAGTGGCCCATTATAGCTTCTATCATGACATAGTTGCTCTAAGAGGGTTGTATATGTGTGTTGTGGGTCATAGTTAGGTGTTAACGCCCAATAACAAGCCTTACTTTCATTAATGGGTCGTATTTGGCCTTGATCGGTGTTAGTGGCCCATTATAGCCTTTATCATATTATAGTTGCTCCAAAAAGGTTTTATAGGAGCGTTGTGATTCATAGTTAAGTGTTAACGCCCAATAACATGTCATACTTTCATTAATGGGCCTTATGGGTGATAGTGGCCCATTATAGCTTCTATCATGACATAGTTGCTCTAAGAGGGTTATATATGTGTGTTGTGGGTCATAGTTAGGTGTTAACGCCCAATAACATGCCTTACTTTCATTAATGTGTCGTATTTGGCCTTGATCGGTGTTAGTGGCCCATTATAGCCTTTATCATATTATAGTTGCTCCAAAAAGGTTGTATAGGAGCGTTGTGATTCATAGTTAAGTGTTAACGCCCAATAACATGTCATAGTTGCTCTAAAAGGGTTATATAGGAGTGTAGTGAGTCATAGTTAAGTGTTAACGCCCAATAACATGTCATACTTTCATTAATGGGTCGTATTGGGCCTTATTGGTGATAGTGGCCCATTATAGCTTCTTTCATGACATAGTTGCTCTAAGAGTGTTGTATATGAGTGTTGTGAGTCATGGTTAGGTGTTAACGCCAAATAACAAGCCATACTTTCATTAATGAGCCGTATTGGGCCTGGATTTCTGTTAGTGGCCCATTATTGCCTCTATCATATTATAGTTGCTCTAAAAGGGTTATACAGAAGTGTAGTGAGTCATAGTTAAGTGTTAACGCCCAATAACATGTCATACTTTCATTAATGGGCCGTATTGGGCCTTGATTTCTGTTAGTGGCCCATTATAGCCTCTACTGTATCATAGTTGCTCCAAAAAGGTTGTATAGGAGCGTTGTTTGTCATAGTTAAGTGTTAACGCCCAATAACATGTCATACTTTCACTAATGGGCCATATTCGGCCTTATGGGTGATAGTGGCCCATTATAGCTTCTATCATGACATAGTTGCTCTAAGAGGGTTGTATATGTGTGTTGTGGGTCATAGTTAGGTGTTAACGCCCAATAACATGCCTTACTTTCATTAATGGGTCGTATTTGGCCTTGATCGGTGTTAGTGGCCCATTATAGCCTTTATCATATTATAGTTGCTCCAAAAAGGTTGTATAGGAGCGTTGTGATTCATAGTTAAGTGTTAATGCCCAATAACATGTCATACTTTCATTAATGTGCTTTATTGGTGATAGTGGCCCATTATAGCTTCTATCATGACAGTGTTGCTCTAAGAGTGTTGTATATGGTGTTGTGAGTCATAGTTTGGTGTTAACGCCCAATAACATGCCTTACTTTCATTAATGGGCCGTATTGGGCCTTGATCCGTGTTAGTGGCCCGTTATAGCCACTACCATATCATAGTTGCTCTAAGAAGGTTATATAGGAGTGTAGTGAGTCATAGTTAAGTGTTAACGCCCAATAACATGTCATACTTTCATTAATGGGCCGAATTGGGACTTATTGGTGATAGTGGCTCATTATAGCTTCTATCATGACATAGTTGCTCTAAGAGGGTTATATAGGAGTGTAGTAAGTCATAGTTAGGTATTGACGCCCAATAACATGTCATACTATCATTAACGGGTCGTATTGGGCCCGTATTTCTGTTAGTGGCCCATTATAGCCTCTATCATGTCATAGTTGCTCTAAAAGGGTTATATAGGAGTGTAGTGAGTCATAGTTGAGTGTTAACGCCCAATAACATGTCATACTTTCATTAATGGGTCGTATTGGGCCTTATTGGTGATAGTGGCCCATTATAGCTTCTTTCATGATATAGTTGCTCTAAGAGTGTTGTATATGAGTGTTGTGAGTCATGGTTAGGTGTTAACGCCAAATAACAAGCCATACTTTCATTAATAAGCCGTATTGGGCCTGGATTTCTGTTAGTGGCCCATTATTGCCTCTATCATATTATAGTTGCTCTAAAAGGGTTATACAGGAGTGTAGTGAGTCATAGTTAAGTGTTAACGCCCAATAACATGTCATACTTTCATTAATGGGCCGTATTAGGCCTTGATTTCTGTTAGTGGCCCATTATAGCCTCTACCGTATCATAGTTGCTCCAAAAAGGTTGTATAGGAGCGTTGTGAGTCATAGTTAAGTGTTAACGCCCAATAACATGTCATACTTTCACTAATGGGCCATATTCGGCCTTATGGGTGATAGTGGCCCATTATAGCTTCTATCATGACATAGTTGCTCTAAGAGGGTTGTATATGTGTGTTGTGGGTCATAGTTAGGTGTTAACGCCCAATAACAAGCCTTACTTTCATTAATGGGTCGTATTTGGCCTTGATCGGTGTTAGTGGCCCATTATAGCCTTTATCATATTATAGTTGCTGCAAAAAGGTTGTATAGGAGCGTTGTGATTCATAGTTAAGTGTTAACGCCCAATAACATGTCATACTTTCATTAATGGGCTTTATTGGTGATAGTGGCCCATTATAGCTTCTATCATGACATAGTTGCTCTAAGAGTGTTGTATATGGTGTTGTGAGTCATAGTTTGGTGTTAACGCCCAATAACATGCCTTACTTTCATTAATGGACCGTATTGGGCCTTGATCCGTGTTTGTGGCCCGTTATAGCCACTACCATATCATAGTTGCTCTAAGAAGGTTATATAGGAGTGTAGTGAGTCATAGTTAAGTGTTAACGCCCAATAACATGTCATACTTTCATTAATGGGCCGAATTGGGCCGTATTGGTGATAGTGGCTCATTATAGCTTCTATCATGACATAGTTGTTCTAAGATGGTTGTATATGTGTGTTGTGGGTCATAGTTAGGTGTTAACGCCCAATAACATGCCTTACTTCAATAATGGGCCGTATTGGGCCTTGATCGGTGTTAGTGAAACATTATAGCCTCTATCATATTATAGTTGCTCTAAGAGGGTTATATAGGAGTGTAGTAAGTCATAGTTAGGTATTAACGCCCAATAACATGTCATACTTTCATTAATGGGTCGTATTGGGCCTTATTGGTGATAGTGGCCCATTATAGCTTCTTTCATGACATAGTTGCTCTAAGAGTGTTGTATATGAGTGTTGTGAGTCATGGTTAGGTTTTAACGCCAAATAACAAGCCATACTTTCATTAATGAGTCGTATTGGGCCTGAATTTCTGTTAGTGGCCCATTATAGCCTCTATCATGTCATAGTTGCTCTAAAAGGGTTATACAGGAGTGTAGTCAGTCATAGTTAAGTGTTAACGCCCAATAACATGTCATACTTTCATTAATGGGCCGTATTGGGCCTTGATTTCTGTTAGTGGCCCATTATAGCCTCTACCGTATCATAGTTTCTCTAAGAGGGTTATATAGGAGTGTAGAGTCATACTTAAGTGTTAACACCCAATAACATGTCATACTTTCATTAATGGGCCGTATTGGGCCTTGATTTCTGTTAGTGTCCCATTATAGCCTTTATCATGTCATAGTTGCTCCAAAAAGGTTGTATAGGAGCGTTGTGAGTCATAGTTAAGTGTTAATGCCCAATAACATGTCATACTTTCATTAATGGGCCATATTCGGCCTTATGGGTGATAGTGACCCATTATAGCTTCTATCATGACATAGTTGCTCTAAGAGGGTTGTATATGTGTGTTGTGGGTCATAGTTAAGTGTTAACGCCCAATAACATGTCATGCTTTCATTAATGGGCCGTATTGGGCCTTGATTTCTGTTAGTGGCCCATTATAGCCTCTACCGTATCATAGTTTCTCTAAGAGGGTTATATTGGAGTGTTGAGTCATTCTTAAGTGTTAACACCCAATAACATGTCATACTTTCATTAATGGGCCATATTGGGCCTTGATTTCTGTTAGTGTCCCATTATAGCCTCTATCAAGTCATAGTTGCTCCAAAAAGGTTGTATAGGAGCGTTGTGAGTCATAGTTAAGTGTTAACGCCCAATAACATGTCATACTTTCATTAATGGGTCGTATTGGGCCTTATTGGTGATAGTGGCCCTTTATAGCTTCTTTCATGACATAGTTGCTCTAAGAGTGTTGTATATGAGTGTTGTGAGTCATGGTTAGGTTTTAACGCCAAATAACAAGCCATACTTTCATTAATGAGTCGTATTGGGCCTGGATTTCTTTTAGTGGCCCATTATAGCCTCTATCATGTCATAGTTGCTCTAAAAGGGTTATACAGGAGTGTAGTCAGTCATAGTTAAGTGTTAACGCCCAATAACATGTCATACTTTCATTAATGGGCCGTATTGGGCCTTGATTTCTGTTAGTGGCCCATTATAGCCTCTACCGTATCATAGTTTCTCTAAGAGGGTTATATAGGAGTGTAGAGTCATACTTAAGTGTTAACACCCAATAACATGTCATACTTTCATTAATGGGCCGTATTGGGCCTTGATTTCTGTTAGTGTCCCATTATAGCCTTTATCATGTCATAGTTGCTCCAAAAAGGTTGTATAGGAGCGTTGTGAGTCATAGTTAAGTGTTAACGCCCAATAACATGTCATACTTTCATTAATGGGTCGTATTGGGCCTTATTGGTGATAGTGGCCCATTATAGCTTCTTTCATGACATAGTTGCTCTAAGAGTGTTGTATATGAGTGTTGTGAGTCATGGTTAGGTTTTAACGCCAAATAACAAGCCATACTTTCATTAATGAGTCGTATTGGGCCTGTATTTCTGTTAGTGGCCCATTATTGCCTCTATCATGTCATAGTTGCTCTAAAAGGGTTATACAGGAGTGTAGTCAGTCATAGTTAAGTGTTAACGCCCAATAACATGTCATACTTTCATTAATGGGCCGTATTGGGCCTTGATTTCTGTTAGTGGCCCATTATAGCCTCTACCGTATCATAGTTTCTCTAAGAGGGTTATATAGGAGTGTAGAGTCATACTTAAGTGTTAACACCCAATAACATGTCATACTTTCATTAATGGGCCGTATTGGGCCTTGATTTCTGTTAGTGTCCCATTATAGCCTTTATCATGTCATAGTTGCTCCAAAAAGGTTGTATAGGAGCGTTGTGAGTCATAGTTAAGTGTTAACGCCCAATAACGTGTCATACTTTCATTAATGGGCCGTATTGGGCCTTATTGGTGATAGTTGCTCATTATAGCTTCTATCATGACATAGTTGCTCTAAGAGGGTTGTATATGTGTGTTGTGGGTCATAGTTAGGTGTTAACGCCCAATAACATGCCTTACTTCATTAATGGGTCGTATTGGGCCTTGATCGGTGTTAGTGGCCCATTATAGCCTCTATCATATTATAGTTGCTTTAAGAGGGTTATACAGGAGTGTAGTAAGTCATAGTTAGGTATTAACGCCCAATAACATGTCACACTATCATTAACGGGTCGTATTGGGCCCGGATTTCTGTTAGTGGCCCATTATAGCCTCTATCATGTCATAGTTGCTCTAAAAGGGTTATATAGGAGTGTAGTGAGTCATAGTTAAGTGTTAACGCCCAATAACATGACATACTTTCATTAATGGGCCGTATTGGGCCTTGATCGGTGTTAGTGGCCCATTATAGCCTCTATCATATTATAGTTGCTCTAAGAGGGTTATATAGGAGTGTAGTAAGTCATAGTTAGGTATTAACGCCCAATAACATGTAATACTATCATTAACGGGTCGTATTGGGCCCGTATTTCTGTTAGTGGCCCATTATAGCCTCTATCATGTCATAGTTGCTCTAAAAGGGTTATATAGGAGTGTAGTGAGTCATAGTTAAGTGTTAACGCCCAATAACATGTCATACTTTCATTAATGGGTCGTATTGGGCCTTATTGGTGATAGTGGCCCATTATAGCTTCTTTCACGACATAGTTGCTCTAAGAGTGTTGTATATGAGTGTTGTGAGTCATGGTTAGGTTTTAACGCCAAATAACAAGCCATACTTTCATTAATGAGCCGTATTGGGCCTGGATTTCTGTTAGTGGCCCATTATAGCCTCTATCATGTCATAGTTGCTCTAAAAGGGTTATACAGGAGTGTAGTGAGTCATAGTTAAGTGTTAACGCCCAATAACATGTCATACTTTCATTAATGGGCCGTATTGGGCCTTGATTTCTGTTAGTGGCCCATTATAGCCTCTACCGTATCATAGTTTCTCTAAGAGGGTTATATAGGAGTGTAGAGTCATACTTAAGTGTTAACACCCAATAACATGTCATACTTTCATTAATGGGCCGTATTGGGCCTTGATTTCTGTTAGTGTCCCATTATAGCCTTTATCATGTTATAGTTGCTCCAAAAAGGTTGTATAGGAGCGTTGTGAGTCATAGTTAAGTGTTAACGCCCAATAACATGTCATACTTTCATTAATGGACCGTATTGGGCCTTGATCGGTGTTAGTGGCTTATTATAGCCTCTATCATATTATAGTTGCTCTAAGAGGGTTATATAGGAGTGTAGTAAGTCATAGTTAGGTATTAACGCCCAATAACATGTCATACTATCATTAACGGGTCGTATTGGGCCCGGATTTCTGTTAGTGGCCCATTATAGCCTCTATCATGTCATAGTTGCTCTAAAAGGGTTATATAGGAGTGTAGTGAGTCATAGTTAAGTGTTAACGCCCAATAACATGTCATACTTTCATTAATGGGCCGTATTGGGCCTTTATTTCTGTTGGTGGCCCATTATAGCCTCTACCGTATCATAGTTTCTCTAAGAGGGTTATATAGGAGTGTAGAGTCATACTTAAGTGTTAACACCCAATAACATGTCATACCTTCATTATTGGGCCGTATTGGGCCTTGAATTCTGTTAGTGTCCCATTATAGCCTCTATCATATTATAGTTGCTCCAAAAAGGTTGTATATTAGCGTTGTGATTCATAGTTAAGTGTTAACGCCCAATAACGTGTCATACTTTCATTAATGGGCCGTATTGGGCCTTATTGGTGATAGTGGCTCATTATAGCTTCTATCATGACATAGTTGCTCTAAGAGGGTTGTATATGTGTGTTGTGGGTCATAGTTAGGTGTTAACGCCCAATAACATGCCTTACTTCATTAATGGGTCGTATTGGGCCTTGATCGGTGTTAGTGGCCCATTATAGCCTCTATCATATTATAGTTGCTCTAAGAGGGTTATATAGGAGTGTAGTAAGTCATAGTTAGGTATTAACGCCCAATAACATGTCACACTATCATTAACGGGTCGTATTGGGCCCGGATTTCTGTTAGTGGCCCATTATAGCCTCTATCATGTCATAGTTGCTCTAAAAGGGTTATATAGGAGTGTAGTGAGTCATAGTTAAGTGTTAACGCCCAATAACATGACATACTTTCATTAATGGGCCGTATTGGGCCTTGATCGGTGTTAGTGGCCCATTATAGCCTCTATCATATTATAGTTGCTCTAAGAGGGTTATATAGGAGTGTAGTAAGTCATAGTTAGGTATTAACGCCCAATAACATGTCATACTATCATTAACGGGTCGTATTGGGCCTGGATTTCTGTTAGTGGCCCATTATTGCCTCTATCATATTATAGTTGCTCTAAAAGGGTTATACAGGAGTGTAGTGAGTCATAGTTAAGTGTTAACGCCCAATAACATGTCATACTTTCATTAATGGGTCGTATTGGGCCTTGATTTCTGTTAGTGGCCCATTATAGCCTCTACTGTATCATAGTTGCTCCAAAAAGGTTGTATAGGAGCGTTGTTTGTCATAGTAAAGTGTTAACGCCCAATAACATGTCATACTTTCACTAATGGGCCATATTCGGCCTTATGGGTGATAGTGGCCCATTATAGCTTCTATCATGACATAGTTGCTCTAAGAGGGTTATATATGTGTGTTGTGGGTCATAGTTAGGTGTTAACGCCCAATAACATGCCTTACTTTCATTAATGGGTCGTATTTGGCCTTGATCGGTGTTAGTGGCCCATTATAGCCTTTATCATATTATAGTTGCTCCAAAAAGATTGTATAGGAGCGTTGTGATTCATAGTTAAGTGTTAACGCCCAATAACATGTCATAGTTGCTCTAAAAGGGTTATATAGGAGTGTAGTGAGTCATAGTTAAGTGTTAACGCCCAATAACATGTCATACTTTCATTAATGGGTCGTATTGGGCCTTATTGGTGATAGTGGCCCATTATAGCTTCTTTCATGACATAGTTGCTCTAAGAGTGTTGTATATGAGTGTTGTGAGTCATGGTTAGGTGTTAACGCCAAATAACAAGCCATACTTTCATTAATGAGCCGTATTGGGCCTGGATTTCTGTTAGTGGCCCATTATTGCCTCTATCATATTATAGTTGCTCTAAAAGGGTTATACAGAAGTGTAGTGAGTCATAGTTAAGTGTTAACGCCCAATAACATGTCATACTTTCATTAATGGGCCGTATTGGGCCTTGATTTCTGTTAGTGGCCCATTATAGCCTCTACTGTATCATAGTTGCTCCAAAAAGGTTGTATAGGAGCGTTGTTTGTCATAGTTAAGTGTTAACGCCCAATAAAATGTCATACTTTCACTAATGGGCCATATTCGGCCTTATGGGTGATAGTGGCCCATTATAGCTTCTATCATGACATAGTTGCTCTAAGAGGGTTGTATATGTGTGTTGTGGGTCATAGTTAGGTGTTAACGCCCAATAACATGCCTTACTTTCATTAATGGGTCGTATTTGGCCTTGATCGGTGTTAGTGGCCCATTATAGCCTTTATCATATTATAGTTGCTCCAAAAAGGTTGTATAGGAGCGTTGTGATTCATAGTTAAGTGTTAACGCCCAATAACATGTCATACTTTCATTAATGTGCTTTATTGGTGATAGTGGCCCATTATAGCTTCTATCATGACAGTGTTGCTCTAAGAGTGTTGTATATGGTGTTGTGAGTCATAGTTTGGTGTTAACGCCCAATAACATGCCTTACTTTCATTAATGGGCCGTATTGGGCCTTGATCCGTGTTAGTGGCCCGTTATAGCCCCTACCATATCATAGTTGCTCTAAGAAGGTTATATAGGAGTGTAGTGAGTCATAGTTAAGTGTTAACGCCCAATAACATGTCATACTTTCATTAATGGGCCGAATTGGGACTTATTGGTGATAGTGGCTCATTATAGCTTCTATCATGACATAGTTGCTCTAAGAGGGTTATATAGGAGTGTAGTAAGTCATAGTTAGGTATTAACGCCCAATAACATGTCATACTATCATTAACGGGTCGTATTGGGCCCGTATTTCTGTTAGTGGCCCATTATAGCCTCTATCATGTCATAGTTGCTCTAAAAGGGTTATATAGGAGTGTAGTGAGTCATAGTTAAGTGTTAACGCCCAATAACATGTCATACTTTCATTAATGGGTCGTATTGGGCCTTAATGGTGATAGTGGCCCATTATAGCTTCTTTCATGATATAGTTGCTCTAAGAGTGTTGTATATGAGTGTTGTGAGTCATGGTTAGGTGTTAACGCCAAATAACAAGCCATACTTTCATTAATAAGCCGTATTGGGCCTGGATTTCTGTTAGTGGCCCATTATTGCCTCTATCATATTATAGTTGCTCTAAAAGGGTTATACAGGAGTGTAGTGAGTCATAGTTAAGTGTTAACGCCCAATAACATGTCATACTTTCATTAATGGGCCGTATTAGGCCTTGATTTCTGTTAGTGGCCCATTATAGCCTCTACCGTATCATAGTTGCTCCAAAAAGGTTGTATAGGAGCGTTGTGAGTCATAGTTAAGTGTTAACGCCCAATAACATGTCATACTTTCACTAATGGGCCATATTCGGCCTTATGGGTGATAGTGGCCCATTATAGCTTCTATCATGACATAGTTGCTCTAAGAGGGTTGTATATGTGTGTTGTGGGTCATAGTTAGGTGTTAACGCCGAATAACAAGCCTTACTTTCATTAATGGGTCGTATTTGGCCTTGATCGGTGTTAGTGGCCCATTATAGCCTTTATCATATTATAGTTGCTCCAAAAAGGTTGTATAGGAGCGTTGTGATTCATAGTTAAGTGTTAACGCCCAATAACATGTCATACTTTCATTAATGGGCTTTATTGGTGATAGTGGCCCATTATAGCTTCTATCATGACATAGTTGCTCTAAGAGTGTTGTATATGGTGTTGTGAGTCATAGTTTGGTGTTAACGCCCAATAACATGCCTTACTTTCATTAATGGACCGTATTGGGCCTTGATCCGTGTTTGTGGCCCGTTATAGCCACTACCATATCATAGTTGCTCTAAGAAGGTTATATAGGAGTGTAGTGAGTCATAGTTAAGTGTTAACGCCCAATAACATGTCATACTTTCATTAATGGTCCGAATTGGGCCGTATTGGTGATAGTGGCTCATTATAGCTTCTATCATGACATAGTTGTTCTAAGATGGTTGTATATGTGTGTTGTGGGTCATAGTTAGGTGTTAACGCCCAATAACATGCCTTACTTCATTAATGGGCCGTATTGGGCCTTGATCGGTGTTAGTGGCTTATTATAGCCTCTATCATATTATAGTTGCTCTAAGAGGGTTATATAGGAGTGTAGTAAGTCATAGTTAGGTATTAACGCCCAATAACATGTCATACTATCATTAACTGGTCGTATTGGGCCCGGATTTCTGTTAGTGGCCCATTATAGCCTCTATCATGTCATAGTTGCTCTAAAAGGGTTATATAGGAGTGTAGTGAGTCATAGTTAAGTGTTAACGCCCAATAACATGTCATACTTTCATTAATAGGCCGTATTGGGCCTTTATTTCTGTTGGTGGCCCATTATAGCCTCTACCGTATCATAGTTTCTCTAAGAGGGTTATATAGGAGTGTAGAGTCATACTTAAGTGTTAACACCCAATAACATGTCATACCTTCATTATTGGGCCGTATTGGGCCTTGAATTCTGTTAGGGTCCCATTATAGCCTCTATCATATAATAGTTGCTCCAAAAAGGTTGTATAGGAGCGTTGTGATTCATAGTTACGTGTTAACGCCCAATAACGTGTCATACTTTCATTAATGGGCCGTATTGGGCCTTATTGGTGATAGTGGCTCATTATAGCTTCTATCATGACATAGTTGCTCTAAGAGGGTTGTATATGTGTGTTGTGGGTCATAGTTAGGTGTTAACGCCCAATAACATGCCTTACTTCATTAATGGGTCGTATTGGGCCTTGATCGGTGTTAGTGGCCCATTATAGCCTCTATCATATTATAGTTGCTCTAAGAGGGTTATACAGGAGTGTAGTAAGTCATAGTTAGGTATTAACGCCCAATAACATGTCACACTATCATTAACGGGTCGTATTGGGCCCGGATTTCTGTTAGTGGCCCATTATATCCTCTATCATGTCATAGTTGCTCTAAAAGGGTTATATAGGAGTGTAGTGAGTCATAGTTAAGTGTTAACGCCCAATAACATGTCATACTTTCATTAATGGGTCGTATTGGGCCTTATTGGTGATAGTGGCCCATTATAGCTTCTTTCATGACATAGTTGCTCTAAGAGTGTTGTATATGAGTGTTGTGAGTCATGGTTAGGTTTTAACGCCAAATAACAAGCCATACTTTCATTAATGAGTCGTATTGGGCCTGGATTTCTGTTAGTGGACCATTATAGCCTCTATCATGTCATAGTTGCTCTAAAAGGGTTATACAGGAGTGTAGTCAGTCATAGTTAAGTGTTAACGCCCAATAACATGTCATACTTTCATTAATGGGACGTATTGGGCCTTGATTTCTGTTAGTGGCCCATTATAGCCTCTACCGTATCATAGTTTCTCTAAGAGGGTTATATAGGAGTGTAGAGTCATACTTAAGTGTTAACACCCAATAACATGTCATACTTTCATTAATGGGCCGTATTGGGCCTTGATTTCTGTTAGTATCCCATTATAGCCTTTATCATGTCATAGTTGCTCCAAAAAGGTTGTATAGGAGCGTTGTGAGTCATAGTTAAGTGTTAATGACCAATAACATGTCATACTTTCATTAATGGGCCATATTCGGCCTTATGGGTGATAGTGACCCATTATAGCTTCTATCATGACATAGTTGCTCTAAGAGGGTTGTATATGTGTGTTGTGGGTCATAGTTAAGTGTTAACGCCCAATAACATGTCATACTTTCATTAATGGGCCGTATTGGGCCTTGATTTCTGTTAGTGGCCCATTATAGCCTCTACCGTATCATAGTTTCTCTAAGAGGGTTATATTGGAGTGTTGAGTCATTCTTAAGTGTTAACACCCAATAACATGTCATACTTTCATTAATGGGCCATATTGGGCCTTGATTTCTGTTAGTGTCCCATTATAGCCTCTCTCAAGTCATAGTTGCTCCAAAAAGGTTGTATAGGAGCGTTGTGAGTCATAGTTAAGTGTTAACGCCCAATAACATGTCATACTTTCATTAATGGGTCGTATTGGGCCTTATTGGTGATAGTGGCCCTTTATAGCTTCTTTCATGACATAGTTACTCTAAGAGTGTTGTATATGAGTGTTGTGAGTCATGGTTAGGTTTTAACGCCAAATAACAAGCCATACTTTCATTAATGAGTCGTATTGGGCCTGGATTTCTCTTAGTGGCCCATTATAGCCTCTATCATGTCATAGTTGCTCTAAAAGGGTTATACAGGAGTGTAGTCAGTCATAGTTAAGTGTTAACGCCCAATAACATGTCATACTTTCATTAATGGGCCGTATTGGGCCTTGATTTCTGTTAGTGGCCCATTATAGCCTCTACTGTATCATAGTTTCTCTAAGAGGGTTATATAGGAGTGTAGAGTCATACTTAAGTGTTAACACCCAATAACATGTCATACTTTCATTAATGGGCCGTATTGGGCCTTGATTTCTGTTAGTGTCCCATTATAGCCTTTATCATGTCATAGTTGCTCCAAAAAGGTTGTATAGGAGCGTTGTGAGTCATAGTTAAGTGTTAACGCCCAATAACATGTCATACTTTCATTAATGGGTCGTATTGGGCCTTATTGGTGATAGTGGCCCATTATAGCTTCTTTCATGACATAGTTGCTCTAAGAGTGTTGTATATGAGTGTTGTGAGTCATGGTTAGGTTTTAACGCCAAATAACAAGCCATACTTTCATTAATGAGTCGTATTGGGCCTGGATTTCTGTTAGTGGCCCATTATAGCTTCTATCATGTCATAGATGCTCTAAAAGGGTTATACAGGAGTGTAGTCAGTCATAGTTAAGTGTTAACGCCCAATAACATGTCATACTTTCATTATTCGGCCTTATGGGTGATAGTGGCCCATTATAGCTTCTATCATGACATAGTTGCTCTAAGAGGGTTGTATATGTGTGTTGTGGGTCATAGTTAGGTGTTAACGCCCAATAACATGCCTTACTTTCATTAATGGGTCGTATTTGGCCTTGATCGGTGTTAGTGGCCCATTATAGCCTGTATCAAATTATAGTTGCTCCAAAAAGGTTGTATAGGAGCGTTGTGATTCATAGTTAATTGTTAACGCCCAATAACATGTCATACTTTCATTAATGGGCTTTATTGGTGATAGTGGCCCATTATAGCTTCTATCATGACATAGTTGCTCTAAGAGGGTTGTATATGTGTGTTGTGAGTCATAGTTTGGTGTTAACGCCCAATAACATGCCTTACTTTCATTAATGGGCCGTATTGGGCCTTGATCTGTGTTAGTGGCCCGTTATAGCCACTACCATATCATAGTTGCTCTAAGAGGGTTATATACGAGTGTAGTGAGTCAAAGTTAAGTGTTAACGCCCAATAACATGTCATACTTTCATTAATGGGCCGTATTGGGCCTTGATTTTTGTTAGTGGCCCATTATTGCTTCTATCATGACATAGTTGCTCTAAGAGGGTTGTATATGTGTGTTGTGGGTCATAGTTAGGTGTTAACGCCCAATAACATGCCTTACTTCATTAATGGGCCGTATTGGGCCTTGATCGGTGTTAGTGGCTTATTATAGCCTCTATCATATTATAGTTGCTCTAAGAGGGTTATATAGGAGTGTAGTAAGTCATAGTTAGGTATTAACGCCCAATAACATGTCATACTATCATTAACGGGTCGTATTGGGCCCGGATTTCTGTTAGTGGCCCATTATAGCCTCTATCATGTCATAGTTGCTCTAAAAGGGTTATATAGGAGTGTAGTGAGTCATAGTTAAGTGTTAACGCCCAATAACATGTCATACTTTCATTAATGGGCCGTATTGGACCTTTATTTCTGTTGGTGGCCCATTATAGCCTCTACCGTATCATAGTTTCTCTAAGAGGGTTATATAGGAGTGTAGAGTCATACTTAAGTGTTAACACCCAATAACATGTCATACCTTCATTATTGGGCCGTATTGGGCCTTGAATTCTGTTAGGGTCCCATTATAGCCTCTATCATATTATAGTTGCTCCAAAAAGGTTGTATAGGAGCGTTGTGATTCATAGTTAAGTGTTAACGCCCAATAACGTGTCATACTTTCATTAATGGGCCGTATTGGGCCTTATTGGTGATAGTGGCTCATTATAGCTTCTATCATGACATAGTTGCTCTAAGAGGGTTGTATATGTGTGTTGTGGGTCATAGTTAGGTGTTAACGCCCAATAACATGCCTTACTTCATTAATGGGTCGTATTGGGCCTTGATCGGTGTTAGTGGCCCATTATAGCCTCTATCATATTATAGTTGCTCTAAGAGGGTTATACAGGAGTGTAGTAAGTCATAGTTAGGTATTAACGCCCAATAACATGTCACACTATCATTAACGGGTCGTATTGGGCCCGGATTTCTGTTAGTGGCCCATTATAGCCTCTATCATGTCATAGTTGCTCTAAAAGGGTTATATAGGAGTGTAGTGAGTCATAGTTAAGTGTTAACGCCCAATAACATGTCATACTTTCATTAATGGGTCGTATTGGGCCTTATTGGTGATAGTGGCTCATTATAGCTTCTTTCATGACATAGTTGCTCTAAGAGTGTTGTATATGAGTGTTGTGAGTCATGGTTAGGTTTTAACGCCAAATAACAAGCCATACTTTCATTAATGAGCCGTATTGGGCCTGGATTTCTGTTAGTGGCCCATTATAGCCTCTATCATGTCATAGTTGCTCTAAAAGGGTTATACAGGAGTGTAGTGAGTCATAGTTAAGTGTTAACGCCCAATAACATGTCATACTTTCATTAATGGACCGTATTGGGCCTTGATTTCTGTTAGTGGCTCATTATAGCCTCTACCGTATCATAGTTTCTCTAAGAGGGTTATATAGGAGTGTAGAGTCATACTTAAGTGTTAACACCCAATAACATGTCATACTTTCATTAATGGGCCGTATTGGGCCTTGATTTCTGTTAGTGTCCCATTATAGCCTTTATCATGTCATAGTTGCTCCAAAAAGGTTGTATAGGAGCGTTGTGAGTCATAGTTAAGTGTTAACGCCCAATAACATGTCATACTTTCATTAATGGGCCGTATTGGGCCTTGAACGGTGTTAGTGGCTTATTATAGCCTCTATCATATTATAGTTGCTCTAAGAGGGTTATATAGGAGTGTAGTAAGTCATAGTTAGGTATTAACGCCCAATAACATGTCATACTATCATTAACGGGTCGTATTGGGCCCGGATTTCTGTTAGTGGCCCATTATAGCCTCTATCATGCCATAGTTGCTCTAAAAGGGTTATATAGGAGTGTAGTGAGTCATAGTTAAGTGTTAACGCCCAATAACATGTCATACTTTCATTAATGGGCCGTATTGGGCCTTTATTTCTGTTGGTGGCCCATTATAGCCTCTACCGTATCATAGTTTCTCTAAGAGGGTTATATAGGAGTGTAGAGTCATACTTAAGTGTTAACACCCAATAACATGTCATACCTTCATTATTGGGCCGTATTGGGCCTTGAATTCTGTTAGGGTCCCATTATAGCCTCTATCATATTATAGTTGCTCCAAAAAGGTTGTATAGGAGCGTTGTGATTCATAGTTAAGTGTTAACGCCCAATAACGTGTCATACTTTCATTAATGGGCCGTATTGGGCCTTATTGGTGATAGTGGCTCATTATAGCTTCTATCATGACATAGTTGCTCTAAGAGGGTTGTATATGTGTGTTGTGGGTCATAGTTAGGTGTTAACGCCCAATAACATGCCTTACTTCATTAATGGGTCGTATTGGGCCTTGATCGGTGTTAGTGGCCCATTATAGCCTCTATCATATTATAGTTGCTCTAAGAGGGTTATACAGGAGTGTAGTAAGTCATAGTTAGGTATTAACGCCCAATAACATGTCACACTATCATTAACGGGTCGTATTGGGCCCGGATTTCTGTTAGTGGCCCATTATAGCCTCTATCATGTCATAGTTGCTCTAAAAGGGTTATATAGGAGTGTAGTGAGTCATAGTTAAGTGTTAACGCCCAATAACATGTCATACTTTCATTAATGGGTCGTATTGGGCCTTATTGGTGATAGTGGCTCATTATAGCTTCTTTCATGACATAGTTGCTCTAAGAGTGTTGTATATGAGTGTTGTGAGTCATGGTTAGGTTTTAACGCCAAATAACAAGCCATACTTTCATTAATGAGCCGTATTGGGCCTGGATTTCTGTTAGTGGCCCATTATAGCCTCTATCATGTCATAGTTGCTCTAAAAGGGTTATACAGGAGTGTAGTGAGTCATAGTTAAGTGTTAACGCCCAATAACATGTCATACTTTCATTAATGGGCCGTATTGGGCCTTGATTTCTGTTAGTGGCCCATTATAGCCTCTACCGTATCATAGTTTCTCTAAGAGGGTTATATAGGAGTGTAGAGTCATACTTAAGTGTTAACACCCAATAACATGTCATACTTTCATTAATGGGCCGTATTGGGCCTTGATTTCTGTTAGTGTCCCATTATAGCCTTTATCATG
Organism: Smallanthus sonchifolius; assembly: GCA_023525975.1. Classification (NCBI taxonomy): domain Eukaryota; kingdom Viridiplantae; phylum Streptophyta; class Magnoliopsida; order Asterales; family Asteraceae; genus Smallanthus; species Smallanthus sonchifolius. Next base: position 290,673 of record JAKNSE010000179.1, read on the forward strand.
TCATAGTTGCTCCAAAAAGGTTGTATAGGAGCGTTGTGAGTCATAGTTAAGTGTTAACGCCCAATAACATGTCATACTTTCATTAATGGGCCGTATTGGGCCTTGATCGGTGTTAGTGGCTTATTATAGCCTCTATCATATTATAGTTGCTCTAAGAGGGTTATATAGGAGTGTAGTAAGTCATAGTTAGGTATTAACGCCCAATAACATGTCATACTATCATTAACGGGTCGTATTGGGCCCGGATTTCTGTTAGTTGCCCATTATAGCCTCTATCATGTCATAGTTGCTCTAAAAGGGTTATATAGGAGTGTAGTGAGTCATAGTTAAGTGTTAACGCCCAATAACATGTCATACTTTCATTAATGGGCCGTATTGGGTCTTTATTTCTGTTGGTGGCCCATTATAGCCTCTACCGTATCATAGTTTCTCTAAGAGGGTTATATAGGAGTGTAGAGTCATACTTAAGTGTTAACACCCAATAACATGTCATACCTTCATTATTGGGCCGTATTGGGCCTTGAATTCTGTTAGGGTCCCATTATAGCCTCTATCATATTATAGTTGCTCCAAAAAGGTTGTATAGGAGCGTTGTGATTCATAGTTAAGTGTTAACGCCCAATAACGTGTCATACTTTCATTAATGGGCCGTATTGGGCCTTATTGGTGATAGTGGCTCATTATAGCTTCTATCATGACATAGTTGCTCTAAGAGGGTTGTATATGTGTGTTGTGGGTCATAGTTAGGTGTTAACGCCCAATAACATGCCTTACTTCATTAATGGGTCGTATTGGGCCTTGATCGGTGTTAGTGGCCCATTATAGCCTCTATCATATTATAGTTGCTCTAAGAGGGTTATACAGGAGTGTAGTAAGTCATAGTTAGGTATTAACGCCCAATAACATGTCACACTATCATTAACGGGTCGTATTGGGCCCGAATTTCTGTTAGTGGCCCATTATAGCCTCTATCATGTCATAGTTGCTCTAAAAGGGTTATATAGGAGTGTAGTGAGTCATAGTTAAGTGTTAACGCCCAATAACATGTCATACTTTCATTAATGGGTCGTATTGGGCCTTATTGGTGATAGTGGCCCATTATAGCTTCTTTCATGACATAGTTGATCTAAGAGTGTTGTATATGAGTGTTGTGAGTCATGGTTAGGTTTTAACGCCAAATAACAAGCCATACTTTCATTAATGAGCCGTATTGGGCCTGGATTTCTGTTAGTGGCCCATTATAGCCTCTATCATGTCATAGTTGCTCTAAAAGGGTTATACAGGAGTGTAGTGAGTCATAGTTAAGTGTTAACGCCCAATAACATGTCATACTTTCATTAATGGGCCGTATTGGGCCTTGATTTTTGTTAGTGGCCCATTATAGCCTCTACCGTATCATAGTTTCTCTAAGAGGGTTATATAGGAGTGTAGAGTAATACTTAAGTGTTAACACCCAATAACATGTCATACTTTCATTAATGGGCCGTATTGGGCCTTGATTTCTGTTAGTGTCCCATTATAGCCTTTATCATGTCATAGTTGCTCCAAAAAGGTTGTATAGGAGCGTTGTGAGTCATAGTTAAGTGTTAACGCCCAATAACATGTCATACTTTCATTAATGGGCCGTATTGGGCCTTGATCGGTGTTAGTGGCTTATTATAGCCTCTATCATATTATAGTTGCTCTAAGAGGGTTATATAGGAGTGTAGTAAGTCATAGTTAGGTATTAACGCCCAATAACATGTCATACTATCATTAACGGGTCGTATTGGGCCCGGATTTCTGTTAGTGGCCCATTATAGCCTCTATCATGTCATAGTTGCTCTAAAAGGGTTATATAGGAGTGTAGTGAGTCATAGTTAAGTGTTAACGCCCAATAACATGTCATACTTTCATTAATGGGCCGTATTGGGCCTTTATTTCTGTTGGTGGCCCATTATAGCCTCTACCGTATCATAGTTTCTCTAAGAGGGTTATATAGGAGTGTAGATTCATACTTAAGTGTTAACACCCAATAACATGTCATACCTTCATTATTGGGCCGTATTGGGCCTTGAATTCTGTTAGGGTCCCATTATAGCCTCTATCATATTATAGTTGCTCCAAAAAGGTTGTATAGGAGCGTTGTGATTCATAGTTAAGTGTTAACGCCCAATAACGTGTCATACTTTCATTAATGGGCCGTATTGGGCCTTATTGGTGATAGTGGCTCATTATAGCTTCTATCATGACATAGTTGCTCTAAGAGGGTTGTATATGTGTGTTGTGGGTCATAGTTAGGTGTTAACGCCCAATAACATGCCTTACTTCATTAATGGGTCGTATTGGGCCTTGATCGGTGTTAGTGGCCCATTATAGCCTCTATCATATTATAGTTGCTCTAAGAGGGTTATACAGGAGTGTAGTAAGTCATAGTTAGGTATTAACGCCCAATAACATGTCACACTATCATTAACGGGTCGTATTGGGCCCGGATTTCTGTTAGTGGCCCATTATATCCTCTATCATGTCATAGTTGCTCTAAAAGGGTTATATAGGAGTGTAGTGAGTCATAGTTAAGTGTTAACGCCCAATAACATGTCATACTTTCATTAATGGGTCGTATTGGGCCTTATTGGTGATAGTGGCCCATTATAGCTTCTTTCATGACATAGTTGCTGTAAGAGTGTTGTATATGAGTGTTGTGAGTCATGGTTAGGTTTTAACGCCAAATAACAAGCCATACTTTCATTAATGAGCCGTATTGGGCCTGGATTTCTGTTAGTGGCCCATTATAGCCTCTATCATGTCATAGTTGCTCTAAAAGGGTTATACAGGAGTGTAGTGAGTCATAGTTAAGTGTTAACGCCCAATAACATGTCATACTTTCATTAATGGGCCGTATTGGGCCTTGATTTCTGTTAGTGGCCCATTATAGCCTCTACCGTATCATAGTTTCTCTAAGAGGGTTATATAGGAGTGTAGAGTCATACTTAAGTGTTAACACCCAATAACATGTCATACTTTCATTAATGGGCCGTATTGGGCCTTGATTTCTGTTAGTGTCCCATTATAGCCTTTATCATGTCATAGTTGCTCCAAAAAGGTTGTATAGGAGCGTTGTGAGTCATAGTTAAGTGTTAACGCCCAATAACATGTCATACTTTCATTAATGGGCCGTATTGGGCCTTGATCGGTGTTAGTGGCTTATTATAGCCTCTATCATATTATAGTTGCTCTAAGAGGGTTATATAGGAGTGTAGTAAGTCATAGTTAGGTATTAACGCCCAATAACATGTCATACTATCATTAACGGGTCGTATTGGGCCCGGATTTCTGTTAGTTGCCCATTATAGCCTCTATCATGTCATAGTTGCTCTAAAAGGGTTATATAGGAGTGTAGTGAGTCATAGTTAAGTGTTAACGCCCAATAACATGTCATACTTTCATTAATGGGCCGTATTGGGTCTTTATTTCTGTTGGTGGCCCATTATAGCCTCTACCGTATCATAGTTTCTCTAAGAGGGTTATATAGGAGTGTAGAGTCATACTTAAGTGTTAACACCCAATAACATGTCATACCTTCATTATTGGGCCGTATTGGGCCTTGAATTCTGTTAGGGTCCCATTATAGCCTCTATCATATTATAGTTGCTCCAAAAAGGTTGTATAGGAGCGTTGTGATTCATAGTTAAGTGTTAACGCCCAATAACGTGTCATACTTTCATTAATGGGCCGTATTGGGCCTTATTGGTGATAGTGGCTCATTATAGCTTCTATCATGACATAGTTGCTCTAAGAGGGTTGTATATGTGTGTTGTGGGTCATAGTTAGGTGTTAACGCCCAATAACATGCCTTACTTCATTAATGGGTCGTATTGGGCCTTGATCGGTGTTAGTGGCCCATTATAGCCTCTATCATATTATAGTTGCTCTAAGAGGGTTATACAGGAGTGTAGTAAGTCATAGTTAGGTATTAACGCCCAATAACATGTCACACTATCATTAACGGGTCGTATTGGGCCCGAATTTCTGTTAGTGGCCCATTATAGCCTCTATCATGTCATAGTTGCTCTAAAAGGGTTATATAGGAGTGTAGTGAGTCATAGTTAAGTGTTAACGCCCAATAACATGTCATACTTTCATTAATGGGTCGTATTGGGCCTTATTGGTGATAGTGGCCCATTATAGCTTCTTTCATGACATAGTTGATCTAAGAGTGTTGTATATGAGTGTTGTGAGTCATGGTTAGGTTTTAACGCCAAATAACAAGCCATACTTTCATTAATGAGCCGTATTGGGCCTGGATTTCTGTTAGTGGCCCATTATAGCCTCTATCATGTCATAGTTGCTCTAAAAGGGTTATACAGGAGTGTAGTGAGTCATAGTTAAGTGTTAACGCCCAATAACATGTCATACTTTCATTAATGGGCCGTATTGGGCCTTGATCGGTGTTAGTGGCTTATTATAGCCTCTATCATATTATAGTTGCTCTAAGAGGGTTATATAGGAGTGTAGTAAGTCATAGTTAGGTATTAACGCCCAATAACATGTCATACTATCATTAACGGGTCGTATTGGGCCCGGATTTCTGTTAGTGGCCCATTATAGCCTCTATCATGTCATAGTTGCTCTAAAAGGGTTATATAGGAGTGTAGTGAGTCATAGTTAAGTGTTAACGCCCAATAACATGTCATACTTTCATTAATGGGCCGTATTGGGCCTTTATTTCTGTTGGTGGCCCATTATAGCCTCTACCGTATCATAGTTTCTCTAAGAGGGTTATATAGGAGTGTAGATTCATACTTAAGTGTTAACACCCAATAACATGTCATACCTTCATTATTGGGCCGTATTGGGCCTTGAATTCTGTTAGGGTCCCATTATAGCCTCTATCATATTATAGTTGCTCCAAAAAGGTTGTATAGGAGCGTTGTGATTCATAGTTAAGTGTTAACGCCCAATAACGTGTCATACTTTCATTAATGGGCCGTATTGGGCCTTATTGGTGATAGTGGCTCATTATAGCTTCTATCATGACATAGTTGCTCTAAGAGGGTTGTATATGTGTGTTGTGGGTCATAGTTAGGTGTTAACGCCCAATAACATGCCTTACTTCATTAATGGGTCGTATTGGGCCTTGATCGGTGTTAGTGGCCCATTATAGCCTCTATCATATTATAGTTGCTCTAAGAGGGTTATACAGGAGTGTAGTAAGTCATAGTTAGGTATTAACGCCCAATAACATGTCACACTATCATTAACGGGTCGTATTGGGCCCGGATTTCTGTTAGTGGCCCATTATATCCTCTATCATGTCATAGTTGCTCTAAAAGGGTTATATAGGAGTGTAGTGAGTCATAGTTAAGTGTTAACGCCCAATAACATGTCATACTTTCATTAATGGGTCGTATTGGGCCTTATTGGTGATAGTGGCCCATTATAGCTTCTTTCATGACATAGTTGCTGTAAGAGTGTTGTATATGAGTGTTGTGAGTCATGGTTAGGTTTTAACGCCAAATAACAAGCCATACTTTCATTAATGAGCCGTATTGGGCCTGGATTTCTGTTAGTGGCCCATTATAGCCTCTATCATGTCATAGTTGCTCTAAAAGGGTTATACAGGAGTGTAGTGAGTCATAGTTAAGTGTTAACGCCCAATAACATGTCATACTTTCATTAATGGGCCGTATTGGGCCTTGATTTCTGTTAGTGGCCCATTATAGCCTCTACCGTATCATAGTTTCTCTAAGAGGGTTATATAGGAGTGTAGAGTCATACTTAAGTGTTAACACCCAATAACATGTCATACTTTCATTAATGGGCCGTATTGGGCCTTGATTTCTGTTAGTGTCCCATTATAGCCTTTATCATGTCATAGTTGCTCCAAAAAGGTTGTATAGGAGCGTTGTGAGTCATAGTTAAGTGTTAACGCCCAATAACATGTCATACTTTCATTAATGGGCCGTATTGGGCCTTGATCGGTGTTAGTGGCTTATTATAGCCTCTATCATATTATAGTTGCTCTAAGAGGGTTATATAGGAGTGTAGTAAGTCATAGTTAGGTATTAACGCCCAATAACATGTCATACTATCATTAACGGGTCGTATTGGGCCCGGATTTCTGTTAGTTGCCCATTATAGCCTCTATCATGTCATAGTTGCTCTAAAAGGGTTATATAGGAGTGTAGTGAGTCATAGTTAAGTGTTAACGCCCAATAACATGTCATACTTTCATTAATGGGCCGTATTGGGTCTTTATTTCTGTTGGTGGCCCATTATAGCCTCTACCGTATCATAGTTTCTCTAAGAGGGTTATATAGGAGTGTAGAGTCATACTTAAGTGTTAACACCCAATAACATGTCATACCTTCATTATTGGGCCGTATTGGGCCTTGAATTCTGTTAGGGTCCCATTATAGCCTCTATCATATTATAGTTGCTCCAAAAAGGTTGTATAGGAGCGTTGTGATTCATAGTTAAGTGTTAACGCCCAATAACGTGTCATACTTTCATTAATGGGCCGTATTGGGCCTTATTGGTGATAGTGGCTCATTATAGCTTCTATCATGACATAGTTGCTCTAAGAGGGTTGTATATGTGTGTTGTGGGTCATAGTTAGGTGTTAACGCCCAATAACATGCCTTACTTCATTAATGGGTCGTATTGGGCCTTGATCGGTGTTAGTGGCCCATTATAGCCTCTATCATATTATAGTTGCTCTAAGAGGGTTATACAGGAGTGTAGTAAGTCATAGTTAGGTATTAACGCCCAATAACATGTCACACTATCATTAACGGGTCGTATTGGGCCCGAATTTCTGTTAGTGGCCCATTATAGCCTCTATCATGTCATAGTTGCTCTAAAAGGGTTATATAGGAGTGTAGTGAGTCATAGTTAAGTGTTAACGCCCAATAACATGTCATACTTTCATTAATGGGTCGTATTGGGCCTTATTGGTGATAGTGGCCCATTATAGCTTCTTTCATGACATAGTTGATCTAAGAGTGTTGTATATGAGTGTTGTGAGTCATGGTTAGGTTTTAACGCCAAATAACAAGCCATACTTTCATTAATGAGCCGTATTGGGCCTGGATTTCTGTTAGTGGCCCATTATAGCCTCTATCATGTCATAGTTGCTCTAAAAGGGTTATACAGGAGTGTAGTGAGTCATAGTTAAGTGTTAACGCCCAATAACATGTCATACTTTCATTAATGGGCCGTATTGGGCCTTGATTTTTGTTAGTGGCCCATTATAGCCTCTACCGTATCATAGTTTCTCTAAGAGGGTTATATAGGAGTGTAGAGTAATACTTAAGTGTTAACACCCAATAACATGTCATACTTTCATTAATGGGCCGTATTGGGCCTTGATTTCTGTTAGTGTCCCATTATAGCCTTTATCATGTCATAGTTGCTCCAAAAAGGTTGTATAGGAGCGTTGTGAGTCATAGTTAAGTGTTAACGCCCAATAACATGTCATACTTTCATTAATGGGCCGTATTGGGCCTTGATCGGTGTTAGTGGCTTATTATAGCCTCTATCATATTATAGTTGCTCTAAGAGGGTTATATAGGAGTGTAGTAAGTCATAGTTAGGTATTAACGCCCAATAACATGTCATACTATCATTAACGGGTCGTATTGGGCCCGGATTTCTGTTAGTGGCCCATTATAGCCTCTATCATGTCATAGTTGCTCTAAAAGGGTTATATAGGAGTGTAGTGAGTCATAGTTAAGTGTTAACGCCCAATAACATGTCATACTTTCATTAATGGGCCGTATTGGGCCTTTATTTCTGTTGGTGGCCCATTATAGCCTCTACCGTATCATAGTTTCTCTAAGAGGGTTATATAGGAGTGTAGATTCATACTTAAGTGTTAACACCCAATAACATGTCATACCTTCATTATTGGGCCGTATTGGGCCTTGAATTCTGTTAGGGTCCCATTATAGCCTCTATCATATTATAGTTGCTCCAAAAAGGTTGTATAGGAGCGTTGTGATTCATAGTTAAGTGTTAACGCCCAATAACGTGTCATACTTTCATTAATGGGCCGTATTGGGCCTTATTGGTGATAGTGGCTCATTATAGCTTCTATCATGACATAGTTGCTCTAAGAGGGTTGTATATGTGTGTTGTGGGTCATAGTTAGGTGTTAACGCCCAATAACATGCCTTACTTCATTAATGGGTCGTATTGGGCCTTGATCGGTGTTAGTGGCCCATTATAGCCTCTATCATATTATAGTTGCTCTAAGAGGGTTATACAGGAGTGTAGTAAGTCATAGTTAGGTATTAACGCCCAATAACATGTCACACTATCATTAACGGGTCGTATTGGGCCCGGATTTCTGTTAGTGGCCCATTATATCCTCTATCATGTCATAGTTGCTCTAAAAGGGTTATATAGGAGTGTAGTGAGTCATAGTTAAGTGTTAACGCCCAATAACATGTCATACTTTCATTAATGGGTCGTATTGGGCCTTATTGGTGATAGTGGCCCATTATAGCTTCTTTCATGACATAGTTGCTGTAAGAGTGTTGTATATGAGTGTTGTGAGTCATGGTTAGGTTTTAACGCCAAATAACAAGCCATACTTTCATTAATGAGTCGTATTGGGCCTGGATTTCTGTTAGTGGCCCATTATAGCCTCTATCATGTCATAGTTGCTCTAAAAGGGTTATACAGGAGTGTAGTCAGTCATAGTTAAGTGTTAACGCCCAATAACATGTCATACTTTCATTAATGGGCCGTATTGGGCCTTGATTTCTGTTAGTGGCCCATTATAGCCTCTACCGTATCATAGTTTCTCTAAGAGGGTTATATAGGAGTGTAGAGTCATACTTAAGTGTTAACACCCAATAACATGTCATACTTTCATTAATGGGCCGTATTGGGCCTTGATTTCTGTTAGTATCCCATTATAGCCTTTATCATGTCATAGTTGCTCCAAAAAGGTTGTATAGGAGCGTTGTGAGTCATAGTTAAGTGTTAATGCCCAATAACATGTCATACTTTCATTAATGGGCCATATTCGGCCTTATGGGTGATAGTGACCCATTATAGCTTCTATCATGACATAGTTGCTCTAAGAGGGTTGTATATGTGTGTTGTGGGTCATAGTTAAGTGTTAACGCCCAATAACATGTCATACTTTCATTAATGGGCCGTATTGGGCCTTGATTTCTGTTAGTGGCCCATTATAGCCTCTACCGTATCATAGTTTCTCTAAGAGGGTTATATTGGAGTGTTGAGTCATTCTTAAGTGTTAACACCCAATAACATGTCATACTTTCATTAATGGGCCATATTGGGCCTTGATTTCTGTTAGTGTCCCATTATAGCCTCTATCAAGTCATAGTTGCTCCAAAAAGGTTGTATAGGAGCGTTGTGAGTCATAGTTAAGTGTTAACGCCCAATAACATGTCATACTTTCATTAATGGGTCGTATTGGGCCTTATTGGTGATAGTGGCCCTTTATAGCTTCTTTCATGACATAGTTGCTCTAAGAGTGTTGTATATGAGTGTTGTGAGTCATGGTTAGGTTTTAACGCCAAATAACAAGCCATACTTTCATTAATGAGTCGTATTGGGCCTGGATTTCTGTTAGTGGCCCATTATAGCCTCTATCATGTCATAGTTGCTCTAAAAGGGTTATACAGGAGTGTAGTCAGTCATAGTTAAGTGTTAACGCCCAATAACATGTCATACTTTCATTAATGGGCCGTATTGGGCCTTGATTTCTGTTAGTGGCCCATTATAGCCTCTACCGTATCATAGTTTCTCTAAGAGGGTTATATAGGAGTGTAGAGTCATACTTAAGTGTTAACACCCAATAACATGTCATACTTTCATTAATGGGCCGTATTGGGCCTTGATTTCTGTTAGTGTCCCATTATAGCCTTTATCATGTCATAGTTGCTCCAAAAAGGTTGTATAGGAGCGTTGTGAGTCATAGTTAAGTGTTAACGCCCAATAACATGTCATACTTTCATTAATGGGTCGTATTGGGCCTTATTGGTGATAGTGGCCCATTATAGCTTCTTTCATGACATAGTTGCTCTAAGAGTGTTGTATATGAGTGTTGTGAGTCATGGTTAGGTTTTAACGCCAAATAACAAGCCATACTTTCATTAATGAGTCGTATTGGGCCTGGATTTCTGTTAGTGGCCCATTATAGCTTCTATCATATCATAGTTGCTCTAAAAGGGTTATACAGGAGTGTAGTCAGTCATAGTTAAGTGTTAACGCCCAATAACATGTCATACTTTCATTATTCGGCCTTATGGGTGATAGTGGCCCATTATAGCTTCTATCATGACATAGTTGCTCTAAGAGGGTTGTATATGTGTGTTGTGGGTCATAGTTAGGTGTTAACGCCCAATAACATGCCTTACTTTCATTAATGGGTCGTATTTGGCCTTGATCGGTGTTAGTGGCCCATTATAGCCTGTATCAAATTATAGTTGCTCCAAAAAGGTTGTATAGGAGCGTTGTGATTCATAGTTAATTGTTAACGCCCAATAACATGTCATACTTTCATTAATGGGCTTTATTGGTGATAGTGGCCCATTATAGCTTCTATCATGACATAGTTGCTCTAAGAGGGTTGTATATGTGTGTTGTGAGTCATAGTTTGGTGTTAACGCCCAATAACATGCCTTACTTTCATTAATGGGCCGTATTGGGGCTTGATCTGTGTTAGTGGCCAGTTATAGCCACTACCATAACATAGTTGCTCTAAGAGGGTTATATACGAGTGTAGTGAGTCAAAGTTAAGTGTTAACGCCCAATAACATGTCATACTTTCATTAATGGGCCGCATTGGGCCTTATTGGTGATAGTGTCTCATTATTGCTTCTATCATGACATAGTTGCTCTAAGAGGGTTGTATATGTGTGTTGTGGGTCATAGTTAGGTGTTAACGCCCAATAACATGCCTTACTTCATTAATGGGCCGTATTGGGCCTTGATCGGTGTTAGTGGCTTATTATAGCCTCTATCATATCATAGTTGCTCTAAGAGGGTTATATAGGAGTGTAGTAAGTCATAGTTAGGTATTAACGCCCAATAACATGTCATACTATCATTAACGGGTCGTATTGGGCCCGGATTTCTGTTAGTGGCCCATTATAGCCTCTATCATGTCATAGTTGCTCTAAAAGGGTTATATAGGAGTGTAGTGAGTCATAGTTAAGTGTTAACGCCCAATAACATGTCATACTTTCATTAATGGGCCGTATTGGGCCTTTATTTCTGTTGGTGGCCCATTATAGCCTCTACCGTATCATAGTTTCTCTAAGAGGGTTATATAGGAGTGTAGAGTCATACTTAAGTGTTAACACCCAATAACATGTCATACCTTCATTATTGGGCCGTATTGGGCCTTGAATTCTGTTAGGGTCCCATTATAGCCTCTATCATATTATAGTTGCTCCAAAAAGGTTGTATAGGAGCGTTGTGATTCATAGTTAAGTGTTAACGCCCAATAACGTGTCATACTTTCATTAATGGGCCGTATTGGGCCTTATTGGTGATAGTGGCTCATTATAGCTTCTATCATGACATAGTTGCTCTAAGAGGGTTGTATATGTGTGTTGTGGGTCATAGTTAGGTGTTAACGCCCAATAACATGCCTTACTTCATTAATGGGTCGTATTGGGCCTTGATCGGTGTTAGTGGCCCATTATAGCCTCTATCATATTATAGTTGCTCTAAGAGGGTTATACAGGAGTGTAGTAAGTCATAGTTAGGTATTAACGCCCAATAACATGTCACACTATCATTAACGGGTCGTATTGGGCCCGGATTTCTGTTAGTGGCCCATTATAGCCTCTATCATGTCATAGTTGCTCTAAAAGGGTTATATAGGAGTGTAGTGAGTCATAGTTAAGTGTTAACGCCCAATAACATGTCATACATTCATTAATGGGTCGTATTGGGCCTTATTGGTGATAGTGGCCCATTATAGCTTCTTTCATGACATAGTTGCTCTAAGAGTGTTGTATATGAGTGTTGTGAGTCATGGTTAGGTTTTAACGCCAAATAACAAGCCATACTTTCATTAATGAGCCGTATTGGGCCTGGATTTCTGTTAGTGGCCCATTATAGTCTCTATCATGTCATAGTTGCTCTAAAAGGGTTATACAGGAGTGTAGTGAGTCATAGTTAAGTGTTAACGGCCAATAACATGTCATACTTTCATTAATGGGCCGTATTGGGCCTTGATTTCTGTTAGTGGCCCATTATAGCCTCTACCGTATCATAGTTTCTCTAAGAGGGTTATATAGGAGTGTAGAGTCATACTTAAGTGTTAACACCCAATAACATGTCATACTTTCATTAATGGGCCGTATTGGGCCTTGATTTCTGTTAGTGTCCCATTATAGCCTTTATCATGTCATAGTTGCTCCAAAAAGGTTGTATAGGAGCGTTGTGAGTCATAGTTAAGTGTTAACGCCCAATAACATGTCATACTTTCATTAATGGGCCGTATTGGGCCTTGATCGGTGTTAGTGGCTTATTATAGCCTCTATCATATTATAGTTGCTCTAAGAGGGTTATATAGGAGTGTAGTAAGTCATAGTTAGGTATTAACGCCCAATAACATGTCATACTATCATTAACGGGTCGTATTGGGCCCGGATTTCTGTTAGTGGCCCATTATAGCCTCTATCATGTCATAGTTGCTCTAAAAGGGTTATATAGGAGTGTAGTGAGTCATAGTTAAGTGTTAACGCCCAATAACATGTCATACTTTCATTAATGGGCCGTATTGGGCCTTTATTTCTATTGGTGGCCCATTATAGCCTCTACCGTATCATAGTTCCTCTAAGAGGGTTATATAGGAGTGTAGAGTCATACTTAAGTGTTAACACCCAATAACATGTCATACCTTCATTATTGGGCCGTATTGGGCCTTGAATTCTGTTAGGGTCCCATTATAGCCTCTATCATATTATAGTTGCTCCAAAAAGGTTGTATAGGAGCGTTGTGATTCATAGTTAAGTGTTAACGCCCAATAACGTGTCATACTTTCATTAATGGGCCGTATTGGGCCTTATTGGTGATAGTGGCTCATTATAGCTTCTATCATGACATAGTTGCTCTAAGAGGGTTGTATATGTGTGTTGTGGGTCATAGTTAGGTGTTAACGCCCAATAACATGCCTTACTTCATTAATGGGTCGTATTGGGCCTTGATCGGTGTTAGTGGCCCATTATAGCCTCTATCATATTATAGTTGCTCTAAGAGGGTTATACAGGAGTGTAGTAAGTCATAGTTAGGTATTAACGCCCAATAACATGTCACACTATCATTAACGGGTCGTATTGGGCCCGGATTTCTGTTAGTGGCCCATTATAGCCTCTATCATGTCATAGTTGCTCTAAAAGGGTTATATAGGAGTGTAGTGAGTCATAGTTAAGTGTTAACGCCCAATAACATGTCATACTTTCTTTAATGGGTCGTATTGGGCCTTATTGGTGATAGTGGCCCATTATAGCTTCTTTCATGACATAGTTGCTCTAAGAGTGTTGTATATGAGTGTTGTGAGTCATGGTTAGGTTTTAACGCCAAATAACAAGCCATACTTTCATTAATGAGCCGTATTGGGCCTGGATTTCTGTTAGTGGCCCATTATAGCCTCTATCATGTCATAGTTGCTCTAAAAGGGTTATACAGGAGTGTAGTGAGTCATAGTTAAGTGTTAACGCCCAATAACATGTCATACTTTCATTAATGGGCCGTATTGGGCCTTGATTTCTGTTAGTGGCCCATTATAGCCTCTACCGTATCATAGTTTCTCTAAGAGGGTTATATAGGAGTGTAGAGTCATACTTAAGTGTTAACACCCAATAACATGTCATACTTTCATTAATGGGCCGTATTGGGCCTTGATTTCTGTTAGTGTCCCATTATAGCCTTTATCATGTCATAGTTGCTCCAAAAAGGTTGTATAGGAGCGTTGTGAGTCATAGTTAAGTGTTAACGCCCAATAACATGTCATACTTTCATTATTGGGCCATATTCGGCCTTATGGGTGATAGTGGCCCATTATAGATTCTATCATGACATAGTTGCTCTAAGAGGGTTGTATATGTGTGTTGTGGGTCTTAGTTAGGTGTTAACGCCCAATAAGATGCCTTACTTTCATTAATGGGTCGTATTGGGCCTTGATCGATGTTAGTGGCTCATTATAGCCTCTATCATATTATAGTTGCTCCAAAAAGGTTGTATAGGAGCGTTGTGATTCATAGTTAAGTGTTAACGCCTAATAACATGTCATACTTTCATTAATGGGCTTTATTGGTGATAGTGGCCCATTATAGCTTCTATCATGACATAGTTGCTCTAAGAGTGTTGTATATGGTGTTGTGAGTCATAGTTTGGTGTTAACGCCCAATAACATGCCTTACTTTCATTAATGGGCCGTGTTAGGCCTTGATCCGTGTTAGTTGCCCATTATAGCCTCTACCATATCATAGTTGCTCTAACAGGGTTATATAGGAGTGTAGTGAGTCATAGTTAAGTGTTAACGCCCAATAACAAGTCATACTTTCATTAATGGGCCGTATTGGGCCTTGATCCGTGTTAGTGGCCCATTATAGCCTCTACCAAATCATAGTATATCTAAGAGGGTTATATACGAGTGTAGTGAGTCATAGTTAAGTGTTAACGCCCAATAACATGTCATACTTTCATTAATGGGTCGTATTGGGCCTTATTGGTGAGAGTGGCTCATTATAGCTTCTATCATGACATAGTTGCTCTAAGAGGGTTGTATATGTGTGTTGTGGGTCATAGTTAGGTGTTAACGCCCACTAACATGCCTTACTTTCATTAATGGGTCGTATTGGGCCTTGATCGGTGTTAGTGGCCCATTATAGCCTCTATCATATTATAGTTGCTCCAAAAAGGTTGTATAGGAGCGTTGTGATTCATAGTTAAGTGTTAACGCCCAATAACGTGTCATACTTTCATTAATGGGCCGTATTGGGCCTTATTGGTGATAGTGGCTCATTATAGCTTCTATCATGACATAGTTGCTCTAAGAGGGTTGTATATGTGTGTTGTGGGTCATAGTTAGGTGTTAACGCCCAATAACATGCCTTACTTCATTAATGGGTCGTATTGGGCCATGATCGGTGTTAGTGGCCGATTATAGCCTCTATCATATTATAGTTGCTCTAAGAGGGTTATACAGGAGGATAGTAAGTCATAGTTAGGTATTAACGCCCAATAACATGTCATACTATCATTAACGGGTCGTATTGGTCCCGGATTTCTGTTAGTGGCCCATTATAGCCTCTATCATGTCATAGTTGCTCTAAAAGGGTTATATAGGAGTGTAGTGAGTCATAGTTAAGTGTAAACGCCCAATAACATGTCATACTTTCATTAATGGGTCGTATTGGGCCTTATTGGTGATAGTGGCCCATTATAGCTTCTTTCATGACATAGTTGCTCTAAGAGTGTTGTATATGAGTGTTGTGAGTCATGGTTAGGTTTTAACGCCAAATAACAAGCCATACTTTCATTAATGAGCCGTATTGGGCCTGGATTTCTGTTAGTGGCCCATTATAGCCTCTATCATGTCATAGTTGCTCTAAAAGGGTTATACAGGAGTGTAGTGAGTCATAGTTAAGTGTTAACGCCCAATAACATGTCATACTTTCATTAATGGGCCGTATTGGGCCTTGATTTCTGTTAGTGGCCCATTATAGCCTCTACCGTATCATAGTTTCTCTAATAGGGTTATATAGGAGTGTAGAGTCATACTTAAGTGTTAACACCCAATAACATGTCATACTTTCAATAATGGGCCGTATTGGGCCTTGATTTCTGTTAGTGTCCCATTATAGCCTTTATCATGTCATAGTTGCTCCAAAAAGGTTGTATAGGAGCGTTGTGAGTCATAGTTAAGTGTTAACGCCCAATAACATGTCATACTTTCATTATTGGGCCATATTCGGCCTTATGGGTGATAGTGGCCCATTATAGATTCTATCATGACATAGTTGCTCTAAGAGGGTTGTATATGTGTGTTGTGGGTCTTAGTTAGGTGTTAACGCCCAATAACATGCCTTACTTTCATTAATGGGTCGTATTGGGCCTTGATCGATGTTAGTGGCTCATTATAGCCTCTATCATATTATAGTTGCTCCAAAAAGGTTGTATAGGAGCGTTGTGATTCATAGTTAAGTGTTAACGCCTAATAACATGTCATACTTTCATTAATGGGCTTTATTGGTGATAGTGGCCCATTATAGCTTCTATCATGACATAGTTGCTCTAAGAGTGTTGTATATGGTGTTGTGAGTCATAGTTTGGTGTTAACGCCCAATAACATGCCTTACTTTCATTAATGGGCCGTGTTAGGCCTTGATCCGTGTTAGTTGCCCATTATAGCCTCTACCATATCATAGTTGCTCTAACAGGGTTATATAGGAGTGTAGTGAGTCATAGTTAAGTGTTAACACCCAATAACAAGTCATACTTTCATTAATGGGCCGTATTGGGCCTTGATCCGTGTTAGTGGCCCATTATAGCCTCTACCAAATCATAGTTGCTCTAAGAGGGTTATATACGAGTGTAGTGAGTCATAGTTAAGTGTTAACGCCCAATAACATGTCATACTTTCATTAATGGGTCGTATTGGGCCTTATTGGTGAGAGTGGCTCATTATAGCTTCTATCATGACATAGTTGCTCTAAGAGGGTTGTATATGTGTGTTGTGGGTCATAGTTAGGTGTTAACGCCCACTAACATGCCTTACTTTCATTAATGGGTCGTATTGGGCCTTGATCGGTGTTAGTGGCCCATTATAGCCTCTATCATATTATAGTTGCTCCAAAAAGGTTGTATAGGAGCGTTGTGATTCATAGTTAAGTGTTAACGCCCAATAACGTGTCATACTTTCATTAATGGGCCGTATTGGGCCTTATTGGTGATAGTGGCTCATTATAGCTTCTATCATGACATAGTTGCTCTAAGAGGGTTGTATATGTGTGTTGTGGGTCATAGTTAGGTGTTAACGCCCAATAACATGCCTTACTTCATTAATGGGTCGTATTGGGCCATGATCGGTGTTAGTGGCCGATTATAGCCTCTATCATATTATAGTTGCTCTAAGAGGGTTATATAGGAGGGTAGTAAGTCATAGTTAGGTATTAACGCCCAATAACATGTCATACTATCATTAACGGGTCGTATTGGTCCCGGATTTCTGTTAGTGGCCCATTATAGCCTCTATCATGTCATAGTTGCTCTAAAAGGGTTATATAGGAGTGTAGTGAGTCATAGTTAAGTGTAAACGCCCAATAACATGTCATACTTTCATTAATGGGTCGTATTGGGCCTTATTGGTGATAGTGGCCCATTATAGCTTCTTTCATGACATAGTTGCTCTAAGAGTGTTGTATATGAGTGTTGTGAGTCATGGTTAGGTTTTAACGCCAAATAACAAGCCATACTTTCATTAATGAGCCGTATTGGGCCTGGATTTCTGTTAGTGGCCCATTATAGCCTCTATCATGTCATAGTTGCTCTAAAAGGGTTATACAGGAGTGTAGTGAGTCATAGTTAAGTGTTAACGCCCAATAACATGTCATACTTTCATTAATGGGCCGTATTGGGCCTTGATTTCTGTTAGTGGCCCATTATAGCCTCTACCGTATCATAGTTTCTCTAATAGGGTTATATAGGAGTGTAGAGTCATACTTAAGTGTTAACACCCAATAACATGTCATACTTTCAATAATGGGCCGTATTGGGCCTTGATTTCTGTTAGTGTCCCATTATAGCCTTTATCATGTCATAGTTGCTCCAAAAAGGTTGTATAGGAGCGTTGTGAGTCATAGTTAAGTGTTAACGCCCAATAACATGTCATACTTTAATTAATGGGCCATATTTTTCCTTATGGGTGATAGTGGCCCATTATAGATTCCATCATGACATAGTTGCTCTAAGATGGTTGTATATGTGTGTTGTGGGTCATAGTTAGGTGTTAACGCCCAATAACATGCCTTACTTTCATTAATGGGTCGTGTTAGGCCTTGATCCGTGTTAGTGGCCCATTATAGCCTCTACCATATCATAGTTGCTCTAACAGGGTTATATAGGAGTGTAGTGAGTCATAGTTAAGTGTTAACGCCCAATAACGTGTCATACTTTCATTAATGGGCCGTATTGGGCCTTGATTTTTGTTAGTGGCCCATTATAGCCTCTACCGTATCATAGTTTCTCTAAGAGGGTTATATAGGAGTGTAGAGTCATACTTAAGTGTTAACACCCAATAACATGTCATACTTTCATTAATGGGCCGTATTGGGCCTTGATTTCTGTTAGTGTCCCATTATAGCCTTTATCATGTCATAGTTGCTCCAAAAAGGTTGTATAGGAGCGTTGTGAGTCATAGTTAAGTGTTAACGCCCAATAGCAAGTCATACTTTCATTAGTGGGCCATATTCGGCCTTTTGGGTGATAGTGGCCCATTATAGATTATATCATGACATAGTTGCTGTAAGAGGGTTGTATATGTGTGTTGTGGGTCATAGTTAGGTGTTAACGCCCAATAACATGCCTTACTTTCATTAATGGGTCGTATTGGGCCTTGATCGGTGTTAGTGGCTCATTATTGCCTCTATCATATTATAGTTGCTCCAAAAAGGTTGTATAGGAGCGTTGTGATTCATAGTTAAGTGTTAACGCCCAATAACATGTCATACTTTCATTAATGGGCTTTATTGGTGATAGTGGCCCATTATAGCTTCTATGATGACATAGTTGCTCTAAGAGTGTTGTATATGGTGTTGTGAGTCATAGTTTGGTGTTAACACCCAATAACATGCCTTACTTTCATTAATGGGCCGTGTTAGGCCTTGATCCGTGTTAGTGGCCCATTATAGCCTCTACCATATCATAGTTGCTCTAACAGGGTTATATAGGAGTGTAGTGAGTCATAGTTAAGTGTTAACGCCCAATAACAAGTCATACTTTCATTAATGGGCCGTATTGGGCATTGATCCGTGTTAGTGGCCCATTATAGCCTCTACCATATCATAGTTGCTCTAAGAGGGTTATATACGAGTGTAGTGAGTCATAGTTAAGTGTTAACGCCCAATAACATGTCATACTTTCATTAATGGGCCGTATTGGGCCTTATTGGTGAGAGTGGCTCATTATAGCTTCTATCCTGACATAGTTGCTCTAAGAGGGTTGTATATGTGTGTTGTGGGTCATAGTTAGGTGTTAACGCCCAATAACATGCCTTACTTCATTAATGGGCCGTATTGGGCCTTGATCGGTGTTAGTGGCCCATTATAGCCTCTATCATATTATAGTTGCTCTAAGAGGGTTATATAGGAGTGTAGTAAGTCATAGTTAGGTATTAACGCCCAATAACATGTCATACTATCATTAACGGGTCGTATTGGGCCCGGATTTCTGTTAGTGGCCCATTATAGCCTCTATCATGTCATAGTTGCTCTAAAAGGGTTATATAGGAGTGTAGTGAGTCATAGTTAAGTGTTAACGCCCAATAACATGTCATACTTTCATTAATGGGCCGTATTGGGCCTTTATTTCTGTTGGTGGCCCATTATAGCCTCTACCGTATCATAGTTTCTCTAAGAGGGTTATATAGGAGTGTAGAGTCATACTTAAGTGTTAACACCTAATAACATGTCATACTTTCATTAATAAGCCGTATTGGGCCTTGATTTCTGTTAGGGTCTATTATAGCCTCTATCATGTCATAGTTGCTCCAAAAAGGTTGTATAGGAGCGTTGTTAGTCATAGTTAAGTGTTAACGCCCAATAACATGTCATACTTTCATTAATGGGCCATATTCGGCCTTATGGGTGATAGTGGCCCATTATAGCTTCTATCATGACATAGTTGCTCTAAGACGGTTGTATATGTGTGTTGTGGGTCATAGTTAGGTGTTAACGCCCACTAACATGCCTTACTTTCATTAATGGGTCGTATTGGGCCTTGATCGGTGTTAGTGGCCCATTATAGCCTCTATCATATTATAGTTGCTCCAAAAAGGTTGTATAGGAGCGTTGTGAGTTATAGTTAAGTGTTAACGCCCAATAACGTGTCATACATTCACTAATGGGCCGTATTGGGCCTTATTGGTGATTGTGGCCCATTATAGCTTCTTTCATGACATAGTTGCTCTAAGAGTGTTGTATATGAGTGTTGTGAGTCATGGTTAGGTTTTAACGCCAAATAACAAGCCATACTTTCATTAATGACCCGTATTGGGCCTGGATTTCTGTTAGTGGCCCATTATAGCCTCTATCATGTCATAGTTGCTCTAAAAGGGTTATACAGGAGTGTAGTGAGTCATAGTTAAGTGTTAACACCCAATAACGTGTCATACTTTCATTAATGGGCCGTATTGGGCCTTGATTTTTGTTAGTGGCCCATTATAGCCTCTACCGTATCATAGTTTCTCTAAGAGGGTTATATAGGAGTGTAGTGAGTCATAGTTAAGTGTTAACGCCCAATAACAAGTCATACTTTCATTAATGGGCCGTATTGGGCCTTGATCCGTGTTAGTGGCCCATTATAGCCTCTACCATATCATAGTTGCTCTAAGAGGGTTATATACGAGTGTAGTGAGTCATAGTGAAGTGTTAACGCCCAATAACATGTCATACTTTCATTAATGGGCCGTATTGGTGAGAGTGGCTCATTATAGCTTCTTTCATGACATAGTTGCTCTAAGAGGGTTGTATATGTGTGTTGTGGGTCATAGTTAGGTGTTAACGCCCAATAACATGACTTACTTCATTAATGGGCCGTATTGGGCCTTGATCGGTGTTAGTGGCCCATTATAGCCTCTATCATATTATAGTTGCTCTAAAAGGGTTATATAGGAGTGTAGTAAGTCATAGTTAGGTATTAACGCCCAATAACATGTCATACTATCATTAACGGGTCGTATTGGGCCCGGATTTCTGTTAGTGGCCCATTATAGCCTCTATCATGTCATAGTTGCTCTAAAAGGGTTATATAGGAGTGTAGTGAGTCATAGTTATGTGTTAACGCCCAATAACATGTCATACTTTCATTAATGGGCCTTATTGGGCCTTTTATTTCTGTTGGTGGCCCATTATAGCCTCTACCGTATCATAGTTTCTCTAAGAGGGTTATATAGGAGTGTAGAGTCATACTTAAGTGTTAACACCTAATAATATGTCATACTTTCATTAATGAGCCGTATTGGGCCTTGATTTCTGTTAGGGTCCCATTATAGCCTCTATCATGTCATAGTTGCTCCAAAAAGGTTGTATAGGATAGTTGTGAGTCATAGTTAAGTGTTAACGCCCAATAACATGTCATACTTTCATTAATGGGCCATATTCGGCCTTATGGGTGATAGTGGCCCATTATAGCTTCTATCATGACATAGTTGCTCTAAGAGGGTTGTATATGTGTGTTGTGGGTCATAGTTAGGTGTTAACGCCCACTAACATGCCTTACTTTCATTAATGGGTCGTATTGGGCCTTGATCGGTGTTAGTGGCCCGTTATAGCCTCTATCATATTATAGTTGCTCCAAAAAGGTTGTATAGGAGCGTTGTGACACATAGTTAAGTGTTAACGCCCAATAACGTGTCATACATTCACTAATGGGCCGTATTGGGCCTTACTGGTGATAGTGGCTCATTATAGCTTCTATCATGACATAGTTGATCTAAGAGGGTTGTATATGTGTGTTGTGGGTCATAGTTAGGTGTTAACGCCCAATAACATGCCTTACTTCATTAATGGGCCGTATTGGGCCTTGATCGGTGTTACTGGCCCATTATAGCCTCTATCATATTATAGTTGCTCTAAGAGGGTTATACAGGAGTGTAGTAAGTCATAGTTAGGTATTAACGCCCAATAACATGTCATACTATCATTAACGGGTCGTATTGGGCCCGGATTTCTGTTAGTGGCCCATTATAGCCTCTATCATGTCATAGTTGCTCTAAAAGGGTTATATAGGAGTGTAGTGAGTCATAGTTAAGTGTTAACGCCCAATAACAAGTCATACTTTCATTAATGGGCCGTATTGGGCCTTGATCCGTGTTAGTGGCCCATTATAGCCTCTACCATATCATAGTTGCTCTAAGAGGGTTATATACGAGTGTAGTGAGTCATAGTGAAGTGTTAACGCCCAATAACATGTCATACTTTCATTAATGGGCCGTATTGGTGAGAGTGGCTCATTATAGCTTCTTTCATGACATAGTTGCTCTAAGAGGGTTGTATATGTGTGTTGTGGGTCATAGTTAGGTGTTAACGCCCAATAACATGCCTTACTTCATTAATGGGCCGTATTGGGCCTTGATCGGTGTTAGTGGCCCATTATAGCCTCTATCATATTATAGTTGCTCTAAGAGGGTTATATAGGAGTGTAGTAAGTCATAGTTAGGTATTAACGCCCAATAACATGTCATACAATCATTAACGGGTCGTATTGGGCCCGGATTTCTGTTAGTGGCCCATTATAGCCTCTATCATGTCATAGTTGCTCTAAAAGGGTTATATAGGAGTGTAGTGAGTCATAGTTAAGTGTTAATGCCTAATAACATGTCATACTTTCATTAATGGGCCGTATTGGGTCTTTTATTTCTGTTGGTGGCCCATTATAGCCTCTACCGTATCATAGTTTCTCTAAGAGGGTTATATAGGAGTGTAGAGTCATACTTAAGTGTTAACACCTAATAACATGTCATACTTTCATTAATGAGCCGTATTGGGCCTTGATTTCTGTTAGGGTCCCATTATATCCTCTATCATGTCATAGTTGCTCCAAAAAGGTTGTATAGGATAGTTGTGAGTCATAGTTAAGTGTTAACGCCCAATAACATGTCATACTTTCATTAATGGGCCATATTCGGCCTTATAGGTGATAGTGGCCCATTATAGCTTCTATCATGACATAGTTGCTCTAAGAGGGTTGTATATGTGTGTTGTGGGTCATAGTTAGGTGTTAACGCCCACTAACATGCCTTACTTTCATTAATGGGTCGTATTGGGCCTTGATCGGCGTTAGTGGCCCATTATAGCCTCTATCATATTATAGTTGCTCCAAAAAGGTTGTATAGGAGCGTTGTGAGACATAGTTAAGTGTTAACGCCCAATAACGTGTCATACATTCACTAATGGGCCGTATTGGGCCTTATTGGTGATAGTGGCTCATTATAGCTTCTATCACGACATAGTTGCTCTAAGAGGGTTGTATATGTGTGTTGTGGGTCATAGTTAGGTGTTAACGCCCAATAACATGCCTTACTTCATTAATGGGCCGTATTGGGCCTTGATCGGTGTTACTGGCCCATTATAGCCTCTATCATATTATAGTTGCTCTAAAAGGGTTATACAGGAGTGTAGTAAGTCATAGTTAGGTATTAACGCCCAATAACATGTCATACTATCATTAACGGGTCGTATTGGACCCGGATTTCTGTTAGTGGCCCATTATAGCCTCTATCATGTCATAGTTGCTCTAAAAGGGTTATATAGGAGTGTAGTGAGTCATAGTTAAGTGTTAACGCCCAATAACATGTCATACTTTCATCAATCGGTCGTATTGGGCCTTATTGGTGATAGTGGCCCATTATAGCTTCTTTCATGACATAGTTGCTCTAAGAGTGTTGTATATAAGTGTTGTGAGTCATGGTTAGGTTTTAACGCCAAATAACAAGCCATACTTTCATTATTGAGCCGTATTGGGCATGGAATTCTGTTAGTGGCCCATTATAGCCTCTATCAAGTCATAGTTGCTCTAAAAGGGTTATACAGGAGTGTAGTGAGTCATAGTTAAGTGTTAACGCCCAATAACATGTCATACTTTCATTAATAGGCCGTATTGGGCCTTGATTCCTGTTAGTGGCCCATTATATCCTCTACCGTATCATAGTTTCTCTAAGAGGGTTATATAGGAGTGTAGAGTCATACTTAAGTGTTAACACCCAATAACATGTCATACTTTCATTAATGGGCCGTATTGGGCCTTGATTTCTGTTAGTGTCCCATTATAGCCTTTATCATGTCATAGTTGCTCCAAAAAGGTTGTATAGGAGCGTTGTAAGTCATAGTTAAGTGTTAACGCCCAATAACATGTCATACTTTCATTAATGGGCCATATTCGGCCTTATGGGTGATGGTGGCCCATTATAGATTCTATCATGACATAGTTGCTCTAAGAGGGTTGTATATGTGTGTTGTGGGTCATAGTTAGGTGTTAACGCCCAATAACATGCCTTACTTTCATTAATGGGTCGTATTGGGCCTTGATCGGTGTTAGTGGCTCATTATAGCCTCTATCATATTATAGTTGCTCCAAAAAGGTTGTATAGGAGCGTTGTGATTCATAGTTAAGTGTTAACGCCCAATAACATGTCATACTTTCATTAATGGGCTTTATTGGTGATAGTGGCCCATTATAGCTTCTATCATGACATAGTTGCTCTAAGAGTGTTGTATATGGTGTTGTGAGTCATAGTTTGGTGTTAACGCCCAATAACATGCCTTACTTTCATTAATGGGCCGTATTAGGCCTTGATCCGTGTTAGTGGCCCATTATAGCCTCTACCATATCATAGTTGCTCTAACAGGGTTATATAGGAGTGTAGTGAGTCATACTTAAGTGTTAACGCCCAATAACAAGTCATACTTTCATTAATGGGCCGTGTTAGTGGCCCATTATAGCCTATACCATATCATAGTTGCTCTAAGAGGGTTATATACGAGTGTAGTGAGTCATAGTTAAGTGTTAACGCCCAATAACATGTCATACTTTCATTAATGGGCCGAATTGGGCCTTATTGGTGATAGTGGCTCAATATAGCTTCTTTCATGACATAGTTGCTCTAAGAGGGTTGTATATGTGTGTTGTGGGTCATAGTTAGGTGTTAACGCCCAATAACATGCCTTACTTCATTAATGGGCCGTATTGGGCCTTGATCGGTGTTAGTGGCCCATTATAGCCTCTATCATATTATAGTTGCTCTAAGAGGGTTATATAGGAGTGTAGTAAGTCATAGTTAGGTATTAACGCCCAATAACATGTCATATTATCATTAACGGGTCGTATTGGGCCCGGATTTCTTTTAGTGGCCCATTATAGCCTCTATCATGTCATAGTTGCTCTAAAAGGGTTATATAGGAGTGTAGTGAGTCATAGTTAAGTGTTAACGCCCAGTAACATGTCATATTTTCATTAATGGGTCGTATTGGGCCTTTATTTCTGTTGGTGGCCCATTATAGCCTCTACCGTATCATTGTTTCTCTAAGAGGGTTATATAGGAGTGTAGAGTCATACTTAAGTGTTAACACCCAATAACATGTCATACTTTCATTAATGGGCCGTATTGGGCCTTGATTTCTGTTAGGGTCCCATTATAGCCTCTACCATGTCATAGTTGCTCCAAAAAGGTTGTATAGGATGGTTGTGAGTCATAGTTAAGTGTTAACGCCCAATAACATGTCATACTTTGATTAATGGGCCATATTCGGCCTTATTGGTGATAGTGGCTCATTATAGCTTCTATCATGACATAGTTGCTCTAAGAGGGTTGTATATGTGTGTTGTGGGTCATAGTTAGGTGTTAACGCCCAATAACATGCCTTACTTCATTAATGGGCCGTATTGGGCCTTGATCGGTGTTACTGGCCCATTATAGCCTCTATCATATTATAGTTCCACTAAAAGGGTTATACAGGAGTGTAGTAAGTCATAGTTAGGTATTAACGCCCAATAACATGTCATACTATCATTAACGGGTCGTATTGGACCCGGATTTCTGTTAGTGGCCCATTATAGCCTCTATCATGTCATAGTTGCTCTAAAAGGGTTATATAGGAGTGTAGTGGGTCATAGTTAAGTGTTAACGCCCAATAACATGTCATACTTTCATTAATGGGTCGTATTGGGCCTTATTGGTGATAGTGGCCCATTATAGCTTCTTTCATGACATAGTTGCTCTAAAAGTGTTGTATATGAGTGTTGTGAGTCATGGTTAGGTTTTAACGCCAAATAACAAGCCATAATTTCATTAACGAGCCGTATTGGGCCTGGATTTCTGTTAGTGGCCCATTATAGCCTCTATCATGTCATAGTTTCTCTAAAAGGGTTATACAGGAGTGTAGTGAGTCATAGTTAAGTGTTAACGCCCAATAACATGTCATACTTTCATTAATGGGCCGTATTGGGCCTTGATTTCTATTAGTGGCCCATTATAGCCTCTACCGTATCATAGTTTCTCTAAGAAGGTTATATAGGAGTGTAGAGTCATACTTAAGTGTTAACACCCAATAACATGTCATACTTTCATTAATGGGCCGTATTGGGCCTTGATTTCTGTTAGTGTCCCATTATAGCCTTTATCATGTCATAGTTGCTCCAAAAAGGTTGTATAGGAGCGTTGTGAGTCATAGTTAATTGTTAACGCCCAATAACATGTCATACTTTCATTAATGGGCCATATTCGGCCTTATGGGTGATAGTGGCCCATTATAGATTCTATCATGACATAGTTGCTCAAAGAGGGTTGTATATGTGTGTTGTGGGTCATAGTTAGGTGTTAACGCCCAATAACATGCCTTACTTTCATTAATGGGTCGTATTGGGCCTTGATCGGTGTTAGTGGCTCATTATAGCCTCTATCATATTATAGTTGCTCCAAAAAGGTTGTATAGGAGCGTTGTGGTTCATAGTTAAGTGTTAACGCCCAATAACATGTCATACTTTCATTAATGGGCTTTATTGGTGATAGTGGCCCATTATAGCTTCTATCATGACATAGTTGCTCTAAGAGTGTTGTATATGGTGTTGTGAGTCATAGTTTGGTGTTAACGCCCAATAACATGCCTTACTTTCATTAATGGGCCGTATTAGGCCTTGATCCGTGTTAGTGGCCCATTATAGCCTCTACCATATCATAGTTGCTCTAACAGGGTTATATAGGAGTGTAGTGAGTCATACTTAAGTGTTAACGCCCAATAACAAGTCATACTTTCATTAATGGGCCGTGTTAGTGGCCTATTATAGCCTATACCATATCATAGTTGCTCTAAGAGGGTTATATACGAGTGTAGTGAGTCATAGTTAAGTGTTAACGCCCAATAACATGTCATACTTTCATTAATGGGCCGTATTGGGCCTTATTGGTGATAGTGGCTCATTATAGCTTCTTTCATGACATAGTTGCTCTAAGAGGGTTGTATATGTGTGTTGTGGGTCATAGTTAGGTGTCAACGCCCAATAACATGCCTTACTTCATTAATGGGCCGTATTGGGCCTTGATCGGTGTTAGTGGCCCATTATAGCCTCTATCATATTATAGTTGCTCTAAGAGGGTTATATAGGAGTGTAGTAAGTCATAGTTAGGTATTAACGCCCAATAACATGTCATATTATCATTAACGGGTCGTATTGGGCCCGGATTTCTTTTAGTGGCCCATTATAGCCTCTATCATGTCATAGTTGCTCTAAAAGGGTTATATAGGAGTGTAGTGAGTCATAGTTAAGTGTTAACGCCCAGTAACATGTCATATTTTCATTAATGGGTCGTATTGGGCCTTTATTTCTGTTGGTGGCCCATTATAGCCTCTACCGTATCATTGTTTCTCTAAGAGGGTTATATAGGAGTGTAGAGTCATACTTAAGTGTTAACACCCAATAACATGTCATACTTTCATTAATGGGCCGTATTGGGCCTTGATTTCTGTTAGGGTCCCATTATAGCCTCTACCATGTCATAGTTGCTCCAAAAAGGTTGTATAGGATGGTTGTGAGTCATAGTTAAGTGTTAACGCCCAATAACATGTCATACTTTCATTAATGGGCCATATTCGGCCTTATTGGTGATAGTGGCTCATTATAGCTTCTCTCATGACATAGTTGCTCTAAGAGGGTTGTATATGTGTGTTGTGGGTCATAGTTAGGTGTTAACGCCCAATAACATGCCTTACTTCATTAATGGGCCGTATTGGGCCTTGATCGGTGTTACTGGCCCATTATAGCCTCTATCATATTATAGTTCCACTAAAAGGGTTATACAGGAGTGTAGTAAGTCATAGTTAGGTATTAACGCCCAATAACATGTCATACTATCATTAACGGGTCGTATTGGACCCGGATTTCTGTTAGTGGCCCATTATAGCCTCTATCATGTCATAGTTGCTCTAAAAGGGTTATATAGGAGTGTAGTGGGTCATAGTTAAGTGTTAACGCCCAATAACATGTCATACTTTCATTAATGGGTCGTATTGGGCCTTATTGGTGATAGTGGCCCATTATAGCTTCTTTCATGACATAGTTGCTCTAAAAGTGTTGTATATGAGTGTTGTGAGTCATGGTTAGGTTTTAACGCCAAATAACAAGCCATAATTTCATTAACGAGCCGTATTGGGCCTGGATTTCTGTTAGTGGCCCATTATAGCCTCTATCATGTCATAGTTTCTCTAAAAGGGTTATACAGGAGTGTAGTGAGTCATAGTTAAGTGTTAACGCCCAATAACATGTCATACTTTCATTAATGGGCCGTATTGGGCCTTGATTTCTATTAGTGGCCCATTATAGCCTCTACCGTATCATAGTTTCTCTAAGAAGGTTATATAGGAGTGTAGAGTCATACTTAAGTGTTAACACCCAATAACATGTCATACTTTCATTAATGGGCCGTATTGGGCCTTGATTTCTGTTAGTGTCCCATTATAGCCTTTATCATGTCATAGTTGCTCCAAAAAGGTTGTATAGGAGCGTTGTGAGTCATAGTTAATTGTTAACGCCCAATAACATGTCATACTTTCATTAATGGGCCATATTCGGCCTTATGGGTGATAGTGGCCCATTATAGATTCTATCATGACATAGTTGCTCTAAGAGGGTTGTATATGTGTGTTGTGGGTCATAGTTAGGTGTTAACGCCCAATAACATGCCTTACTTTCATTAATGGGTCGTATTGGGCCTTGATCGGTGTTAGTGGCTCATTATAGCCTCTATCATATTATAGTTGCTCCAAAAAGGTTGTATAGGAGCGTTGTGGTTCATAGTTAAGTGTTAACGCCCAATAACATGTCATACTTTCATTAATGGGCTTTATTGGTGATAGTGGCCCATTATAGCTTCTATCATGACATAGTTGCTCTAAGAGTGTTGTATATGGTGTTGTGAGTCATAGTTTGGTGTTAACGCCCAATAACATGCCTTACTTTCATTAATGGGCCGTATTAGGCCTTGATCCGTGTTAGTGGCCCATTATAGCCTCTACCATATCATAGTTGCTCTAACAGGGTTATATAGGAGTGTAGTGAGTCATACTTAAGTGTTAACGCCCAATAACAAGTCATACTTTCATTAATGGGCCGTGTTAGTGGCCCATTATAGCCTATACCATATCATAGTTGCTCTAAGAGGGTTATATACGAGTGTAGTGAGTCATAGTTAAGTGTTAACGCCCAATAACATGTCATACTTTCATTAATGGGCCGTATTGGGCCTTATTGGTGATAGTGGCTCATTATAGCTTCTTTCATGACATAGTTGCTCTAAGAGGGTTGTATATGTGTGTTGTGGGTCATAGTTAGGTGTCAACGCCCAATAACATGCCTTACTTCATTAATGGGCCGTATTGGGCCTTGATCGGTGTTAGTGGCCCATTATAGCCTCTATCATATTATAGTTGCTCTAAAAGGGTTATATTTGAGTGTAGTAAGTCATAGTTAGGTATTAACGCCCAATAACATGTCATACTATCATTAACGGGTCGTATTGGGCCCCGGATTTCTTTTTAGTGGCCCATTATAGCCTCTATCATGTCATAGTTGCTCTAAAAAGGGTTATATAGGAGTGTAGTGAGTCATAGTTAAGTGTTAACGCCCAGTAACATGTCATATTTTCATTAATGGGTCGTATTGGGCCTTTATTTCTGTTGGTGGCCCATTATAGCCTCTACCGTATCATTGTTTCTCTAAGAGGGGTTATATAGGAGTGTAGAGTCATACTTAAGTGTTAAACACCCAATAACATGTCATACTTTCATTAATGGGCCATATTCGGCCTTATGGGTGATAGTGGCCCATTATAGCTTCTATCATGACATAGTTGCTCTAAGAGGGTTGTATATGTGTGTTGTGGGTCATAGTTAGGTGTTAACGCCCATTAACATGCCTTACTTTCATTAATTGGTCGTATTGGGCCTTGATCGGTCTTAGTGGCCCATTATAGCCTCTATCATATTATAGTTGCTCCAAAAAGGTTGTATAGGAGCGTTGTGAGTCATAGTTAAGTGTTAACGCCCAATAACATGTCATACTTTCATTAATGGGCCGTATTGGGCCTTATTGGTGATAGTGGCTCATTATAGCTTCTATCATGACATAGTTGCTCTAAGAGGGTTGTATATGTGTGTTGTGGGTCATAGTTAGTTGTTAACGCCCAATAACATGCCTTACTTCATTAATGGGCCGTATTGGGCCTTGATCGGTGTTAGTGGCCCATTATAGCCTCTATCATATTATAGTTGCTCTAAGAGGGTTATACAGGAGGTAGAGTAAGTCATTGTTAGGTATTAACGCCCAATAACATGTCATACTATCATTAACGGGTCGTATTGGGCCCGAATTTCTGTTAGTGGCCCATTATAGCCTCTATCATGTCATAGTTGCTCTAAAAGGGTTATATAGGAGTGTAGTGGGTCATAGTTAAGTGTTAACGCCCAATAACATGTCATACTTTCATTAATGGGTCGTATTGGGCCTTATTGGTGATAGTGGCCCATTATAGCTTCTTTCATGACATAGTTGCTCTAAAAGTGTTGTATATGAGTGTTGTGAGTCATGGTTAGGTTTTAATGCCAAATAACAAGCCATACTTTCATTAACGAGCCGTATTGGGCTGGGATTTCTGTTAGTGGCCCATTATAGCCTCTATCATGTCATAGTTTCTCTAAAAGGGTTATACAGGAGTGTAGTGAGTCATAGTTAAGTGTTAACGCCCAATAACATGTCATACTTTCATTAATGGGCCGTATTGGGCCTTGATTTCTGTTAGTGGCCCATTATAGCCTCTACCGTATCATAGTTTCTCTAAGAGGGTTATATAGGAGTGTAGAGTCATACTTAAGTGTTAACACCCAATAACATGTCATACTTTCATTAATGGGCCGTATTGGGCCTTGATTTCTGTTAGGGTCCCATTATAGCCTCTATCATGTCATAGTTGCTCCAAAAAGGTTGTATAGGAGCGTTGTGAGTCATAGTTAAGTGTTAACGCCCAATAACATGTCATACTTTCATTAATGGGCCATATTCGGCCTTATGGGTGATAGTGGCCCATTATAGCTTCTATCATGACATAGTTGCTCTAAGAGGGTTGTATATGTGTGTTGTGGGTCATAGTTAGGTGTTAACGCCCATTAACATGCCTTACTTTCATTAATGGGTCGTATTGGGCCTTGATCGGTGTTAGTGGCCCATTATAGCCTCTATCATATTATAGTTGCTCCAAAAAGGTTGTATAGGAGCGTTGTGAGTCATAGTTAAGTGTTAACGCCCAATAACATGTCATACTTTCATTAATGGGCCGTATTGGGCCTTATTGGTGATAGTGGCTCATTATAGCTTCTATCATGACATAGTTGCTCTAAGAGGGTTGTATATGTGTGTTGTGGGTCATAGTTAGGTGTTAACGCCCAATAACATGCCTTACTTCATTAATGGGCCGTATTGGGCCTTGATCGGTGTTAGTGGCCCATTATTGTCTCTATCATATTATAGTTGCTCTAAGAGGGTTATACAGGAGTGTAGTAAGTCATTGTTAGGTATTAACGCCCAATAACATGTCATACTATCATTAACGGGTCGTATTGGGCCCGAATTTCTGTTAGTGGCCCATTATAGCCTCTATCATGTCATAGTTGCTCTAAAAGGGTTATATAGGAGTGTAGTGGGTCATAGTTAAGTGTTAACGCCCAATAACAAGTCATACTTTCATTAATGGGTCGTATTGGGCCTTATGGGTGATAGTGGCTCATTATAGCTTCTATCATGACATAGTTGCTCTAAGAGGGTTGTATATGTGTGTTGTGGGTCATAGTTAGGTGTTAACGCCCATTAACATGCCTTACTTTCATTAATGGGTCGTATTGGGCCTTGATCGGTCTTAGTGGCCCATTATAGCCTCTATCATATTATAGTTGCTCCAAAAAGGTTGTATAGGAGCGTTGTGAGTCATAGTTAAGTGTTAACGCCCAATAACATGTCATACTTTCATTAATGGGCCGTATTGGGCCTTATTGGTGATAGTGGCTCATTATAGCTTCTATCATGACATAGTTGCTCTAAGAGGGTTGTATATGTGTGTTGTGGGTCATAGTTAGTTGTTAACGCCCAATAACATGCCTTACTTCATTAATGGGCCGTATTGGGCCTTGATCGGTGTTAGTGGCCCATTATAGCCTCTATCATATTATAGTTGCTCTAAGAGGGTTATACAGGAGGTAGAGTAAGTCATTGTTAGGTATTAACGCCCAATAACATGTCATACTATCATTAACGGGTCGTATTGGGCCCGAATTTCTGTTAGAGGCCCATTATAGCCTCTATCATGTCATAGTTGCTCTAAAAGGGTTATATAGGAGTGTAGTGGGTCATAGTTAAGTGTTAACGCCCAATAACATGTCATACTTTCATTAATGGGTCGTATTGGGCCTTATTGGTGATAGTGGCCCATTATAGCTTCTTTCATGACATAGTTGCTCTAAAAGTGTTGTATATGAGTGTTGTGAGTCATGGTTAGGTTTTAATGCCAAATAACAAGCCATACTTTCATTAACGAGCCGTATTGGGCTGGGATTTCTGTTAGTGGCCCATTATAGCCTCTATCATGTCATAGTTTCTCTAAAAGGGTTATACAGGAGTGTAGTGAGTCATAGTTAAGTGTTAACGCCCAATAACATGTCATACTTTCATTAATGGGCCGTATTGGGCCTTGATTTCTGTTAGTGGCCCATTATAGCCTCTACCGTATCATAGTTTCTCTAAGAGGGTTATATAGGAGTGTAGAGTCATACTTAAGTGTTAACACCCAATAACATGTCATACTTTCATTAATGGGCCGTATTGGGCCTTGATTTCTGTTAGGGTCCCATTATAGCCTCTATCATGTCATAGTTGCTCCAAAAAGGTTGTATAGGAGCGTTGTGAGTCATAGTTAAGTGTTAACGCCCAATAACATGTCATACTTTCATTAATGGGCCATATTCGGCCTTATGGGTGATAGTGGCCCATTATAGCTTCTATCATGACATAGTTGCTCTAAGAGGGTTGTATATGTGTGTTGTGGGTCATAGTTAGGTGTTAACGCCCATTAACATGCCTTACTTTCATTAATGGGTCGTATTGGGCCTTGATCGGTGTTAGTGGCCCATTATAGCCTCTATCATATTATAGTTGCTCCAAAAAGGTTGTATAGGAGCGTTGTGAGTCATAGTTAAGTGTTAACGCCCAATAACATGTCATACTTTCATTAATGGGCCGTATTGGGCCTTATTGGTGATAGTGGCTCATTATAGCTTCTATCATGACATAGTTGCTCTAAGAGGGTTGTATATGTGTGTTGTGGGTCATAGTTAGGTGTTAACGCCCAATAACATGCCTTACTTCATTAATGGGCCGTATTGGGCCTTGATCGGTGTTAGTGGCCCATTATTGTCTCTATCATATTATAGTTGCTCTAAGAGGGTTATACAGGAGTGTAGTAAGTCATTGTTAGGTATTAACGCCCAATAACATGTCATACTATCATTAACGGGTCGTATTGGGCCCGAATTTCTGTTAGTGGCCCATTATAGCCTCTATCATGTCATAGTTGCTCTAAAAGGGTTATATAGGAGTGTAGTGGGTCATAGTTAAGTGTTAACGCCCAATAACAAGTCATACTTTCATTAATGGGTCGTATTGGGCCTTATTGGTGATAGTGGCCCATTATAGCTTCTTTCATGACATAGTTGCTCTAAAAGTGTTGTATATGAGTGTTGTGAGTCATGGTTAGGTTTTAATGCCAAATAACAAGCCATACTTTCATTAACGAGCCGTATTGGGCTGGGATTTCTGTTAGGGGCCCATTATAAGCCTCTTTCATGTCATAGTTTCTCTAAAAGGGTTATACAGGAGTGTAGTGAGTCATAGTTAAGTGTTAACGCCCAATAACATGTCATACTTTCATTAATGGGCCGTATTGGGCCTTGATTTCTGTTAGTGGCCCATTATAGCCTCTACCGTATCATAGTTTCTCTAAGAGGGTTATATAGGAGTGTAGAGTCATACTTAAGTGTTAACACCCAATAACATGTCATACTTTTATTAATGGGCCGTATTGGGCCTTGATTTCTGTTAGTGTCCCATTATAGCCTTTATCATGTCATAGTTGCTCCAAAAAGGTTGTATAGGAGTGTTGTGAGTCATAGTTAATTGTTAACGCCCAATAACATGTCATACTTTCATTAATGGGCCATATTCGGCCTTATCGGTGATAGTGGCCCATTATAGATTCTATCATGACATAGTTGCTCTAAGAGGGTTGTATATGTGTTTTGTGGGTCATAGTTAGGTGTTAACGCCGAATAACATGCCTTACTTTCATTAATGGGTCGTATTGGGCCTTGATCGGTGTTAGTGGCTCATTATAGCCTCTATCATATTATAGTTGCTCCAAAACGGTTGTATCGGAGCGTTGTGATTCATAGTTAAGTGTTAACGCCCAAAAACATGTCATACTTTCATTAATGGGCTTTATTGGTGATAGTGGCCCATTATAGCTTCTATCATGACATAGTTGCTCTAAGAGTGTTGTATATGGTGTTGTGAGTCATAGTTTGGTGTTAACGCCCAATAACATGCCTTACTTTCATTAATGGGCCGTATTGGGCCTTGATCCGTGTTAGTGGCCCATTATAGCCTCTACCATATCATAGTTGCTCTAACAGGGTTATATAGGAGTGTAGTGAGTCATAGTTAAGTGTTAACGCCCAATAACATGTCATACTTTCATTAATGGGCCGTATTGGGCCTTATTGGTGATAGTGGCACATTATAGCTTCTATCATGACATAGTTGCTCTAAGAGGGTTGTATATGTGTGTTGTGGGTCATAGTTAGGTGTTAACGCCTAATAACATGCCTTACTTCATTAATGGGCCGTATTGGGCGTTGATCGGTGTTAGCGTCCCATTATAGCCTCGACCATATTATAGTTGATCTAAGAGGGTTATATAGGAATGTAGTAAGTCATAGTTAGGTGTTAACAGCCATTAACATGTCATACTTTCATTAATGGGCCGTATTGGGCCTAGATTCCTGTTAGTGGCCCGTTATAGCCTCTATCATGTCATAGTTGCTCTAAAAGGGTTATATAGGAGTGTAGTGAGTCATAGTTAAGTGTTAACGCCCAATAACATGTCATACTTTCATTAATGAGACGTATTGGGCCTTATTGGTGATAGTGGCCCATTATAGCTCCTATAACGACCTAGCTGCTCTAAGAGTGTTGTATATGAGAGTTGTGAGTCGTAGTTAGGTTTTAATGCCCAATAACATGCCTTACTTTCATTAATGGGCCGTATTGGGCCATGATCGGTGATAGTGGTCCATTATAGGCTCTACCATATTCTAGTTTCTCTACGCGGCTTATATAGGAGTTTAGTGAGTCATAGTTAGGTGTTAACGTCCAAGAACATGTCATACTTTCATAAATGCGCCGTATCCGGCCTTGATTTCTGTTAGTGTCCATTATAGCCTCTATCATGTCCTAGTTGCTCCAAAAAGGTTGTATAGGAGCGTTGTGAGTCATAGTTAGGTGTTAACGCCCAATAACATGTCATACTTTCATTAATGGGCTTTATTGGTGATAGTGGCCCATTATAGCTTCTATCAAGACATAGTTTCTCTAAGAGTGTTGTATATGAGTGTTGTGAGTCATAGTTTGGTGTTAACGCCCAATAACATGCCTTACTTTCATTAATGGGCCGTATTGGGCCTTGATCCGTGTTAGTGGCCCGTTATAGCCACTACCATATCATAGTTGCTCTAAGAAGGTTATATAGGAGTGTAGTGAGTCATAGTTAAGGGTTAACGCCCAATAACATGTCATACTTTCATTAATGGGCCGTATTCGGCCTTATTGGTGATAGTGGCTCATTATAGCTTCTATCATGACATAGTTGCTCTAAGAGGGTTGTATATGTGTGTTGTGGGTCATAGTTAGATGTTAACGCCCAATAACATGCCTTACTTCATTAATGGGCCGTATTGGGCCTTGATCGGTGTTAGTGGCCCATTATAGCCTCTATCATATTATAGTTGCTCTAAGAGGGTTATATAGGAGTGTAGTAAGTCATAGTTAGGTATTAACGCCCAATAACATGTCATACTATCATTAACGGGTCGTATTGGGCCCGGATTTCTGTTAGTGGCCCATTATAGCCTCTATCATGTCATAGTTGCTCTAAAAGGGTTATATAGGAGTGTAGTGAGTCATAGTTAAGTGTTAACGCCCAATAACATGTCATACTTTCATTAATGGGTCGTATAGGGCCTTATTGGTGATAGTGGCCCATTATAGATTCTTTCATGACATAGTTGCTCTAAGAGTATTGTATATGAGTGTTGTGAGTCATGGTTAGGTTTTAACGCCAAATAACTAGCCATACTTTCATTAACGAGCCGTATTGGGCCTGGATTTCTGTTAGTTGCCCATTATAGCCTCTATCATGTCATAGTTGCTCTGAAAGGGTTATACAGGAGTGCAGTGAGTCATAGTTAAGTGTTAACGCCCAATAACATGTCATACTTTCATTAATGGGCCGTATTGGGCCTTTATTTCTGTTGGTGGCCCATTATAGCCTCTACCGTATCATAGTTTCTCTAAGAGGGTTATATACGAGTGTAGAGTCATACTTAAGTGTTAACACCCAATAACATGTCATAGTTTCATTAATGCGCCGTATTGGGCCTTGATTTCTGTTAGTGTCCCATTATAGCCTCTATCATGTCATAGTTGCTCCAAAAAGGTTGTATAGGAGCATTGTGAGTCATAGTTAAGTGTTAACGCCCAATAACATGTCATACTTTCATTAATGGGCCATATTCGGCCTTATGGGTGATAGTGGCCCATTATAGCTTCTATCATGACATAGTTGCTCTAAGAGGGTTGTATATGTGTGTTGTGGGTCATAGTTAGGTGTTAACGCCCAATAACATGCCTTACTTTCATTAATGGGTCGTATTGGGCCTTGATCGGTGTTAGTGGCTCATTATAGCCTCTATCATATTATAGTTGCTCCAAAAAGGTTGTATAGGAGCGTTGTGATTCACAGTTAAATGTTAACGCCCAAAAACATGTCATACTTTCATTAATGGGCTTTATTGGTGATAGTGGCCCATTATAGCTTCTATCATGACATAGTTGCCCTAAGAGTGTTGTATATGGTGTTGTGAGTCATAGTTTGGTGTTAACGCCCAATAACATGCCTTACTTTCATTAATGGGCCGTATTGGGCCTTGATCCGTGTTAGTGGCCCATTATAGCCTCTACCATATAATAGTTGCTCTAACAGGGTTATATAGGAGTGTAGTGAGTCATAGTGAAGTGTTAACGCCCAATAACAAGTCATACTTTCATTAATAGGCCGTATTGGGCCTTGATCCGTGTTAGTGGCCCATTATAGCCTCTACGATATCATAGTTGCTCTAAGTGGGTTATATACGAGTGTAGTGAGTCATAGTTAAGTGTTAACGCCCAATAACATGTCATACTTTCATTAATGGGCCGTATTGGGCCTTATTGGTGATAGTGGCACATTATAGCTTCTATCATGACATAGTTGCTCTAAGAGGGTTGTATATGTGTGTTTGGGTCATAGTTAGGTGTTAACGCCTAATAACATGCCTTACTTCATAAATGGGCCGTATTGGGCGTTGATCGGTGTTAGCGTCCCATTATAGCCTCGACCATATTATAGTTGATCTAAGAGGGTTATATAGGAATGTAGTAAGTCATAGTTAGGTGTTAACAGCCATTAACATGTCATACTTTCATTAATGGGCCGTATTGGGCCTAGATTCCTGTTAGTGGCCCGTTATAGCCTCTATCATGTCATAGTTGCTCTAAAAGGGTTATATAGGAGTGTAGTGAGTCATAGTTAAGTGTTAACGCCCAATAACATGTCATACTTTCATTAATGGGACGTATTGGGCCTTATTGGTGATAGTGGCCCATTATAGCTCCTATAACGACCTAGCTGCTCTAAGAGTGTTGTATATGAGAGTTGTGAGTCGTAGTTACGTTTTAATGCCCAATAACATGCCTTACTTTCATTAATGGGCCGTATTGGGCCATGATCGATGATAGTGGTCCATTATAGGCTCTACCATATTATAGTTTCTCTAAGAGGCTTATATAGGAGTTTAGTGAGTCATAGTTAGGTGTTAACGTCCAAGAACATGTCATAGT
Source organism: Smallanthus sonchifolius (assembly GCA_023525975.1). NCBI lineage: Eukaryota > Viridiplantae > Streptophyta > Magnoliopsida > Asterales > Asteraceae > Smallanthus > Smallanthus sonchifolius. Next base: position 329,175 of record JAKNSE010000179.1, read on the forward strand.
TTCATAAATGCGCCGTATCCGGCCTTGATTTCTGTTAGTGTCCATTATAGCCTCTATCATGTCCTAGTTGCTCCAAAAAGGTTGTATAGGAGCGTTGTGAGTCATAGTGAAGTGTTAACGCCCAATAACATGTCATACTTTCATTAATGGGCTTTATTGGTGATAGTGGCCCATTATAGCTTCTATCAAGACATAGTTTCTCTAAGAGTGTTGTATATGAGTGTTGTGAGTCATAGTTTGGTGTTAACGCCCAATAACATGCCTTACTTTCATTAATGGGCCGTATTGGGCCTTGATCCGTGTTAGTGGCCCGTTATAGCCACTACCATATCATAGTTGCTCTAAGAAGGTTATATAGGAGTGTAGTGAGTCATAGTTAAGTGTTAACGCCCAATAACATGTCATACTTTCATTAATGGGCCGTATTCGGCCTTATTGGAGATAGTGGCTCATTATAGCTTCTATCATGACATAGTTGCTCTAAGAGGGTTGTATATGTGTGTTGTGGGTCATAGTTAGATGTTAACGCCCAATAACATGCCTTACTTCATTAATGGGCCGTATTGGGCCTTCATCGGTGTTAGTGGCCCATTATAGCCTCTATCATATTATAGTTGCTCTAAGAGGGTTATATAGGAGTGTAGTAAGTCATAGTTAGGTATTAACGCCCAATAACATGTCATACTATCATTAACGGGTCGTATTGGGCCTGGATTTCTGTTAGTGGCCCATTATAGCCTCTATCATGTCATAGTTGCTCTGAAAGAGTTATACAGGAGTGCAGTGAGTCATAGTTAAGTGTTAACGCCCAATAACATGTCATACTTTCATTAATGGGCCGTATTGGGCCTTTATTTCTGTTGGTGGCCCATTATAGCCTCTACCGTCTCATAGTTTCTCTAAGAGGGTTATATAGGAGTGTAGAGTCATACTTAAGTGTTAACACCCAATAACATGTCATAGTTTCATTAATGCGCCGTATTGGGCATTGATTTCTGTTAGTGTCCCATTATAGCCTCTATCATGTCATAGTTGCTCCAAAAAGGTTGTATAGGAGCATTGTGAGTCATAGTTAAGTGTTAACGCCCAATAACATGTCATACTTTCATTAATGGGCCATATTCGGCCTTATGGGTGATAGTGGCCCATTATAGCTTCTATCATGACATAGTTGCTCTAAGAGGGTTGTATATGTGTGTTGTGGGTCATAGTTAGGTGTTAACGCCCACTAACATGCCTTACTTTCATTAATGGGTCGTATTGGGCCTTGATCGGTGTTAGTGGCCCATTATAGCCTCTATCATATTATAGTTGCTCCAAAAAGGTTGTATAGCAGCGTTGTGATTCATAGTTAAGTGTTAACGCCCAATAACATGTCATACTTTCATTAATGGGCCGTATTGGGCCGTATTGGTGATAGTGGCTCATTATAGCTTCTATCATGACATATTTGTTCTAAGAGGGTTTGTATATGTGTGTTGTGGGTCATAGTTAGGTGTTAACGCCCAATAACATGCCTTACTTCATTAATGGGCCGTATTGGGCCTTGATCGGTGTTAGTGGCCCATTATAGCCTCTATCATATTATAGTTGCTCTAAGAGGGTTATACAGGAGTGTAGTAAGTCATTGTTAGGTATTAACGCCCAATAACATGTCATACTATCATTAACGGGTCGTATTGGGCCCAGATTTCTGTTAGTGGCCCATTATAGCCTCTATCATGTCATAGTTGCTCTAAAAGGGTTATACAGGAGTGTAGTGAGTCATAGTTAAGTGTTAACGCCCAATAACATGTCATACTTTCATTAATGGGCCGTATTGGGCCTTATTGGTGATAGTGGCCCATTATAGCCTCTACCGTATCATAGTTTCTCTAAGAGGGTTATATAGGAGTGTAGAGTCATACTTAAGTGTTAACACCCAATAACATGTCATACTTTCATTAATGGGTCGTATTGGGCCTTGATTTCTGTTAGTGTCCCATTATAGCCTTTATCATGTCATAGTTGCTCCAAAAAGGTTGTATAGGAGCGTTGTGAGTCATAGTTAAGTGTTAACTACCAATAACATGTCATACTTTCATTAATGGCCATATTCGGCCTTATGGGTGATAGTGGCCCATTATAGATTCTATTATGACATAGTTGCTCTAAGAGGGTTGTATATGTGTGTTGTGGGTCATAGTTAGGTGTTAACGCCCAATAACACGCCTTACTTTCATTAATGGGTCGTATTGGGCCTTGATCGGTGTTAGTAGCTCATTATAGCCTCTATCATATTATAGTTGCTCCAAAAAGGTTGTATAGGAGCGTTGTGATTCATAGTTAAGTGTTAACGCCCAATAACATGTCATACTTTCATTAATGGGCTTTATTGGTGATAGTGGCCCATTATAGCCTCTATCATATTATAGTTGATCTAAGATTGTTATACAGGAGTGTAGTAAGTCATTGTTAGGTATTAACGCCCAATAACATGTCATACTATCATTAACGGGTCGTATTGGGCACGAATTTCTGTTAGTGGCCCATTATAGCCTCTATCTTGTCATAGTTGCTCTAAAAGGGTTATATAGGAGTGTAGTGGGTCATAGTTAAGTGTTAACGCCCAATAACATGTCATACTTTCATTAATGGGTCGTATTGGGCCTTATTGGTGATAGTGGCCCATTATAGCTTCTTTCATGACATAGTTGCTTTAAAAGTGTTGTATATGAGTGTTGTGAGTCATGGTTCACTCACGTGTGATATTAACAAGCCATACTTTCATTAACGAGCCGTATTGGGCCTGGATTTCTGTTAGTGGCCCATTATAGCCTCTATCATGTCATAGTTTCTCTAAAAGGGTTATACAGGAGTGTAGTGAGTCATAGTTAAGTGTTAACGCCCAATAACATGTCATACTTTCATTAATGGGCCGTATTGGGCCTTGATTTCTGTTAGTGGCCCATTATAGCCTCTACCGTATCATAGTTTCTCTAAGAAGGTTATATAGGAGTGTAGAGTCATACTTAAGTGTTAACACCCAATAACATGTCATACTTTAATTAATGGGCCGTATTGGGCCTTGATTTCTGTTAGTGTCCTATTATAGCCTTTATCATGTCATAGTTGCTCTAAAAAGGTTGTATATGAGCGTTGTGAGTCATAGTTAATTGTTAACGCCCAATAACATGTCATACTTTCATTAATGGGCCGTATTCGGCCTTATGGGTGATAGTGGCCCATTATAGATTCTATCATGACATAGTTGCTTTAAGAGGGTTGTATATGTGTGTTGTGGGTCATAGTTAGGTGTTAACGCCCAATAACATGCCTTATTTTCATTAATGGGTCGTATTGGGCCTTGATCGGTGTTAGTGGCTCATTATAGCCTCTATCATATTATAGTTGCTCCAAAAAAGTTGTATAGGAGCGTTGTGATTCACAGTTAAGTGTTAACACCCAAAAACATGTCATACTTTCATTAATGGGCTTTATTGGTGATAGTGGCCCATTATAGCTTCTATCATGACATAGTTGCTCTAAGAGTGTTGTATATGGTGTTGTGAGTCATAGTTTGGTGTTAACGCCCAATAACATGCCTTACTTTCATTAATGGGCCGTATTGGGCCTTGATCCGTGTTAGTGGCCCATTATAGCCTCTACCATATCATAGTTGCTCTAACAGGGTTATATAGGAGTGTAGTGAGTCATAGTTAAGTGTTAACGCCCAATAACAAGTCATACTTTCATTAATGGGCCGTATTGGGCCTTGATCCGTGTTAGTGGCCCATTATAGCCTCTACCATATCATAGTTGCTCTAAGAGGGTTATATACGAGTGTAGTGAGTCATAGTTAAGTTTTAACGCCCAATAACATGTCATACTTTCATTAATGGGCCGTATTGGGCCTTATTGGTGATAGTGGCACATTATAGCTTCTATCATGACATAGTTGCTCTAAGAGGGTTGTATATGTGTGTTGTGGGTCATAGTTAGGTGTTAACGCCCAATAACATGCCTTATTTTCATTAATGGGTCGTATTGGGCCTTGATCGGTGTTAGTGGCTCATTATAGCCTCTATCATATTATAGTTGCTCCAAAAAGGTTGTATAGGAGCGTTGTGATTCACAGTTAAGTGTTAACACCCAAAAACATGTCATACTTTCATTAATGGGCTTTATTGGTGATAGTGGCCCATTATAGCTTCTATCATGACATAGTTGCTCTAAGAGTGTTGTATATGGTGTTGTGAGTCATAGTTTGGTGTTAACGCCCAATAACATGCCTTACTTTCATTAATGGGCCGTATTGGGCCTTGATCCGTGTTAGTGGCCCATTATAGCCTCTACCATATCATAGTTGCTCTAACAGGGTTATATAGGAGTGTAGTGAGTCATAGTTAAGTGTTAACGCCCAATAACAAGTCATACTTTCATTAATGGGCCGTATTGGGCCTTGATCCGTGTTAGTGGCCCATTATAGCCTCTACCATATCATAGTTGCTCTAAGAGGGTTATATACGAGTGTAGTGAGTCATAGTTAAGTGTTAACGCCCAATAACATGTCATACTTTCATTAATGGGCCGTATTGGGCCTTATTGGTGATAGTGGCACATTATAGCTTCTATCATGACATAGTTGCTCTAAGAGGGTTGTATATGTGTGTTGTGGGGTCATAGTTAGGTGTTAACGCCTATTAACATGCCTTACTTCATTAATGGGCCGTATTGGGCCTTGATCGGTGTTAGCGTCCCATTATAGCCTCGACCATATTATAGTTGATCTAAGAGGGTTATATAGGAATGTAGTAAGTCATAGTTAGGTGTTAACAGCCATTAACATGTCATACTTTCATTAATGGGCCGTATTGGGCCTAGATTCTTGTTAGTGGCCCGTTATAGCCTCTATCATGTCATAGTTGCTCTAAAAGGGTTATATAGGAGTGTAGTGAGTCATAGTTAAGTGTTAACGCCCAATAACATGTCATACTTTCATTAATGGGACGTATTGGGCCTTATTGGTGATAGTGGCCCATTATAGCTCCTATAACGACCTAGCTGCTCTAAGAGTGTTGTATATGAGAGTTGTGAGTCGTAGTTAGGTTTTAACGCCCAATAACATGCCTTACTTTCATTAATGGGCCGTATTGGGCCATGATCGGTGATAGTGGTCCATTATAGGCTCTACCATATTATAGTTTCTCTAAGAGGCTTATATAGGAGTTTAGTGAGTCATAGTTAGGTGTTAACGTCCAAGAACATGTCATACTTTCATTAATGCGCCGTATCCGGCCTTGATTTCTGTTAGTGTCCATTATAGCCTTTATCATGTCCTAGTTGCTCCAAAAAGGTTGTATAGGAGCGTTGTGAGTCATAGTTAAGTGTTAACGCCCAATAACGTGTCATACTTTCATTAATGGGCTTTATTGGTGATAGTGGCCCATTATAGCTTCTATCAAGACATAGTTTCTCTAAGAGTGTTGTATATGAGTGTTGTGAGTCATAGTTTGGTGTTAACGCCCAATAACAAGCCTTACTTTCATTAATGGGCCGTATTGGGCCTTGATCCGTGTTAGTGGCCCGTTATAGCCACTACCATATCATAGTTGCTCTAAGAAGGTTATATAGGAGTGTAGTGAGTCATAGTTAAGTGTTAACGCCCAATAACATGTCATACTTTCATTAATGGGTCGTATTTGGCCTTATTGGTGATAGTGGCTCATTATAGCTTTTATCATGACATAGTTGCTCTAAGAGGGTTGTATATGTGTGTTGTGGGTCATAGTTAGATGTTAACGCCCAATAACATGCCTTACTTCATTAATGGGCCGTATTGGGCCTTGATCGGTGTTAGTGGCCCATTATAGCCTCTATCATATTATAGTTGCTCTAAGAGGGTTATATAGGAGTGTAGTAAGTCATAGTTAGGTATTAACGCCCAATAACATGTCATACTATCATTAACGGGTCGTATTGGGCCCGGATTTCTATTAGTGGCCCATTATAGCCTCTATCATGTCATAGTTGCTCTAAAAGGGTTATATAGGAGTGTTGTGAGTCATAGTTAAGTGTTAACGCCCAATAACATGTCATACTTTCATTAATGGGTCGTATTGGGCCTTATTGGTGATAGTGGCCCATTATAGCTTCTTTCATGACATAGTTGCTCTAAGAGTGTTGTATATGAGTGTTGTGAGTCATGGTTAGGCTTTAACGCCAAATAACAAGCCATACTTTCATTAACGAGCCGTATTGGGCCTGGATTTCTGTTAGTGGCCCATTATAGCCTCTATCATGTCATAGTTGTTCTGAAAGGGTTATACAGGAGTGCAGTGAGTCATAGTTAAGTGTTAACGCCCAATAACATGTCATACTTTCATTAATGGGCCGTATTGGGCCTTTATTTCTGTTGGTGGCCCATTATAGCCTCTACCGTATCATAGTTTCTCTAAGAGGGTTATATAGGAGTGTAGAGTCATACTTAAGTATTAACACCCAATAACATGTCATAGTTTCATTAATGGGCCGTATTGGGCCTTGATTTCTGTTAGTGTCCCATTATAGCCTCTATCATGTCATAGTTGCTCCAAAAAGGTTGTATAGGAGCGTTGTGAGTAATAGTTAAGTGTTAACGCCAAATAACATGTCATACTTTCATTAATGGGCCATATTCGGCCTTATGGGTGATAGTGGCCCATTATAGCTTCTATCATGACATAGTTGCTCTAAGAGGGTTGTATATGTGTGTTGTGGGTCATAGTTAGGTGTTAACGCCCACTAACATGCCTTACTTTCATTAATGGGTCGTATTGGGCCCTGATCGGTGTTAGTGGCCCATTATAGCCTCAATCATATTATAGTTGCTCCAAAAAGGTTGTATAGCAGCGTTGTGATTCATAGTTAAGTGTTAACGCCCAATAACATGTCATACTTTCATTAATGGGCCGTATTGGGCCTTATTGGTGATAGTGGCTCATTATAGCTTCTATCATGACATAGTTGCTCTAAGGGGGTTGTATATGTGTGTTGTGGGTCATAGTTAGGTGTTAACGCCCAATAACATGCCTTACTTCATTAATGGGCCGTATTGGGCCTTGATCGGTGTTAGTGGCCCATTATAGCCTCTATCATATTATAGTTGCTCTAAGAGGGTTATACAGGAGTGTAGTAAGTCATTGTTAGGTATTAACGCCCAATAACATGTCATACTATCATTAACGGGTCGTATTGGGCCCAGATTTCTGTTAGTGGCCCATTATAGCCTCTATCATGTCATAGTTGCTCTAAAAGGGGTTATACAGGAGTGTAGTGAGTCATAGTTAAGTGTTAAACGCCCAATAACATGTCATACTTTCATTAATGGGACGTATTGGGCCTTATTGGTGATAGTGGCCCATTATAGCTCCTATAACGACCTAGCTGCTCTAAGAGTGTTGTATATGAGAGTTGTGAGTTGTAGTTAGGTTTTAACGCCCAATAACATGCCTTACTTTCATTAATGGGCCGTATTGGGCCATGATCGATGATAGGGGTCCATTATAGGCTCTACCATATTATAGTTTCTCTAAGAGGCTTATATAGGAGTTTAGTGAGTCATAGTTAGGTGTTAACATCCAATAACATGTCATACTTTCATTAATGCGCCGTATCCGGCCTTGATTTCTGTTAGTGTCCATTATAGCCTCTATCATGTCATAGTTGCTCCAAAAAGGTTGTATAGGAGCGTTGTGAGTCATAGTTAAGTGTTAACGCCCAATAACATGTCATACTTTCATTAATGGGCTTTATTGGTGATAGTGGCCCATTATAGCTTCTATCAAGACATAGTTTCTCTAAGAGTGTTGTATATGAGTGTTGTGAGTCATAGTTTGGTGTTAACGCCCAATAACATGCCTTACTTTCATTAATGGGCCGTATTGGGCCCTGATCCGTGTTAGTGGCCCGTTATAGCCACTACCATATCATAGTTTCTCTAAGAAGGTTATATAGGAGTGTAGTGAGTCATAGTTAAGTGTTAACGCCCAAGAACATGTCATACTTTCATTAATGGGCCGTATTGGGCCTTATTGGTGATAGTGGCTCATTATAGCTTCTATCATGACATAGTTGCTCTAAGAGGGTTGTATATGTGTGTTGTGGGTCATAGTTAGGTGTTAACGCCCAATAACATGCCTTACTTCATTAATGGGCCTATTGGGCCTTGATCGGTGTTAGTGGGCCATTATAACCTCTATCATATTATAGTTGCTCTAAGAGGGTTATATAGGAGTGTAGTAAGTCATAGTTAGGTATTAACGCCCAATAACATGTCATACTATCATTAACGGGTCGTATTGGGCCTGGATTTCTGTTAGTGGCCCATTATAGCCTCTATCATGTCATAGTTGCTCCAAAAAGGTTGTATAGGAGCGTTGTGAGTCATAGTTAAGTGTTAACGCCCAATAACATGTCATACTTTCATTAATGGGTCGTATTGGGCCTTATTGGTGATAGTGGCCCATTATAGCTTCTTTCATGACATAGTTGCTCTGAGAGTGTTGTATATGAGTGTTGTGAGTCATAGTTTGGTTTTAACGCCAAATAACAAGCCATACTTTCATTAATGAGCCGTATTGGGCATGGATTTCTGTAAGTGGGCCATTATAGCTCTATCATGTCATAGTTGCTCTAAAAGGGTTATACATGAGTGTAATGAGTCATAGTTAAGTGTTAACGCCCAATAACATGTCATACTTTCATTAATGGGCCGTATTGGGCCTTATTGGTGATAGTGGCTCATTATAGCTTCTATCATGACATAGTTGCTCTAAGAGGGTTGTATATGTGTGTTGTGGGTCATAGTTAGGTGTTAACGCCCAATAACATGCCTTACTTCATTAATGGGCCGTATTGGGCCTTGATCGGTGTTAGTGGCCCATTATAGCATCTATCATGTCATAGTTGCTCTAAAAGGGTTATATAGGAGTGTAGTGAGTCATAGTTAAGTGTTAACGCCCAATAACATATCATACTTTCATTAATGGGTCGTATTGGGCCTTATTGGTGATAGTGACCCATTATAGCTTCTTTCATGACATAGTTGCTCTAAGAGTGTTGTATATGAGTGTTGTGAGTCATGGTTAGGTTTTAACGCCAAATAACAAGCCATACTTTCATTAACGAGCCGTATTGGGCCTGGATTTCTATTAGTGGCCCATTATAGCCTCTATCATGTCATAGTTGCTCTAAAAGGGTTATACAGGAGTGCAGTGAGTCATAGTTAAGTGTTAACGCCCAATAACATGTCATACTTTCATTAATGGGCCGTATTGGGCCTTTATTTCTGTTGGTGGCCCATTATAGCCTCTACCGTATCATAGTTTCTCTAAGAGGGTTATATAGGAGTGTAGAGTCATACTTAAGTGTTAACACCCAATAACATGTCATACTTTCATTAATGTGCCGTATTGGGCCTTGATTTCTGTTAGTGTCCCATTATAGCCTCTATCATGTCATAGTTGCTCCAAAAAGGTTGTATAGGAGCGTTGTGAGTCATAGTTAAGAGTTAACGCCCAATAACATGTCATACTTTCATTAATGGGCCATATTCGGCCTTATGGGTGATAGTGGCCCATTATAGCTTCTATCATGACATAGTTGCTCTAAGAGTGTTGTATATGTGTGTTGTGAGTCATAGTTTGGTGTTAACGCCCAATAACATGCCTTACTTTCATTAATGGGCCGTATTGGGCCTTGATCCGTGTTAGTGGCCCATTATAGCCTCTACCATATCATAGTTGCTCTAAGAAGGTTATATAGGAGTGTAGTGAGTCATAGTTAAGTGTTAACGCCCAATAACATGTCATACTTTCATTAATGGGCCGTATTGGGCCTTATTGGTGATAGTGGCTCATTATAGCTTCTATCATGACATAGTTGCTCTAAGAGGGTTGTATATGTGTGTTGTGGGTCATAGTTAGGTGTTAACGCCCAATAACATGCCTTACTTCATTAATGGGCCGTATTGGGCCTTGATCGGTGTTAGTGGGCCATTATAACCTCTATCATATTATAGTTGCTCTAAGAGGGTTATATAGGAGTGTAGTAAGTCATAGTTAGGTATTAACGCCCAATAACATGTCATACTATCATTAACGGGTCGTATTGTGCCTGGATTTCTGTTAGTGGCCCATTATAGCCTCTATCATGTCATAGTTGCTCCAAAAAGGTTGTATAGGAGCGTTGTGAGTCATAGTTAAGTGTTAACGCCCAATAACATGTCATACTTTCATTAATGGGTCGTATTGGGCCTTATTGGTGATAGTGGCCCATTATAGCTTCTTTCATGACATAGTTGCTCTGAGAGTGTTGTATATGAGTGTTGTGAGTCATAGTTTGGTTTTAACGCCAAATAACAAGCCATACTTTCATTAATGAGCCGTATTGGGCATGGATTTCTGTAAGTGGGCCATTATAGCTCTATCATGTCATAGTTGCTCTAAAAGGGTTATACATGAGTGTAATGAGTCATAGTTAAGTGTTAACGCCCAATAACATGTCATACTTTCATTAATGGGCCGTATTGGGCCTTATTGGTGATAGTGGCTCATTATAGCTTCTATCATGACATAGTTGCTCTAAGAGGGTTGTATATGTGTGTTGTGGGTCATAGTTAGGTGTTAACGCCCAATAACATGCCTTACTTCATTAATGGGCCGTATTGGGCCTTGATCGGTGTTAGTGGCCCATTATAGCATCTATCATATTATAGTTGCTCTAAGAGGGTTATATAGGAGTGTAGTAAGTCATAGTTAGGTATTAACGCCCAATAACATGTCATACTATCATTAACGGGTCGTATTGGGCCCGGATTTCTGTTAGTGGCCCATTATAGCCTCTATCGTGTCATAGTTGCTCTAAAAGGGTTATATAGGAGTGTAGTGAGTCATAGTTAAGTGTTAACGCCCAATAACATGTCATACTTTCATTAATGGGCCATATTGGGCCTTTATTTCTGTTGGTGGCCCATTATAGCCTCTACCGTATCATAGTTTCTCTAAGAGGGTTATATTGGAGTGTAGAGTCATACTTAAGTGTTAACACCCAATAACATGTCATACTTTCATTAATGGGCCGTATTGGGCCTTGATTTCTGTTAGGGTCCCATTATAGCCTCTATCATGTCATAGTTGCTCCAAAAAGGTTGTATAGGAACGTTGTGAGTCATAGTTAAGTGTTAACGCCCAATAAAATGTCATACTTTCATTAATGGGCCATATTCGGCCTTATGGGTGATAGTGGCCCATTATAGCTTCTATCATGACATAGTTGCTCTAAGAGAGTTGTATATGTGTGTTGTGGGTCATAGTTAAGTGTTAACGCCCACTAACATGCCTTACTTTCATTAATGGGTCGTATTGGGCCTTGATCGGTGTTAGTGGCCCATTATAGCCTCTATCATATTATAGTTGCTCCAAAAGGTTGTATAGGAGCGTTGTGATTCATAGTTTTGTGTTAACGCCCAATAACATGTCATACTTTAATTAATGGGCCGTATTGGGCCTTATTGGTGATAGTGGCTCATTATAGCTTCTATCATGACATAGTTGCTCTAAGAGGGTTGTATGTGTGTGTTGTGGGTCATAGTTAGGTGTTAACGCCCAATAACATGCCTTACTTCATTAATGGGCCGTATTGGGCCTTGATCGGTGTTAGTGGCCCATTATAGCCTCTATAATATTATAGTTGCTCTAAGAGGGTTATATAGGAGTGTAGTAAGTCATAGTTAGGTATTAACGCCCAATAACATGTCATACTATCATTAACGGGCCGTATTGGGCCCGGATTTCTGTTAGTGGCCCATTATAGCCTCTATCATGTCATAGTTGCTCTAAAAGGGTTATATAAGAGTGTAGTGAGTCATAGTTAAGTGTTAACGCCCAATAACATGTCATACTTTCATTAATGGGTCGTATTGGGCCTTATTGGTGATAGTGGCCCATTATAGCTTCTTTCATGACATAGTTGCTCTAAGAGTGTTGTATATGAGTGTTGTGAGTCATGGTTAGGTTTTAACGCCAAATAACAAGCCATACTTTCATTAATGAGCCGTATTGGGCCTGGATTTCTGTTAGTGGCCCATTATAGCCTCTATCATGTCATAGTTGCTCTAAAAGGGTTATACAGGAGTGTAGTGAGTCATAGTTAAGTGTTAACGCCCAATAACATGTCATACTTTCATTAATGGGCCGTATTGGGCCTTGATTTCTGTTAGTGTCCCATTATAGCCTCTATCATGTCATAGTTGCTCCAAAAAGGTTGTATAGGAGCGTTGTGAGTCATAGTTAAGTGTTAACGCCCAATAACATGTCATACTTTCATTAATGGGCTTTATTGGTGATAGTGGCCCATTATAGCTTCTATCAAGACATAGTTTCTCTAAGAGTGTTGTATATGAGTGTTGTGAGTCATAGTTTGGTGTTAACGCCCAATAACATGCCTTACTTTCATTAATGGGCCGTATTGGGCCTTGATCCGTGTTAGTGGCCCGTTATAGCCACTACCATATCGTAGTTGCTCTAAGAAGGTTATATAGGAGTGTAGTGAGTCATAGTTAAGTGTTAACGCCCAATAACATGTCATACTTTCATTAATGGGCCGTATTGGGCCTTATTGGTGATAGTGGCTCATTATAGCTTCTATCATGACAAAGTTGCTCTAAGAGGGTTGTATATGTGTGTTGTGGGTCATAGTTAGGTGTTAACGCCCAATAACGTGCCTTACTTCATTAATGGGCCGTATTGGGCCTTGATCGGTGTTAGTGGCCCATTATAGCCTCTATCATATTATAGGTGCTCTAAGAGGGTTATATAGGAGTGTAGTAAGTCATAGTTAGGTATTAACGCCCAATAACATGTCATACTATCATTAACGGGTCGTATTGGGCCCGGATTTCTGTTAGTGGCCCATTATAGCCTCTATCATGTCATAGTTGCTCTAAATGGGTTATATAGGAGTGTAGTGAGTCATAGTTAAGTGTTAACGCCCAATAACTTGTCATACTTTCATTAATGGGTCGTATTGGGCCTTATTGGTGATAGTGGCCCATTATAGCTTCTTTCATGACATAGTTGTTCTAAGAGTGTTGTATATGAGTGTTGTGAGTCATGGTTAGGTTTTAACGCCAAATAACAAGCCATACTTTCATTAACCAGCCGTATTGGGCCTGGATTTCTGTTAGTGGCCCATTATAGCCTCTATCATGTCATTGTTGCTCTAAAAGGGTTATACAGGAGTGTAGTGAGTCATAGTTAAGTGTTAACGCCCAATAACATGTCATACTTTCATTAATGGGCCGTATTGGGCCTTTCTTTCTGTTGGTGGCCCATTATAGCCTCTACCGTATCATAGTTTCTATAAGAGGGTTATATAGGAGTGTAGAGTCATACTTAAGTGTTAACACCCAATAACATGTCATACTTTCATTAATGGGCCGTAATGGGCCTTGATTTCTGTTAGTGTCCCATTATAGCCTCTATCATGTCATAGTTGCTCCAAAAAGGTTGTATAGGAGCGTTGTGAGTCATAGTTAAGTGTTAACGCCCAATAACATGTCATACTTTCATTAATGGGCCATATTCGGCCTTATGGGTGATAGTGGCCCATTATAGCTTCTATCATGACATAGTTGCTCTAAGAGTGTTGTATATGTGTGTTGTGAGTCATAGTTTGGTGTTAACGCCCAATAACATGCCTTACTTTCATTAATGGGCCGTATTGGGCCTTGATCCGTGTTAGTGGCCCGTTATAGCCACTACCATATCATAGTTGCTCTAAGAAGGTTATATAGGAGTGTAGTGAGTCATAGTTAAGTGTTAACGCCCAATAACATGTCATACTTTCATTAATGGGCCGTATTGGGCCTTATTGGTGATAGTGGCTCATTATAGCTTCTATCATGACATAGTTGCTCTAAGAGGGTTGTATATGTGTGTTGTGGGTCATAGTTAGGTGTTAACGCCCAATAACATGCCTTACTTCATTAATGGGCCGTATTGGGCCTTGATCGGTGTTAGTGGCCCATTATAGCCTCTATCATATTATAGTTGCTCTAAGAGGGTTATATAGGAGTATAGTAAGTTATAGTTAGGTATTAACGCCCAATAACATGTCATACTATCATTAACGGGTCGTATTGGGCCTGGATTTCTGTTAGTGGCCCATTATAGCCTCTATCATGTCATAGTTACTCCAAAAAGGTTGTATAGGAGCGTTGTGAGTCATAGTTAAGTGTTAACGCCCAATAACATGTCATACTTTCATTAATGGGTCGTATTGGGACTTATTGGTGATAGAGGCCCATTATAGCTTCTTTCATGATATAGTTGCTCTAAGAGTGTTGTATATGAGTGTTGTGAGTCATAGTTTGGTTTTAACGCCAAATAACAAGCCATACTTTAATTAATGAGCCGTATTGGGCATGGATTTCTGTTAGTGGGCCATTATAGCTCTATCATGTCATAGTTGCTCTAAAAGGGTTATACAGGAGTGTAATGAGTCATAGTTAAGTGTTAACGCCCAATAACATGTCATACTTTCATTAATGGGCCGTATTGGGCCTTGATTTCTGTTAGTGGCCCATTATAGCCTCTACCGTATCATAGTTTCTCTAAGAGGGTTATATAGGAGTGTAGAGTCATACTTAATTGTTAACACCCAATAACATGTCATACTTTCATTAATGGGCCGTATTAGGCCTTGATTTCTGTTAGTGTCCCATTATAGCCTTTATCATGTCATAGTTGCTCCAAAAAGGTTGTATAGGAGCGTTGTGAGTCATAGTTAAGTGTTAACGCCCAATAACATGTCATACTTTCATTAATGGGCCATATTCGCCCTTATGGGTGATAGTGGCCCATTATAGATTCTATCATGACATAGTTGCTCTAAGAGGGTTGTATATGTGTGTTGTGGGTCATAGTTAGGTGTTAACGCCCAATAACATGCCTTACTTTCATTAATGGGTCGTATTGGGCCTTGATCGGTGTTAGTGGCTCACTATAGCCTCTATCATATTATAGTTGCTCCAAAAAGGTTGTATAGGAGCATTGTGATTCATAGTTAAGTGTTAACGCCCAATAACATGTCATACTTTCATTGATGGGCTTTATTGGTGATAGTGGCCCATTATAGCTTCTATCATGACATAGTTGCTCTAAGAGTGTTGTATATGGTGTTGTGAGTCATAGTTTGGTGTTAACGCCCAATAACATGCCTTACTTTCATTAAAAGGCCGTATTGGGCCTTGATCCGTGTTAGTGGCCCATTATAGCCTCTACCATATCATAGTTGCTCTAACAGGGTTATATAGGAGTGTAGTGAGTCATAGTTAAGTGTTAACGCCCAATAACAAGTCATACTTTCATTAATGGGCCGTATTGGGCCTTGATCCGTGTTAGTAGCCCATTATAGCCTCTACCATATCATAGTTGCTCTAAGAGGGTTATATACGAGTGTAGTGAGTCATAGTTAAGTGTTAACACCCAATAACATGTCATACTTTCATTAATGGGCCGTATTGGGCCTTATTGGTGATAGTGGCTCATTATAGCTTCTATCATGACATAGTTGCTCTAAGAGGGTTGTATATGTGTGTTGTGGGTCATAGTTAGGTGTTAACGCCCAATAACATGCCTTACTTCATTAATGGGCCGTATTGGGCCTTGATCGGTGTTAGTGGCCCATTATAGCATCTATCATATTATAGTTGCTCTAAGAGGGTTATATAGGAGTGTAGTAAGTCATAGTTAGGTATTAACGCCCAATAACATGTCATACTATCATTAACGGGTCGTATTGGGCCCGGATTTCTGTTAGTGGCCCATTATAGCCTCTATCGGGTCATAGTTGCTCTAAAAGGGTTATATAGGAGTGTAGTGAGTCATAGTTAAGTGTTAACGCCCAATAACATGTCATACTTTCATTAATGGGCCATATTGGGCCTTTATTTCTGTTGGTGGCCCATTATAGCCTCTACCGTATCATAGTTTCTCTAAGAGGGTTATATTGGAGTGTAGAGTCATACTTAAGTGTTAACACCCAATAACATGTCATACTTTCATTAATGGGCCGTATTGGGCCTTGATTTCTGTTAGGGTCCCATTATAGCCTCTATCATGTCATAGTTGCTCCAAAAAGGTTGTATAGGAGCGTTGTGAGTCATAGTTAAGTGTTAACGCCCAATAAAATGTCATACTTTCATTAATGGGCCATATTCGGCCTTATGGGTGATAGTGGCCCATTATAGCTTCTATCATGACATAGTTGCTCTAAGAGGGTTGTATATGTGTGTTGTGGGTCATAATTAGGTGTTAACGCCCACTAACATGCCTTACTTTCATTAATGGGTCGTATTGGGCCTTGATCGGTGTTAGTGGCCCATTATAACCTCTATCATATTATAGTTGCTCTAAGAGGGTTATATAGGAGTGTAGTAAGTCATAGTTAGGTATTAACGCCCAATAACATGTCATACTATCATTAACGGGTCGTATTGGGCCTGGATTTCTGTTAGTGGCCCATTATAGCCTCTATCATGTCATAGTTGCTCCAAAAAGGTTGTATAGGAGCGTTGTGAGTCATAGTTAAGTGTTAACGCCCAATAACATGTCATACTTTCATTAATGGGTCGTATTGGGCCTTATTGGTGATAGTGGCCCATTATAGCTTCTTTCATGACATAGTTGCTCTAAGAGGGTTGTATGTGTGTGTTGTGGGTCATAGTTAGGTGTTAACGCCCAATAACATGCCTTACTTCATTAATGGGCCGTATTGGGCCTTGATCGGTGTTAGTGGCCCATTATAGCCTCTATAATATTATAGTTGCTCTAAGAGGGTTATATAGGAGTGTAGTAAGTCATAGTTAGGTATTAACGCCCAATAACATGTCATACTATCATTAACGGGCCGTATTGGGCCCGGATTTCTGTTAGTGGCCCATTATAGCCTCTATCATGTCATAGTTGCTCTAAAAGGGTTATATAAGAGTGTAGTGAGTCATAGTTAAGTGTTAACGCCCAATAACATGTCATACTTTCATTAATGGGTCGTATTGGGCCTTATTGGTGATAGTGGCCCATTATAGCTTCTTTCATGACATAGTTGCTCTAAGAGTGTTGTATATGAGTGTTGTGAGTCATGGTTAGGTTTTAACGCCAAATAACAAGCCATACTTTCATTAATGAGCCGTATTGGGCCTGGATTTCTGTTAGTGGCCCATTATAGCCTCTATCATGTCATAGTTGCTCTAAAAGGGTTATACAGGAGTGTAGTGAGTCATAGTTAAGTGTTAACGCCCAATAACATGTCATACTTTCATTAATGGGCCGTATTGGGCCTTGATTTCTGTTAGTGTCCCATTATAGCCTCTATCATGTCATAGTTGCTCCAAAAAGGTTGTATAGGAGCGTTGTGAGTCATAGTTAAGTGTTAACGCCCAATAACATGTCATACTTTCATTAATGGGCTTTATTGGTGATAGTGGCCCATTATAGCTTCTATCAAGACATAGTTTCTCTAAGAGTGTTGTATATGAGTGTTGTGAGTCATAGTTTGGTGTTAACGCCCAATAACATGCCTTACTTTCATTAATGGGCCGTATTGGGCCTTGATCCGTGTTAGTGGCCCGTTATAGCCACTACCATATCGTAGTTGCTCTAAGAAGGTTATATAGGAGTGTAGTGAGTCATAGTTAAGTGTTAACGCCCAATAACATGTCATACTTTCATTAATGGGCCGTATTGGGCCTTATTGGTGATAGTGGCTCATTATAGCTTCTATCATGACAAAGTTGCTCTAAGAGGGTTGTATATGTGTGTTGTGGGTCATAGTTAGGTGTTAACGCCCAATAACGTGCCTTACTTCATTAATGGGCCGTATTGGGCCTTGATCGGTGTTAGTGGCCCATTATAGCCTCTATCATATTATAGGTGCTCTAAGAGGGTTATATAGGAGTGTAGTAAGTCATAGTTAGGTATTAACGCCCAATAACATGTCATACTATCATTAACGGGTCGTATTGGGCCCGGATTTCTGTTAGTGGCCCATTATAGCCTCTATCATGTCATAGTTGCTCTAAATGGGTTATATAGGAGTGTAGTGAGTCATAGTTAAGTGTTAACGCCCAATAACTTGTCATACTTTCATTAATGGGTCGTATTGGGCCTTATTGGTGATAGTGGCCCATTATAGCTTCTTTCATGACATAGTTGTTCTAAGAGTGTTGTATATGAGTGTTGTGAGTCATGGTTAGGTTTTAACGCCAAATAACAAGCCATACTTTCATTAACCAGCCGTATTGGGCCTGGATTTCTGTTAGTGGCCCATTATAGCCTCTATCATGTCATTGTTGCTCTAAAAGGGTTATACAGGAGTGTAGTGAGTCATAGTTAAGTGTTAACGCCCAATAACATGTCATACTTTCATTAATGGGCCGTATTGGGCCTTTATTTCTGTTGGTGGCCCATTATAGCCTCTACCGTATCATAGTTTCTATAAGAGGGTTATATAGGAGTGTAGAGTCATACTTAAGTGTTAACACCCAATAACATGTCATACTTTCATTAATGGGCCGTATTGGGCCTTGATTTCTGTTAGTGTCCCATTATAGCCTCTATCATGTCATAGTTGCTCCAAAAAGGTTGTATAGGAGCGTTGTGAGTCATAGTTAAGTGTTAACGCCCAATAACATGTCATACTTTCATTAATGGGCCGTATTGGGCCTTTATTTCGGTTGGTGATCCATTATAGCCTCTACCGTATCATAGTTTCTCTAAGAGGGTTATATAGGAGTGTCCCATTATAGCCTTGATTTCTGTTAGTGTCCCATTATAGCCTTTATCATGTCATAGTTGCTCCAAAAAGGTTGCATAGGAGCGTTGTGAGTCATAGTTAAGTGTTAACGCCCAATAACATGTCATACTTTCATTAATGGGCCATATTCGGCCTTATGGGTGATAGTGGCCCATTATAGCTTCTATCATGACATAGTTGCTCTAAGAGTGTTGTATATGTGTGTTGTGAGTCATAGTTTGGTGTTAACGCCCAATAACATGCCTTACTTTCATTAATGGGCCGTATTGGGCCTTGATCCGTGTTAGTGGCCCGTTATAGCCACTACCATATCATAGTTGCTCTAAGAAGGTTATATAGGAGTGTAGTGAGTCATAGTTAAGTGTTAACGCCCAATAACATGTCATACTTTCATTAATGGGCCGTATTGGGCCTTATTGGTGATAGTGGCTCATTATAGCTTCTATCATGACATAGTTGCTCTAAGAGGGTTGTATATGTGTGTTGTGGGTCATAGTTAGGTGTTAACGCCCAATAACATGCCTTACTTCATTAATGGGCCGTATTGGGCCTTGATCGGTGTTAGTGGCCCATTATAGCCTCTATCATATTATAGTTGCTCTAAGAGGGTTATATAGGAGTATAGTAAGTCATAGTTAGGTATTAACGCCCAATAACATGTCATACTATCATTAACGGGTCGTATTGGGCCTGGATTTCTGTTAGTGGCCCATTATAGCCTCTATCATGTCATAGTTGCTCCAAAAAGGTTGTATAGGAGCGTTGTGAGTCATAGTTAAGTGTTAACGCCCAATAACATGTCATACTTTCATTAATGGGTCGTATTGGGCCTTATTGGTGATAGAGGCCCATTATAGCTTCTTTCATGATATAGTTGCTCTAAGAGTGTTGTATATGAGTGTTGTGAGTCATAGTTTGGTTTTAACGCCAAATAACAAGCCATACTTTAATTAATGAGCCGTATTGGGCATGGATTTCTGTTAGTGGGCCATTATAGCTCTATCATGTCATAGTTGCTCTAAAAGGGTTATACAGGAGTGTAATGAGTCATAGTTAAGTGTTAACGCCCAATAACATGTCATACTTTCATTAATGGGCCGTATTGGGCCTTGATTTCTGTTAGTGGCCCATTATAGCCTCTACCGTATCATAGTTTCTCTAAGAGGGTTATATAGGAGTGTAGAGTCATACTTAAGTGTTAACACCCAATAACATGTCATACTTTCATTAATGGGCCGTATTAGGCCTTGATTTCTGTTAGTGTCCCATTATAGCCTTTATCATGTCATAGTTGCTCCAAAAAGGTTGTATAGGAGCGTTGTGAGTCATAGTTAAGTGTTAACGCCCAATAACATGTCATACTTTCATTAATGGGCCATATTCGCCCTTATGGGTGATAGTGGCCCATTATAGATTCTATCATGACATAGTTGCTCTAAGAGGGTTGTATATGTGTGTTGTGGGTCATAGTTAGGTGTTAACGCCCAATAACATGCCTTACTTTCATTAATGGGTCGTATTGGGCCTTGATCGGTGTTAGTGGCTCACTATAGCCTCTATCATATTATAGTTGCTCCAAAAAGGTTGTATAGGAGCATTGTGATTCATAGTTAAGTGTTAACGCCCAATAACATGTCATACTTTCATTGATGGGCTTTATTGGTGATAGTGGCCCATTATAGCTTCTATCATGACATAGTTGCTCTAAGAGTGTTGTATATGGTGTTGTGAGTCATAGTTTGGTGTTAACGCCCAATAACATGCCTTACTTTCATTAAAAGGCCGTATTGGGCCTTGATCCGTGTTAGTGGCCCATTATAGCCTCTACCATATCATAGTTGCTCTAACAGGGTTATATAGGAGTGTAGTGAGTCATAGTTAAGTGTTAACGCCCAATAACAAGTCATACTTTCATTAATGGGCCGTATTGGGCCTTGATCCGTGTTAGTAGCCCATTATAGCCTCTACCATATCATAGTTGCTCTAAGAGGGTTATATACGAGTGTAGTGAGTCATAGTTAAGTGTTAACACCCAATAACATGTCATACTTTCATTAATGGGCCGTATTGGGCCTTATTGGTGATAGTGGCTCATTATAGCTTCTATCATGACATAGTTGCTCTAAGAGGGTTGTATATGTGTGTTGTGGGTCATAGTTAGGTGTTAACGCCCAATAACATGCCTTACTTCATTAATGGGCCGTATTGGGCCTTGATCGGTGTTAGTGGCCCATTATAGCATCTATCATATTATAGTTGCTCTAAGAGGGTTATATAGGAGTGTAGTAAGTCATAGTTAGGTATTAACGCCCAATAACATGTCATACTATCATTAACGGGTCGTATTGGGCCCGGATTTCTGTTAGTGGCCCATTATAGCCTCTATCGGGTCATAGTTGCTCTAAAAGGGTTATATAGGAGTGTAGTGAGTCATAGTTAAGTGTTAACGCCCAATAACATGTCATACTTTCATTAATGGGCCATATTGGGCCTTTATTTCTGTTGGTGGCCCATTATAGCCTCTACCGTATCATAGTTTCTCTAAGAGGGTTATATTGGAGTGTAGAGTCATACTTAAGTGTTAACACCCAATAACATGTCATACTTTCATTAATGGGCCGTATTGGGCCTTGATTTCTGTTAGGGTCCCATTATAGCCTCTATCATGTCATAGTTGCTCCAAAAAGGTTGTATAGGAGCGTTGTGAGTCATAGTTAAGTGTTAACGCCCAATAAAATGTCATACTTTCATTAATGGGCCATATTCGGCCTTATGGGTGATAGTGGCCCATTATAGCTTCTATCATGACATAGTTGCTCTAAGAGGGTTGTATATGTGTGTTGTGGGTCATAATTAGGTGTTAACGCCCACTAACATGCCTTACTTTCATTAATGGGTCGTATTGGGCCTTGATCGGTGTTAGTGGCCCATTATAGCCTCTATCATATTATAGTTGCTCCAAAAAGGTTGTATAGGAGCGTTGTGATTCATAGTTAAGTGTTAAAGCCAAATAACATGTCATACTTTAATTAATGGGCCGTATTGGGCCTTATTGGTGATAGTGGCTCATTATAGCTTCTATCATGACATAGTTGCTCTAAGAGGGTTGTATATGTGTGTTGTGGGTCATAGTTAGGTGTTAACGCCCAATAACATGCCTTACTTCATTAATGGGCCGTATTGGGCCTTGATCGGTGTTAGTGGCCCATTATAGCCTCTATCATATTATAGTTGCTCTAAGAGGGTTATAGAGGAGTGTAGTAAGTAATAGTTAGGTATTAACGCCCAATAACATGTCATACTATCATTAACGGGTCGTATTGGGCCCGGATTTTTGTTAGTGGCCCATTATAGCTTCTATCATGTCATAATTGCTCTAAAAGGGTTATATAGGAGTGTGGTGAGTCATAGTTAAGTGTTAACGCCCAATAACATGTCATACTTTCATTAATGGGACGTATTGGGACTTATTGGTGATAGTGGCCCATTATAGCTTCTTTCATGACATAGTTGCTCTAAGAGTGTTGTATATGAGTGTTGTGAGTCATGGTTAGGTTTTAACGCCAAATAACAAGCCATACTTTCATTAACGAGCCGTATTGGGCCTGGATTTCTTTTAGTGGCCCATTATAGCCTCTATCATGTCATAGTTGCTCTAAAAGGGTTATACAGGAGTGTAGTGAGTCATAGTTAAGTGTTAACGCCCAATAACATGTCATACTTTCATTAATGGGCCGTATTGGGCCTTGATTTCTGTTAGTGTCCCATTATAGCCT
The DNA here is from genome assembly GCA_023525975.1 of Smallanthus sonchifolius. Classification (NCBI taxonomy): domain Eukaryota; kingdom Viridiplantae; phylum Streptophyta; class Magnoliopsida; order Asterales; family Asteraceae; genus Smallanthus; species Smallanthus sonchifolius. The sequence continues at coordinate 351,785 of JAKNSE010000179.1, forward strand.
CTATCATGTCATAGTTGCTCCAAAAAGGTTGTATAGGAGCGTTGTGAGTCATAGTTAAGTGTTAACGCCCAATAACATGTCATACTTTCATTAATGGGCTTTATTGGTGATAGTGTCCCATTATAGCTTCTATCAAGACATAGTTTCTCTAAGAGTGTTGTATATGAGTGTTGTGAGTCATAGTTTGGTGTTAACGCCCAATAACATGCCTTACTTTCATTAATGGGCCGTATTGGGCCATGATCCGTGTTAGTGGCCCGTTATAGCCACTACCATATCATAGTTGCTCTAAGAAGGTTATATAGGAGTGTAGTGAGTCATAGTTAAGTGTTAACGCCCAATAACATGTCATACTTTCATTAATGGGCCGTATTGGGCCTTATTGGTGATAGTGGCTCATTATAGCTTCTATCATGACAAAGTTGCTCTAAGAGGGTTGTATATGTGTGTTGTGGGTCATAGTTAGGTGTTAACGCCCAATAACGTGCCTTACTTCATTAATGGGCCGTATTGGGCCTTGATCGGTGTTAGTGGCCCATTATAGCCTCTATCATATTATAGGTGCTCTAAGAGGGTTATATAGGAGTGTAGTAAGTCATAGTTAGGTATTAACGCCCAATAACATGTCATACTATCATTAACGGGTCGTATTGGGCCCGGATTTCTGTTAGTGGCCCATTATAGCCTCTATCATGTCATAGTTGCTCTAAAAGGGTTATACAGGAGTGCAGTGAGTCATAGTTAAGTGTTAACGCCCAATAACATGTCATACTTTCATTAATGGGCCGTATTGGGCCTTTATTTCGGTTGGTGATCCATTATAGCCTCTACCGTATCATAGTTTCTCTAAGAGGGTTATATAGGAGTGTCCCATTATAGCCTTGATTTCTGTTAGTGTCCCATTATAGCCTTTATCATGTCATAGTTGCTCCAAAAAGGTTGCATAGGAGCGTTGTGAGTCATAGTTAAGTGTTAACGCCCAATAACATGTCATACTTTCATTAATGGGCCATATTCGGCCTTATGGGTGATAGTGGCCCATTACAGCTTCTATCATGACATAGTTGCTCTAAGAGGGTTGTATATTTGTGTTGTGGGTTATAGTTAGGTGTTAACGCCCAATAACATGCCTTACTTTCATTAATGGGTCGTATTGGGCCTTGATCGGTGTTAGTGGCCCATTATAGCCTATATCATATTATAGTTGCTCCAAAAAGGTTGTATAGGAGCGTTGTGATTCATAATTAAGTGTTAACGCCCAATAACATGTCATACTTTCACTAATGGGCTTTATTGGTGATAGTGGCCCATTATAGCTTCTATCATGACATAGTTGCTCTAAGAGTGTTGTATATGGTGTTGTGTGTCATAGTTTGGTGTTAACGCCTAATAACATGCCTTACTTTCAATAATGGGACGTATTGGGCCTTGATCCGTGTTAGTGGCCTATTATAGCCTTTACCATGTCATAGTTGCTCTAAGAGGGTTATATAGGAGTGTAGTGTGTCATAGTTAAGTGTTAACGCCCAATAACAAGTCATACTTTCATTAATGGGCCGTATTGGGCCTTGATCCGTGTTAGTGGCCCAATATAGCCTCTACCATATCATAGTTGCTTTAAGAGGGTTATATACGAGTGTAGTGAGTCATAGTTAAGTGTTAACGCCCAATAACATGTCATACTTTCATTAATGGGCCGTATTGGGCCTTATTGGTGATAGTGTCCCATTATAGCTTCTATCATGACATAGTTGCTCTAAGAGGGTTGTATATGTGTGTTGTGGGTCATAGTTAGGTGTTAACGCCCAATAACATGCCTTACTTCATTAATGGGCCGTATTGGGCTTTGATCGGTGTTAGCGTCCCATTATAGCCTCGACCATATTATAGTTGCTCTAAGAAGGTTATATAGGAATGTAGTAAGTCATAGTTAGGTGTTAACAGCCATTAACATGTCATACTTTCATTAATGGGCCGTATTGGGCCTGGATTCCTGTTAGTGGCCCGTTATAGCCTCTATCATGTCATAGTTGCTCTAAAAGAGTGTGTAGTGAAACATAGTTAAGTGTTAACGCCCAATAACATGTCATACTTTCATTAATGGGACGTATTGGGCCTTATTGGTGATAGTGGCCCATTATAGCTCCTATCATGACCTAGCTGTTCTAAGAGTGTTGTGAGTCGTAGTTAGGTGTTAACGCCCAATAACATGCCTTAGTTTCATTAATGGGCCGTATTGGGCCATGATCGGTGATAGTGGTCCATTATAGGCTCTACCATATTATAGTTTCTCTAAGAGGCTTATATAGGAGTGTAGTGAGTCATAGTTAGGTGTTAACGCCCAATAACATGTCATACTTTCATTAATGGGCCGTATCGGGCCTTGATTTCTTTTAGTGTCCATTATAGCCTCTATCATGTCATAGTTGCTCCAAAAAGGTTGTATAGGAGCGTTGTGAGTCGTAGTTAAGTGTTAACGCCCAATAACATGTCATACTTTCATTAATGGGCTTTATTGGTGATAGTGGCCCATTATGGCTTCTATCAAGACATAGTTTCTCTAAGAGTGTTGTATATGAGTGTTGTGAGACATAGTTTGGTGTTAACGCCCAATAACATGCCTTACTTTCATTAATGGGCCGTATTGGGCCTTGATCCGTGTTAGTGGCCCGTTATAGCCACTACCATATCATAGTTGCTCTAAGAAGGTTATATAGGAGTGTAGTGAGTCATAGTTAAGTGTTAACGCCTAATAACATGTCATACTTTCATTAATGGGCCGTATTGGGCCATATTGATGATAGTGGCCCATTATAGCTTCTATCATGACATAGTTGCTCTAAGAGGGTTGTATATGTGTGTTGTGGGTCATAGTTAGGTGTTAACGCCCAATAACATGCCTTCCTTCATTAATGGGCCGTATTGGGCCTTGATCGGTGTTAGCGTCCCATTATAGCCTCGAACATATTATAGTTGCTCTAAGAGGGTTATATAGGAATGTAGTAAGTCATAGTTAGGTCTTAACAGCCATTAACATGTCATACTTTAATTAATGGGCCGTATTGGGCCTGGATTCCTGTTAGTGGCCCGTTATAGCCTCTATCATGTCATAGTTGCTCTAAAAGGGTTATATAGGAGTGTAGTGAATCATAGTTAAGTGTTAACGCCCAATAACATGTCATACTTTCATTAATAAGCTTTATTGGTGATATTGGCCCATTATAGCTTCTATCAAGACAAAGTTTCTCCAAGAGTGTTCTATATGAGTGTTGTGAGTTATAGTTTGGTGTTAACGCCCAATAACATGCCTTACTTTCATTAATGGGCCGTATTGGGCCCTGATTCGTGTTAGTGGCCCGTTATAGCCACTACCATATCATAGTTGCTCTAAGAAGGTTATATTGGAGTGTAGTGAGTCATAGTTAAGTGTTAACACCCAATAACATGTCATACTTTCATTAATGGGCCGTATTGGTGATAGTGTCCCATTATAGCTTCTATCATGACATAGTTGCTCTAAGAGGGTTGTATATGTGTGTTGTGGGTCATAGTTAGGTGTTAACGCCCAATAACATGCCTTACTTCATTAATGGGCCGTATTGGGCCTTGATCGGTGTTAGTGGCCCATTATAGCCTCTATCATATTATAGTTGCTCTAAGAGGGTTATATAGGAGTGTAGTAAGTCATAGTTAGGTATTAACGCCCAATAACATGTCATACTATCATTAACGGGTCGTATTGGGCCCGGATTTCTGTTAGTGGCCCATTATAGCCTCTATCATGTCATAGTTGCTCTAAAAGGGTTATATAGGAGTGTAGTGAGTCATAGTTAAATGTTAACGCCCAATAACATGTCATATCTTTCATTAATGGGTGGTATTGGGCCTTATTGGTGATAGTGGCCCGTTATAGCTTCTTTCATGACATAGTTGCTCTAAGAGTGTTGTATATGAGTGTTGTGAGTCATGGTTAGGTGTTAACGCCAAATAACAAGCCATACTTTCATTAATGAGCCGTATTGGGCCTGGATTTCTGTTAGTGGCCCTTTATAGCCTCTATCATGTCATAGTTGCTCTAAAAGGGTTATAAAGGAGTGTTGTGAGTCATAGTTAAGTGTTAACGCCCAATTACATGTCATACTTTCATTAATGGGCCGTATTGGGCCTTGATTTCTGTTAGTGGCCCATTATAGCCTCTACCGTATCATAGTTTCTCTAAGAGGGTTATATAGGAGTGTAGAGTCATACTTAAGTGTTAACACCCAATAACATGTCATACTTTCATTAATGGGCCGTATTGGACCTTGATTTTTGTTAGTGTCCCATTATAGCCTCTATCATATTATAGTTGCTCCAAAAAGGTTGTATAGGAGCGTTGTGATTCATAGTTAAGTGTTAACGCCCAATAACATGTCATACTTTCATTAATGGGCTTTATTGGTGATAGTGGCCCGTTATAGCTTCTATCATGACATAGTTGCTCTAAGAGTGTTGTATGTGGTGTTGTGAGTCATAGTTAAGTGTTAACGCCCAATAACATGTCATACTTTCATTAATGGGTCGTATTGGGCCTTATTGGTGATAGTGGCCCGTTATAGCTTCTTTCATGACATAGTTGCTCTAAGAGTGTTGTATATGAGTGTTGTGAGTCATGGTTAGGTGTTAACGCCAAATAACAAGCCATACTTTCATTAATGAGCCGTATTGGGCCTGGATTTCTGTTAGTGGCCCATTATAGCCTTTATCATGTTATAGTTGCTCTAAAAGGGTTATACAGGAGTGTTGTGAGTCATAGTTAAGTGTTAACGCCCAATAACATGTCATACTTTCATTAATGGGCCGCATTGGGCCTTGATTTCTGTTAGTGGCCCATTATAGCCTCTACCGTATCATAGTTTCTCTAAGAGGGTTATATAGGAGTGTAGAGTCATACTTAAGTGTTTACACCCAATTACATGCCTTACTTTCATTAATGGGCCGTATTGGGCCTTGATTTCTGTTAGTGTCCCATTATAGCCTCTATCATGTCATAGTTGCTCCAAAAAGCTTGTATAGGAGCGTTGTGAGTCATAGTTAGGTGTTAACGCCCAATAACATGTTATACTTTCATTAATGGGCCATATTCGGCCTTATGGGTGATAGTGGCCCATTATAGCTTTTATCATGACATAGTTGCTCTAAGAGGGTTGTATATGTGTGTTGTGGGTCATAGTTAGGTGTTAACGCCCAATAACATGTCATACTTTCATTAATGGGCCGTATTGGGCCTTGATCCGTGTTAGTGGCCCATTATAGCCTCTACCATATCATAGTTCCTCTAAGAGGGTTATATACGAGTGTAGTGAGTCATAGTTAAGTGTTAACGCCCAATAACATGTCATACTTTCATTAATGGGTCGTATTGGGCCTTATTGGTGATAGTGTCCCATTATAGCTTCTATCATGATATAGTTGCTCTAAGAGGGTTGTATATGTGTGTTGTGGGTCATAGTTAGGTGTTAACGCCCAATAACATGCCTTACTTCATTAATGGGCCGTATTGGGCTTTGATCGGTGTTAGCGTCCCATTATAGCCTCGACCATATTATAGTTGCTCTAAGAAGGTTATATAGGAATGTAGTAAGTCATAGTTAGGTGTTAACAGCCATTAACATGTCATACTTTCATTAATGGGCCGTATTGGGCCTGGATTCCTGTTAGTGGCCCGTTATAGCCTCTATCATGTCATAGTTGCTCTAAAAGAGTGTGTAGTGAAACATAGTTAAGTGTTAACGCCCAATAACATGTCATACTTTCATTAATGGGACGTATTGGGCCTTATTGGTGATAGTGGCCCATTATAGCTCCTATCATGACCTAGCTGTTCTAAGAGTGTTGTGAGTCGTAGTTAGGTGTTAACGCCCAATAACATGCCTTAGTTTCATTAATGGGCCGTATTGGGCCATGATCGGTGATAGTGGTCCATTATAGGCTCTACCATATTATAGTTTCTCTAAGAGGCTTATATAGGAGTGTAGTGAGTCATAGTTAGGTGTTAACGCCCAATAACATGTCATACTTTCATTAATGGGCCGTATCGGGCCTAGATTTCTTTTAGTGTCCATTATAGCCTCTATCATGTCATAGTTGCTCCAAAAAGGTTGTATAGGAGCGTTGTGAGTCGTAGTTAAGTGTTAACGCCCAATAACATGTCATACTTTCATTAATGGGCTTTATTGGTGATAGTGGCCCATTATGGCTTCTATCAAGACATAGTTTCTCTAAGAGTGTTGTATATGAGTGTTGTGAGACATAGTTTGGTGTTAACGCCCAATAACATGCCTTACTTTCATTAATGGGCCGTATTGGGCCTTGATCCGTGTTAGTGGCCCGTTATAGCCACTACCATATCATAGTTGCTCTAAGAAGGTTATATAGGAGTGTAGTGAGTCATAGTTAAGTGTTAACGCCTAATAACATGTCATACTTTCATTAATGGGCCGTATTGGGCCATATTGATGATAGTGGCCCATTATAGCTTCTATCATGACATAGTTGCTCTAAGAGGGTTATATAGGAGTGTTGTGGGTCATAGTTAGGTGTTAACGCCCAATAACATGCCTTCCTTCATTAATGGGCCGTATTGGGCCTTGATCGGTGTTAGCGTCCCATTATAGCCTCGAACATATTATAGTTGCTCTAAGAGGGTTATATAGGAATGTAGTAAGTCATAGTTAGGTCTTAACAGCCATTAACATGTCATACTTTAATTAATGGGCCGTATTGGGCCTGGATTCCTGTTAGTGGCCCGTTATAGCCTCTATCATGTCATAGTTGCTCTAAAAGGGTTATATAGGAGTGTAGTGAATCATAGTTAAGTGTTAACGCCCAATAACATGTCATACTTTCATTAATAAGCTTTATTGGTGATATTGGCCCATTATAGCTTCTATCAAGACAAAGTTTCTCCAAGAGTGTTCTATATGAGTGTTGTGAGTTATAGTTTGGTGTTAACGCCCAATAACATGCCTTACTTTCATTAATGGGCCGTATTGGGCCCTGATTCGTGTTAGTGGCCCGTTATAGCCACTACCATATCATAGTTGCTCTAAGAAGGTTATATTGGAGTGTAGTGAGTCATAGTTAAGTGTTAACACCCAATAACATGTCATACTTTCATTAATGGGCCGTATTGGTGATAGTGTCCCATTATAGCTTCTATCATGACATAGTTGCTCTAAGAGGGTTGTATATGTGTGTTGTGGGTCATAGTTAGGTGTTAACGCCCAATAACATGCCTTACTTCATTAATGGGCCGTATTGGGCCTTGATCGGTGTTAGTGGCCCATTATAGCCTCTATCATATTATAGTTGCTCTAAGAGGGTTATATAGGAGTGTAGTAAGTCATAGTTAGGTATTAACGCCCAATAACATGTCATACTATCATTAACGGGTCGTATTGGGCCCGGATTTCTGTTAGTGGCCCATTATAGCCTCTATCATGTCATAGTTGCTCTAAAAGGGTTATATAGGAGTGTAGTGAGTCATAGTTAAATGTTAACGCCCAATAACATGTCATATCTTTCATTAATGGGTGGTATTGGGCCTTATTGGTGATAGTGGCCCGTTATAGCTTCTTTCATGACATAGTTGCTCTAAGAGTGTTGTATATGAGTGTTGTGAGTCATGGTTAGGTGTTAACGCCAAATAACAAGCCATACTTTCATTAATGAGCCGTATTAGGCCTGGATTTCTGTTAGTGGCCCTTTATAGCCTCTATCATGTCATAGTTGCTCTAAAAGGGTTATAAAGGAGTGTTGTGAGTCATAGTTAAGTGTTAACGCCCAATTACATGTCATACTTTCATTAATGGGCCGTATTGGGCCTTGATTTCTGTTAGTGGCCCATTATAGCCTCTACCGTATCATAGTTTCTCTAAGAGGGTTATATAGGAGTGTAGAGTCATACTTAAGTGTTAACACCCAATAACATGTCATACTTTCATTAATGGGCCGTATTGGACCTTGATTTTTGTTAGTGTCCCATTATAGCCTCTATCATATTATAGTTGCTCCAAAAAGGTTGTATAGGAGCGTTGTGATTCATAGTTAAGTGTTAACGCCCAATAACATGTCATACTTTCATTAATGGGCTTTATTGGTGATAGTGGCCCGTTATAGCTTCTATCATGACATAGTTGCTCTAAGAGTGTTGTATGTGGTGTTGTGAGTCATAGTTAAGTGTTAACGCCCAATAACATGTCATACTTTCATTAATGGGTCGTATTGGGCCTTATTGGTGATAGTGGCCCGTTATAGCTTCTTTCATGACATAGTTGCTCTAAGAGTGTTGTATATGAGTGTTGTGAGTCATGGTTAGGTGTTAACGCCAAATAACAAGCCATACTTTCATTAATGAGCCGTATTGGGCCTGGATTTCTGTTAGTGGCCCATTATAGCCTTTATCATGTTATAGTTGCTCTAAAAGGGTTATACAGGAGTGTTGTGAGTCATAGTTAAGTATTAACGCCCAATAACATGTCATACTTTCATTAATGGGCCGCATTGGGCCTTGATTTCTGTTAGTGGCCCATTATAGCCTCTACCGTATCATAGTTTCTCTAAGAGGGTTATATAGGAGTGTAGAGTCATACTTAAGTGTTTACACCCAATTACATGCCTTACTTTCATTAATGGGCCGTATTGGGCCTTGATTTCTGTTAGTGTCCCATTATAGCCTCTATCATGTCATAGTTGCTCCAAAAAGCTTGTATAGGAGCGTTGTGAGTCATAGTTAGGTGTTAACGCCCAATAACATGTTATACTTTCATTAATGGGCCATATTCGGCCTTATGGGTGATAGTGGCCCATTATAGCTTTTATCATGACATAGTTGCTCTAAGAGGGTTGTATATGTGTGTTGTGGGTCATAGTTAGGTGTTAACGCCCAATAACATGTCATACTTTCATTAATGGGCCGTATTGGGCCTTGATCCGTGTTAGTGGCCCATTATAGCCTCTACCATATCATAGTTCCTCTAAGAGGGTTAAATACGAGTGTAGTGAGTCATAGTTAAGTGTTAACGCCCAATAACATGTCATACTTTCATTAATGGGCCGTATTGAGCCTTATTGGTGTTAGTGTCCCATTATAGCCTCGACCATATTATAGTTGCTCTAAGAGGGTTATATAGGAATGTAGTAAGTCATAGTTAGGTATTAACGCCCAATAACATGTCATACTATCATTAACGGGTCATATTGGGCCCGGATTTCTGTTAGTGGCCCATTATAGCCTCTATCATGTCATTTTTTCTCTAAAAGGGTTATATAGGAGTGTAGTGAGTCATAGTTAAGTGTTAACGCCCAATAACATGTCATACTTTCATTAATGGGTCGTATTGGGCCTTATTGGTGATAGTGGCCCGTTATAGCTTCTTTCATGACATAGGTGCTCTAAGAGTGTTGTATATGAGTGTTGTGAGTCATGGTTAGGTGTTAACGCCAAATAACAAGCCATACTTTCATTAATTAGCCGTATTGGGCCTGGATTTCTGTTAGTGGCCCATTATAGCCTCTATCATGTCATAGTTGCTCTAAAAGGGTTATACAGGAGTGTTGTGAGTCATAGTTAAGTGTTAACGCCCAATAACATATCATACTTTCATTAATGGGCCGTATTGGGCCTTGATTTCTGTTAGTGGCCCATTATAGCCTCTACCGTATCATAGTTTCTCTAAGAGGGTTATATAGGAGTGTAGAGTCATACTTAAGTGTTAACACCCAATAACATGTCATACTTTCATTATTGGGCCGTATAGAGCCTTGATTTCTGTTAGTGTCCCATTATAGCCTCTATCATATTATAGTTGCTCCAAAAATTTTGTATAGGAGCGTTGTGATTCATAGTTAAGTGTTAACGCCCAATAACATGTCATACTTTCATCAATGGGCTTTATTGGTGATAGTGGCCCATTTTAGCTTCTATCATGACATAGTTGCTCTAAGAGTGTTGTATATGGTGTTGTGAGTCATAGTTTGGTGTTAACGCCCAATAACATGCCTTACTTTCATTAATTGGCCGTATTGGGCCTTGATCCTTGTTAGTGGCCCATTATACCCTCTACCATGTCATAGTTGCTCTAAGAGGGTTATATAGGAGTGTAGTGAGTCATAGTTAAGTGTTAACGCCCAATAACATGTCATACTTTCACTAATGGGCCGTATTGGGCCTTGATCCGTGTTAGTGGCCCAATATAGCCTCTACCATATCATAGTTGCTCTAAGAGGGTTATATACGAGTGTAGTGAGTCATAGTTAAGTGTTAACGCCCAATAACATGTCATACTTTCATTAATGGGCCGTATTGGGCCTTATTGGTGATAGTGTCCCATTATAGCTTCTATCATGACATAGTTGCTCTAAGAGGGTTGTATATGTGTGTTGTGGGTCATAGTTAGGTGTTAACGCCCAATAACATGCCTTACTTCATTAATGGGCCGTATTGGGCCTTGATCGGTGTTAGCGTCCCATTATAGCCTCGACCATATTATAGTTGCTCTAAAAGGGTTATATAGGAATGTAGTAAGTCATAGTTAGGTGTTAACAGCCATTAACATGTCATAGTTTCATTAATGGGCCGTATTGGGCCTGGATTCCTGTTAGTGGCCCGTTATAGCCTCTATCATGTCATAGTTGCTCTAAAAGGGTTATATAGGAGTGTAGTGAATCATAGTTAAGTGTTAACGCCCAATAACATGTCATACTTTCATTAATGGGACGTATTGGGCCTTATTGGTGATAGTGGCCCATTATAGCTCCTATCATGACCTAGCTGTTCTAAGAGTGTTGTATATGAGTGTTGTGAGTCGTAGTTAGGTGTTAACGCCCAATAATATGCCTTACTTTCATTAATGGGCCGTATTGGGCCATGATCGGTGATAGTGGTCCATTATAGGCTCTACCATATTATAGTTTCTCTAAGAGGCTTATATAGGATTGTAGTGAGTCATAGTTAGGTGTTAACGCCCAATAACATGTCATACTTTCATTAATGGGCCGTATCGGGCCTTGATTTCTGTTAGTGTCCATTATAGCCTCTATCATGTCATAGTTGCTCCAAAAAGGTTGTATAGGAGCGTTGTGAGTCATAGTTAAGTGTTAACGCCCAATAACATGTCATACTTTCATTAATGGGCTTTATTGGTGATAGTGGCCCATTATAGCTTCTATCAAGACATAGTTTCTCTAAGAGTGTTGTATATGAGTGTTGTGAGTCATAGTTTGGTGTTAACGCCCAATAACAGGCCTTACTTTCATTAATGGGCCGCATTGGGCCTTGATCTGTGTTAGAGGCCCGTTATAGCCACTACCATATCATAGTTGCTCTAAGAAGGTTATATAGGAGTGTAGTGAGTCATAGTTAACTGTTAACGCCCAATAACATGTCATACTTTCATTAATGGGTCGTATTGGGCCTTATTGGTGATATTGGCTCATTATAGCTTCTATCATGACATAGTTGCTCTAAGAGGGTTGTATATGTGTGTTGTGGGTCATAGTTAGGTGTTAAGGCCCAATAACATGCCTTACTTCATTAATGGGCCGTATTGGGCCTTGATCGGTGTTAGTGGCCCATTATAGCCTCTATCATATTATAATTTCTATAAGAGGGTTATATAGGAGTGTAGTAAGTCCTAGTTAGGTATTAACGCCCAATAACATGTCATACTATCATTAACGGGTCGTATTGGGCCTGGATTCCTGTTAGTGGCCCGTTATAGCCTCTATCATGTCATAGTTGCTCTAAAAGGGTTATATAGGAGTGTAGTGAATCATAGTTAAGAGTTAACGCCCAATAACATGTCATACTTTAATTAATGGGACGTATTGGGCCTTATTGGTGATAGTGGCCCATTATAGATTCTATCATGACATAGTTGCTCTAAGAGGGTTGTATATGTGTGTTGTGGGTCATAGTTAGGTGTTAACGCCCAATAACATGCCTTACTTCATTAATGGGCCGTATTGGGCCTTGATCGGTGTTAGCGTCCCATTATAGCCTCGACCATATTATAGTTGCTCTAAAAGGGTTATATAGGAATGTAGTAAGTCATAGTTAGGTGTTAACAGCCATTAACATGTCATACTTTCATTAATGGGCCGTATAAGGCCTGGATTCCTGTTAGTGGCCCGTTATAGCCTCTATCATGTCATAGTTGCTCTAAAAGGGTTATATAGGAGTGTAGTGAATCATAGTTAAGAGTTAACGCCCAATAACATGTCATACTTTCATTAATGGGACGTATTGGGCCTTATTGGTGATAGTGGCCCATTATAGCTCCTATCATGACCTAGCTGTTCTAAGAGTGTTGTATATGAGTGTTGTGAGTCATAGTTAGGTGTTAACGCCCAATAATATGCCTTACTTTCATTAATGGGCCGTATTGGGCCATGATCGGTGATAGTGGTCCATTATAGGCTCTACCATATTATAGTTTCTCTAAGAGGCTTATATAGGATTGTAGTGAGTCATAGTTAGGTGTTAACGCCCAATAACATGTCATACTTTCATTAATGGGCCGTATCGGGCCTTGATTTCTGTTAGTGTCCATTATAGCCTCTATCATGTCATAGTTGCTCCAAAAAGGTTGTATAGGAGCGTTGTGAGTCATAGTTAAGTGTTAACGCCCAATAACATGTCATACTTTCATTAATGGGCTTTATTGGTGATAGTGGCCCATTATAGCTTCTATCAAGACATAGTTTCTCTAAGAGTGTTGTATATGAGTGTTGTGAGTCATAGTTTGGTGTTAACGCCCAATAACATGCCTTACTTTCATTAATGGGCCGCATTGGGCCTTGATCTGTGTTAGAGGCCCGTTATAGCCACTACCATATCATAGTTGCTCTAAGAAGGTTATATAGGAGTGTAGTGAGTCATAGTTAAGTGTTAACGCCCAATAACATGTCATACTTTCATTAATGGGTCGTATTGGGCCTTATTGGTGATAGTGGCCCATTATAGCTTCTTTCATGACATAGTTGCTCTAAGAGTGTTGTATATGAGTGTTGTGAGTCATGGTTAGGTTTTAACGCCAAATAACAAGCCATACTTTCATTAACGAGCCGTATTGGGCCTGGATTTCTGTTAGTGGCCCATTATAGCCTCTATCATGTCATAGTTGCTCTGAAAGGGTTATACAGGAGTGTAGTGAGTCATAGTTAAGTGTTAACGCCCAATAACATGTCATACTTTCATTAATGGGCCGTATTGGGCCTTGATTTCTGTTAGCGGCCCATTATAGCCTCTACCGTATCATAGTTTCTCTAAGAGGGTTATATTGGAGTGTAGAGTCATACTTAAGTGTTAACACCCAATAACATGTCATACTTTCATTAATGGGCCGTATTGGGCCTTGATTTATGTTAGTGTCCCATTATAGCCTCTATCATGTCATAGTTGCTCCAAAAAGGTTGTATAGGAGCGTTGTGGGTCATATTTAAGTGTTAACGCCCAATAACATGTCATAGTTTCATTAATGGGCCATATTCGGCCTTATGGGTGATAGTGGCCCATTATAGCTTCTAACATGACATAGTTGCTCTAAGAGGGTTGTATATGTGTGTTGTGGGTCATAGTTAGGTGTTAACGCCCAATAACATTCCTTACTTTCATTAATGGGTCGTATTGGGCCTTGATCGGTGTTAGTGGCCCATTATTGCCTCTATCATATTATAGTAGCTCCAAAATGGTTGTATTGGAGCGTTGTGATTCATAGTTAAGTGTTAACGCCTAATAACATGTCATACTTTCATTAATGGGCTTTATTAGTGATAGTGGCCCATTATAGCTTCTATCATGACATAGTTGCTCTAAGAGTGTTGTATATGGTGTTGTGAGTCATAGTTTGGTGTTAACGCCCAATAACATGCCTTACTTTCATTAATGGGCCGTATTGGGCCTTGATCCGTGTTAGTGGCCCATTATAGCCTCTACCATATCATAGTTGCTCTTAGAGGGTTATATAGGAGTGTAGTGAGTCATAGTTAAGTGTTAACGCCCAATAACAAGTCATACTTTCATTAATGGGCCGTATTGGGCCTTGATCCGTGTTAGTGGACCAATATAGCCTCTACCATATCATAGTTGTTCTAAGAGGGTTATATACGAGTGTTGTGAGTCATAGTTAAGTGTTAACGCCCAATAACATGTCATACTTTCATTAATGGGCCGTATTGGGCCTTATTGGTGATAGTGTCCCATTATAGCTTCTATCATGACATAGTTGCTCTAAGAGGGTTGTATATGTGTGTTGTGGGTCATAGTTAGGTGTTAACGCCCAATAACATGCCTTACTTCATTAATGGGCCGTATTGGGCCATGATCGGTGTTAGCGTCCCATTATAGCCTCGACCATATTATAGTTACTGTAAGAGGGTTATATAGGAATGTAGTAAGTCATAGTTAGGTGTTAACGCCCCATAACATGTCATACTTTCATTAATGGGTCGTATCGGGCCTTGATTTCTGTTAGTGTCCATTATAGCCTCTATCATTGTAGGATCGTGAGAATACAAGATGGTTCTGTTCTTAGTTGAGGTTGGCGGAAACAAAATCAACTACATAATTTATAATCAAGTAAACACAAAGAATACTGATAAACACAGTTGTATTAAGCTTTTGTGAATGCAAAGATTACAAGTGAGAAACTCAATGAATAAGTATGACAAGCACTACAAGCACACTTACAATGAAGTGGCAACTCAGTATTTATAGTAACTTAGAATCAAGACAGACCTTTGATTCTAAGGATCAGATCGAACACAAGCCGTTGATCTTATTTATTAATTTACATTACACGTAAAGGCTAATCTAGTTAACTTTACTGAAACGTTTTCTTTATTCATGATTGTTTGCATGCTTGGAGAAGTGTATTGTTGTCCGTCATTGGTTGACCATAGCGGTTCCTTCTGCTTTGAGTCTGTCAGTTTCTTTTGCAGAAAGGTGTCAGAGACGCTTGGCCTGGATAGTCAGCTGCAACGTTTGGTTTTTCAGTGAATAGAGCTATCAGCTGCAAAGAGTGAAGGTTGCTGCTGGTAAGCCTATCAGCAGCAAACATGGAAGACCGCTGCTGATAAGCCTATCAGCAGTAACTTGTGCAGAATGCTGCTGATAAGCCTATCAGCAGCAACAAGTGTTGAATGCTGCTGATAAGCCTATCAGCAGCATTTGTACTTAGAATAATTTGGTAGCAATCAGTCTTTGGTTCTACAAACTCCCCCTAGACTGATGCAACCAAAAATTCTTCTAATAACTTTGCTGCTGAAGCTTTTGCATGTGGCTGACTATCCTTTCAACCTCATAGCCTCTTGGATCCTTGCTGGGATTGTTCAGTGGAAGTTCAGACAGAGTCTTGATGTCTTTGTGTTGCATTTTGTAGATTGCTTTGCTTGAACATCTCATCTGCTGCTTCTTTACATCAGTCAGTGTGAACTCATCCAAATCAGCATTGTAGGTCCAAGATACAAATGGAGAGTGGGACTTGAGTGGTTTGATGTTTATGATCACATCTTTGCTAGGGTTGAAGTAGTGTTTGATTGCTAGCACAAGACGTTTCCCACTCTCATTTGCAGGCTCATTAGCTTCACCCAGCTCTAAAATTCTTTGAAGATCGGAATCAGGTAGTTGCAGAACCTCATCAACAGACCTGTAAGTGGATCTTCTTCTCTCAGTTCTCCCCCTGAAGATCTCAAACACTTGATCTTATGAATTGTGGAACCAGTTAACTATATTTCTTGAGTCTTCTGGTTTAGGAGTGGGTTTGGGTATCTTCAAGGGAGGCTGTTGATGAGTGGGAGCTGGGTGGGATGACTTGGACCTTTTGGGTGGAGGAGTGGAAGGTTTTGGGAGGAGAGTGGAAGGATGATGGACTGAGGAAGAGGTAGGTGAGGGAGAAGGCTTGGGTTTCTTTGTCTTTGGTTCTTCATCTTCTTTGATAAGTACCCTTTTCTTGGAGCCCTTCTTCCCTAGTCTTTCTTCCTCATCCTTTTTAACTTTAAAGTAGAGGGCTTGCAGGTTCATGTCATAGTTGCTCCAAAAAGGTTGTATAGGAGCGTTGTGAGTCATAGTTAAGTGTTAACGCCCAATAACATGTCATACTTTCATTAATGGGCCATATTCGGCCTTATGGGTGATAGTGGCCCATTATAGCTTCTATCATGACATAGTTGCTCTAAGAGGGTTGTATATGTGTGTTGTGGGTCATAGTTAGGTGTTAACGCCCAATAACATGTCATACTTTCATTAATGGGTCGTATTGGGCCTTGATCGGTGTTAGTGGCCCATTATAGCCTCTATCTTATTATAGTTTCTCTAAAAAGGTTGTATAGGAGCGTTGTGATTCATAGTTAAGTGTTAACGCCCAATAACATGTCATACTTTCATTAATGGGCCGTATTGGGCCTTATTGGTGATAGTGGCTCATTATAGCTTCTATCATGACATAGTTGCTCTAAGCGGGTTGTATATGTGTGTTGTGGGTCATAGTTAGGTGTTAACGCCCACTAACATGCCTTACTTCATTAATGGGCCGTATTGGGCCTTGATCGTTGTTAGTGGTCCATTATAGCCTCTATCATATTATAGTTGCTCTAAGAGGGTTATACAGGAGTGTAGTAAGTCATAGTTAGGTATTAACGCCCAATAACATGTCATACTATCATTAACGGGTCGTATTGGGCCCGGATTTCTGTTAGTGGCCCATTATAGCCTCTATCATGTCATAGTTGCTCTAAAAGGGTTATATAGGAGTGTAGTGAGTCATAGTTAAGTGTTAACGCCCAATAACATGTCATATTTTCATTAATGGGTCGTATTGGGCCTTATTGGTGATAGTGGCCCATTATAGCTTCTTTCTTGACATAGTTGCTCTAAGAGTGTTGTATATTATTGTTGTGAGTCATGGTTAGGTGTTAACGCCAAATAACAAGCCATACTTTCATTAATGAGCCGTATTGGGCCTGGATTTCTGTTAGTGGCCCATTATAGCCTCTATCATGTCATAGTTGCTCTAAAAGGGTTATACAAGAGTGTAGTGAGTCATAGTTAAGTGTTAACGCCCAATAACATGTCATACTTTCATTAATGGGCCGTATTGGGCCTTGATTTCTGTTAGTGGCCCATTATAGCCTCTACCGTATCATAGTTTCTCTAAGAGGGTTATATAGGAGTGTAGAGTCATACTTAAGTGTTAACACCCAATAACATGTCATACTTTTATTAATGGGTCGTATCCTTGATTTCTGTTAGTGTCCCATTATAGCCTTTATCATGTCATAGTTGCTCCAAAAAGGTTGCATAGGAGCGTTGTGAGTCATAGTTAAGTGTTAACGCCCAATAACATGTCATACTTTCATTAATGGGCCATATTCGGCCTTATGGGTGATAGTGGCCCATTACAGCTTCTATCAGGACATAGTTGCTCTAAGAGGGTTGTATATTTGTGTTGTGGGTTATAGTTAGGTGTTAACGCCCAATAACATGCCTTACTTTCATTAATGGGTCGTATTGGGCCTTGATCGGTGTTAGTGGCCCATTATAGCCTATATCATATTATAGTTGCTCCAAAAAGGTTGTATAGGAGCGTTGTGATTCATAGTTAAGTGTTAACGCCCAATAACATGTCATACTTTCATTAATGGGATTTATTGGTGATAGTGGCCCATTATAGCTTCTATCATGACATAGTTGCTCTAAGAGTGTTGTATATGGTGTTGTGTGTCATAGTTTGGTGTTAACGCCTAATAACATGCCTTACTTTCAATAATGGGACGTATTGGGCCTTGATCCGTGTTAGTGGCCTATTATAGCCTCTACCATGTCATAGTTGCTCTAAGAGGGTTATATAGGAGTGTAGTGAGTCATAGTTAAGTGTTAACGCCCAATAACAAGTCATACTTTCATTAATGGGCCGTATTGGGCCTTGATCCGTGTTAGTGGCCCAATATAGCCTCTACCATATCATAGTTGCTTTAAGAGGGTTATATACGAGTGTACTGAGTCATAGTTAAGTGTTAACGCCCAATAACATGTCATACTTTCATTAATGGGCCGTATTGGGCCTTATTGGTGATAGTGTCCCATTATAGCTTCTATCATGACATAGTTGCTCTAAGAGGGTTGTATATGTGTGTTGTGGGTCATAGTTAGGTGTTAACGCCCAATAACATGCCTTACTTCATTAATGGGCCGTATTGGGCTTTGATCGGTGTTAGCGTCCCATTATAGCCTCGACCATATTATAGTTGCTCTAAGAAGGTTATATAGGAATGTAGTAAGTCATAGTTAGGTGTTAACAGCCATTAACATGTCATACTTTCATTAATGGGCCGTATTGGGCCTGGATTCCTGTTAGTGGCCCGTTGTCACACCCCGACCGATGGCGGAATCATCGAGGCGGACAATGAAATGATTGTTCATAAGCACATGATCTACTAAGGTTGCATAATTCATTAATAAGATTTAAATATCAAATATCCAAATACAAATCAAGTTACAACACCCTATTCTAGAATATTACACATAATTATTTTACTAGGTCCAAAAGCCTTATGTGTAGCACCTTCAAGACATAGTCACACAATCACATATCTTCACCTGAAACGTAATCCAAATCAAGTGTCAACTACGAGAGTTGGTGAGTTTACATATGTTTAAATAAAGTAAAAGTTTAGTTTAAAACGTTTATACAATTCATAGTTTGACATGGTATGATATGGCATAATGTGGAGAATTCACTATATGTATACCAATTGTAAGCATGTAATTATGTATATAAGCATATAGGTTTAACGTGATAGGCATAGCATACCGCTACCCTAAAAGTGATAGGCATGGAATCAAGACTATGTGGGTTACACATAATTTATACCATCCTAAAAGTATTCATAGCATAACAAGTGATCAAGCACAAAAGCACAATAATCTACGCATGTAAACACAAGTTGAATTGTATGTAAGTAAGCACAGATTACGTTTCACCCCAAAGTGTATAAAAATGTAAATAGGGGATATGTAACTCACTTGGCTAGCGGATATGATAATCCACGAGTGCGGGTGATAAGGACGTTGAAACCTAAGCACGATGAAATCCTATGTGGATAGATAAGTATTATTGTATGCTTGTATGTGCGTATTCGTATTTAAATGTATATTGGTTTTATAATAACATTCCTTAACATTTATTTATAAAATATAGTAGGAATATGATAATGGTTTCGTAAAACTTTAACTTAAAAATATATATATATATATATATATATATATATATTGTTTTAAACAAGTATTTATTATGTTTAATGTATTTATAAATAACAATAACAATTAAAAGAAAATTCTTTATTTGACTAATTATATTATATAGATTAAAATTTGTTTTAACAAGTTCATTAAAAATATTACAAGTTCTATAAAAATGAGACCTTTTACATATTAAATAAGTTCATAAACACGTTACAAGATTTATATAAAAATATACGACATTATATATAAAAATGTGTTTAAATAAGTTTATAAAAATGTTGTAAGATTTATAAAAATATTGGACATTTTATATATATAAAATGTGTTTAAATAAGTTTATAAAAATATTATAAGATTTATAAAATTTGGAATAGTTTAAGGATTGTTTAATAGATTTCAAAATAAACAAACGATCAAACCGACTCGTAATAGTCTTTAGTGTATAAAAATAATATTTAATTAAGTTAAAATAATTATATAAAATAAATAAAGTGAAAACAGGAGTAAAAATTTGGGCCGAAGGCCAACCGGTTTCGAACCCGCGACCTCCGGATCAAACACACACACGCATAACCAGCCGGGCTACTGCCCATCGCTGGTTATGTGTGTATCGTTTAATTGATATACACACATCTGAAACTGGTCGCTGGTTCTCGGTAATCCGGCAAACCATGTCCGAGGACTTGGGTTTGCCCGGAAACTGTCGTGCGAATGCCGAGTTTTCGTCTGGGATTGATTACCTGACGATGACAGAAGCTAATAGACCCGAAATGAGGCTCGAACTTGGTCGCGAAGTGTCCGGTCGGCAAAGGTTTGAAGTCCGAAAAAGTCAAGAGTGGGAATCAGCTTCTGGATGGAATTAGACTTCGAAACTTTGGTTGCAGCTTCACTTAGTAACGACGAAAGTGATGGTATCCTCAATTTGGAGTGAGAATGTGTGGAGGGAGGGTAACGAGTTTGTGTAGGGCCGACAATGGCTATTTATGGCCGGGCCTGATTCTTATGCTCGAACGTGCAATTGGACACGTCCCGACATAAGTCTGGACGAGGCGAAACTAACCCGACATTCGACAGGCGTGGAGGTGGCTTGTCGGGCACGAATTTGGACAAGGGTACCTCGGCCATCAACAGGATCGAACTTTCTGTATGTCGGGGAGACCAATTGGTCGAGGGTTCTGGTTCGCGTGGGGGAGACGAAGCCAGAGGTGCTTTTGTCGGGCGTTGAGGTGCAGGGGACAACCCTGTCGAGTGGGTCTTGGACCGCCGGTCACTGGGAGGGACGACCGGAAAGACGAATTGGGATTTGGCAGGAATGATCCCTGAAGTTTGGTTTTGATTTAAAATGGTCCCTGAGATAATTACGGTTGAGTCCCTGAAATTTCATTTGACCGGGAACAGTCCCTCTAACGAGTTTAGTTTTAAAAACCTTTTAGTTTGTTTAATTACAATACAACCCCTGAACTTTTATTAATTTAAATCTTATTTAAATCAAATAAATTTATAAGTTTTTATAACTTATATTTATTATTATTTTTATAAATAAATTTTTTTATAAAAGTTATAAATCTTATTAAAATATGATGTTTTATTAAATATGCAACTTTTTAAATGTAGAATTTTTGTATAAAATTTTATATTAGTTTTTAAAATTTATAAAATTCTAATTAAATTAATTTCATAACATAAAATATTTATTTGTATAAAAACCAAATAAAACTTAAGCATATAAAATTTCATAAAACTTTTTGTTTTTAATTAAGGTCAATCTCATTGAATGGTAAATAAAATTGAAAACCATTGATTTATATAAATTATTTAATTTAATAACATAATTTATATAGTTTATAACCTTCAAATATTTTTTTAAAAAATTAAAAGTACATAAATTGAAATTTGCCAATATACTAATTTGTATAAATTTGATTAAATATAAAATGTTAATATTTACACAATAAATTCCGCAACGAAAATTTTTGAAATGTCACACCCGTTATAGCCTCTATCATGTCATAGTTGCTCTAAAAGAGTTATATAGGAGTGTAGTGAATCATAGTTAAGTGTTAACGCCCAATAACATGTCATACTTTCATTAATGGGACGTATTGGGCCTTATTGGTGATAGTGGCCCATTATAGCTCCTATCATGACCTAGCTGTTCTAAGAGTGTTGTGAGTCGTAGTTAGGTGTTAACGCCCAATAACATGCCTTAGTTTCATTAATGGGCCGTATTGGGCCATGATCGGTGATAGTGGTCCATTATAGGCTCTACCATATTATAGTTTCTCTAAGAGGCTTATATAGGAGTGTAGTGAGTCATAGTTAGGTGTTAACGCCCAATAACATGTCATACTTTCATTAATGGGCCGTATCGGGCCTTGATTTCTTTTAGTGTCCATTATAGCCTCTATCATGTCATAGTTGCTCCAAAAAGGTTGTATAGGAGCGTTGTGAGTCATAGTTAAGTGTTAACGCCCAATAACATGTCATACTTTCATTAATGGGCTTTATTGGTGATAGTGGCCCATTATGGCTTCTATCAAGACATAGTTTCTCTAAGAGTGTTGTATATGAGTGTTGTGAGTCATAGTTTGGTGTTAACGCCCAATAACATGCCTTACTTTCATTAATGGGCCGTATTGGGCCTTGATCCGTGTTAGTGGCCCGTTATAGCCACTACCATATCATAGTTGCTCTAAGAAGGTTATATAGGAGTGTAGTGAGTCATAGTTAAGTGTTAAAGCCTAATAACATGTCATACTTTCATTAATGGGCCGTATTGGGCCATATTGATGATAGTGGCCCATTATAGCTTCTATCATGACATAGTTGCTCTAAGAGGGTTGTATATGTGTGTTGTGGGTCATAGTTAGGTGTTAACGCCCAATAACATGCCTTACTTCATTAATGGGCCGTATTGGGCCTTGATCGGTGTTAGCGTCCCATTATAGCCTCGAACATATTATAGTTGCTCTAAGAGGGTTATATAGGAATGTAGTAAGTCATAGTTAGGTGTTAACAGCCATTAACATGTCATACTTTCATTAATGGGCCGTATTGGGCCTGGATTCCTGTTAGTGGCCCGTTATAGCCTCTATCATGTCATAGTTGCTCTAAAAGGGTTATATAGGAGTGTAGTGAATCATAGTTAAGTGTTAACGCCCAATAACATGTCATACTTTCATTAATGGGACGTATTGGGCCTTATTGGTGATAGTGGCCCATTATAGCTCCTATCATGACCTAACTGTTCTAAGAGTGTTGTATATGAGTGTTGTGAGTCGTAGTTAGGTGTTAACGCCCAATAACATGCCTTACTTTCATTAATGGGCCGTATTGGGCCATGATCGGTGATAGTGGTCCATTATTAGCTCTACCATATTATAGTTTCTCTAAGAGGCTTATATAGGAGTGTAGTGACTCATAGTTAGGTGTTAACGCCCAATAACATGTCATACTTTCATTAATGGGCCGTATCAGGCCTTGATTTATGTTAGTGTCCGTTATATCTTCTATCATGTCATAGTTGCTCCAAAAAGGTTGTATAGGAGCGTTGTGAGTCATAGTTAAGTGTTAACGCCCAATAACATGTCATACTTTCATTAATAGGCTTTATTGGTGATAGTGGCCCATTATAGCTTCTATCAAGACATAGTTTCTCCAAGAGTGTTCTATATGAGTGTTGTGAGTTATAGTTTGGTGTTAACGCCCAATAAATGCCTTACTTTCATTAATGGGCCGTATTGGGCCTTGATTCGTGTTAGTGGCCCGTTATAGCCACTACCATAACATAGTTGCTCTAAGAAGGTTATATTGGAGTGTAGTGAGTCATAGTTAAGTGTTAACACCCAATAACATGTCATACTTTCATTAATGGGCCGTATTGGGCCTTATTGGTGATAGTGTCCCATTATAGCTTCTATCATGACATAGTTGCTCTAAGAGGGTTGTATATGTGTGTTGTGGGTCATAGTTAGGTGTTAACGCCCAATAACATGCCTTACTTCATTAATGGGCCGTATTGGGCCTTGATCGGTGTTAGTGGCCCATTATAGCCTCTATCATATTATAGTTGCTCTAAGAGGGTTTTATAGGAGTGTAGTAAGTCATAGTTAGGTATTAACGCCCAATAACATGTCATACTATCATTAACGGATCGTATTGGGCCCGGATTTTTGTTAGTGGCCCATTATAGCCTCTATCATGTCATAGTTGCTCTAAAAGGGTTATATAGGAGTGTAGTGAGTCATAGTTAAATGTTAACGCCCAATAACATGTCATACTTTCATTAATGGGTGGTATTGGGCCTTATTGGTGATAGTGGCCCATTATAGCTTCTTTCATGACATAGTTGCTCTAAGAGTGTTGTATATGAGTGTTGTGAGTCATGGTTAGGTGTTAACGCCAAATAACAATCCATACTTTCATTAATGGGTCGTATTGGGCCATGATCGGTGATAGTGGTCCATTATAGGCTCTACCATATTATAGTTTCTCTAAGAGGCTTATATAGGATTGTAGTGAGTCATAGTTAGGTGTTAACGCCCAATAACATGTCATACTTTCATTAATGGGCCGTATTGGGCCTTGATTTCTATTAGTGGCCCATTATAGCCTCTACCGTATCATAGTTTCTCTAAGAGGGTTATATAGGAGTGTAGCGTCATACTTAAGTGTTATCACCCAATAACATGTCATACTTTCATTAATGGGCCGTATTGGGCCTTGATTTCTGTTAGTGTCCCATTATAGCCTCTATCATATTATAGTTGCTCCAAAAAGGTTGTATAGGAGCGTTGTGATTCATAGTTAAGTGTTAACGCCCAATAACATGTCATACTTTCATTAATGGGCTTTATTGGTGATAGTGGCCCATTATAGCTTCTATCATGACATAGTTGCTCTAAGAGTGTTGTATGTGGTGTTGTGAGTCATAGTTAAGTGTTAACGCCCAATAACATGTCATACTTTCATTAATGGGTCGTATTGGGCCTTATTGGTGATAGTGGCCCGTTATAGCTTCTTTCATGACATAGTTTCTCTAAGAGTGTTGTATATGAGTGTTGTGAGTCATGGTTAGGTGTTAACGCCAAATAACAAGCCATACTTTCATTAATGAGCCGTATTGGGCCTGGATTTCTGTTAGTGGCCCATTATAGCCTTTATCATGTTATAGTTGCTCTAAATAGGTTATACAGGAGTGTTGTGAGTCATAGTTAAGTGTTAACGCCCAATAACATGTCATACTTTCATTAATGGGCCACATTGGGCCTTGATTTCTGTTAGTGGCCCATTATAGCCTCTACCGTATCATAGTTTCTCTAAGAGGGTTATATAGGAGTGTAGAGTCATACTTAAGTGTTTACACCCAATTACATGCCTTACTTTCATTAATGGGCCGTATTGGGCCTTGATTTCTGTTAGTGTCCCATTATAGCCTCTATCATGTCATAGTTGCTCCAAAAAGGTTGTATAGGAGCGTTGTGAGTCATAGTTAAGTGTTAACGCCCAATAACATGTTATACTTTCATTAATGGGCCATATTCGGCCTTATGGGTGATAGTGGCCCATTATAGCTTCTATCATAACATAGTTGCTCTAAGAGGGTTGTATATGTGTGTTGTGGGTCATAGTTAGGTGTTAACGCCCAATAACATGTCATACTTTCATTAATGGGCCGTATTGGGCCTTGATCCGTGTTGGTGGCCCATTATAGCCTCTACCATATCATAGTTCCTCTAAGAGGGTTATATACGAGTGTAGTGAGTCATAGTTAAGTGTTAACGCCCAATAACATGTCATACTTCATTAATGGGCCGTATTGAGCCTTATTGGTGTTAGTGTCCCATTATAGCCTCGACCATATTATAGTTGCTCTAAGAGGGTTATATAGGAATGTAGTAAGTCATAGTTAGGTATTAACGCCCAATAACATGTCATACTATCATTAACGGGTCGTATTGGGCCCGGATTTCTGTTAGTGGCCCATTATAGCCTCTATCATGTCATTTTTTCTCTAAAAGGGTTATATAGGAGTGTAGTGAGTCATAGTTAAGTGTTAACGCCCAATAACATGTCATACTTTCATTAATGGGTCGTATTGGGCCTTATTGGTGATAGTGGCCCATTATAGCTTCTTTCATGACATAGGTGCTCTAAGAGTGTTGTATATGAGTGTTGTGAGTCATGGTTAGGTGTTAACGCCAAATAACAAGCCATACTTTCATTAATGAGCCGTATTGGGCCTGGATTTCTGTTAGAGGCCCATTATAGCCTCTATCATGTCATAGTTGCTCTAAAAGGGTTATACAGGAGTGTTGTGAGTCATAGTTAAGTGTTAACGCCCAATAACATATCATACTTTCATTAATGGGCCGTATTGGGCCTTGATTTCTGTTAGCGGCCCATTATAGCCTCTACCGTATCATAGTTTCTCTAAGAGGGTTATATAGGAGTGTAGAGTCATACTTAAGTGTTAACACCCAATAACATGTCATACTTTCATTATTGGGCCGTATAGAGCCTTGATTTCTGTTAGTGTCCCATTATAGCCTCTATCATATTATAGTTGCTCCAAAAAGGTTGTATAGGAGCGTTGTGATTCATAGTTAAGTGTTAACGCCCAATAACATGTCATACTTTCATCAATGGGCTTTATTGGTGATAGTGGCCCATTATAGCTTCTATCATGACATAGTTGCTCTAAGAGTGTTGTATATGGTGTTGTGAGTCATAGTTTGGTGTTAACGCCCAATAACATGCCTTACTTTGATTAATTGGCCGTATTAGGCCTTGATCCGTGTTAGTGGCCCATTATACCCTCTACCATGTCATAGTTGCTCTAAGAGGGTTATATAGGAGTGTAGTGAGTCATAGTTAAGTGTTAACGCCCAATAACATGTCATACTTTCATTAATGGGCCGTATTGGGCCTTGATCCGTGTTAGTGGCCCAATATAGCCTCTACCTTATCATAGTTGCTCTAAGAGGGTTATATACGAGTGTAGTGAGTCATAGTTAAGTGTTAACGCCCAATAACATGTCATACTTTCATTAATGGGCCGTATTGGGCCTTATTGGTGATAGTGTCCCATTATAGCTTCTATCATGACATTGTTGCTCTAAGAGGGTTGTATATGTGTGTTGTGGGTCATAGTTAGGTGTTAACGCCCAATAACATGCCTTACTTCATTAATGGGCCGTATTGGGCCTTGATCGGTGTTAGCGTCCCATTATAGCCTCGACCATATTATAGTTGCTCTAAAAGGGTTATATAGGAATGTAGTAAGTCATAGTTAGGTGTTAACAGCCATTAACATGTCATACTTTCTTTAATGGGCCGTATTGGGCCTGGATTCCTGTTAGTGGCCCGTTATAGCCTCTATCATGTCATAGTTGCTCTAAAAGGGTTATATAGGAGTGTAGTGAATCATAGTTAAGTGTTAACGCCCAATAACATGTCATACTTTCATTAATGGGACGTATTGGGCCTTACTGGTGATAGTGGCCCATTATAGCTCCTATCATGACCTAGCTGTTCTAAGAGTGTTGTATATGAGTGTTGTGAGTCGTAGTTAGGTGTTAACGCCCAATAATATGTCTTACTTTCATTAATGGGCCGTTTTGGGCCATGATCGGTGATAGTGGTCCATTATAGGCTCTACCATATTATAGTTTCTCTAAGAGGCTTATATAGGATTGTAGTGAGTCATAGTTAGGTGTTAACGCCCAATAACTTGTCATACTTTCATTAATGGGCCGTATCGGGCCTTGATTTCTGTTAGTGTCCATTATAGCCTCTATCATGTCATAGTTGCTCCAAAAAGGTTGTATAGGAGCGTTGTGAGTCATAGTTAAGTGTTAACGCCCAATAACATGTCATACTTTCATTAATGGGCTTTATTGGTGATAGTGGCCCATTATAGCTTCTATCAAGACATACTTTCTCTAAGAGTATTGTATATGAGTGTTGTGAGTCATAGTTTGGTGTTAACGCCCAATAACATGCCTTACTTTCATTAATGGGCCGCATTGGGCCTTGATCTGTGTTAGAGGCCCGTTATAGCCACTACCATATCATAGTTGCTCTAAGAAGGTTATATAGGAGTGTAGTGAGTCATAGTTAAGTGTTAACGCCCAATAACATGTCATGCTTTCATTAATGGGTCGTATTGGGCCTTATTGGTGATAGTGGCTCATTATAGCTTCTATCATGACATAGTTGCTCTAAGAGGGTTGTATATGTGTGTTGTGGGTCATAGTTAGGTGTTAAGGCCCAATAACATGCCTTACTTCATTAATGGGCCGTATTGGGCCTTGATCGGTGTTAGTGGCCCATTATAGCCTCTATCATATTATAGTTGCTATAAGAGGGTTATATAGGAGTGTAGTAAGTCATAGTTAGGTATTAACGCCCAATAACATGTCATACTATCATTAACGGGTCGTATTGGGCCCGGATTTCTGTTAGTGGCCCATTATAGCCTCTATCATGTCATAGTTGCTCTAAAAGGGTAATATAGGAGTGTAGTGAGTCATCGTTAAGTGTTAACGCCCAATAACATGTCATACTTTCATTAATGGGTCGTATTGGGCCTTATTGGTGATAGTGGCCCATTATAGCTTCTTTCATGACATAGTTGATCTAAGAGTGTTGTATATGAGTGTTGTGAGTCATGGTTAGGTTTTAACGCCAAATAACAAGCCATACTTTCATTAACGAGCCGTATTGGGCCTGGATTTCTGTTAGTGGCCCATTATAGCCTCTATCATGTCATAGTTGCTCTGAAAGAGTTATACAGGAGTGTAGTGTGTCATAGTTAAGTGTTAACGCCCAATAACATGTCATACTTTCATTAATGGGCCGTATTGGGCCTTGATTTCTGTTAGCGGCCCATTATAGCCTCTACCGTATCATAGTTTCTCTAAGAGGGTTATATAGGAGTGTAGAGTCATACTTAAGTGTTAACACCCAATAACATGTCATACTTTCATTAATGGGCCGTATTGGGCCTTGATTTATGTTAGTGTCCCATTATAGCCTCTATCATGTCATAGTTGCTCCAAAAAGGTTGTCTAGGAGCGTTGTGGGTCATATTTAAGTGTTAACGCCCAATAACATGTCATACTTTCATTAATGGGCCATATTCGGCCTTATGGGTGATAGTGGCCCATTATAGCTTCTAACATGACATAGTTGCTCTAAGAGGGTTGTATATGTGTGTTGTGGGTCATAGTTAGGTGTTAACGCCCAATAACATTCCTTACTTTCATTAATGGGTCGTATGGGCCTTGATCGGTGTTAGTGGCCCATTATTGCCTCTATCATATTATAGTACCTCCAAAATGGTTGTATTGGAGCGTTGTGATTCATAGTTAAGTGTTAACGCCCAATAACATGTCATACTTTCATTAATGGGCTTTATTAGTGATAGTGGCCCATTATAGCTTCTATCATGACATAGTTGCTCTAAGAGTGTTGTATATGGTGTTGTGAGTCATAGTTTGGTGTTAACGCCCAATAACATGCCTTACTTTCATTAATGGGCCGTATTGGGCCTTGATCCGTGTTAGTGGCCCATTATAGCCTCAACCATATCATAGTTGCTCTAAGAGGGTTATATAGGAGTGTAGTGAGTCATAGTTAAGTGTTAACGCCCAATAACAAGTCATACTTTCATTAATGGGCCGTATTGGGCCTTGATCCGTGTTAGTGGACCAATATAGCCTCTACCATATCATAGTTGTTCTAAGAGGGTTATATACGAGTGTAGTGAGTCATAGTTAAGTGTTAACGCCCAATAACATGTCATACTTTCATTAATGGGCCGTATTGGGCCTTATTGGTGATAGTGTCTCATTATAGCTTCTATCATGACATAGTTGATCTAAGAGGGTTGTATATGTGTGTTGTGGGTCATAGTTAGGTGTTAACGCCCAATAACATGCCTTACTTCATTAATGGGCCTTATTGGGCCATGATCGGTGTTAGCGTCCCATTATAGCCTCGACCATATTATAGTTACTGTAAGAGGGTTATATAGGAATGTAGTAAGTCATAGTTAGGTGTTAACGCCCCATAACATGTCATACTTTCATTAATGGGTCGTATCGGGCCTTGATTTCTGTTAGTGTCCATTATAGCCTCTATCATTGTAGGATCGTGAGAATACAAGATGGTTCTGTTCTTAGTTGAGGTTGGCGGAAACAAAATCAACTACACAATTTATAATCAAGTAAACACAAAGAATACTGATAAACACTGTTGTATTAAGCTTTTGTGAATGCAAAGATTACAAGTGAGAAACTCAATGAATAAGTATGACAAGCACTACAAGCACACTTACAATGAAGTGGCAACTCAGTATTTATAGTAACTTAGAATCAAGACAGACCCTTGATTCTAAGGATCAGATCGAACACAAGCCGTTGATCTTATTTATTAATTTACATTACACGTAAAGGCTAATCTAGTTAACTTTACTGAAACGTTTTCTTTATTCATGATTGTTTGCATGCTTGGAGAAGTGTATTGTTGTCCGTCATTGGTTGACCATAGCGGTTCCTTCTGCTTTGAGTCTGTCAGTTGCTTTTGTAGAAAGGTGTCAGAGACGCTTGGCCTGGATAGTCAGCTGCAACGTTTGGTTTTTCAGTGAATAGAGCTATCAGCTGCAAAGAGTGAAGGTTGCTGCTGGTAAGCCTATCAGCAGCAAACATGGAAGACCACTGCTGATAAGCCTATCAGCAGTAACTTGTGCAGAATGCTGCTGATAAGCCTATCAGCAGTAACTTGTGCAGAATGCTGCTGATAAGCCTATCAGCAGCAACAAGTGTTGAATGCTGCTGATAAGCCTATCAACAGCAACAAGTGTTGAATGCTGCTGATAAGCCTATCAGCAGCATTTAACAAGTGTTGAATGCTGCTGATAAGCCTATCAGCATCATTTGTACTTAGAATAATTTGGTAGCAATCAGTCTTTGGTTCTACAAACTCCCCCTAGACTGATGCAACCAAAAATTCTTCTAATCACTTTGCTGCTGAAGCTTTTGCATGTGGCTGACTATCCTTTCAACCTCATAGCCTCTTGGATCCTTGCTGGGATTGTTCAGTGGAAGTTCAGATAGAGTCTTGATGTCTTTGTGTTGCATTTTGTAGATTGCTTTGCTTGAACATCTCATCTGCTGCTTCTTTACATCAGTCAGTGTGAACTCATCCAAATCAGCATTGTAGGTCCAAGATACAAATGGAGAGTGGGACTTGAGTGGTTTGATGTTTATGATCACATCTTTGCTAGGGTTGAAGTAGTGTTTGATTGCTAGCACAAGACGTTTCCCACTCTCATTTGCAGGCTCATTAGCTTCACCCAGCTCCAAAATTCTTTGAAGATCGGAATCAGGTAGTTGCAGAACCTCATCAACAGACCTGTAAGTGGATCTTCTTCTCTCAGTTCTCCCCCTGAAGATCTCAAACACTTGATCTTGTGAATTGTGGAACCAGTTAACTATATTTCTTGAGTCTTCTGGTTTAGGAGTGGGTTTGGGTATCTTCAAGGGAGGCTGTTGATGAGTGGGAGCTGGGTGGGATGACTTGGACCTTTTGGGTGGAGGAGTGGAAGGTTTGGGGAGGAGAGTGGAAGGATGATGGACTGAGGAAGAGGTAGGTGAGGGAGAAGGCTTGGGTTTCTTTGTCTTTGGTTCTTCATCTTCTTTGATAAGTACCCTTTTCTTGGAGCCCTTCTTCCCTAGTCTTTCTTCCTCATCCTTTTTAACTTTAAAGTAGAGGGCTTGTAGGTTCATGAAA
Organism: Smallanthus sonchifolius; assembly: GCA_023525975.1. Taxonomy (NCBI): domain Eukaryota; kingdom Viridiplantae; phylum Streptophyta; class Magnoliopsida; order Asterales; family Asteraceae; genus Smallanthus; species Smallanthus sonchifolius. Next base: position 382,863 of record JAKNSE010000179.1, read on the forward strand.
TTCATAGGACCTAGCCTCTTTCCACTATCTCCTCTGGCCTTAAGGAAGTCAATCATGACCTTCCTTTCTTCATGGGTCCTTTTATTGAAGGCAATGGTCTTTTTGTACTGTTGTTTGGCTTTTTCTTCTTCTTCAGCCTTTTTCTTCTTTGCCAACTGACCTTGCTGACCCATGAAGGCTCTGTAGATCTCTTTGTTTGAAAGTTTTTCAAGGTAGTCTTCATCCTCACCTTGAGAGATCAGAGCTTCAGTCCACTCCTCCCTTAATTCTTTTGCTAATTTAGAATCAGTGATTCTAAACTTAGCATCCTCCTTCTTGTTCTTTTCATTCTCTTCTTCTTCTTCCTTGGCAAGCTGTTCCTGCAGCTGTCTGGCCAGTTGTTCATCTTTCTCAATTTGGTCGACTGCAGGAATCTTTCTTTTTAGTTCATCCAGCTGTTTAGCATACAGCTGGATGGTTTGTTCTCTTAGGAGAATGGCTGTTTTTCTTTCTTGAACCCTTTTTATGTCAGCCATCTCCTCTTCTTCTCTTCTTCTTCTTTTCTCTTCCCTTTCTCTTTTCTCTTTTAGCAACCTCTCTTCATCTTCATCAGTCATGATTCCCTTTCCTTTGTTTACATTGGATGCCTCTGCTTCAGCTTCATTGATCACAACAGCAGATGGTGATGCTGCTATTGGGATCTCTGCCTCAGCTTCATTGGCAATTTGAGATGTGAATAAGGGAAGGTCATCGTCTTCATCAAGTTGATACTCAGGACCTTCTATTTCTCTCAGTTTTTCTTTGATAGTTGATCTTGACTCATAAGCTGCAGTGCAGATGTTAACTCGAGGGGAAGCTGAGTCAGTGTCAGTGTCAGAGTTTGACACATATACTGCCTCAGTAATTCTTCCTACTTGTTCAAGTTTGGCTCTGACAGTATCTATCATTGCCTGGCTTTCAAGTGAGTTGACATTGCAGATGTTGGTTCTGAGCTGATAGATCTTGAAGAGAAAGTCTGAGGGCAGATGAAGGATGTTTCTGGTGTTGATGATGAGAGAGGAGCCGTTGCTGAGCAGAAAAGTGTGGTCAAGAGACTTAGTGCTCACCCAACCTAGCACATCCAAGACCTTGACCAGGAAGGCATACAGGAACCTTCGAAGGCCCAGAACTTCTTCTTCAGTGAGAAGACTGCTCCTTGTTATTTCAAGATTGCTAGGAGTCAGTCTTCTTTCTGCGGCCGCCGAGGATTCAGGATAAGCTACCCGATGTGCTGCTTGTAGGAATCTTTGGAACCTGGGTAGATTATCCTCCATCAGGTCATGGAACCTGCCAATGGCAAGTTCAGCTGAGAGATCTGCTGAAGTGTTGATGCAGTCAGTTAGATGCAGTTCTAGGACTTGGAGGGCATTGAGAGAGTTCCAGTTCAGCTCTTCTACTCCGCTGAACTCCCATCCAATCCAAAACCTCTCAGCTGATCCATCATACCCCCAAGCTAGGATGGAGTCAAATTCTAGCTTCCTTGATGTTCTGAATAGTTGGGGGGTTGATGATTGACCAATGATGGCTGCTGCTTGTGGAAGGATGCTGAATGATGCATTTGTTTGCTCTGTATCTTCAGCATCATTCAACATTTCATCGACAGCCCTGACGACCAACTGCCAGTCTTCAGATATCTCTTCGTCTTCGTTATCTGGGGCTGGCAAGTCATGAACTTGGACAAAAGCTGGCTTGTATTGTGAGCTTTGAAGTACAAACTGCTCTTGAATCCAGTCGTCAAGACTGTCTGTATCATCTTCCATAGAAACCATCTCCCCCTTTTTGGTTGCATCAGCAGACAGGTAAGCATCAGTTTGGGTGCCTACTGATACAAGAGAGGGAGAGGCTAAAGTTGGGCATTGATGGGCTTCATGCATAGCGACTTGGTGTCTTAGTTTGGACATTTCAGCCTCTAGCATAGCCACCCTGGCCGTCAATTCCATGTTATGAAGTTTCAGTCTGTCCTCATCCACAGTTGTGGAATCCTTGGACCCAGATGGGGCCGTAGGCCTAGCCTCAGCATCCCCATCACCTGCGGTTTCTTGGCGCCTGGGATTCCTCTCAGTGAAGGGAGTTTCCAAGGAAATACCCTCACCGTGAGTTGCCGTGGTTGAGGTCTTAAAGATGTTGTCACTGTCCTCCTGGTCAGTTGATGGACCAGCAGTAGTGACAGCCTCGTCCACATCCACTCTTTCAATACTCCCAGAGTGGACCTTCAAGGGTGAGGAACTTGGGTTGGGTGTTTCGGAAGCAAGACCAATCAGTACCTCCTTGATAGTGGTAGTTGGAGAAGGTACATCACTTTGGTCAGGTTCCTCTACACTTAAGTTCAAAGAAGAGAGGAATGGCTCGAAGGGCTGTTCTATGGATCCGGGAAGTGATCCTAATCCTAATAGAGAGACTTCCAAAGGAGTCTCCCTAGCAATGTGGCTTTCCCTTATGATATTCTCACTAGAATGTTGTGATTCTGAGTGAGGGATGTTGGCTTGGGTTTGGGCCTTGGAGGCAAGAGAAGAAGGAGTTCTCTTGCCCCTCTTCCTTGTATACTTGGCTGCAACCGGGGCCCTGTGTTCCGGTTGAGCAATCAAACTGGGGGTGAGTAATGTATGTGCCTGTGCATCCTCAGTAGAATGCACAGGGGTTCGATCAAGGGAAACAGTAGGTTGAGTTTGTGGCAGTGAGGTGGAGGGTGTGGGATCAGTATCAGCTTGGTTTGCTGAACTGTCACCCTGGGCACTATGTGTGTTCAACATTGTAGATAACAATGGAACATCGGCCCCTGAGAACTTTGATGAAACTGTTCTCATGCTCTGAAAAATGTTGTTCTTATGTCCCAGTATTGAGTAGATTCTTGCAGTTTTTGAAAGATCTTGGTGTTCAATATTGAACACTTCCTGCAAGAATCTTGGGTACATGAAGAACTATGATTTCACCCCTTCTTGAAGGTTGTATCTCAAACCTTCAAGAATGAGGTGGGAAAAATTGAAACCTGCCCCTGTTATCATACCGTGAACTGCCGACGCAAGTCCGGAGCTGAGTTGGTTCCAGCCACTCCTCTTCTGGGATATGCATTGGAGAAGAGTGTGGCAGAGATACTTCCATTTGGGACCCAAGAGTGCCTTCTCTATCGTATACTCTGTTTGATTTCTAGTGTACCCTATGGATACAAAGGTCCTCATGTATACGTCTCTTGGGTAAGAGAAGGCGTCCCCTTCATCCTGAAGCTTGAGGTGTTGGCGGAGTTTTGCTTCAGTGATGATCATTTCCTTACCGTCTACTGTGCCTCTGATTTGAGGAGTGCCGTGTTCAGTAGAATACACGGCTGAGCTCCAAAAATCTTCCATGTGTAAAGTATATATGGTTGGGTTGACGGTTAGGGCATGGTAAATTTTGGACCGACAGAGGAAGTCGATCATACCGTCGAAACCTTCAGATTTCTTGCCCTTGATTAGGTATGCAGTTAGGTTGTGATATGGGGAGAACTTATCGTTGGGGTTGTTTATGTCTGCGCCTGCCATTGTTATGGATTCGGAGGGAAAAGAGAAAGGTGTTTGAATGGTGGTTAATTGTGGAGGGCTTTGAATGTTGTGGGGACGGGAGAGAAAGTGATGGGAGATAGGTTTGAAATAGAATGTGAAGAGGTAGAGGGATGATTTGAGTTGGTGGTATAACGGCAGACGGAGAAAAAGCAACTCTACTTGTACAGTACAACCTGTTTCACTTTTCATTGTTACAGCTGTAAAACACTCGAGCAGTCATGGTGAAGACTGACGATATTTACTTTTACAGCAGGTAAAAGTTAATTTAGACTTATGTTCACCCATTAGCAGCAAACTTGGTTGCTGCTGAAAGATAAGAGTATCCGCAGCAAAATTGGTTACAGCCGATGGATAAGCCTATCCGCTGCAAACTTGGTTGCTGCGGAAAGATAAGTCTGTCAGCAGCAGATTTTGCTGCTGAAAGGTTTAAAGATCTGCAGCAAAGAAAATGCTGCTGAAAGCCTTAAAGCTATCCGCAGAAAACATGTACCTGCTGATAACTTAAAGCTATCAGTGGCAAAACTTTTGCTGCTGATGCTTTTATCTGTCAGCAGCTGAAGGACAAAAATGCTGCTGACCCATAACTTTTATTTACAACAAGGGACAAAAAGACACATTTTAAGGAGAAACTTGAGATGGATTTTAATCAAAGTTCATCATACCAATTGATTCAACTAAATATCTGAATCTAGCTTCATCAAAAGGTTTTGTAAACAGATCAGCATATTGCTCATTTGTATGAACTTTGGTTAAAATAATTCTCCTTTTCTCAGCTTGATCTCTTATGAAATGGTACCTGATGTCGATGTGCTTTGTCTTTGAGTGCTGCACTGGATTGTTTGTGATAGAGATAGCACTCATGTTGTCAATGTGAATTGGAGTCTGCATGAAGGTCATTCCATAGTCAAGCATTTGATTTTGGATCCAGATGACCTGTGCACAGCAGCTTGAAGCTGCAATGTATTCTGCTTCAGCTGTTGAAGTAGAAACACATGTTTGCTTTTTGCATTGCCATGAGATGAGCCTTCCTCCAAGAAATTGACATCCCCCAGATGTGGACTTTTTGTCCAAGTTACAACCCCCATAGTCACTGTCAGTGTAGGCATAGAGATTGATATTTTCATTCTTTGGATACCATAGCCCAAGTTTTGGAGCTCCCTTTAGGTATCTAAGGATCCTTTTGACAGCTTGAAGATGAGACACTTTTGGAGCTGCTTGAAATCTTACGTAGAGACAAACTGCAAACATGGTATCTGGTCTTGAGGCAGTGAGGTACATGAGAGACCCTATCATTGCTCGGTATTGATGTTGATCAGTGTCTTGTCCTTCTTTATCCGGAGATAATTGATGGTGCACTTGCATAGGAGTTCTTGCAGCAGAGCAGTCAGTCATTTTGAACCTCTCCAAGATGCTTTTGACATACTTGGATTGACTTATGAAGATTCCAGTTGGTACCTGTTTGACTTGAAGTCCTAAAAAGAAATTTAGTTCACCCATTGAACTCATTTCAAATTTGGAATGCATCAGAACTTCAAAGTCTTTGCAGAGCTTCTTTCTTGTAGATCCAAAGATAATGTCATCAACATAAATCTGGACCAACAAAATTTCGCCCCCTTCATCTTTGATGAAAAGTGTCTGATCAATGGCCCCCCTTCTGAAGTTGTTACTAAGTAGATATCCAGATAAAGTTTCATACCAGGCTCTTGGGGCTTGGTGTAAGCCATAGAGAGCTTTGTCCAGTTTTAAGACCTTATTTGGATGTGCAGGATCTACAAAGCCTGGAGGCTGTTTGACATAGACCTCTTCATCAATCGTGCCATACAGAAAGGCACTCTTCACATCCATTTGATAGACCATAAAGTTTTTGGATGCTGCATAAGCCAGAAAAATTCTAATGGCTTCCAGACGGGCAACAGGAGCAAAAACTTCATCATAGTCAATGCCTTCTTCTTGAGTGTAACTTTGAGCTACCAGTCTGGCTTTGTTCTTGACTACGATGCCCCTCTCATCGTGCTTGTTTCTGAAAACCCATCTTGTTCCAATGGCTGTTTGACCAGGTGGAAGATCAACAAGCTTCCAAACATCTTGTCTTTTGAATTGCAGCAATTCTTCCTGCATTGCAGCAATTCTTCCTGCATTGCTTCAATCCAGCTGTTGTGCTTGAGAGCTTCATCAATCCTTTTGGGTTCCACCTGTGATAGAAAGCAGGAGAACAAACAAATGTTGGCTTCATGAGACTTACTTCTTGTCTGGATGCCTGTGTGGACTTGGCCAATGATGTTTTCCAGAGGATGCTCTTTGTTTATTCTCTGAGCAGGTATCACATCCAGCCGTATTCCCTCTTCAAGATTACTGTGGTTTAGATCAGTATTGTCTTCAGATGTGTGGAGAGGAGCTTGGAGGATTTGATCATTGTGTTCCACATAGTCAGCAGCATTAGCATCAAAGGCCTCTTCATCATGAATTGAGGAGGCTTCATTTAGGATTTCATTGTCAGAGAGATTGCTGCTTGTGGTGTTGGATGTACCGGCTTCACCTGCACTGGCTTCAATAGCTTCTGCCACTGATGGAGGATCAATGGATGGCCTTTTTATCCTGATGTAGGGACTGGGAAACTCTAGTCTGTAGTCAGAAGAAGAGGTTGAGGTAGAAGGTGTTGAGTTTGAAGAAGGAGGCTCCATATTTGAGAATATGAGGGGCTCAAATATCTGGGTGAAGGAGTCTATATCAAAAAGCCAGTTGGGACCTTTGCCTTGTTCACAGACAACGTGTTCCCTGCATTCCACATTAGCAGATTCTTCCACAATCCGAGTCCTAGAATTGAACACTCGGTAGGCCTTCGATTGAGAGGAGTAACCCACAAAGTAACCTTCATCAGACTTTGCACCGAATTTAGGAAGAACTCCATGTGTGATGAGGATGGTACATGGACATCCAAAGGGCTTCAGGAAGCCAATGTAGGGAACTCTTTTGAGCCAGAGTTCATAGGGAGTTTTCTGGAGAGGCTTAACAATAAGGACTCTATTCTGCACATAACAAGCTGTGCTTACTGCTTCTGCCCAGAAAGTAAGGGGCAGCATTGAGTCAGCCAGCATAGATCTTGCTGATTCAATCAGAGTCCTGTTTCTTCTTTCAGCAACCCCATTTTGTTGAGGAGTTCTTGGAGCACTGTACTGCCTTTCAATGCCCTTGCTCTCACAGAAACTGTTCAAAGTGTGATTTTTGAACTCTGTTCCCTGATCACACCTTATGATCTTTACCTTCAGATTGCTTTGATTTTCTACCCTGAGAATATAGGATTTGAGAATCTCAGCAGTTTCATCTTTTGTTCTTAGGAAGAATACCCAAGAGAATCTGGAGAAGTCATCAGTGATCACCAGACAGTAGGACTTTTTGCCCATTGACATGACATTTGTAGGACCAAAGAGATCCATATGCAATAGCTGGAGAGGAGTGTCATTTGTGTTCAATGTCTTGGGCTTATGGGAACTTTTGTGTTGTTTTCCCTTCAAGCAGGCAATGCAATGATCGTCTAGCTGGAATTCTTTGTCAGGAAGCCCTCTGACAAGATTGTCCTTCACTAATTTATTGATTGTTTTGATGTTAACATGGCTTAACCTCCTGTGCCAGAGAGCGGATTCATCAACTGATGCCTTTGACAGAAAACATGAAACACTACCAGATGGAGTGACTTCATTCATGTCAAGCACATATAAGTTGTCCTTTCTATTAGCAGTTAGGAGAATCTTCTCTGGGGGAGGTTTAGATAGGCCAGGAGCTAACACGAAACATTCTTTGTCAGTGAAGAGCATCCAATGCTTTTGATCACATACTTGAGAAACACTCATGAGATTGAAGTCAAGTTCTTTAACATAGTTGACTCTTTCAATACTCATCCTTTCATTGGACACAGTGCCTTGTCCAGTGATAGATCCACCTTTTGAGTCACTCCCAAAGGCAACATATCCTCCATTGAAATGTCTGAAGTTGGAGAGGATGGACCTGTTGCCTGTCATGTGCCTGGAACAGCCGCTATCTACCACCCAGGTGTTATTCTTGTTACCTGGCTGTCCCTGCACATGAAAGAGATTTTTAGTTAGTGGGAGTGGTCCAAGAGCTCTCCTTTTTGAAGAAAAGAGTTCTTGGACATTCTGATTCATCATGCGTGCATTCAACAGCACCGATGATGATTTTGCTGACAGGAGCAGAGATTTTGGCTTTCCATTGCTTAAGTAGTGGTTTTCCAGTTCTCTTTTCTTTATCGGCTGCGGATTTGGCTTTGGCAGCTGATGAATTTGCTCTATCAGCAGCTGATTTTCCTGCTTGAGGTTTTGACCTGTTAGCAGGGGCAGGTTTTGCTGCTGATGGCTTCAGCTTATCAGCTGCAGATGTTGCTGCTGATGACCTTGGCCTTTCAGCAGCAGATTTTGCTTTTGCTGCTGAGGGCTTATTTGGAGCAGCAGCAGATTTAGTTTTTGCTGCTGACTGCTTTGTTTGAGCAGCAGAAGATTTGGTGGCTGCTGAAGGCTTTGCCTTTTGCTGCTGCTTGTATTTTTCTGCAGTTTCAACTCTTCTACTGGCTGCAGATGGCCTATCAACTGAAGTATGCTGATCCTTCTTTTGTTTATGCGCTGATTGAAGAAGGATCTGGATGAAGGGGTTAAACTGACATTTTGCAGCAAAGTGGTTTGATTCCCCACATATGATGCAGGACTGCTGAACTTTGGGCTGCTGCTTCCTTGGTGGAGAAGAAGAGTTTCTAAACTGAGTTTTCTTGGTCGTAACTCTTCTAACCTGTTGCTGATTCTTCTGATTTGGCATGAACTGAGACTTGGAGTTTATGGGTCCTAATGTTTGTCCCTTTTCAGTGTTTAGCTTTCTTCCACCTGGAGGATAGCTGATCCTTATCTGTTTGAATGGTACAGGGGCTGGAACAGCTGGGAGAACAGTAGGGACTGGGACTCTATTCAGAACAGCTTCAGATGAGGCTGTACTGGTTTCATCATGGTCTGAGAGGGTTAACTCAGATTCTGATGAGGTAGTGCAGTCTTTAACAAGGGGTTCATCCATTGAAGGATCAAGATTTCTGTTTGCAGTGTCGAGTTTTGCAACATCGAAGCTTGGTTCATAGATGGCAACATAGTCAGCTGGATGAGGAACAGTATTGTACTGTTCCTTTCCATATCCAAGTCCTCTAAGCTTTACCTTTTCATGGACTTGAATATCTAGAAGTCTCTGTAGCTTTTTAGAAGAAAATTCATATTTTTCAACATGAACTTTCTGTTCTGCCAGATCAGCTCTGGTTGATTTAAGTTTTACTAATAGATCATCAATCTGAGTTTCAAGATTGGTTTGTTCATGTTTTAGAGATGAAATCTCTTTCTTAAGGCATTCAATTTTTTCTTTGTAAGTGATTTCAACCTTTTTGAACTCAGATTTCATTTGAAGAAACTCTTCATTTTGATCTATAAGGTTTTGGTTATGTTTTCTATAACCTAAAACTTTATCAATGCAAGCTTGAGAGCATAGATGTTCAAATACCTGAGGTGGTATCTCTGCAGTGTCTGCCATAAGTGCTTGGTTGGAGATAGGAACATCTTCATATTGAAAACTCCAGTCGAATTCTGCAGTTCCAACATTTGAACAGGCTGCAGTTTGTGCTGGGGGAGTTTGTTGCTGCTGCTGTTGTCTGGGCTGACTTTGGTAGGCTTGTCTTTGATGGCCGGCACCCTGATTGGCTTTAGGTGCCTTGCACTCCCTAGCAAAGTGACCCATTTGGTTACAGTTGTAACAACGGATCTTGCTTTTATCAAGCCCAACTCTGCTGTTTGAGTTGTTGCTTGGAAATGATCTTTCGGTTCTAGAATAGAACCTTTTTGCTCTGAGGGAGAGCATGGCATATGAGTGCTGAATATCCATTTCTTCAAGATCATCTGGATGAAAGCATTCCAGATCCTCTTTTATGAAATACATGCTGCTTGAGTTGTCAGAGACAAAAGCAGTAGAGGTTGGTTGTTGAGGAGGTGCCTCAAGAAGAAATGGCGATGAGTTAGATTGTGAAGCGGTTGGGGTCTGAGGGTGAGTAACAATGGGAGGATAGTAGCTGCTTGCACTAGGACCGAAATGATCAGAGTGAAGCGCTGAGGAGGTAGTGGAGGAAGTGGTAGCTGATTGATAACTGGAGCTCCTTTCTTTAGCTTGAATCATTTCTAATTCATAGGTTTTGAGCATGCCAAAGAGCTCAGTCATCTGAAGAGTCTTCAGATTCTCTGTTCTTCTGATGGACAGTGTATAATGTCCAACAACTAGGAAGAGATCTTATGAACTTCTTGAGAATGTCTTCATTCTCCAGCTTTACCTTGGAGCACTGCAGTTCACCTACAAGATAGGTAAATCTGTTATATAAAATAGTTAAGGACTCACCTTCCCTCCAAACGAAGTTCTCATACTGCTGCTTCAGTATGTCCCTTCTGTTCTCTTTGACTTCTTCAGAGCCAGCAAACATCTTCTCCAGCGCCTCCCAGAGCTCCTTGGCAGTTTTGTAGCTTCTGAAGTTGTGAAAAACTTCATTCGGAAGGCACATTTGGATGGCTCCTAGTGCCTTGAAGTCCACCTCCATTTTCTTGATGTCCTCTTCAGAGTACTTGGAGGTTTCCTTCGGGACTTGTATCCCTCCACCATCAGCAGAGGCCACCATGGGAATATATGGACCCTCCTTGATGGATCTCCACATTCCGTATTCTTGGTAACAGAAGAAGCTTTCCATGCGATTTTTCCACATGTCATAGTCTTCTCCAGATACCAACCTTGGTGGTCGGTTGATGCTACCAATATCTTCAAAGCCATTGCTCTGTGCCATTTTTGTTTTGATTTTGGGTGACTTGTTCAAATAGAGAGTTTAGAATAGAACCAGAGATGATTAAACAAATGTTAGTTTGTTTAATCTGAGCCAAAGCTCTGATACCACTTGTAGGATCGTGAGAATACAAGATGGTTATGTTCTTAGTTGAGGTTGGCGGAAACAAAATCAACTACACAATTTATAATCAAGTAAACACAAAGAATACTGATAAACACTATTGTATTAAGCTTTTGTGAATGCAAAGATTACAAGTGAGAAACTCAATGAATAAGTATGACAAGCACTACAAGCACACTTACAATGAAGTGGCAACTCAGTATTTATAGTAACTTAGAATCAAGACAGACCCTTGATTCTAAGGATCAGATCGAACACAAGCCGTTGATCTTATTTATTAATTTACATTACACGTAAAGGCTAATCTAGTTAACTTTACTGAAACGTTTTCTTTATTCATGATTGTTTGCATGCTTGGAGAAGTGTATTGTTGTCCGTCATTGGTTGACCATAGCGGTTCCTTCTGCTTTGAGTCTGTCAGTTGCTTTTGCAGAAAGGTGTCAGAGACGCTTGGCCTGGATAGTCAGCTGCAACGTTTGGTTTTTCAGTGAATAGAGCTATAAGCTGCAAAGAGTGAAGGTTGCTGCTGGTAAGCCAATCAGCAGCAAACATGGAAGACCGCTGCTGATAAGCCTATCAGCAGCAACTTGTGCAGAATGCTGCTGATAAGCCTATCAGCAGCAACAAGTGTTGAATGCTGCTGATAAGCCTATCAGCAGCAACAAGTGTTGAATGCTGCTGATAAGCCTATCAGCAGCATTTGTACTTAGAATAATTTGGTAGCAATCAGTCTTTGGTTCTACAATCATGTCATAGTTGCTCGAAAAAGGTTGTATAGGAGCGTTGTGAGTCATAGTTAAGTGTTAACGCCCAATAACATGTCATACTTTCATTAATGGGCTTTATTGGTGATAGTGGCCCATTATAGCTTCTATCATGACATAGTTTCTCTAAGCGTGTTGTATATGAGTGTTGTGAGTTATAGTTTGGTGTTAACGCCCAATAACATGCCTTACTTTCATTAATGGGCCGAATTGGGCCTTGATCCGTGTTAGTGGCCCATTATAACCAGTACCATATCATAGTTGCTCTAAGAGGGTTATATAGAAGTGTAGTGAGTCATAGTTAAGTGTTAACGCCCAATAACATGTCATACTTTCATTAATGGGCCGTATTGGGCCTTATTGGTGATAGTGGCCCATTATTGCTTCTATCATGACATAGTTGCTCTAAGAGGGTTGTATATGTGTGTTGTGGGTCATAGTTTTGTGTTAACGCCCAATAACATGCCTTACTTCATTAATGGGCCGTATTGGGCCTTGATCGGTGTTAGTGTCCCATTATAGCCTCGACCATATTATAGTTGCTCTAAGAGGGTTATATAGGAAAGTAGTAAGTCATAGTTAGGTGTTAACAGCCAATAACATGTCATACTTTCATTATTGGGCCGTATTGGGCCTGGATTCCTGTTAGTGGCCCGTTATAGCCTCTATAATGTCATAGTTGCTCTAAAAGGGTTATATAGGAGTGTAGTGAATCATAGTTAAGTGTTAACGCCCAATAACAGGTCATACTTTCATTAATGGGCCGTATTGGGCCATGATGTCACACCCCAAAAACGACGATTCGCAGCGGAAACGAGACGTAAGCATGGTGGTCACATAAGTTGGAGCCCAATGATGATAAGCAAACACATTTATTTAAAACATCGGAAATAAAGATAAGTCTTACAATTATCCAAATTGAAAGACATTCAAATTTAAAACAAGAGTTTTCATGATCCAACAAGGAGGATCCAAAACAAAGTTTAAAAAGTCCCAACAGAATTCCGATGCAAGTGTTTGCCTAAAAGCCCATTTTCATAACCGCGCGAGAGCATCTAAGTACCTGAAAAACATGCTTAAAAACATCAACATAAAGTTGAGCGAGTTCATGGGTTTAAACGAAAACATAAACGAGTTTTACGAACTATCAAGCAACTTGGACAAACATGTGATATGTCATAGACTAGCTAAGAATATGACAAATGACAGTACCTAGAGCTTATAATCAAACCGAGACACGAATACAACTTGTCCCCACGAATCCTTTCAAAATATATTCTCTCGTACGAACGACCGATCAGTGCTACTGATCACGAGAGTGGGCAGTCAGTCCCAAATAGATCTATCAACACACCTTGCGGCCTACACGAGGCTAATGATTATAACGGCGGGGCTATTCATGAACGACATACATGAACACATAACGAAAGCCCTTACTCGAGACCATCAAACGAACACATAACGTAAGTCCAGTATCATGATAAACGAACGAAAGCATGTTCTTCCCCCATAGTTTATAAAACAACAAAATAGTTTAAAACGGGGCCGTGAAAAACTCACCTTGATAACGAACGACGGAAAAACGAGTGCTAGCAAAAATACGCCCACGAACGCTAACGGTGCCCTAAACCCGAGGGATACATTACTAATTGAACCTCAAGTCTTACCAGCAAGTTGTTCACCCAACCTACTTAGACTTATAATATTTTTAAGAAAATATTTATTTAAGCGACCCGTTGGTGACTCCGACACGCGGTTATGTTTTTAACGAAAAAAACGGTGGATCATACACACATACGAAGACTTCAAGTGTTATTACTTATCAACAACCAACATGTGAATATAAACTAATAACACATATACACTCATACATATGCTTATAAGTCCTAGATCACATGTGAAAACACTTAAGTCACAATATTTGTATATAAGCACTTCTCGAGCAAAACCACTAACTTTTAAGGAACAAACTTTCAAATTTCTGACACATGAGTTCATATAACATCATATATCATCAAAATATACTTAATAAAATATATTTCATCAAACAAAACAATCTTTCATTATTTTGACATAAAGTACCTAAACATGGCAATTTCTAGCACATACGTGATAACCGAAACGTCAGCGACAAGTATAAACGCATATTTCATAACATGAACTCATTATATACCTTAAGAGCTGTATTTTAATCATAAAATATACTCAAACTTACTACTCAAAATCAGATTTAACAAATACTCATTTTTCATGTCGAAAACTACTGTTTTAATCGACTAGTTTAGCGTAAAACCTAAAGAAACGCATCCAAACACTAAGAATCATGCATATTACTAAAAATCTATATTTTAGACATAAAATATCATCATATTACAGCCATGATTCCAGATTTACAAATCTATCTATTTTCATACAAAAATCTACCTTTTTAGCGTCTTTTAAGCAACATAAACATGTCATACACTTAGCAAATCATCACAACCTAAATAACACTTTTAGAACTGATTATTATCATCATAAAACATCACTTTTATAACCATATTTCCAGATTTCAAACAATCTAAATGATCCATGCTAAAACCCTAGTTTAAATCATGCTTTTGGACAACAATCTTTAGCAATAAACACCTAAATCATCAATTCAATGATCCATGTATAAACTAACATATTTTTATGCAATAATATACCATTATTTTCTGTTTGAAACAAAACATAACAAAATATTTGATTGCATGTAAAGATCAAGTCCTAATTCATTACTTTTTACAAGATATGAACACATAAACATACATGCATATACACGACATCCATACACACAAATAAATCCATGAAAATCTTCAATAAAGACTCATTATTTGCTGATTTTAATAGTTCATAAAAATCCTTTTATTAAAGGTGAACAATACTTGCAAAAATCAAAGCTTTCTTTAAGAAAACTAAAGAAAGAGATGGAGATTCATACCACTTGACTAAATCAAGGAGAATACTAGAGAAATGCAAGTTGATGGATGGTTTTGTTGAGTATTTGGCTCCACACTCTTGAATCTTCAAGAAAATGCTCCAAGAACACCAAAAACTCAAGAACACTTGAAAGAACACTTAGAGAAAAGATGATAGAAAGGTGTGGGATTGAAGTGAAGATTGAAGGGGTATTTATAGGTGGGGTGAGGGATGAATTCAGCCAAGAGAGGAGAGAGGAGAGAGGATTTGACATCTTCCATTCAAATTTCATGCAAGTTGAATGATCAAATTTGGTGGAGTGTAGTTTTGTACAAAGTGTGTAAGGAATCAAATGAGTGTGTTTAACACTTGATTAGGGTGTGGGACCCACTTTTTATGGCTGATTTTTGGGAGAGAGAAAAGATGTCATCTTTTATTTTATAAACCTCTACACACATGTAGGTGATCTTTTATAAAAACTACAACACTTTTATAAAATGTTACCACTTTAAACATGGTTTTTCGTCAAAATAAAAATATATAAAATACCCACTAATTATTTGCTATCATAATTAGTGAAAATAATAATTTTTGCTAACAGTTCATTTTAACTCATCCGGTACGCGATTGTACCGGGTAAAACGCAACGAAAATCGTCGAAAGCGGTATTTAACACATTGCACATAAATTTCACACATAATCCACTAATATAAACCAGTTTATATAATTTTCATCAAAACTGATATTTTTATGGTTAACCGGGTCGTCACCAACGCCAAATACGGACATTTTACCAATACACGGTACCGAAATTTCTGAAATTTCACGAAATGCAAACCTATGCATACGAAGGGCTTTGCTAGACTTTATAATGACCTAATTGACTGGAATTAAGCCTAAGACTCACATAATTAAATTATAAACGCGTTCTAAGGTTATACGGTAAATAACCTGAAAATTGCCGGATGTCACAGCCTCCCCTCTTTAAAGAAATTTCGTCCCGAAATTTTACGCTACGAAGCCTAGTTACGGGCAGACTTAAACAAATGAGGGTACTTCCATTTCATCTCATCTTCGCGTTCCCACGTGAACTCGGGACCACGCTTTGAATTCCATCTGACCTTGACCAACTTGATACGACTACGCCTGGTCTTGTGAATATTCCAATCAGAAACCTCCACGGGTTCTTCCCGAAAATGAAGCTTGTCATCAACACACACTTCATTTGAAGGTATCACGAGTGTCTCATCAGACAAACACTTTTTCAGATTGGACACATGGAATACGTTATGAACTCCACTTAGTTCTCACGGTAATTACAGTCGGTAAGCAACTGGCCCTACACAAGCAATAATCTTGTAAGGTCCAATGTAGCGGGGGCTAAGCTTATCATGCTTGCCAAACCTATCTACCCCCTTCCAAGGAGAGACCCTTAGCATAACTCTGTCTCCCACTTGGAATGCTAATGGTTTCCTTCTTCTATCAGCGTATTTCTTCTGACGATCCTGGGCAACCTTCAAACGATCACGGATCTTGAAAACCTTATCGGTAGTTTCCTGGACAAGCTTTGGTCCAGTTATATGCTTGTCACCAACTTCTGCCCAACAAAGCGGTGAGCGACATTTTCTCCCATGCAGGGCTTCAAACGGAGCGGCTTTCAAGCCAATTTGGTAACTGTTATTATAGGAGAACTCAGCCAATGGTAGGTGAGTATCCCAACTTCCACCAAAGTCGATTACGCAGGCACGGAGCATGTCTTCCAAAATCTGGATGGTCCTTTCACTTTGACCATCACTCTGTGGATGATACGCAGTGCTTAAATCCAAACGAGTACCCAAGGCTTTTTGCAGTGACCGCCAAAACTTCGATGTGAAACGACTATCTCTATCGGAGATGATCGAAGTCGGCACCCCATGCCGGGACACTACTTCCGTGAGGTATATGCTCGCCAATTTCTTCATTTGGTAAGATTCCTTCACGGGCAGGAAATGTGCTGATTTCGTCAAACGATCCACAATTACCCAGATGGAATCATAGCCACTAGACGTTCGGGGTAACTTGGTGATGAAATCCATGGCAATACAGTCCCATTTCCACTGCGGAATCTCCGGTTGTTGCAGAAGTCCAGATGGCTTTTGGTACTCGGTCTTGACCTTCACGCATGTCAAACATTTACCAACGTATGAAGCAATATCACCCTTCAGGTTCGGCCACCAGTAGTGCTCCTTGATATCCTTATACATTTTTGTCGATCCGGGGTGAATCGAATATCTTGATTTATGGGCCTCATCCAAAACCATTTTTCGTAAATTGCCTGCCAGAGGCACCCATATTCTATCCATGAAGTACAAGGCATCGTCAGACTTGGGTATAAGTTCTCTAACCATACCACGAAGATTCTCATCCTTTAAATTCTCTTCCTTTAGAGCTTCTTGTTGTGCATCACGAATCTGAGCTGTGAGGTTTGTGTGAATGGTCAATCCCAGCGCACGCACGCGTAAGGGCTTGACTCGCTCCTTCCTACTCAAGGCATCGGCAACGACATTAGCCTTGCCTGGGTGATAATGAATATCACAATCGTAGTCATTGAGCAATTCCATCCAACGTCTCTGCCTCATATTCAGCTCTTTCTGGTAAAAAATGTGCTGGAGACTCTTATGATCTGTAAAAATTGTGCACTTAGTACCGTAAAGGTAGTGCCTCCAAATTTTGAGTGCAAAAACCACCGCACCCAGTTCCAAATCATGCGTCGCATAATTCTGTTCATGCACCTTGAGTTGACGAGACGCGTACGCTATGACCTTTCCATTCTGCATTAGGACACAACCAAGACCCTGGTGAGAGGCATCACAGTACACAACGAATCCATCTGTCCCCTCAGGAAGAGACAAGATAGGGGCACTGCACATCTTCTTTTTCAACAATTGAAACGCTGCCTCTTGCCTTTCTCCCCAGACATACTCCTTGTCTTTCTGGGTCAATTGTGTTAGGGATTGCGCTATCTTGGAGAAATTCTCAATAAACCTTCGATAGTAACCTGCCAAACCTAGGAATTGTCGTACCTCGGTCGGACTCTTTGGCGCTTCCCAATTCTTAATTGCCTCAATCTTTGCTGGGTCCACATGTATACCCTTCTCATTGATAACGTGTCCAAGAAAATGAACTTCTCGGATCCAGAACTCACATTTGGAAAGTTTAGCATATAGTTTCTCATTCCTCAACATCTCCAAAATCAGCTTCAAATGGTGCTCGTGCTCTTCCTTGGTCCGTGAGTAGATGAGTATATCATCGACAAACACTATCACGAACTTGTCCAAGTATGGTCTGCACACTCTATTCATGAGATCCATGAATACCGCAGGAGCGTTTGTCAAACCAAAAGGCATGACCAAAAACTCATAATGACCATACCGGGTTCGGAATGCAGTCTTCGGAATATCTTCTTCAACAATCTTCAATTGATGGTAGCCTGAACGTAAATCAATCTTCGAATAATAACTCGATCCTTGCAGCTGATCGAACAAGTCGTCAATCCTCGGCAATGGATACCGATTCTTGATGGTAAGCTTGTTCAATTCTCGATAATTATTCACATCCTCATAGAGCCATCTTTCTTTTTCACGAATAAAACCGGCGCTCCCCAGGGCGAGAAACTAGGTCTTATAAAACCTTTATCCTACAATTCTTGCAATTGCTTGGATAGCTCTTGCATTTCAGATGGTGCCAAACGATAAGGAGATCGAGCTATCGGCGCTGCTCCGGACACTAGGTCAATCCTGAACTCGACTTGCCTTTGCGGTGGCAATCCAGGTAACTCTTTAGGAAATACCTCCGGATAATCACGAACTACAGGGATCTCTTCAAGCTTCTGCTCCTCAACCCTAGTGTCAACCACGTGGGCTAAGTATGCTGGGTATCCCTTTCGCAAATACTTCTGAGCTTTCATCATATTAACGATTCTCAAAGGGGCACACTCATCACCTTGGATTTCCAATGGTTCACCGGTCGGAGGTAGAAGACGAACTATCTTCTTATCGCACACAATCTCTGCATGATTCTTTGATAACCAATCCATGCCAATAACGACATCGAAACTTCCAAGTTCTACTGGTAAAAGGTCGATACTATACTTACGATCTCCCAAACGCATGGTACACTCACGAAAAACTTTGTCGGCTTCTATTAATTTTCCGTTAGCTAACTCTATAGAATACTTAACATCTAATTTACTTGATTTTGAACTAAGAAAAGGTTCAAAGTTTTTGGAAACAAAGCTTTTATCAGCTCCGGTATCAAATAAAATGTAAGCATAACGGTTATTAACGAGAAACGTACCGGTAACAACCGATGGATCCTTTCGTGCTTTCTTGGCCTCCATCACGAATGCTCTACCACGGTTTCCCTGGTTTTTCAGTTTTGGGCAATCCTTCCTGAAATGCCCTACACTTCCACATTCAAAGCATCCAGGGTTCGATTCTTCTTTCTTCACACCGAATTTCACACGGCAGGTTTGGGCTTGATGTCCAAATTTGCCACAACGGTCACAGACGTTGCACTGACCAGTGTGAAAATAACCACATTTGTTGCACTTTGGGTTAGGACCCTGATACCTTCTTGTTTCCATGGTGTTGGCTGCATACATCCTTCCCTGATTCCTCCTTTTGTTCTGAGAGTTACCAGCATGACTCCCAGATCCTTCAGACCACTTACGCTTTCCTTCAGTTGACATTTTTCCTTTCTCAGTCGTTCCATCAACAACTTC
The DNA here is from genome assembly GCA_023525975.1 of Smallanthus sonchifolius. NCBI lineage: Eukaryota > Viridiplantae > Streptophyta > Magnoliopsida > Asterales > Asteraceae > Smallanthus > Smallanthus sonchifolius. The sequence continues at coordinate 401,862 of JAKNSE010000179.1, forward strand.
CACCGGCTTCTTCCATGAACCATTCTTCTTTAATGTCCCCATACGAACAACATCGTCGGTTAGGGAGTGTGCTAACTGCACATCACTCTGAATAGTCGTAGGGTTTGCTGACGTCACCATACTACGGATCTGAGGTGCCAAGCCCCAGATATAACGCTCAATTCTTTTGTGCTCCGGTGTTACGAGATGGGGTACAAGTCTTGCCAATTGATGAAACTTAGTCGTGTATTCCCTTACTTCAGCATCTACCATGGCCAAATTCCAGAATTCTGCTTCTAATTTCTGAATTTCGTTGCGTGGACAATACTCACGTAGCAATATTTCCTTCAACTGATCCCAAGTGAGACCGTAGGCATTAGCCTCACCGAGACCCTGAATCTGAGTATTCCACCATGTTAGAGCCTCATCTTGAAATGAACTCGTTGCATACTTCACGCGTTGAGCTGCAGTACAGTTACTTATGACCATCACAGACTCCATTTTCTCAATCCAGCGGACAATGCCGACTGGTCCTTCAGTTCCAGAAAAGAGTCGGGGCTGACATGCTTGAAAGGTCTTGTAAGAGCACCCTTCAATATGGTTCCCCTGGTTCATGTTCTGGTTGGCCGTCCTATTAGCGAGGGCGGTGTTGACGTGTTGTGAAATCAACTGAGCCAATTCCTTGGCCGTAGTGGGGAGTGGGTTAGCATTTTGGTTTTCTCTCCGCGGTGGCATGTTCCTTTTTCCAATACAACCATACAACGAGTGAGACAATATATATCCCACAATATCCATGTCATTCATGTATGTACGAAAATAACTTGACAAACACCACGATAAACCAAAATCAACCACTTCATGTCATCATTGTTAGAGTTCAAACTTGAATACATCATTAAACCAAATGATTTACAAAAATGGGTGTGGCATACGACCAACCCTAACAAGTTTCTCCAATATAACAAAAGAAGAGACATGAACTTCCAAAACAACATCGTCAAGGACAAGGACTAGCGGTTGGGACGAGGGAGAACACCGAGGCAAGCAACAGTGGCAGCGAGCAGAACACACGTAACTGCAAGAGCTAGAGAGGCCTCGAGGCGCTCCTCAAGTGCATCTACACGCTGTAAGGCCTCAACCTCTCTGACTTCCGCTTCCGCGGCTTTCGCGGCTTTCGCGGTAGCCTCCTCGGCTTTCGCAGTAGCCTCCTCGGCCATCTTTATTGCTTCTTCAGCCTTCTTCTCGCTTTCTTCCAACCTTCTCATTAATTCAGCCACATCTTCTCGTGCTTGAACCTGGTCTCCTTTCCCGGTTTCCGCATCGTCGTCATCTCTATCGGCCAGTTTTCTCTTCTTCACTGGCAACACAGTCTTCCTAGCAGTAAACTTCAGAAGTGGACCTTCAGGATATTCACGAAAAGATCGATGAGATGGAAGACGTAAATTTCCCGTAGTTGGCCTAACAGTCTCAATGGCAGTCATAACTTCATCGTTCTTATGAACATGGCTAATAGTCACAGGAATCACTGGAGTAAGCTCACCACTAGCTGGCATCTCCTGATTGCCTAACTCAGCAACTAGAGCTTCCTTCATTGGTTCCTTAACCAAAGAACTCATCTCAACTGGCTCTTCCTCACTAGACTCCTTTTCATCTTTAGATTCCTCTTCGCTAGACTCCTCTTCATCTTCAGATTCCTCTTCACTTGTTGGTACCACTTCATCTTCAAGCTCTTCTTCACCGGATGGTACCTCTTCGTCCTCAGATTCTTCTATCCACCCATTCCCATAATACGGGTGATTAGAAAAATTCGGCATGTTTGGGTCAAATCCGAAATCAAGAAACGAATCTGGAGACATCGGCGAAACTGGTGAGAACTGTGGCTCACTATCAGAAGATATCGAGATGATGGAGGGCGAAAGAGACATCTGTGACACGGTATATTTACACGATATAAATGATTTGCCCATAAATGTAAGCACGTACGTATGCAACACACTTAAGAAACGTAAGGCACATAGAGGAAGTATCCTAATACTACCTAAATACTAACACTTACTCCTATTATAAGATGCACGCGGTATGAAAACGTCTTTAACCCAAAAACCCAATTTTGAAAGTTATAGTCTAGATTTTTAAGAAAAACGTTTTCTAGTTCGCTATAACCATGGGCTCTGATACCAACTTTTGTCACACCCCGAAAACGACGATTCACAGCGGAAACGAGACGTAAGCATGGTGGTCACATAAGTTGGAGCCCAATGATGATAAGCAAACACATTTATTTAAAACATCGGAAATAAAGATAAGTCTTACAATTATCCAAATTGAAAGACATTCAAATTTAAAACAAGAGTTTTCATGATCCAACAAGGAGGATCCAAAACAAAGTTTAAAAAGTCCCAACAGAATTCCGATGCAAGTGTTTGCCCAAAAGCCCATTTTCATAACCGCGCGAGAGCATCTAAGTACCTGAAAAACATGCTTAAAAACATCAACATAAAGTTGAGCGAGTTCATGGGTTTAAACGAAAACATAAACGAGTTTTACGAACTATCAAGCAACTTGGACAAACATGTGATATGTCATAGACTAGCTAAGAATATGACAAATGACAGTACCTAGAGCTTATAATCAAACCGAGACACGAATACAACTTGTCCCCACGAATCCTTTCAAAATATATTCTCTCGTACGAACGACCGATCAGTGCTACTGATCACGAGAGTGGGCAGTCAGTCCCAAATAGATCTATCAACACACCTTGCGGCCTACACGAGGCTAATGATTATAACGGCGGGGCTATTCATGAACGACATACATGAACACATAACGAAAGCCCTTACTCGAGACCATCAAACGAACACATAACGTAAGTCCAGTTTCATGATAAACGAACGAAAGCATGTTCTTCCCCCATAGTTTATAAAACAACAAAATAGTTTAAAAAGGGGCCGTGAAAAACTCACCTTGATAACGAACGACGGAAAAACGAGTGCTAGCAAAAATACGCCCACGAACGCTAACGGTGCCCTAAACCCGAGGGATACATTACTAATTGAACCTCAAGTCTTACCAGCAAGTTGTTCACCCAACCTACTTAGACTTATAATATTTTTAAGAAAATATTTATTTAAGCGACCCGTTGGTGACTCCGACACGCGGTTATGTTTTTAACGAAAAAAATGGTGGATCATACACACATACGAAGACTTCAAGTGTTATTACTTATCAACAACCAACATGTGAATATAAACTAATAACACATATACACTCATACATATGCTTATAAGTCCTAGATCACATGTGAAAACACTTAAGTCACAATATTTGCATATAAGCACTTCTCGAGCAAAACCACTAACTTTTAAGGAACAAACTTTCAAATTTCTGACACATGAGTTCATATAACATCATATATCATCAAAATATACTTAATAAAATATATTTCATCAAACAAAACAATCTTTCATTATTTTGACATAAAGTACCTAAACATGGCAATTTCTAGCACATACGTGATAACCGAAACGTCAGCGACAAGTATAAACGCATATTTCATAACATGAACTCATTATATACCTTAAGAGCTGTATTTTAATCATAAAATATACTCAAACTTACTACTCAAAATCATATTTAACAAATACTCATTTTTCATGTCGAAAACTACTGTTTTAATCGACTAGTTTAGCGTAAAACCTAAAGAAACGCATCCAAACACTAAGAATCATACATATTACTAAAAATCTATATTTTAGACATAAAATATCATCATATTACAGCCATGATTCCAGATTTACAAATCTATCTATTTTCATACAAAAATCTACCTTTTTAGCGTCTTTTAAGCAACATAAACATGTCATACACTTAGCAAATCATCACAACCTAAATAACACTTTTAGACCTGATTATTATCATCATAAAACATCACTTTTATAACCATATTTCCAGATTTCAAACAATCTAAATGATCCATGCTAAAACCCTAGTTTAAATCATGCTTTTGGACAACAATCTTTAGCAATAAACACCTAAATCATCAATTCAATGATCCATGTATAAACTAACATATTTTTATGCAATAATATACCATTATTTTCTGTTTGAAACAAAACATAACAAAATATTTGATTGCATGTAAAGATCAAGTCCTAATTCATTACTTTTTACAAGATATGAACACATAAACATACATGCATATACACGACATCCATACACACAAATAAATCCATGAAAATCTTCAATAAAGACTCATTATTTGCTGATTTTAATAGTTCATAAAAATCCTTTTATTAAAGGTGAACAATACTTGCAAAAATCAAAGCTTTCTTTAAGAAAACTAAAGAAAGAGATGGAGATTCATACCACTTGACTAAATCAAGGAGAATACTAGAGAAATGCAAGTTGATGGATGGTTTTGTTGAGTATTTGGCTCCACACTCTTGAATCTTCAAGAAAATGCTCCAAGAACACCAAAAACTCAAGAACACTTGAAAGAACACTTAGAGAAAAGATGATAGAAAGGTGTGGGATTGAAGTGAAGATTGAAGGGGTATTTATAGGTGGGGTGAGAGATGAATTCAGCCAAGAGAGGAGAGAGGAGAGAGGATTTGACATCTTCCATTCAAATTTCATGCAAGTTGAATGATCAAATTTGGTGGAGTGTAGTTTTGTACAAAGTGTGTAAGGAATCAAATGAGTGTGTTTAACACTTGATTAGGGTGTGGGACCCACTTTTTATGGCTGATTTTTGGGAGAGAGAAAAGATGTCATCTTTTATTTTATAAACCTCTACACACATGTAGGTGATCTTTTATAAAAACTACAACACTTTTATAAAATGTTACCACTTTAAACATGGTTTTTCGTCAAAATAAAAATATATAAAATACCCACTAATTATTTGCTATCATAATTAGTGAAAATAATAATTTTTGCTAACAGTTCATTTTAACTCATCCGGTACGCGATTGTACCGGGTAAAACGCAACGAAAATCGTCGAAAGCGGTATTTAACACATTGCACATAAATTTCACACATAATCCACTAATATAAACCAGTTTATATAATTTTCATCAAAACTGATATTTTTATGGTTAACCGGGTCGTCACCAACGCCAAATACGGACATTTTACCAATACACGGTACCGAAATTTCTGAAATTTCACGAAATGCAAACCTATGCATACGAAGGGCTTTGCTAGACTTTATAATGACCTAATTGACTGGAATTAAGCCTAAGACTCACATAATTAAATTATAAACGCGTTCTAAGGTTATACGGTAAATAACCTGAAAATTGCCGGATGTCACACATGATTTCTGTTAGTGGCCCATTATAGCCTCTACCGTATCATAGTTGCTCTAAGAGGGTTATATAGGAGTGTAGTGAGTCATAGTTAAGTGTTAACGCCCAATAACATGTCATACTTTCATTAATGGGCGTATTGGGCCTTAATGGTGATAGTGGCCCATTATAGCTTATATCATGACATAGCTACTCTAAGAGTGTTGTATATGAGTGTTGTGAGTCGTAGTTAGGTGTTAGTGCCAATAAAATGCCTTACTTTTATTAATGGGCCGTATTGGGCCTTGATCGGTGATAGTGGCCCATTATAGCCTCGATCACATTATAGTTGCTCTAAGAGGGTTATATAGGTGTGTAGTTAGTCATAGTTAGGTGTTAACGCCCAATAACATGTCATACTTTCATTAATGGGCCGTATTGGGCCTAGATTTCTGTTAGTGGCCCATTATTGCCTCTATCATGTCATAGTTGCTCTAAAAGGGTTATATAGGAATGTAGTGAGTCATAGTTAAGTGTTAACGCCCAATAACATGTCATACTTTCATTAATGGGCCATATTCGGCCTTATGGGTGATAGTGGCCCATTATAGCTTCTATAATGACATAGTTGCTCTAAGAGGGTAGTATATGTGTGTTGTGGGTCATAGTTAGGTGTTAACGCCCAATAACATGCCTTACTTTCATTAATGGGTCGTTTTGGACCTTGATCGTTGTTAGTGGCCCATTATAGCCTGTATCATATTATAGTTGCTCTAAGAGGGTTATATAGGAGTGTAGAAGTCATAGTTAGGTGTTAACGCCCAATAACATGTCATACTATCATTAAGGGGTCGTATTGGGCCTGGATTTCTGTTAGTGGCCCATTATAGCCTCTATCATGTCATAGTTGCTTTAAAAGGGTTATATAGGAGTGTAGTGAGTCATAGTTAAGTGTTAACGCCCAATAACATGTCATACTTTCATTAATGGGTCGTATTGGACCTTATTGGTGATAGTGGCCCATTATAGCTTCTATTATGACATAGTTGCTCTAAGAGTGTTGTATATGAGTGTTGTGAGTCATCGTTAGGTGTTAACGCCAAATAACAAGCCATACTTTCATTAATGAGCCGTATTGGGCCTGGATTTCTGTTAGTGGCCCATTATAGTCTCTATCATGTCATAGTTTCTCTAAAAGGGTTATACAGCAGTGTAGTGAGTCATAGTTAAGTGTTAAGGCCCAATAACATGTCATACTTTCATTATTGGGCCGTATTGGGCCTTGATTTCTATTAGTGGCCCATTATAGCCTCTACCGTATCATAGTTTCTCTAAGAGGGTTATATAGGAGTATAGAGTCATTGTTAGGTGTTAACACCCAATAACATGTCATACTTTCATTAATGGGCCGTATTGGGCCTTGATTTCTGTTAGTGTCCCATTATAGCCTCTATCATGTCATAGTTGCTCCAAAAAGGTTGTATAGGAGCGTTGTGAGTCTTAGTTAAGTGTTAACGCCCAATAACATGTCATACTCTCATTAATGGGCCATATTCGGCCTTATGGGTGATAGTGGCCCATTATAGCTACTATCATGACATAGTTGCTCTAAGAGGGTTGTATATGTGTGTTGTGGGTCATAGTTAGGTGTTAACGCCCAATAACATGCCTTACTTTCATTAACGGGTCGTATTGGGCCTTGATCGGTGTTAGTGGCCCATTATAGCCTCTATCATATTATAGTTGCTCCAAAAAGGTTGTATAGGAGCGTTGTGAGTCATAGTTAAGAGTTTACGCCCAATAACATGTCATACTTTCATTAATGATCTTTATTGGTGATAGTGGACCATTATAGCTTCTATCATGACATAGTTTCTCTAAGAGTGTTGTACATGAGTGTTGTGAGTCATAGTTTGGTGTTAACGCCCAATAACATGCCTTACTTTCATTAATGGGACGTATTGGGCCTTGATCCGTGTTAGTGGCCCATTATAGCCTCTACCATATCATAGTTGCTCTAAGAGGGTTATATAGGAGTGTAGTGAGTCATACTTAAGTGTTAACGCCCAATAACAAGTCATACTTTCATTAATGGGCCGTATTGGGCCTTGATCCGTGTTAGTGGCCCGTTATAGCCTCTTCCATATCATAGTTCCTCTAAGAGGGTTATATACGAGTGTAGTGAGTCATAGTTAAGTGTTAACGCCCAATAATATGTCATACTTTCATTAATGGGCCGTATTGAGCCTTATTGGTGATAGTGGCCCATTATAGCTTCTATCATGACATAGTTGCTCTAAGAGGGTTGTATATGTGTGTTGTGGGTCATAGTTAGGTGTTAACACCCAATAACATGCCTTACTTCATTAATGGGCCATATTGGGCCTTGATCGGTGTTAGTGTCCCATTATAGCCCCGACCATATTATAGTTGCTCTAAGAGGGTTATATAGGAAAGTAGTAAGTCATAGTTAGGTGTTAACAGCCAATAACATGTCATACTTTCATTAATGGGCCGTATTGGGCCTGGATTCCTGTTAGTGGCCCGTTATAGCCTCTATCATGTCATAGTTTCTCTAAAAGGGTTATATAGGAGTGTAGTGAATCATAGTTATGTGTTAACGCCCAAAACATGTCATACTTTCATTAATGGGACGTATTGGGCCTTATTGGTGATAGTGGCCCATTATAGCTCCTATCATGACCTAACTGCTCTAAGAGTGTTGTATATGAGTTTTGTGAATCGTAGTTAGGTGTTAACGCCCAATAACAAGCCATACTTTAATTAATGAGCCGTATTGGGCATGGATTTCTGTTAGTGGCCCATTATAGCCTCTATCATGTCATAGTTGCTCTAAAAGGGTTATACAGCAGTGTAGTGAGTCATAGTTAAGTGTTAACGCCCAATAACATGTCATACTTTCATTATTGGGCCGTATTGGGCCTTGATTTCTGTTAGTGGCCCATTATAGCCTCTACCGTATCATAGTTTCTCTAAGAGGGTTATATAGGAGTATAGAGACATTGTTAAGTGTTAACACCCAATAACATGTCATACTTTCATTAATGGGCCGTATTGGGCCTTGATTTCTGTTAGTGTCCCATTATAGCCTCTATCATGTCATAGTTGCTCCAAAAAGGTTGTATAGGAGCGTTGTGAGTCGTAGTTAAGTGTTAACGCCCAATAACATGTCATACTTTCATTATTGGGCCGTATTGGGCCTTGATTTCTGTTAGTGGCCCATTATAGCCTCTACCGTATCATAGTTTCTCTAAGAGGGTTATATAGGAGTATAGAGACATTGTTAAGTGTTAACACCCAATAACATGTCATACTTTCATTAATGGGCCGTATTGGGCCTTGATTTCTGTTAGTGTCCCATTATAGCCTCTATCATGTCATAGTTGCTCCAAAAAGGTTGTATAGGAGCGTTGTGAGTCGTAGTTAAGTGTTAACGCCCAATAACATGTCATACTTTCATTAATGGGCCATATTCGGCCTTATGGGTGATAGTGGCCCATTATAGCTTCTATCATGACATAGTTGCTCTAAGAGGGTTGTATATGTGTGTTATGGGTCATAGTTAGGTGTTAACGCCCAATAACATGCCTTACTTTCATTAACGGGTCGTATTGGGCCTTGATCGGTGTTAGTGGCCCATTATAGCCTCTATCATATTATAGTTGCTCCAAAAAGTTTGTATAGGAGCGTTGTGAGTCATAGTTAAAAGTTAACGCCCAATAACATGTCATACTTTCATTAATGATCTTTATTGGTGATAGTGGCCCATTATAGCTTGTATCATGACATAGTTGCTCTAAGAGTGTTGTATATGAGTGTTGTGAGTCATAGTTTGGTGTTAACGCCCAATAACATGCTTTACTTTCATTAATGGGACGTATTGGGCCTTGATCCGTGTTAGTGGCCCATTATAGCCTCTACCATATCATAGTTCCTCTAAGAGGGTTATATACGAGTGTAGTGAGTCATAGTTAAGTGTTAACGCCCAATAACATGTCATACTTTCATTAATGGGCCGTATTGAGCCTTATTGGTGATAGTGGCCCATTATAGCTTCTATCATGACATAGTTGCTCTAAGAGGGTTGTATATGTGTGTTGTGGGTCATAGTTAGGTGTTAACACCCAATAACATGCCTTACTTCATTAATGGGCCATATTGGGCCTTGATCGGTGTTAGTGTCCCATTATAGCCTCGACCATATTATAGTTGCTCTAAGAGGGTTATATAGGAATGTAGTAAGTCATAGTTCGGTATTAACGCCCAATAACATGTCATACTATCATTAACGGGTCGTATTGGGCCCGGATTTCTGTTAGTGGCCCATTATAGCCTCTATCATGTCATAGTTGCTCTAAAAGGGTTATATAGGAGTGTAGTGAGTCATAGTTAAGTGTTAACGCCCAATAACATGTCATACTTTCATTAATGGGTCGTATTTGGCCATATTGGTGATAGTGGCCCGTTATAGATTCTTTCATGACATAGTTGCTCTAAGAGTGTTGTATATGAGTGTTGTGAGTCATGGTTAGGTGTTAACGCCAAATAACAAGCCATACTTTAATTAATGAGCCGTATTGGGCATGGATTTCTGTTAGTGGCCCATTATAGCCTCTATCATGTCATAGTTGCTCTAAAAGGGTTATACAGGAGTGTAATGAGTCATAGTTAAGTGTTAACGCCCAATAACATGTCATACTTTCATTAATGGGCCGTATTGGACCTTGATTTCTGTTAGTGGCCCATTATAGCCTCTACCGTATCATAGTTTCTCTAAGAGGGTTATATAGGAGTGTAGAGTCATACTTAAGTGTTAACACCCAATAACATGTCATACTTTCATTAATGGGCCGTATTGGGCCTTTATTTCTGTTAGTGTCCCTTTATAGCCTCTATCATATTATAGTTGCTCCAAAAAGGTTGGATAGGAGCGTTGTGATTCATAGTTAAGTGTTAACGCCCAATAACATGTCATACTTTCATTAATGGGCTTTATTGGTGATAGTGGCCCATTATAGCTTCTATCATGACATAGTTGCTCTAAGAGTGTTGTATATGGTGTTGTGAGTCTTAGTTTGGTGTTAACGCCCAATAACATGCCTTACTTTCATTAATTGGCCGTATTGGGCCTTGATCCGTGTTAGTGGCCCATTATAGCCTCTACCATGTCATAGTTGCTCTAAGAAGGTTATATAGGAGTGTAGTGAGTCATAGTTAAGTGTTAACGCCCAATAACAAGTCATACTTTCATTAATGGGCCGTATTGGGCCTGGATCCGTGTTAGTGGCCCAATATAGCCTCTACCATATCATAGTTGCTCTAAGAGGGTTATATACGAGTGTAGTGAGTCATAGTTAAGTGTTAACGCCCAATAACATGTCATACTTTCATTAATGGGCCGTATTGGGCCTTATTGGTGATAGTGTCCCATTATAGCTTCTATCATGACATAGTTGCTCTAAGAGGGTTGTATATGTGTGTTGTGGGTCATAGTTAGGTGTTAACGCCCAGTAACATGCCTTACTTAATTAATGGGCCGCATTGGGCCTTGATCGGTGTTAGCGTCCCATTTTAGCCTCGACCATATTATAGTTGCTCTAAGAGGGTTATATAGGAATGTAGTAAGTCATAGTTAGGTGTTAACAGCCATTAACATGTCATACTTTCATTAATGGGCCGTATTGGGCCTGGATTCCTGTTAGTGGCCCGTTATAGCCTCTATCATGTCATAGTTGCTCTAAAAGGGTTATATAGGAGTGTAGTGAATCATAGTTAAGTGTTAACGCCCAATAGCATGTCATACTTTCATTAATGGGACGTATTGGGCCTTATTGGTGATAGTGGCCCATTATAGCTCCTATCATGACCTAGCTGTTCTTAGAGTGTTGTATATGAGTGTTGTGAGTCGTAGTTAGGTGTTAACGCCCAATAACATGCCTTACTTTCATTAATGGGCCGTATTGGGCCATGATCGGTGATAGTGGTCCATTATAGGCTCTACCATATTATAGTTTCTCTAAGAGGCTTATATAGGAGTGTAGTGAGTCATAGTTAGGTGTTAACGCCCAATAACATGTCATACTTTCATTAATGTGCCGTATCGGGCCTTGATTTATGTTAGTGTCCATTATAGCCTCTATCATGTCATAGTTGCTCCAAAAAGGTTGTATAGGAGCGTTGTGAGTCATAGTTAAGTGTTAACGCCCAATAACATGTCATACTTTCATTAATGGGCTTTATTGGTGATAGTGGCCCATTATAGCTTCTATCAAGACATAGTTTCTCTAAGAGTGTTGTATATGAGTGTTGTGAGTCATAGTTTGGTGTTAACGCCCAATAACATGCCTTACTTTCATTAATGGGCCGTATTGGGCCTTGATCCGTGTTAGTGGCCCGTTATAGCCACTACCATATCATAGTTGCTCTAAGAAGGTTATATAGGAGTGTAGTGACTCATAGTTAAGTGTTAACGCCCAATAACATGTCATACTTTCATTAATGGGCCGTATTGGGCCTTAACTATTGTTGATGCACTTTCCTGTGACAACACTCTGGATAGAGTCTTATTTTATATCTAATGTCTGTAATTTGTCTTTGTATGTAAGAGTCGTTATGTAATAGTTTATCGAGTTGTATTTACTTTTACATAGTGTATGTTGCATTTCTTCTATGTGTTTTGCGCACTTACATGTGCGCAAGAGAAAGCTCCTGCGTACTTAGCAAGTACGCAGGAAGACCCATGCGTACTTGCTAAGTTCGCAAGAGCATTTGTTCCTGCGCACTTGCTAAGTGCGCATGCATCAGGTCTGTATAAATAGGTTTGGTTCACAGAAGATAAGTACGCATAACTCATATCTTAGACGAACTCAGTTTGTTAAGTACGCAATTTGTATTCTCTCTGTAACCGTCGAGTGTTTATAATAGAAAGAGCTTTTATTGTGACTCTCGTGTTGGTTTACTTTGTTTTAGTTAGACTCTCCGCCTAGTCACGGGTATTCCGCACCCGGTCCGACTAGTAGACGACTTGCATGCAACGATCCGACACACACGAAGGGACCTACAAGTGGTATCAGAGCTTTGCTCTTGAATTCGAGTGTTGTAAGTGAGTTTGGAGACGTTTTTACTGAGTTTTACAAGCAAAAAGAGGTATTTTTGTTGATTTTTGTGATAAAAAAGGGGTAGCTCTTGAGCACTTTTTTAGAAGCAAAAATCTCTCAAAAACCAATTTTTGTTGTGTATTTGAGTTATTTGAGCATCAAAGGTTGGTTAGAAGCAAGTTTCTGACCCTTTGGCTCATTTGCATTAATCATCAGACCAATTTTTACCATCTCTGACGATTTTCAGGTCACCGGAAAAGGTTGGTGAGAGTTGCTGAAAAGGTATCCTGCATACTTATCTTTTTTGGCAAAAAGTACAGTCTTCTGCGTACTTACTAAATACGCAAGAGTTATCTCCTGCGTACTTACAAGTGCGCAAGACTGAACTTGTGCGAACTTAAGTCATATCCTGCGTACTTAATCATTTCCTCCTGCGTACTTACTAGTACGCAAGAGGAAATCTAAATACGCAAGACCATTTCTCAAGTGCGCAAGGCCAAAACCAAGTGCGCAACTGTGTCTGACTTTTTTGAAATTTGACTAAGTGTTCACTATGTCGAATCTTCAGAATCTTGGAAACCTGCTGAATTATGATAATGAGATCGGTACACCACAGAAACCATCAAAGTTGCTGAAGGTGAATGGTTATTCTAATTGGAAAGCACGTTTTGAGCACTACATTTCATATACCGACTCATCATTATGGATACCAATCCTTGAGGGATATAAGCATCCCACACATATCTATCTTGATAATGAATTGCCCAAGCCTATCTCTAAGCTTTCTGACGAAGAAAAGAAAGCTTATGATCGAGAAAAGAAGGCACTTGGTTCGATCACTATGGCATTAACTCGGGAATTGTTCCACAGTTTCTGAGGGTATGACAATTCTAAGGATCTCTGGAAAGCCTTACAGAAGAGATTCGAAGGAAATAGTGACATCAAGAAGAGTAAGCGGGATCTTCTCAGGAAGCAGTATGAGTGCTTCAGATTCTTTGAGAATGAATCTTTAGATGACCTCATCTCTAGGTTCTATCATTTACAGACTGAGTTGAATACTTTTGACCTCAAGTATCCAGATGAAGAGATGGTGGAAAAGTTTTTGGATGCCTTACCACCCAAATTTGAGATGTACACAACCCTGATGAGGGAAAATCCTAAATTCTATGAGTTGATAGTTGAGGAAGCAATAGGAAAGATTCAAGCTCATGAAATGAACTTGAAAAGAAAGGAGAGCTCTGGAAGACCCCAGATACAAATGTATCATGGGACGACTTCTACATCCAAGTCATCTAGCTCTGGAATTGCCCTCTTCACTGGAAATCCTACTGAAGAAGACCACTCAACTTGATGTGGTGGTCATGCTTGCTATGCTTCAGGATCAGGGTTGGGTCTCATCATCAAAATACCTCAAGAAATCCTCCTGCTACGTCTTCAGCTAACAACTCAGCTATAGCCAGAATAGCTGAAGATCATGTAGCTTTATTCTCGTCTTGTATGCTTGCTTATGAAAATTTCATAGGTGGCAAGGTTACTGATCCAGAGACGATTGAAGAAGACTTTAATCATGTGGATCCTGATGACATGGAGGACATGGATATTCAATGGAAAATGGCCATGCTTTTGAGGAGAGCCAAGCGTTTCCTGAACAGAACAGGAAGAAAGTTTATTGGGGGCATCCTAATGCCAAGGTCGGGTTCGACAAATCTAAGGCCAAATGCTACAAGTGTCTGAACTATGGACACTTTGCTTGTGAGTGTCAGAAAGACAGAGCACCTGCCTCTGGTTTTACCCGACCCAGCCAAGAAAACAGCCATGGCCAAAACAATCCAAACTACCACAATTAAAGCCAAAGTGGAACGTCCAATGCACTGGTAGCCCAACATGACGACAGCTTTGATTGGGGCATTCATCTTGAGGATGCCATCATCGCACAAACACAGGTTGGTCTCATGACTGAGATCATGGAAATAATGGAAGCAGAAAGAAGGGAAGCATCTATTACTGACCCAAAAGAGTCTACTACTGCTGCTACAGAGGAAGAGGAGGAAGCTAAAGGAGAGGAAGCTTCGGTAGCTGAGAAAGAGGAGTTGACTGCTGTTGCTCTCATGGCCATTGGAGAAGCAACAAGTTCATCTCATGAGGTAGACTCTAATCCCTTTTCTGTTGTTTCATGTTCTAAGTGTCTAGGGCTAAAACTTGAAAACTCTAAGCTCCAAGACAAAATCGAATCCCTAAGTATGGCAGCTCTAAACTATAAAGAAAATGAAAAACGGTTTAAAGAATCTATTGACACATTGACAAAGGAAAAACGTGAGTATTCTTTAAAAATGAGCGATCAACAGCTTCACTTGGATATTGCTTATAAGGGGTTAGAAAAACGGAACACTGAAATCAACAAGCTGCAAAATGAGATCTTGCAGTTAAAATGCACTAATGAGAAGTTGAAGAACTCTCGCTTTGTGGTGGAACACTACGCATCTGTAGTGAGGAAAATGAATGGTCTAGGTCTTGGTACCAATGTCATTCCTCCACCAGTGAGCGGGAAGTTTGTCAATAGCTTAATAGACATTGATCTCACTTGTCTAGATGAGTCCTCTGATAAGGATGATTCCCCTAAGAAGGATGAATCCTCAAGTAAGGCTAACTCCACATCTAGTGAGGAGTTTGTTACTGCTTCTGAAGATGGGTCAGTTAACTCTTGCCCTATAGGAGTAGTATCTGAGGAGTTGTTGACTGAACAGAAAGTCAAGAAAAACATTATCACTAATGGTGATAATTGCATTTTAACTGAACCTGATGTCATTGAATCAAATGATAAACTTAAGGTAATGCTTTATGGGGGGTATAAAAACCTTAACCAAGTAAAGAAAGAGGCTTTTTCAGCTCACTTTGGTCTTGGTTACAAAGAAAATTTGGAAAAATACTATACTCCCAAAAATCAAATTGCTAAGGTTCAGAATGTTGTTCAGAAACCAACTCCTCCTGCTCATAATGGAGAGTTTTCTAAGGCCAGATCCAATGATCCTTACAAGAAAACTTATGTAGACAAAAGGAACTGTTTTCACTGTGGCTTGGTTGGTTACATTTTTGTGTACTGTCCTTCTAAGAACCAAGGGAAACGGCCTGTTGTTTCACAACCAGCTATTATTCCTAGGTTACCACCAGTGAAACCATCTCCCAAACATCCAAAGCAGAATGTGGTGAAACCACCAGTCCAACCAATGGCAAAGCCAAAGATCAAATCTGAGGCCAAACCATCTGTGACAAGAAAGGTAAAGCAACCTGCTGTACCTCGTGTATCTACATCTGGTAGTACACGTACTGGTGAGAAATATGTGGCTAGACTATCTAAGCCACAGAGAAGAAGAAGGAATAAGAGGTTGAGAAAGCTGGAACAGCTGACTAAAGCTCAATCAGGTGAAACTTCCACAAGTTCACCGGCTGTGGTTGAGCCAAAGTCTCCTGTTCTGGTTAAGAATCAAAAGAGATCCTGGAACAAGAAAGTAAAAGGTTATCAATCTCCTGTTCCCAAATCCTCCAAAGATTCACCAATTTTGAACAGTCATCATGACTGTGAGTTGAAAGAAGTAGTTTATTTTGAGAAAGACGGACGACCCAAGACCACAATGGCTTGGGTCTCCAAATCTAACTAATTCTTTTTTGTTACTCGTGCAGGGACGTCCGAAGGGTACTATCTCTAACCGCTGGTATGTAGATAGTGGATGTTCCAGGCACATGACTGGAAACATGGCCCTGCTTCAAGACGTTAAACCATTCAGAGGCGGCTATGTGGCCTTTGCCGGAGAAAAAGGAGGCAGCATCACGTGTCAAGGCGTGGTTTCAAACGGTTGTGTCAGCTTTAACAATGTCAACTTCTACGAGCAGCTGAAGCATAACCTGTTGAGTGTCTCCCAAATGTGTGATAAGGAGTACTCGGTGATGTTTGACAAGTCAGAATGCCTGATTCTCAAACCTGGTTTTGATGTTCCCGAAGACTGGATTCTGATGAGAGCACCAAGAAAGAATGACACATATCAGATCGATATGAGCGTTGCAACAACCACCTCATCAGTTGCTACTTGTTTGCTTACAAAAGCGACAGAACTTGACTCTATCTTGTGGCATAGGAAACTCGGACATATTTCGTATCGTAAAATGAATCATCTTGTCCAAAACGGTTTGGTAACCGGGGTTCCTAAGCTGAGGTTTACCGTTGCAGATGACTGTATGCCTTGTAAAAAGGGCAAACAGCAACGGAAGTCTCACAAGCCCATCTCCAAAACTCTATTGATACCCCTTTGGAGCTATTACACATGGATCTGTTTGGCCCCATAAGTATCAAGAGTATTGGAGGTAAGTCGTTCTGTCTGGTTGTAACTGATAATTTCTCACATTTTTCTTGGGTGCATTTTTTAGGTACTAAAGACGAGACAGCTGATATCCTTCAATACTTGATCCTGAGCTTGGAATCTCTTTGCAAGCTGAAAGTTAGAAGGATAAGGAGCGACAACGGAACTGAGTTCAAGAATAATTTGATGGAGCTTTTCTGTCTCAAGAAAGGGATACGTCACGAATTCAGCACGCCGTACACGCCTCAGCAGAATGGAGTTGCTGAACGGAAGAACAGAACACTGATTGAGACTGCAAGGACTATGCTGTCGGATGCAAAGCTTCCTGTCACTTTCTGGGCAGAAGCAGTTAATACAGCGTGTCACGTCTTAAATAGAGTTTTGGTAGTGAAGAGGCACAACAAGACTTGTTACGAGTTGATCAACAATCGACTTCCCAATCTTGATTACCTAGTTCCTTTCGGTAGTCCTTGCTTCTTGTTGCTACAGTACAAAGACCGCCAATCTAAGTTTCATGCAAAAGCAGTGGAAGGCATCTTCTTAGGATACGTTGCCAACTCGCCTTGCAAGAGAGTGTACAACATAGGAACTCGTACTGTGGAGGAATGGTTTGAAGTGGATTGTAGTAAACACAACATTCCACCTGAACCAACAGGTCCAGCTTGGGGTTTTGATTATGATGCGCTATTCAAGTCATTCAATCTTCCTGATATATCTGCAGATGACGCTGCAAATGTCTATGATTTATTGGGTGGCAGCGATGACTCCAGCTTCTCTACTCATGCTACTGTACCGATTGTAACTTCTGATTCCAATGCTGCATCTGCATCTGGAACTCATGATAGTGATAACAGTGAAGATGTTCTTGTCATTGGAGATGACGCTCCAGCTAATCCTAACACAACTGTAGGAAATGAAGCTCCAGCTGATCCAATTAACATTGAATCTTCTTCCTCTGGAACACAGGAAATGGGGGAGTTAAGCACGAATCTTGATCCAGAAATTCAGGAACCGATTGTACCGGAGACGAGAGTGCATAGGAATCATCCAATCGACAACATTATTGGTGATCCTTATGCCGGCGTTCAGACTCGTCATCGAACCATCACTGAAAACACCAGTCTTTACACAGAGATACTTGACACTGGTGTCATGGAAACATGTCTGCATGCTGCATTCGTGTCCCAGTTAGAGCCGAAGAATGTGAAGGAGGCTCTCACTGACAACTGTTGGATTGAGGAGATGCAAGATGAATTGTCTCAATTCCAAAAGTTGCATGTGTGGGATTTGGTGACTTGCCAAAAGGCTTTCAGCCAATTGGAACCAGATGGGAGTTCAAATGCAAGACGGATGATCGTCATGTTGTTGTGAAGAACAAAGCAAGATTGGTTGTTCAGGGTTTTTATCAGCAAGAGGGCTTAGATTACACGGAAGTATATGCCCTAGTTGCTAGAATTGAAGCCATTCGACTGTTCTTGGCTTATGCCACATATGTCGGCTTCAAAGTATATCAAATTGATGTGAAGAGTGCTTTCCTTTATGGTAAAGTTCATGAACAAGTCTATGTCACTCAGCCTCCCGGTTTTGAAGATCCGCATAATATCAATAAAGTGTATAAGCTCGACAAAGCACTTTATGGTCTTCATCAAGCACCGCGGGCATGGTATGAGACATTATCTAAGCATCTACTGTCTAATGGTTTCGACCGTGGACAAATTGACTCGACTCTCTTCATTAGGAAAGCAGGAGGTGACATTCTTCTTGTACAAGTATATGTCGACGACATCATTTTTGGGTCTACCAATGAAGGGATGTGTAGGGAATTCGAGCAGGTGATGAAGTCCAAATTTGAAATGAGTAATATGGGTGAATTGTCGTTCTTCCTGGGTCTGCAAGTCAGTCAAAGAGAGGATGGAATTTATCTACATCAAACTAAGTATGTGCAGGACATCTTATCAAAATACAAGATGAATGATAGCAGTACTTATGGCACACCTATCCCAGTCAATCATGGTTTGCATCCTGACAAAGATGGAAAGGATGTAGACAGCAGATTGTACCGTGGGATGATCAGATCACTTATGTGTCTCATAGCTTCAAGACCCGATATAATGTTTGCTGTATGTTTGTGCTCAAGGTTTCAGTCTCAACCAAAGGAGTCACATATGATAGCCGTGAAGAGAATTTTCAGATACCTGAAAGGGAAACCCCGATTAGGTCTTTGGTAATCTAAGCAGCAGTCATTCGACTTCAAAGCCTACACTGATTCAGATTATGGCGGTTGTAACCTTGACAGAAAGTCAACTTCTGGGGGATGTCAATTCTTAGGAGACAGACTGGTCTCCTGGCACTGTAAGAAGCAGTCAACGGTTTCTGTCTCAACTTGTGAAGCAGAATACATTGCTGCAGCGAGCAGTTGTTCTCAGATACTGTGGATTCAGCAACAGTTGAGAGACTACGGCTTAAACTTCACTGGAACTCCTCTATTCATTGACAACAATGCCACCATGTCCATCACAAATAACCCGGTGAAACATTCCATGTCACACCCCGACCGATGGCGGAATCATCGAGGCGGACAATGTGATGATTGTTCAAAAGCACATGATAACTAAAGGTTGCATAATTCATTAATTAAATTTAAAGACAGCAAGTTCCAAATACAATACATTTCAAATAACCTAGTCTAGTTCAAAACATTAATTTATTTAACTAGGTCCATAGTTCCTAAGTGGAGAGATCTTCGGCAAGCAGTCACATATCCAAACCTGAAACATTATTTAAATCAAGTGTCAACTAAAAAGTTGGTGAGTACATAGGTTTAGTGAATCCGGTAAATAGTAGTGTAAATCGTTTTGCAACTCATTGTTTATCTTGTTAAACATAGTATATGATGTATCATTTATTTAATCACAATTCAAATCGAGTTTGACGCGCTTGAACAGAGCACAACAGCTAAGTCCGGTATGCTTGAATATAGTTACCCACTATATCCGGTATGTTTGAATATAACACGCGGTTATATCCGAGTATGCAGTAATAAACACCCTAACCGGGTGGGCTGGTCAGGCACAATAGATTTATCAATATTACAGTTGGTTGTCTTGTGTTTAAATGTATGTACATCCAAAGAATAAGCATATAGTCTCATGTATAACACGTATAAACAATTTGATTGAGTAGCATGAAATAATGTTTCACCCCAAAGTATGTAAAGATGTAAAATAGGGGCTATGTAACTCACCTGGCTAGCGGATATGATAATCCACGGGAGTAGGTGATACGGATGTTTGAAACCTAAGCACGATGGAACCCTATGTAGATAAATGGGTATTATTATATGCTTATACGTGTGTATCCGTATTTAATTGTGTATAGGTTTATAATAATATTTCTTAAAATTATTTGTGTAAAGTGTAGGTTTAGATTTACTTGAAATCACTGATTTTGATCGAAACTGTTTCAGGTATCGAAACTATGTTCAAGTATCGAAACTATGTTCAATTATCGAAACTATGTTCAAGTATCGAAACTATGTTCAATTATCGAAACTATGTTCAATCGAAACTACTAGTTTCGATTGACCACAGAGCTGTCGAAACTTTCTTCTATCGAAACTACTTAGTTTCGATAAGTAGTTATTATGTATTATGTATTTATATAATAATAACAAATGAAAGAAAAGTCTTTATTTGACTAATTATATTGATATTTTATATATTAAAATTTATTTTAACAAGTTTATTAAAAAAATAATGCAAGGTTCATAAAAAATGAGGCATTTTATATATTAAATGTATTTTAATAAGTTTATAAAAATGTTACAAGATTTATAAAAATTATGGGACATTTTATATAAAAATGTGTTTAAATAAGTTTATAAAAATATTATAAGATTTATAAAATATATGGGATATTTTATATACATAAACATGTATTACAAGATTTATAAAAATTGGAAGAGTTTATAGATAAAAAGATCGTTCAAAATAAACGAACGATCAAACCGACTCGTTTTAGTCTTTAGTGTATAAAAATAATATTAAAATAAGTTAAGATAATTAAATAAAGTAAAAAAAATGAAAACAGAAGCAAAATGGGGTTGGGCCGGAGGCCGGAAGGTTCGAACCCGCGACCTCAGCCTCGGACACACACACGCATAACCAGTCGGGCTACTGCCCATCGCTGGTTATGTGTGTAACGGATAAATTAAGTACACAAGGGCAATTCAGGTCGCTGGACCTCGGTGACCGGCAAACCGTGTCCGAGGACATTGGGTTTGCCCGGTAACTCTCGTGCGATTGCTGTGATTTCGACTAGGATTGTTTACCTGATGATAACAGAAGCTAATGGAACCGAAATGAGGTTCGAACTTGGTCGCGAAGGGCCTGGACGGCAGGGCTTTGGAACTCAAAAAAGTCACAAGCGGGGATCGATTTCTGAGTGGAATTAGCTCTTGTAACCCTGGTCACAGCTTCACTCAGGGTCGACGAAGGTGATGGAGTCCTCAATTTGGAGTGAGAGTGTGTGGAAGGGGGGTAGCCAGTTCGCGCAGGGCCGACCATGGCCATTTATAGCCGGGCTTGATTCTTATGTTCAAACGTGCAATTGGGCACGTCCCGACATTAGTCTGGACGAGATGAAACTAATTAGACATTCAACAGGCGTGGAGGTGGCTTGTCGGGCACGAATTCGAACGTGTATATCTCGGCCACCAACAGGATCAGACGATCCTTATGTTGGGGAGACCAATTGGTCGAGGGGTATTGTTCGCGTGGGGGAGACGAAGCCAGAGAAGCCTTTGTCGGTTGTTGAGGTGCAGGGAACAGTCCTGTCGGGCGTTCGCCGGAGAAAGCCTTGGACCGCCGAACCATGGTTGGGGGTGACCGGATAAACGAATCGGGTATTGGCAGTTTTAGTCCCTGAAGTTTGGTTTGACTTAAATTTAGTCCCTGGAATAACTTCGGATTAAACCTTTTAGTTTGCTTTGTCCAGGAATGGTCCCTCAATAGGTTTCAGTTTTAAAACCTTCTAGTTTGATGAATTACCAAACAACCCTTGAACTTTTATTTAACTAAATTAATTTAATTTCTTTTAAATAAAATTAATTTAAAAATGTTTTTATAAACTTATTTTATTTATTTTTATTATTATAAATAATTTTTATAAAAGTTATTTATCTTATTTAAATAGATTCTTTTATTAAATATGCAACTTTTAAAATTTAGATTTTATATAAAATTTTATAAAAGTTTTTAAAACTTATAAAATTTTAATTAATTTATATCCGTGAAATAAAATACCTAATCGTATAAAACTAAATAAAACTCTTACACTTTATTAAAATAGGAGATGATTACACGATAAATATAACACAAGTGCGTGAATGAAAATCCGAAACGTCACATTCCAAAACTAAACATATAGAGATTCGTCATCATTTCATCCGTGACTGTGCTGAAAAGCATTTAATTGAACTTGTAAAAGTTCACACGGATGACAATCTTGCTGATCTTTTCACAAAGGCATTTGATCGATCCCGTTTTGAGCATCTTGTCAACTTGATAGGAATGTTCAATCCTGAGTGAAAACTAAGTTTTCTTAACTCAATTCAATTCATGAAAGTTAAATTTTTAATTCTTTTTAAATTTTCTGTATAGTTCTTTTAGTCTTTAAAATATTTTACAAAAACCAAAAAAAAAAATAGAAAATGGAGAAAATTTCAAAGTTAACTTAAGAAAAGAGGAAATGATAGTACATTAGAAATGATCTAAACACCATAGACTGCTCATATGGGAAATGATTGCGTCATGTTTACTTAATTGTTTAAATTATTATGTTTTTAATCTGTTTATTTACAAGTAATTTGAATTGTCAGTAGGTTGTATGCGTCTTTGAATCACTAGTAGTGTGGAAACTAAATCTAAATTACAACCGTGATTTGAACCCATGTTTGCAAGCGTGTGTGCGTAAAAGAATAGAAAAGATCATTATCAGATAAAGGATGTTAGATTTTGGCAATAATTTTCTTTTAAGATCAGTTTCGGGTTATATCGTTAGCACAATTAATGCGGTTCATCTCACTGCCCATACTCACAAGTATGCAATGAGAGATTGAATCAAGACATGTCTCTACATTAACCGTTGAGCATGTATTCACCCTTGAATCACTCCTGATTCATTGAAATCAAATCCAGATAAAAGTTGGATCCCCTTACCTGATAATCAAACACCATATCTATTATCCTGAATCATCATCCCGATATTCAAAGAAGAAAATCACATGAAACCAAGACAAATGAATCACTCGATTCTGAATCTTATGATTCCCGATAATCCTTATGGATTCTGTTTCCTTTTTTTTTCCTGTGCTAATAGATGTAGCTTCATTCTGAAAATCTAGAAAATCATTGGGAAAATCTTAGATGCCTTGAGATAGTGCAAGTTAAAATAGCATTTCAGTGGGGTACACGTTGTATGTCTTATAATTAATACCTTAATACACAAGAACATGATACAAAGATGCGTATAGTTTCAAATCTTATAATATTGTCAACTTGAATTACTTGTTTATGTGCTTATTACGTATGAGTAAAGAGTAATCCATGACATGATCCCATATTCTTTGATGTTTATTTTGCATCGTTTTTGCTAAAAGATAGCCTGATATGATCCTCTGCTCGTGTCTTTGATAAAAAAAAATACTTGGTGTGAATACTTGTATATATCTATCTAGAAAAGAACAAAAAGATTTTAAGTTTATGCATTGTTCAAGTTTAATCAGAAAAATCCAAAAATATTTTATGTTTAACCTTCATGAATTGTATTTGAA
Organism: Smallanthus sonchifolius; assembly: GCA_023525975.1. Lineage (NCBI taxonomy): Eukaryota > Viridiplantae > Streptophyta > Magnoliopsida > Asterales > Asteraceae > Smallanthus > Smallanthus sonchifolius. The sequence goes on from JAKNSE010000179.1 coordinate 425,435, forward strand.
ACCTCGTGATTGAATACTTTTATCTTGTTCGTTATTTGATCTGAAAATCTTCATAAATCTGAGTTTCAAATTTGCGCACTTAAGGCTTGTGCGTACTTGTCAAGTTCACACGAAGTAAACCTTGCGCACTTAGCAAGTACGCAAGAGTTAGTCTTGCGCACTTGTAAATGCGCAAGAGTTAAGTCCTGCGTACTTGTAAGTACGCAAGAGTTAACTCGTGCGCACTTAACAAGTACGCACGACCGATAAGTGAGGGGTATAAAAGTGACACATAGAAAATTCTTTCAGTTTCAAGCTTTCAAACCAATCACCTTCCCTCTGCAAATTTAACTCAAAATCGAGTGTGTCTAAACCATTTTTTTCGTCCCGTCAATAGTTTCATCATCTCATTTCATCTCATTGGTGAGAGTCTAGGCGATTTCCATCCATTAAATCGTGACATTGGACCGATTTTGACTTAGAAATTTTTAGGTTAAATACGAAATATTTTGGGTAAAATTGGGGTTGTTTGGGTAACTTATTGACATTTCTATGCTAATAGGGTTCTTAATCGACTCCATATTCATCCATTTCGTCCTCGATTCTAGCCGTCGGTGGAATTTTAATCGACAGTGGGATTGGGCGACGTTTTTATGTCGAAATTGGTCTTGGTTTGGTAGTTACTGGTGTTAATAAGGGTCCCATAAGTTCGAATCCTTGATTCCGACCTATTGGCAACCTACTTGACCCGGTCTTTGAGCAATCTGTGATTTTCTAAAAAATTCTGAAATTTTTGCCAAGTGTTGTTCTTGTGCACTTAGCAAGTACGCAAGAAGCAATTCCTGCGTACTTGTTAAGTACGCAAGAGGAAAAGCCTGCGCACTTGCTAAGTGCGCAGGACCAACACTTAGAAAAATTTTCAAGTCTGAATTTTTTGTTCATAATGTAACTACTATACCGTGTCATGTTTGTTCATCTTCAATAATATACGTTGTTCTGATTATGTTTTCTATGTGTTTCTGCAGACTATGGCTCGGACATTCACTGATGAGTTCAACTTGTTAGCAAACACTCAACCTGAGTGGAAAGGAGCAGCTTTACAGTATCGGCAGATCATTGACTTTTTGAACCAATCAAAAATAAGTTATGCAATCTCAGCTGACCCAACCATCTCAAGACCTTACTTGGAGCAATTCTAGGAGACGGCAGAGCACGACTGCACGGTATCCCCTAATGTCATAAGGGCTACCGTTGATGGTCGGGCTATTGCCTTCTCTGAGGATACAATAAGAAGGGTTCTGCAGTTTAGAGACCTCGCTACCGACCCGACATCCTATCCAGATTACTATGTGGATGGATGTTGGAGGCATAGAATGGGATATGTCGGAGCGAGGGACTATGCCTCTTACAAGAAGATGTGGGTTTTGGATCAATGGCGGTATTTTGCCCACATCATGATCGTGTGCATCTCGTCCAGAAAAGCGGGGAAAGATGCCATGGGTCATGACCTTGCAGCAGCCATGGTGGGCTTGTCTCTTAATAAGGGCTACAACTTCTCTCGCTACATCTTCAAAGCAATCAATGATCAGATTAATACAGCAGAGAAGTTTAGGTTCCTATTGTACCCGAGGTTTGTGCAACTTTTGATTGATGACGCATTGCCAAACCTACGTGCTATCGGGGAGAGACTGCAAGTAAAACGGGTGGACAAGAGAGTATTTGCTCAGTTTCTAAAGCCAGGCAATGTAGATCCTACCCCTGTGCATACTGAACTCTTTGGCCACCTGCTTAATGAAACATATGTCGCACCAGAAGATTGGAATTGGTATAGTCCCAATTCGGCACCAGAGATGAGTGATGATTCTAATGAACAATAAGAAGAAGAGAATGAAAGTGATGGAGGTGATGATGAAGGTGGTGATGGTGGTGCTGAGGACACCTATTCAGAAGCAACATAATCAGATTCTTCTGATTCCGATGACGCACCATCCTAGGCACACCCGAGGAGATTGGCACAGGTAACCCTGCCTGCGTCGTCTTCTAAAAGAAAGCGACAAAGCTCGAGCAGCGAATATGAGCCGACTTCTGACTCTGACGCTGCTCTACAAAGACAAAGGTAAGAGAGTGCCAACAAGAAGAGGGGCGATAGGCAAGAGGTTGCTATCCCCAGGGTTGTAGAGATCCCGACTGTGCAGCAAGTACAACCTGCAGCTGACAGACCAAAGTCAGAATCTACCCCACCAGTACAGCAACTGTACAGAAGGAGGAGAAGGCCACTAGTACAAGATAATGTGGCAGTCACAGAGGAGATTCCTGTGACGGTGACCCTCCCTACTCCAACCGTCCAGGTGACGGTGACTACTCCACTTCTCACGGAGTCAGTCACCATCACCCCAACCATAACACCCACTCCCATCATTACATCCCCACACCCACCTCACACCACTGAGCCGTCAGGTCAACCCTTCAACTGTGGTGATTTCTCACAAGGGTTTGACTTTGACACAATCTTCTCCTCCCCCATCCATAATGCTGAAGCCTCATCATCTAGGCATTCTGATCCGTATGATGCAAAGATCAATGTCTTAGAGACCCAAGTTGCTGAACTGTTGAAGACCATTCAAAAGTCGAAGGAGGAGTCTGATGCTCAACAAGCACAGATTAATTCCCTGGCCGATGAAGTTAGGATTCTCCACAGCCAGAGAACAGGGACAAATGAGAAACTGAAGAATGTTATGGCATATAATGAGCTGCTGATGAAAACCAATGAAATGATTCTAGGCCACAGAACTTCACTTGAGCTAAGGATGGATTTGCAGAGAAAAGAGCACGAAGCGATGGTCAAATTAGTTGAAGAACTGACCAAGAATCTTGGTGCTCAGGGGGAGAAAGAAAAAGAAAAAGAAAAAGAGAAAGAGAAAGAGAAGGAGAAAGAGAAAGAAAATAAATCCACTGGTGCTGAGCCTTGTCATCCAGACGACTTGACTAAGGATGATGATAAAGACAAGGATCCTGAAGCCGGTCTTAGTGGAGGTGAGCACCAAGATTTGGCGATTGTGCCCATCTCTTCTGTTCCAATGGCTGAGGGGGAGTCTACTCAGCAAGAGGGTGGTGATACATCTGGTGGTGGTGGTGAGAAAGGGAAGTCAGTGGCTGAAGTACTTAAGGACTTATTAGATGATGAGATCCTATATCTAGAGCCTGACAACTCTAAAGAAGCACAGATCGATGCTCTCTTCAATCTAGAAGAAGGAGAGATCGACTCTGGTGATGACTGGAATGATGAAGATGAGGATGTGGTGATAGAGATTCCCAAGGGCGACGGGGAAGGAGAATACGAGTTAGAGGATGGTGAGATCTTTGAAGTACCATCGCTCGAATCTCTGCTCGACACAGGCTCAGTTGACATGGCAAGTAATGTTGAAGCTACAACTGAAGCCTCCCCAGTCGACCCTACACCTGTGGACCCCGAGGCACCAAAAGATAAAGACATGCCTTCTGCATCATCTAAGGGTCCAGCTCCCGTGTGGCAAAAGACGTCCATCACAGACAAACACGGAGCTACAGGTATGATCTTGGCTGTTAGGTTCGAGGAGTACAAGCAGTTGTTCGCCATCAAAAGATCTAGGGGGGGTTCAATACTTGAAACCAACCAGTGAGGCGTTCAACTCTTTGCCCAAGTACGATCTTGTGAACCTCGCAAATCGCGACCTGCTGAGTCACTCGAGTCATGCAGTAGCAATGGGTTTGTGGGGGTTTGTGGGTAACACTACAGCGAGAAGCAAGATCAGGGAAATTTGAATACTTCAAGCCTCAAGTGCCCAGAAGAGTCAAGGATAAGCACGCTGTACATCCTATGACTAAGAAGCACATAAAGAGATTGATATACAAGCCAGTGCAATGTGAAACTAAGATTCCCTTGAGCAAGTTATCTCAGGATATTCTTGGTGACATGTGGTACTGGTACGTAGATCCAAAAACGGGCGAGGCTATGATCATGGGAAAGGTTCGTTCCGAGAGTGGGAACACAGTACCAAAAGAACTTATCAGAATTTTTGATGAAGTCTGCTTCATCAACTTTTCTGTGAAAGATCTGGAGGTACTAGCGGAACGCTACTGTGTCCACACGGACGAATGGATAAAGCTCCTTGCTTCTAAATATGACAAGGTGATTAAGTTCTGCCTTGATTACAAGAAGAAGATGGAAGCTAAGGGACCAGTGCTGTGAAGACTGAAGATTGAAGACTGAAGACGATGAAGATCACGAGCTGTTGTCAAAGGGGAGTTTGTTGATGCACTTTCCTGTGACAACACTCTGGATAGAGTCTTAGTTTGTATTTCTAATGTCTGTAATTTGTCTTTGTATGTAAGAGTCGTTATGTAATAGTTTATCGAGTTGTATTTACTTTTACATAGTGTATGTTGCATTTCTTCTAAGTGTTTTGCACACTTACATGTGCGCAGGAGAAAGCTCCTGCGTACTTAGCAAGTACGCTGGAAGACCCATGCGTACTTGCTAAGTACGCAAGAGCATCTGGTCCTGCGCACTTGCTAAGTGCGCAGGCATCAGCTCTGTATAAATAGGTTTGGTTCACAAAAGATAAGTACGCAGAACTCATATCTTAGACGAACTCAGTTTGTTAAGTACGCAATTTGAATTCTCTCTGTAACCGTCGAGTGTTTATAATAGAAAGAGCTTTTATTGTGACTCTCGTGTTGGTTTACTTTGTTTTAGTTAGAATCTCCGCCTAGTCACGGGTATTCCACACCCGGTACGACTAATAGACCACTTGCATGCAACGATCCGACACACACGAAGGGACCTACAGTTAACGCCCAATAACATGCTTTACTTTCGTTAATGGGCCGTATTGGGCCTTGATCGGTGATAGTGGTCCATTATAGCCTCTACCATATTATAGTTTCTCTAAGAGGCTTATATAGGAGTGTAGTAAGTCATAGCCAGGTGTTAACACCCAATAACATGCCATACTTCCATTAATGGGCCGTATTGGGCCTTGATTTCTGTTAGTGTCCCATTATAGCCTCTATCATGTCATAGTTGCTCCAAAAGGGTTGTATAGGAGCGTTGTGAGTCATAGTTAAGTGTTAACGCCCAATAACATGGCATACTTTCATTAATGGGCGTTATTGGTGATATTGGCCCATTATAGCTTCTATCATGACACAGCTACTCTAAGAGTGTTGTATATGAGTGTTGTGAGTCGCAGTTAGGTGTTAATGCCAATAAAATGCCTTACTTTCTTTAAAGGGCCGTACTGGGCCTTGATCGGTGATAGTGGTCCATTATAGCTTCTACCGTATTATAGTTTCTCTAAGAGGCTTATATAGGAGTGTAGTGAGTCATAGTTAGGTGTTAACGCCCAATAACATATCTTACTTTCATTAATGGGCAGTATTGGGCCTGGATTTCTGTTAGTGGCCCATTATAGCCTCTATCATGTCATAGTTGCACTAAAAGGTTTATATAGGAGTGTAGTGAGTCATAGTTAAGTTTTAACGCCCAATAACATGTCATACTTTCATTAATGGGTCGTATTGGGCCTTATTGCTGATAGTGGCCCATTATAGCTTCTATCATGACATAGCTGCTCTAAGAGTGTTGTATATGAGTGTTGTAAGTCATGGTTAAGTGTTAACGCCAAATAACAAGCCATACTATCATTAATGGGCCGTATTGGGCCTGGATTTATGTTAGTGGCCCATTATAGCCTCTATCATGTCATAGTTGCTCTAAGAGGGTTATATAGGAAAGTAGTAAGTCATAGTTAGGTGTTAACAGCCAATAACATGTCATACTTTCATTAATGGGCCGTATTGGCCATGATTTCTGTTAGTGGCCCATTATAGCCTCTACCGTATCGTAGTTGCTCTAAGAGGGTTATAAAGGAGTGTAGTGAGTCATTGTTAAGTGTTAACTCCCAATAACATGTCATACTTTCATTAATGGGCGTATTGGGCCTTATTGGTGATAGTGGCCCATTATAGCTTATATCATGACATAGCTGCTCTAAGAGTGTTGTACATGAGTGTTGTGAGTCGTAGTTAGGTGTTAATGCCTATAAAATGCCTTACTTTCATTAATGGGCTATATTGGGCCTTGATCGGTGATAGTGGTACATTATAGCCTCTACCATTTTATAGTTGCTCTAAGAGGCTTATATAGGAGTGTAGTGAGTATAGTTAGGTGTTAACGCCCAATAACATGTCATACTTTCATTAATGGGCCGTATTGGGCCTGGATTTCTGTTAGTGGCCCATTATAGCCTCTATCATGTCATAGTTGTTCCAAAACGGTTGTATAGGAGCGTTGTGAGTCATAGTTAACTGTTAACGCCCAATAACATTCATACTTTCATTAATGGGCGTATTGGGCCTTATTGGTGATATTGGCCCATTATAGCTTATATCATGACCTGGCTGCTCTAAGAGTGTTGTATATGAGTGTTGTGAGTTGTAGTTAGGTGTTAACGCCCAATAACATGCTTTACTTTCATTAATGGGCCGTATTGGGCCTTGATCGGTGATAGTGGTCCATTTTAGCCTCTACCATATTATAGTTACTCTAAGAGGCTTATATAAGAGTGTAGTGAGTCATAGTTAGGTGTTAACACCCAATAACATGTCATACTTTCATTAATGGGTCGTATTGGGCCTTGATTTACGTTCGTGTCCCATTATAGCCTCTATCATGCCATAGTTGCTCCAAAAGGCTTGTATAGGAGCGTTGTGAGTCATAGTTAAGTGTTAAAGCCCAATAACATGTCATACTTTCATTAATGGGCCTTATTCGTGATTGTGGCCCATTATAGCTTCTATCATGACATAGCGGCTCTAAGAGTGTTGTATATGGGTGTTGTGAGTCATAGTTAGGTGTTAATGCAAATAAAATGCCTTACTTTCATTAATGGGCCGTATTGGGCCTTGATCGGTGATAGTGGTCCATTATAGCCTCTACCATATTATAGTTGCTCTAAGAGGCTTATATAGGAGTGTAGTGAGTCATAGTTAGGTGTTAACGCCCAATAACATGTCATACTTTTATAATGGGCCGTATTGGGCTTGGATTTCTGTTAGGGGCCCATTATAGCCTCTATCATGTCCTAGTTGCACTAAAAGGGTTATATAGGAGTGTAGTGAGTCATAGCTAAGTGTGAACGCCCAATAACGTGTCATACTTTCATTAATGGGCCGTATTGGGTGTTAGTGACCCATTATAGCCTCTATCATGTCATAGTTTCTCTAAAAGGGTTATGTTGGAGTGTAGTGAGTCATAGTTAAGTGTTAACGCCCAATAACATGTCATACTTTCATTAATGGGTCGTATTGGGCCTTATTGGTGATAGTGGCCCATTATAGCTTCCATCATGACATAGCTGCTCTAAGAGTGTTGTATATGAGTGTTGTGAGTCATGGTTAGGTGTTAACGCCAAATAACCAGCCATACTATCATTAATGGGCCGTATTGGGCCTGGATTTATGTTAGTGGCCCATTATAGCCTCTATCATGTCGTAGTTGCTCTAAAAGGGTTATATAGGAGTGTAGTGAGTCATAGTTAAGTGTTAACGCCCAATAACAGGTCATACTTTCATTAATGGGCCGTATTGGGCCATAATTTCTGTTAGTGGCCATTATAGCCTCTACCGTATCATAGTTGCTCTAAGTGGGTTATATAGGAGTGTAGTGAGTCATAGTTAAGTGTTAACGCCCAATAACATGTTATACTTTCATTAATGGGCGTATTGGGCCTTAGTGGTGATAGTGGCCCATTATAGCTTATATCATGACAGAGCTGCTCTAAGAGTGTTTTATATGAGTGTTGTGAGTCGTAGTTAGGTGTTAGTGCCAATGAAATGCCTTACTTTCATTAATGGGCCGTATTGGTCCTTGATCGGTGATAGTGGTCCATTATAGCCTCTACCATATTATAGTTGATCTAAGAGGCTTATATAAGAGTGTAGTGAGTCATAGTTAGGTGTTAACGCCCAAGAACATGTCATACTTTCATTAATGGGCCGTATTGGGCCTGGATTTCTGTTAGTGGCCCATTATAGCCTCTATCATGTCATAGTTGCTCTAAAAAGGTTATATAGGAGTGTAGTGAGTCATAGTTAAGTGTTAACGCCCAATAACATGCATACTTTCATTAATGGGTCGTATTGGGCCTTATTGGTGATAGTGGCCCATTATAGCTTCTATCATGACCTAGCTGTTCTAAGAGTGTTGTATATGAGTGTTGTGAGTCGTAGTTAGGTGTTAACGCCCAATAACATGCTTTACTTTCATTAATGGGCCGTATTTGGCCTTGATCGGTGATAGTGGTCCATTATAGCCTCTACCATATTATAGTTACTCTAATAGGCTTACATAGGAGTGTAGTGAGTTATAGTTAGGTGTTAACGCCGAATAACCTGTCATACTTTCATTAATGGGCCGTATTGGGCCTTGATTTCTGTTAGTGTACCATTATAGCCTCTATCATGTCGTTGTTGCTCCAAAAGGGTTGTATAGAAGCGTTATGAGTCATAGTTAAGTGTTAACGCCCAATAACATGTCATACTTTCATTAATGGGCCTTATTGGTGATAGTGGCCCAATATAGCTTCTATCATGACATAGCTGCTCTAAGAGTGTTCTATATGAGTGGTGTGAGTCGTAGTTAGATGTTAATGCCAATAAAATGCCTTACTTTCATTAATGGGCCGTATTGGGCCTTGATCGGTGATAATGGTCCATTATAGCCTCTACCATATTATAGTTGCTCTAAGAGGCGTATATAGGAGTGTAGTGAGTCATAGTTAGGTGTTAACCGCAAATAACAAGCCATACTTTCCTTAATGGGCCGTATTGGGACTGGATTTCTGTTAGTGACCCATTATAGCCTCTATCATGTCATAGTTGCTCTAAAAGGGTTATATAGGGGTGTAGTGAGTCATAGTTAAGTGTTAACGACCAATAACATGTCATACATTCATGAATGGGTCGTATTGGGCCTTGATTTCTGTTAGTGGCCCATTATAGCCTCTATCGTATAATAGTTGCTCTAAGAGGGTTATAAAGGAGTGTAGTGAGTCATTGTTAAGTGTTAACTCCCAATAACATGTCATACTTTCATTAATGGGCGTATTGGGCCTTATTGGTGATAGTGGCCCATTATAGCCTCAACCGTATCATAGTTGCTCTAAGAGGGTTATATAGGAGTGTAGTGAGTCATAGTAAAGTGTTAACGCCCAATAACATGTCATACTTCCATTAATGGGCGTTTGGGCCTTATTGGTGATAGTGGCCCATTATAGCTTCTATCATGACAAAGCTGCTCTAAGAGTGTTGTATATGAGTGTTGTGAGTCAAAGTTTGGTGTTAACGCCCAATAACATGCCTTACTTTCATTAATGGGCCGCATTGGGCCTGGATTTTTGTTAGTGTCCCATTATAGCCTCTATCATGTCATAGTTGCTCTAAAAGGGTTATATAGGAGGTAGTGAGTCATAGTTAAGTGTTAATTCCCAATAACAGGTCATACTTTCATTAATGGGTCGTATTGGGCCATGATTTCTGTTAGTGGCCCATTATAGCCTCTACCGTATCATAGTTCCTCTAAGTGGGTTATATAGGAGTGTAGTGAGTCATAGTTAAGTGTTAACGCCCAATAACATGTTATACTTTCATTAATGGGCGTATTAGGCCTTAGTGGTGATAGTGCTGCTCTAAGAGTGTTGTATATGAGTGTTGTGAGTCGTAGTTAGGTGTTAGTGCCAATGAAATACCTTACTTTCATTAATGGGCCGTATTGGGCCTTGATCGGTGATAGTGGTCCATTATAGCCTCTACCATATTATAGTTGATCTAAGAGGCTTATATAAGAGTGTAGTGAGTCATAGTTAGGTGTTAACGCCCAATAACATGTCATACTTTCATTAATGGGCCGTATTGGGCTTGGATTTCTTTTAGTGGCCCATTATAGCCTCTTCATGTCATAGTTGCTCTAAAAGGGTTATATAGGAGTGTAGTGAGTCATAGTTAAGTGTTAACGCCCAATAACACGCATACTTTCATTAATGGGTCGTATTGGGCCTTATTGGTGATAGTGGCCCATTATAGCTTCTAGCATGACCTAGCTGCTCTAAGAGTGTTGTATATGAGTGTTGTGAGTCGTAGTTAGGTGTTAACGCCCAATAACATGCTTTACATTCATTAATGGGCCGTATTTGGCCTTGATCGGTGATAGTGGTCCATTAACCTCTCACACTTTCATTAATGGGCGTATTGGGCCTTATTGGTGATACTGGCCCATTATAGCTTATATCATGACCTGGCTGCTCTAAGAGTGTTGTATATGAGTGTTGTGAGTCGTAGTTAGGTGTTAACGCCCAATAACATGCTTTACTTTCAATAATGGGCCGTATTGGGCCTTGATCGGTGATAGTGGTCCATTTTAGCCTCTACCATATTATAGTTACTCTAAGAGGCTTATATAGGAGTGTAGTGAGTTATAGTTAGGTGTTAACGCCCAATAACCTGTCATACTTTCATTAATGGGCCGTATTGGGCCTTGATTTTTGTTAGTGTCTCATTATAGCCTCTATCATGTCGTTGTTGCTCCAAAAGGGTTGTATAGGAGCGTTATGAGACATAGTTAAGTGTTAACGCCCAATAACATGTCATACTTTCATTAATGGGCCTTATTGGTGATAGTGGCCCATTATAGCTTCTATCATGACTTAGCTGCTCTAAGAGTGTTCTATATGAGTGGTGTGAGTCGTAGTTAGATGTTAATGCCAATAAAATACATTACTTTCATTAAAGGGCCTTATTGGGCCTTGATCGGTGATAGTGGTCCATTATAGCCTCTACCATATTATAGTTGCTCTAAGAGGCTTATATAGGAGTGTAGTGAGTCATAGTTAGGTGTTACCCACAAATAACAAGCCATACTTTCCTTAATGGGCCGTAGTGGTACTGGATTTCTGATAATGGCCCATTATAGCCTCTATCATGTCATAGTTGCTCTAAAAGGGTTATATAGGAGTGTAGTGAGTCATAGTTAAGTGTTAACGCCCAATAACATGTCATACATTCATGAATGGGCCTTATTGGTGATAGTGGCCCATTATAGCTTCTATCATGACCTAGCTGCTCTAAGAGTGTTGTATATGAGTGTTGTGAGTCGTAGTTAGGTGTTAACGCCCAATAACATGCTTTACTTTCATTAATGGGCCGTATTTGTCCTTGATCGGTGATAGTGGTCCATTATAGCCTCTACCATATTATAGTTACTCTAAGAGGCTTATATAGGAGTGTAGTGAGTTATAGTTAGGTGTTAACGCCCAATAACCTGTCATACTTTCATTAATGGGCCGTATTGGGCCTTGATTTCTGTTAGTGTCCCATTATAGCCTCTATCATGTCGTTGTTGCTCAAAAAAGGTTGTATAGGAGCGTTATGAGTCATAGTTATGTGTTAACGCCCAATAACATGTCATACTTTCATTAATGGGCCTTATTGGGGATAGTGGCCCATTATAGCTTCTATCATGACATAGCTGCTCTAAGAGTGTGCTATATGAGTGGTGTGAGTCGTAGTTAGATGTTAATGCCAATAAAATGCCTTACTTTCATTAATGGGACGTATTGGGCCTTGATCGGTGATAGTGGTCCATTATAGCCTCTACCATATTATAGTTGCTCTAAGAGGCTTATATAGGAGTGTAGTGAGTCATAGTTAGGTGTTAACCGCAAATAACAAGCCATACTTTCCTTAATGGGCCGTAGTGGGACTGGATTTCTGATAGTGGCCCATTATAGCCTCTATCATGTCATAGTTGCTCTAAAAGGGTTATATAGGAGTGTAGTGAGTCATAGTTAAGTGTTAACGCCCAATAACATGTCATACATTCATGAATGGGCCATATTGGGCCTTGATTTCTGTTAGTGGCCCATTATAGCCTCTTTTGTAACATATTTTCTCTAAGAGGGTTATATAGGAGTGTAATGAGTCATAGTTAAGTGTTAACGGACAATAACAAGTCATACTTTCATTAATGGGCCGTATTGGGTCTTGATTTCTGTTAGTGGCCCATTATAGCCTCAACCGTATCGTAGTTGCTCTAAGAGGGTTATATAGGAGTGTAGTGAGTCATAGTAAAGTGTTAACGCCCAATAACATGTCATACTTCCATTAATGGGCGTTTTGGGCCCGATTGGTGATAGTGGCCCATTATAGCTTCTATCATGACAAAGCTGCTCTAAGAGTGTTGTATATGAGTGTTGTGAGTCATAGTTTGGTGTTAACGCCCAATAACATGCCTTACTTTCATTAATGGGCCGTATTGGGCCTGGATTTTTGTTAGTGGCCCATTATAGCCTCTATCATGTCATAGTTGCTCTAAAAGGGTTATATAGGAGGTAGTGAGTCATAGTTAAGTGATAATGCCCAATAACATATCATACTTTCATTAATGGACTGTATTGGGCCTTGATTTCTGTTAGTGTCCCATTATAGCCTCTATCATGTCATAGTTGCTCCAAAAGGGTTGTATAGGAGCGTTGTGAGTCATAGTTAAGTGTTAACGCCCAATAATATGTCATACTTTCATTAATGGGCCTTATTGGTGATAGTGGCCCATTATAGCTTCTATAATGACCTAGCTGCTCTAAGAGTGTTGTATATGAGTGTTGTGAGTCGTAGTTAGGTGTTAACGCCCAATAACATGTTTACTTTCATTAATGGGCCGTATTTGGCCTTGATCGGTGATAGTGGTCCATTATAGCCTCTACAATATTATAGTTGCTCTAAGAGGCTTATATAGGAGTGTAGTAAGTTATAGTTAGGTGTTAACGCCCAATAACCCGTCATACTTTCATTAATGGGCCGTATTGGGCCTTGATTTCTGTTAGTGTCCCATTATAGCCTCTATCATGTCGTTGTTGCTCCAAAAGGGTTGTATAGGAGCGTTATGAGTCATAGTTAAGTGTTAACGCCCAATAACATGTCATACTTTCATTAATGGGCCTTATTGGTGATAGTGGCCCATTATAGCTTCTATCATGACATAGCTGCTCTAAGAGTGTTCTATATGAGTGGTGTGAGTCGTAGTTAGATGTTAATGCCAATAAAATGCCTTACTTTCATTAATGGGTCATATTGGGCCTTGATCGGTGATAGTGGTCCATTATAGCCTCTACGATATTATAGTTGCTCTAAGAGGCTTATATAGGAGTGTAGTGAGTCATAGTTAGGTGTTAACTGCAAATAACAAGCCATACTTTCCTTAATGGGCCGTAGTGGGACTGGATTTCTGATAGTGGCCCATTATAGCTTCTATCATGTCATAGTTGCTCTAAAAGGGTTATATAGGAGTGTAGTGAGTCATAGTTACGTGTTAACGCCCAATAACATGTCATACATTCATGAACGGGCCGTATTGGGCCTTGATTTCTGTTAGTGGCCCATTATAGCCTCTTTTGTAACATATTTTCTCTAAGAGGGTTATATAGGAGTGTAATGAGTCATAGTTAAGTGTTAACGCCCAATAACAAGTCATACTTTCATTAATGGGCCGTATTGGGTCTTGATTTCTGTTAGTGGCCCATTATAGCCTCAACCGTATCGTAGTTGCTCTAAGAGGGTTATATAGGAGTGTAGTGAGTCATAGTAAAGTGTTAACGCCCAATAACATGTCATACTTCCATTAATGGGCGTTTTGGGCCTTATTGGTGATAGTGGCCCATTATAGCTTCTATCATGACAAAGCTGCTCTAAGAGTGTTGTATATGAGTGTTGTGAGTCATAGTTTGGTGTTAACGCCCAATAGCATGCCTTACTTTCATTAATGGGCCGTATTGGGCCTGGATTTTTGTTAGTGGCCCATTATAGCCTCTATCATGTCATAGTTGCTCTAAAAGGGTTAAATAGGAGGTAGTGAGTCATAGTTAAGTGATAATGCCCAATAACATATCATACTTTCATTAATGGACCGTATTGGGCCTTGATTTCTGTTATCGTCCCATTATAGCCTCTATCATGTCGTAGTTGCTCCAAAAGGATTGTATAGGAGCGTTGTGAGTCATAGTTAAGTGTTAACGCCCAATAATATGTCATACTTTCATTAATGGGCCTTATTGGTGATAGTGGCCCATTATAGCTTCTATAATGACATAGCTGCTCTAAGAGTGTTGTATATGAGTGTTGTGAGTCGTAGTTAGGTGTTAACGCCCAATAACATGTTTACTTTCATTAATGGGCCGTATTTGGCCTTGATCGGTGATAGTGGTCCATTATAGCCTCTACAATATTATAGTTGCTCTAAGAGGCTTATATAGGAGTGTAGTGAGTTATAGTTAGGTGTTAACGCCCAATAACCTGTCATACTTTCATTAATGGGCCGTATTGGGCCTTGATTTCTGTTAGTGTCCCATTATAGCCTCTATCATGTCATAGTTGCTCCAAAAGGGTTGTATAGGAGCGTTGTGAGTCATAGTTAAGTGTTAACGCCCAATAATATGTCATACTTTCATTAATGGGCCTTATTGGTGATAGTGGCCCATTATAGCTTCTATAATGACATAGCTGCTCTAAGAGTGTTCTATATGAGTGTTGTGAGTCGTAGTTAGGTGTTAACGCCCAATAACATGTTTACTTTCATTAATGGGCCGTATTTGGCCTTGATCGGTGATAGTGGTCCATTATAGCCTCTACAATATTATAGTTGCTCTAAGAGGCTTATATAGGAGTGTAGTGAGTTATAGTTAGGTGTTAACGCCCAATAACCTGTCATACTTTCATTAATGGGCCGTATTGGGCCTTGATTTCTGTTAGTGTCCCATTATAGCCTCTATCATGTCGTTGTTGCTCCAAAAGGGTTGTATAGGAGCGTTATGAGTCATAGTTAAGTGTTAACGCCCAATAATATGTCATACTTTCATTAATGGGCCTTATTGGTGATAGTGGCCCATTATAGCTTCTATCATGACCTAGCTGCTCTAAGAGTGTTGTATATGAGTGTTGTGAGTCGTAGTTAGGTGTTAACGCCCAATAACATGCTTTACTTTCATTAATGGGCCGTATTTGGCCTTGATCGGTGATAGTGGTCCATTATGGCCTCTACCATATTATAGTTACTCTAAGAGGCTTATATAGGAGTGTAGTGAGTTATAGTTAGGTGTTAACGCCCAATAACCTGTCATACTTTCATTAATGGGCCGTATTGGGCCTTGATTTCTGTTAGTGTCCCATTATAGCCTCTATCATGTCGTTGTTGCTCCAAAAGGGTTGTATAGGAGCGTTATGAGTCATAGTTAAGTGTTAACGCCCAATAACATGTCATACTTTCATTAATGGGCCTTATTGGTGATAGTGGCCCATTATAGCTTCTATCATGACATAGCTGCTCTAAGAGTGTTCTATATGAGTGGTGTGAGTCGTAGTTAGATGTTAATGCCAATAAAATGCCTTACTTTCATTAATGGGTCGTATTGGGCCTTGATCGGTGATAGTGGTCCATTATAGCCTCTACGATATTATAGTTGCTCTAAGAGGCTTATATAGGAGTGTAGTGAGTCATAGTTAGGTGTTAACTACAAATAACAATCCATACTTTCCTTAATGGGCCGTAGTGGGACTGGATTTCTGATAGTGGCCCATTATAGCCTCTATCATGTCATAGTTGCTCTAAAAGGGTTATATAGGAGTGTAGTGAGTCATAGTTACGTGTTAACGCCCAATAACATGTCATACATTCATGAACGGGCCGTATTGGGCCTTCATTTCTGTTAGTGGCCCATTATAGCCTCTTTTGTAACATATTTTCTCTAAGAGGGTTATATAGGAGTGTAATGAGTAATAGTTAAGTGTTAACGCCCAATAACAAGTCATACTTTCATTAATGGGCCGTATTGGGTCTTGATTTCTGTTAGTGGCCCATTATAGCCTCAACCGTATCGTAGTTGCTCTAAGAGGGTTATATAGGAGTGTAGTCAGTCATAGTAAAGTGTTAACGCCCAATAACATGTCATACTTCCATTAATGGGCGTTTTGGGCCTTATTGGTGATAGTGGCCCATTATAGCTTCTATCATGACAAAGCTGCTCTAAGAGTGTTGTATATGAGTGTTGTGAGTCATAGTTTGGTGTTAACGCCCAATAACATGCCTTACTTTCATTAATGGGCCGTATTGGGCCTGGATTTTTGTTAGTGGCCCATTATAGCCTCTATATTGTCATAGTTGCTCTAAAAGGGTTATATAGGAGGTAGTGAGTCATAGTTAAGTGTTAATGCCCAATAACATATCATACTTTCATTAATGGGCCGTATTGGGCCTTGATTTCTGTTAGTGTCCCATTATAGCCTCTATCATGTCGTAGTTGCTCCAAAAGGATTGTATAGGAGCGTTGTGAGTCATAGTTAAGTGTTAACGCCCAATAATATGTCATACTTTCATTAATGGGCCTTATTGGTGATAGTGGCCCATTATAGCTTCTATCATGACCTAGCTGCTCTAAGAGTGTTGTATATGAGTGTTGTGAGTCGTAGTTAGGTGTTAACGCCCAATAACATGCTTTACTTTCATTAATGGGCCGTATTTGGCCTTGATCGGTGATAGTGGTCCATTATAGCCTCTACCATATTATAGTTACTCTAAGAGGCTTATATAGGAGTGTAGTGAGTTATAGTTAGGTGTTAACGCCCAATAACCTGTCATACTTTCATTAATGGGCCGTATTGGGCCTTGATTTCTGTTAGTGTCCCATTATAGCCTCTATCATGTCGTTGTTGCTCCAAAAGGGTTGTATAGGAGCGTTATGAGTCATAGTTAAGTGTTAACGCCCAATAACATGTCATACTTTCATTAATGGGCCTTATTGGTGATAGTGGCCCATTATAGCTTCTATCATGACATAGCTGCTCTAAGAGTGTTCTAAATGAGTGGTGTGAGTCGTAGTTATATGTTAATGCCAATAAAATGCCATACTTTCATTAATGGGCCGTATTGGGCCTTGATCGGTGATAGTGGTCCATTATAGCCTCTACCATATTATAGTTGCTCTAAGAGGCTTATATAGGAGTGTAGTGAGTCATAGTTAGGTGTTAACCGCAAATAACAAGCCATACTTTCCTTAATGGGCCGTAGTGGGACTGGATTTCTGATAGTGGCCAATTATAGCCTCTATCATGTCATAGTTGCTCTAAAAGGGTTATATAGGAGTGTAGTGAGTCATAGTTCAGTGTTAACGCCCAATAACATGTCATACATTCATGAATGGGCCGTATTGGGCCTTGATTTCTGTTAGTGGCCCATTATAGCCTCTACCGTAACATATTTGCTCTAAGAGGGTTATATAGGAGTGTAATGAGTCATAGTTAAGTGTTAACGCCCAATAACAAGTCATACTTTCATTAATGGGCCGTATTGGGTCTTGATTTCTGTTAGTGGCCTATTATAGCCTCAACCGTATCGTAGTTGCTCTAAGAGGGTTATATAGGAGTGTAGTGAGTCATAGTAAAGTGTTAACGCCCAATAACATGTCATACTTCCATTAATGGGCGTTTTGGGCCCTATTGGTGATAGTGGCCCATTATAGCTTCTATCATGACAAAGCTGCTCTAAGAGTGTTGTATATGAGTGTTGTGAGTCATAGATTGGTGTTAACGCCCAATAACATGCCTTACTTTCATTAATGGGCCGTATTAGGCCTGGATTTTTGTTAGTGGCCCATTATAGCCTCTATCATGTCATAGTTGCTCTAAAAGGGTTATATAGGAGGTAGTGAGTCATAGTTAAGTGATAATGCCCAATAACATATCATACTTTCATTAATGGACCGTATTGGGCCTTGATTTCTGTTAGTGTCCCATTATAGCCTCTATCATGTCATAGTTGCTCCAAAAGGGTTGTATAGGAGCGTTGTGAGTCATAGTTAAGTGTTAACGCCCAATAATATGTCATACTTTCATTAATGGGCCTTATTGGTGATAGTGGCCCATTATAGCTTCTATAATGACATAGCTGCTCTAAGAGTGTTGTATATGAGTGTTGTGAGTCGTAGTTAGGTGTTAACGCCCAATAACATGTTTACTTTCATTAATGGGTCGTATTTGGCCTTGATCGGTGATAGTGGTCCATTATAGCCTCTACAATATTATAGTTGCTCTAAGAGGCTTATATAGGAGTGTAGTGAGTTATAGTTAGGTGTTAACGCCCAATAACCTGTCATACTTTCATTAATGGGCCGTATTGGGCCTTGATTTCTGTTAGTGTCCCATTATAGTCTCTATCATGTCGTTGTTGCTCCAAAAGGGTTGTATAGGAGCGTTATGAGTCATAGTTAAGTGTTAACGCCCAATAACATGTCATACTTTCATTAATGGGCCTTATTGGTGATAGTGGCCCATTATAGCTTCTATCATGACATAGCTGCTCTAAGAGTGTTCTATATGAGTGGTGTGAGTCGTAGTTAGATGTTAATGCCAATAAAATGCCTTACTTTCATTAATGGGTCGTATTGGGCCTTGATCGGTGATAGTGGTCCATTATAGCCTGTACGATATTATAGTTGCTCTAAGAGACTTATATAGGAGTGTAGTGAGTCATAGTTAGGTGTTAACTGCAAATAACAAGCCATACTTTCCTTAATGGGCCGTAGTGGGACTGGATTTCTGATAGTGGCCCATTATAGCCTCTATCATGTCATAGTTGCTCTAAAAGGGTTATATAGGAGTGTAGTGAGTCATAGTTACGTGTTAACGCCCAATAACATGTCATACATTCATGAACGGGCCGTATTGGGCCTTCATTTCTGTTAGTGGCCCATTATAGCCTCTTTTGTAACATATTTTCTCTAAGAGGGTTATATAGGAGTGTAATGAGTCATAGTTAAGTGTTAACGCCCAATAACAAGTCATACTTTCATTAATGGGCCGTATTGGGTCTTGATTTCTGTTAGTGGCCCATTATAGCCTCAACCGTATCGTAGTTGCTCTAAGAGGGTTATATAGGAGTGTAGTGAGTCATAGTAAAGTGTTAACGCCCAATAACATGTCATACTTCCATTAATGGGCGTTTTGGGCCTTATTGGTGATAGTGGCCCATTATAGCTTCTATCATGACAAAGCTGCTCTAAGAGTGTTGTATATGAGTGTTGTAAGTCATAGTTTGGTGTTAACGCCCAATAACATGCCTTACTTTCATTAATGGGCCGTATTGGGCCTGGATTTTTGTTAGTGGCCCATTATAGCCTCTATATTGTCATAGTTGCTCTAAAAGGGTTATATAGAAGGTAGTGAGTCATAGTTAAGTGTTAATGCCCAATAACATATCATACTTTCATTAATGGGCCGTATTGGGCCTTGATTTTTGTTAGTGTCCCATTATAGCCTCTATCATGTCGTAGTTGCTCCAAAAGGGTTGTATAGGAGCGTTGTGAGTCATAGTTAAGTGTTAACGCCCAATAATATGTCATACTTTCATTAATGGGCCTTATTGGTGATAGTGGCCCATTATAGCTTCTATCATGACCTAGCTGCTCTAAGAGTGTTGTATATGAGTGTTGTGAGTCGTAGTTAGGTGTTAACGCCCAATAACATGTTTACCTTCATTAATGGGCCGTATTTGGCCTTGATCGGTGATAGTGGTCCATTATAGCCTCTACAATATTATAGTTGCTCTAAGAGGCTTATATAGGAGTGTAGTGAGTTATAGTTAGGTGTTAACGCCCAATAACCTGTCATACTTTCATTAATGGGCCGTATTGGGCCTTGATTTCTGTTAGTGTCGCATTATAGCCTCTATCATGTCGTTGTTGCTCCAAAAGGGTTGTATAGGAGCGTTATGAGTCATAGTTAAGTGTTAACCCCCAATAACATGTCATACTTTCATTAATGGGCCTTATTGGTGATAGTGGCCCATTATAGCTTCTATCATGACATAGGTGCTCTAAGAGTGTTCTATATGAGTGGTGTGAGTCGTAGTTTGATGTTAATGCCAATAAAATGCCTTACTTTCATTAATGGGCCGTATTGGGCCTTGATCGGTGATAGTGGTCCATTATAGCCTCTACCATATTATAGTTGCTCTAAGAGGCTTATATAGGAGTGTAGTGAGTCATAGTTAGGTGTTAACCGCAAATAACAAGCCATACTTTCCTTAATGGGCCGTAGTGGGACTGGATTTCTGTTAGTGGCCCATTATAGCCTCTATCATGTCATAGTTGCTCTAAAAGGGTTATATAGGAGTGTAGTGAGTCATAGTTAAGTGTTAACGCCCAATAACATGTCATACATTCATGAATGGGCCGTATTGGGCCTTGATTTCTGTTAGTGGCCCATTATAGCCTCTACCGTAACATATTTGCTCTAAGAGGGTTATATAGGAGTGTAATGAGTCATAGTTAAGTGTTAACGCCCAATAACAAGTCATACTTTCATTAATGGGCCGTATTGGGTCTTGATTTCTGTTAGTGGCCCATTATAGCCTCAACCGTATAGTAGTTGCTCTAAGAGGGTTATATAGGAGTGTAGTGAGTCATAGTAAAGTGTTAACGCCCAATAACATGTCATACTTCCATTAATGGGCGTTTTGGGCCCTATTGGTGATAGTGGCCCATTACAGCTTCTATCATGACAAAGCTGCTCTAAGAGTGTTGTATATGAGTGTTGTGAGTCATAGTTTGGTGTTAACGCCCAATAACATGCCTTACTTTCATTAATGGGCCGTATTGGGACTGGATTTTTGTTAGTGGCCCATTATAGCCTCTATCATGTCATAGTTGCTCTAAAAGGGTTATATAGGAGGTAGTGAGTCATAGTTAAGTGATAATGCCCGATAACATATCATACTTTCATTAATGGACTGTATTGGGCCTTGATTTCTGTTAGTGTCCCATTATAGCCTCTATCATGTCATAGTTGCTCCAAAAGGGTTGTATAGGAGCATTGTGAGTCATAGTTAAGTGTTAACGCCCAATAATATGTCATACTTTCATTAATGGGCCTTATTGGTGATAGTGGCCCATTATAGCTTCTATAATGACATAGCTGCTCTAAGAGTGTTGTATATGAGTGTTGTGAGTCGTAGTTAGGTGTTAACGCCCAATAACATGTTTACTTTCATTAATGGGCCGTATTTGGCCTTGATCGGTGATAGTGGTCCATTATAGCCTCTACAATATTATAGTTGCTCTAAGAGGCTTATATAGGAGTGTAGTGAGTTATAGTTAGGTGTTAACGCCCAATAACCTGTCATACTTTCATTAATGGGCCGTATTGGGACTTGATTTCTGTTAGTGTCCCATTATAGCCTCTATAATGTCGTTGTTGCTCCAAAAGGGTTGTATAGGAGCGTTATGAGTCATAGTTAAGTGTTAACGCCCAATAACATGTCATACTTTCATTAATGAGCCTTATTGGTGATAGTGGCCCATTATAGCTTCTATCATGACATAGCTGCTCTAAGAGTGTTCTATATGAGTGGTGTGAGTCGTAGTTAGATGTTAATGCCAATAAAATGCCTTACTTTCATTAATGGGTCGTATTGGGCCTTGATCGGTGATAGTGGTCCATTATAGCCTCTACCATATTATAGTTGCTCTAAGAGGCTTATATAGGAGTGTAGTGAGTCATAGTTAGGTGTTAACCGCAAATAACAAGCCATACTTTCCTTAATGGGCCGTAGTGGGACTGGATTTCTGATAGTGGCCCATTATAACCTCAATCATGTCATAGTTGCTCTAAAAGGGTTATATAGGAGTGTAGTGAGTCACAGTTAAGTGTTAACGCCCAATAACATGTCATACATTCATGAATGGGCCGTATTGGGCCTTGATTTCTGTTAGTGGCCCATTATAGCCTCTTTTGTAACATATTTTCTCTAAGAGGGTTATATAGGAGTGTAATGAGTCATAGTTAAGTGTTAACGCCCAATAACAAGTCATACTTTCATTAATGGGCCGTATTGGGTCTTGATTTCTGTTAGTGGCCCATTATAGCCTCAACCGTATCGTAGTTGCTCTAAGAGGGTTATATAGGAGTGTAGTGAGTCATAGTAAAGTGTTAACGCCCAATAACATGTCATACTTCCATTAATGGGCGTTTTGGGCCTTATTGGTGATAGTGGCCCATTATAGCTTCTATCATGACAAAGCTGCTCTAAGAGTGTTGTATATGAGTGTTGTGAGTCACAGTTTGGTGTTAACGCCCAATAACATGCCTTACTTTCATTAATGGGCCTGGATTTTTGTTAGTGGCCCATTATAGCCTCTATATTGTCATAGTTGCTCTAAAAGGGTTATATAGGAGGTAGTGAGTCATAGTTAAGTGTTAATGCCCAATAACATATCATACTTTCATTAATGGGCCGTATTGGGCCTTGATTTCTGTTAGTGTCCCATTATAGCCTCTATCATGTCGTAGTTGCTCCAAAAGGGTTGTATAGGAGCGTTGTGAGTCATAGTTAAGTGTTAACGCCCAATAATATGTCATACTTTCATTAATGGGCCTTATTGGTGATAGAGGCCCATTATAGCTTCTATAATGACATAGCTGCTCTAAGAGTGTTGTATATGAGTGTTGTGAGTCGTAGTTAGGTGTTAACGCCCAATAACATGCTTTACTTTCATTAATGGGCCGTATTTGGCCTTGATCGGTGATAGTGGTCCATTATAGCCTCTACCATATTATAGTTACTCTAAGTGGCTTATATAGGAGTGTAGTGAGTTATAGTTAGGTGTTAACGCCCAATAACCTGTCATACTTTCATTAATGGGCCGTATTGGGCCTTGATTTCTGTTAGTGTCCCATTATAGCCTCTATCATGTCGTTGTCGCTCCAAAAGGGTTGTATAGGAGCGTTATGAGTCATAGTTAAGTGTTAACGCCCAATAACATGTCATACTTTCATTAATGGGCCTTATTGGTGATAGTGGCCCATTATAGCTTCTATCATGACATAGCTGCTCTAAGAGTGTTCTATATGAGTGGTGTGAGTCGTAGTTAGATGTTAATGCCAATAAAATGCCTTACTTTCATTAATGGGTCTTATTGGGCCTTGATCGGTGATAGTGGTCCATTATAGCCTCTACCATATTATAGTTGCTCTAAGAGGCTTATATAGGAGTGTAGTGAGTCATAGTTAGGTGTTAACCGCAAATAACAAGCCATACTTTCCTTAATGGGCCGTAGTGGGACTGGATTTCTGATAGTGGCCCATTATAGCCTCTATCATGTCATAGTTGCTCTAAAAGGGTTATATAGGAGTGTAGTGAGTCATAGTTAAGTGTTAACGCCCAATAACATGTCATACATTCATGAATGGGCCGTATTGGGCCTTGATTTCTGTTAGTGGCCCATTATAGCCTCTTTTGTAACATATTTTCTCTAAGAGGGTTATATAGGAGTGTAATGAGTCATAGTTAAGTGTTAACGCCCAATAACAAGTCATACTTTCATTAATGGGTCGTATTGGGTCTTGATTTCTGTTAGTGGCCCATTATAGCCTCAACCGTATCGTAGTTGCTCTAAGAGGGTTATATAGGAGTGTAGTGAGTCATAGTAAAGTGTTAACGCCCAATAACATGTCATACTTCCATTAATGGGCGTTTTGGGCCTTATGGGTGATAGTTGCCCATTATAGCTTCTATCATGACAAAGCTGCTCTAAGAGTGTTGTATATGAGTGTTGTGAGTCATAGTTTGGTGTTAACGCCCAATAACATGCCTTACTTTCATTAATGGGCCGTATTGGGCCTGGATTTTTGTTAGTGGCCCATTATAGCCTCTATATTGTCATAGTTGCTCTAAAAGGGTTATATAGGAGGTAGTGAGTCATAGTTAAGTGTTAATGCCCAATAACATATCATACTTTCATTAATGGTCCGTATTGGGCCTTGATTTCTGTTAGTGTCCCATTATAGCCTCTATCATGTCGTAGTTGCTCCAAAAGGGTTGTATAGGAGCGTTGTGAGTCATAGTTAAGTGTTAACGCCCAATAATATGTCATACTTTCATTAATGGGCCTTATTGGTGATAGAGGCCCATTATAGCTTCTATAATGACATAGCTGCTCTAAGAGTGTTGTATATGAGTGTTGTGAGTCGTAGTTAGGTGTTAACGCCCAATAACATGCTTTACTTTCATTAATGGGCCGTATTTGGCCTTGATCGGTGATAGTGGTCCATTATAGCCTCTACCATATTATAGTTACTCTAAGTGGCTTATATAGGAGTGTAGTGAGTTATAGTTAGGTGTTAACGCCCAATAACCTGTCATACTTTCATTAATGGGCCGTATTGGGCCTTGATTTCTGTTAGTGTCCCATTATAGCCTCTATCATGTCGTTGTCGCTCCAAAAGGGTTGTATAGGAGCGTTATGCGTCATAGTTAAGTGTTAACGCCCAATAACATGTCATACTTTCATTAATGGGCCTTATTGGTGATAGTGGCCCATTATAGCTTCTATCATGACATAGCTGCTCTAAGAGTGTTCTATATGAGTGGTGTGAGTCGTAGTTAGATGTTAATGCCAATAAAATGCCTTACTTTCATTAATGGGCCGTATTGGGCCTTGATCGGTGATAGTGGTCCATTATAGCCTCTACCATATTATAGTTGCTCTAAGAGGCTTATATAGGAGTGTAGTGAGTCATAGTTAGGTGTTAACCGCAAATAACAAGCCATACTTTCCTTAATGGGCCGTAGTGGGACTGGATTTCTGTTAGTGGCCCATTATAGCCTCTATCATGTCAGAGTTGCTCTAAAAGGATTATATAGGAGTGTAGTGAGTCATAGTTAAGTGTTAACGCCCAATAACATGTCATACATTCATGAATGGGCCGTATTGGGCCTTGATTTCTGTTAGTGGCCCATTATAGCCTCTACCGTAACATATTTGCTCTAAGAGGGTTATATAGGAGTGTAATGAGTCATAGTTAAGTGTTAGCGCCCAATAACAAGTCATACTTTCATTAATGGGCCGTATTGGGTCTTGATTTCTGTTAGTGGCCCATTATAGCCTCAACCGTATCGTAGTTGCTCTAAGAGGGTTATATAGGAGTGTAGTGAGTCATAGTAAAGTGTTAACGCCCAATAACATGTCATACTTCCATTAATGGGCGTTTTGGGCCCTATTGGTGATAGTGGCCCATTATAGCTTCTATCATGACAAAGCTGCTCTAAGAGTGTTGTATATGAGTGTTGTGAGTCATAGTTTGGTGTTAACGCCCAATAACATGCCTTACTTTCATTAATGGGCCGTATTGGGCCTAGATTTTTGTTAGTGGCCCATTATAGCCTCTATCATGTCATAGTTGCTCTAAAAGGGTTATATAGAAGGTAGTGAGTCATAGTTAAGTGTTAATGCCCAATAACATATCATACTTTCATTAATGGGTCGTATTGGGCCTTGATTTCTGTTAGTGTCCAATTATAGCCTCTATCATGTCATAGTTGCTCCAAAAGGGTTGTATAGGAGCGTTGTGAGTCATAGTTAAGTGTTAACGCCCAATACTATGTCATACTTTCATTAATGGGCCTTATTGGTGATAGTGGCCCATTATAGCTTCTATCATGTCATAGCTGCTCTAAGAGTGTTCTATATGAGTGGTGTGAGTCGTAGTTAGATGTTAATGCCAATAAAATGCCTTACTTTCATTAATGGGCCGTATTGGGCCTTGATCGGTGATAGTGGTCCATTATAGCCTCTACCATATTATACTTGCTATAAGAGGCTTGTATAGGAGTGTAGTGAGTCATAGTTAGGTGTTAACCGCAAATAACAAGCCATACTTTCCTTAATGGACCGTAGTGGGACTGGATTTCTGATAGTGGCCCATTCTAGCCTCTATCATGTCATAGTTGCTCTAAAAGGGTTATATAGGAGTGTAGTGAGTTATAGTTAAGTGTTAACGCCCAATAACATATCATACATTATTGAATGGGCCGTATTGGGCCTTGATTTCTGTTAGTGGCCCATTATAGCCTCTACCGTAACATATTTTCTCTAAGAGGGTTATATAGGAGTGTAATGAGTCATAGTTAAGTGTTAACGCCCAATAACAAGTCATACTTTCATTAATGGGCCGTATTGGGTCTTGATTTCTGTTAGTGGCCCATTATAGCCTCAACCGTATCGTAGTTGCTCTAAGAGGGTTATATAGGAGTGTAGTGAGTCATAGTAAAGTGTTAACGCCAAATAACATGTCATACTTCCATTAATGGGCGTTTTGGGCCTTATTGATGATAGTGGCCCATTATAGCTTCTATCATGACAAAGCTGCTCTAAGAGTGTTGTATAAGAGTTTTGAGTCATAGTTTGGTGTTAACGCCCCATAACATGCCTTACTTTCATTAATGGGTCGTATTGGGCCTGGATTTTTCTTAGTGGCCCATTATAGCCTCTATCATGTCATAGTTGCTCTAAAAGGGTTATATAGGAGGTAGTGAGTCATAGTTAAGTGTTAATGCCCAATAACATATCATACTTTCATTAATGGGCCGTATTGGGCCTTGACTTCTGTTAGTGTCCCATTATAGCCTCGATCATGTCATAGTTGCTCAAAAAAGGTTGTATTGGAGCGTTGTGAGTCATAGTTAAGTGTTAACGCCCAATAATATGTCATACTTTCATTAATGGGCCTTATTGGTGATAGTGGCCCATTATAGCTTCTATCATGACATAGCTGCTCTAAGAGTGTTGTATATGAGTGTAGTGAGTCGTAGTTAGGTGTTAACGCCCAATAACATGCTTTACTTTCAATAATGGTCCGTACTTGGCCTTGATCGGTGATAGTGGTTCATTATAGCCTCTACCATATTATAGGTACTCTAAGAGGCTTATATAGGAGCGTAGTAAGTTATAGTTAAGTGTTAACGTCCAATAACATGTCATACTTTCATTAATGGGCCTTATTGGTGATAGTGGCCCATTATTGCTTCTATCATGACATAGCTGCTCTAAGAGTGTTCTATATGAGTGTTGTGAGTCGTAGTTAGATGTTAATGCCAAAAAAATGCCTTACTTTCATTAATGGGCCGTATTGGGCCTTGATCGGTGATAGTGGTCCATTATAGCCTCTACCATATTATAGTTGCTCTAAGAGGCTTATATAGGAGTGTAGTGAGTCATAGTTAGGTGTTAACCGCAAATAACAAGCCATACTTTCCTTAATGGGCCGTAGTGGGACTGGATTTCTGTTAGTGGCCCATTATAGTCTCTATCTTGTCATAGTTGCTCTAAATGGGTTATATAGGAGTGTAGTGAGTCATAGTTAAGTGTTAACGCCCAATAACATGTCATACATTCATGAATGGGCCGTATTGGGCCTTGATTTCTGTTAGTGGCCCATTATAGCCTCTACCGTAACATATTTGCTCTAAAAGGGTTGTATAGGAGCGATGTGAGTCATAGTTAAGTGTTAACGTCCAATAACAAGTCATACTTTCATTAATGGGCCTTATTGGTGATAGTGGCCCATTATAGCTTCTATCATGACATAGCTGCTCTAAGAGTGTTCTATATGAGTGTTGTGAGTCGTAATTAGATGTTAATGCCAATAAAATGCCTTACTTTCATTAATGGGCCGTATTGGGCCTTGATCGGTGATAGTGGTCCATTATAGCCTCTACCATATTATAGTTGCTCTAAGAGGCTTATATAGGAGTGTAGTGAGTCATAGTTAGGTGTTAACCGCAAATAACTAGCCATACTTTCCTTAATGGGCCGTAGTGGGACTGGATTTCTGTTAGTGGCCCATTATAGCCTCTATCATGTCATCGTTGCTCTAAAAGGGTTATATAGGAGTTTAGTGAGTCATAGTTAAGTGTTAACGCCCAATAACATGTCATACATTCATGAATGGGGCGTATTGGGCCTTGATTTCTGTTAGTGGCCCATTATAGCCTCTACCGTAACATATTTGCTCTAAGAGGGTTATATAGGAGTGTAGTGAGTCATAGTTAAGTGTTAACGCCCAATAACAAGTCATACCTTCATTAATGGGCCGTATTGGGCCTTGATTTCTGTTAGTGGCCCATTATAGCCTCAACCGTATTGTAGTTGCTCTAAGATGGTTATATAGGAGTGTAGTGAGTCATAGTAAAGTGTTAACGCCCAATAACATGTCATACTTCCATTAATGGGCGTTTTGGGCCTTATTGGTGATAGTGGCCCATTACAGCTTCTATCATGACAAAGCTGCTCTAAGAGTGTTGTATATGAGTGTTGTGAGTCATAGTTTGGTGTTAACGCCCAATAACATGCCATACTTTCATTAATGGGCCGTATTGGGCCTAGATTTTTGTTAGTGGCCCATTATAGCCTCTATCATGTCATTGTTGCTCTAAAAGGGTTATATAGGAGGTAGTGAGTCATAGTTAAGTGTTAATGCCAAATAACATATCATACTTTCTTTAATGGGC
This sequence comes from Smallanthus sonchifolius, assembly GCA_023525975.1. NCBI lineage: Eukaryota > Viridiplantae > Streptophyta > Magnoliopsida > Asterales > Asteraceae > Smallanthus > Smallanthus sonchifolius. The sequence goes on from JAKNSE010000179.1 coordinate 453,837, forward strand.
CGTATTGGGCCTTGATTTCTGTTAGTGTCCCATTATAGCCTCTATCATGTCATAGTTGCTCCAAAAGGGTTGTATAGGAGCGTTGTGAGTCATAGTTAAGTGTTAACGCCCAATAATATGTCATACTTTCATTAATGGGCCTTATTGGTGATAGTGGCCCATTATAGCTTCTATCATGACATAGCTGCTCTAAGAGTGTTGTATATGAGTGTTGTGAGTCATGGTTAGGTGTTAACGCCAAATAACCAACATACTATCATTAATGGGCCGTATTGGGCCAGGATTTATGTTACTGGCCCATTATAGCCTCTATCATGTCGTAGTTGCTCTAAAAGGGTTATATAGGAGTGTAGTGAGTCATAGTTAAGTGTTAACGCCCAATAACAGGTCATACTTTCATTAATGGGCCGTATTGGGCCATGATTTCTGTTAGTGGCCCATTATAGCCTCTACCGTATCATAGTTGCTCTAAGTGGGTTATATAGGAGTGTAGTGAGTCATAGTTAAGTGTTAACGCCCAATAACATGTTATACTTTCATTAAAGGGCGTATTGGGCCTTAATGGTGATAGTGGCCCATTATAGCTTATATCATGACAGAGCTGCTCTAAGAGTGTTGTATATGAGTGTTGTGAGTCGTAGTTAGGTGTTAGTGCCAATGAAATGCCTTACTTTCATTAATGGGCCGTATTGGGCCTTGATCGGTGATAGTGGTCCATTATAGCGTCTACCATATTATAGTTGATCTAAGAGGCTTGTATTAGAGTGTAGTGAGTCATAGTTAGGTGTTAACGCCCAATAACATGTCATACTTTCATTAATGGGCCGTATTGGGCCTGGATTTCTGTTAGTGGCCCATTATAGCCTCTATCATGTCGTTGTTGCTCCAAAAGGGTTGTATAGGAGCGTTATGAGTCATAGTTAAGTGTTAACGCCCAATAACATGTCATACTTTCATTAATGGGCCGTATTGGGCCTAATTGGTGATAGTGGCCCATTATAGCTTCTATCATGACCTAGCTGCTCTAAGAGTGTTGTATATGAGTGTTGTGAGTCGTAGTTAGGTGTTAACGCCCAATAACATGCTTTACTTTCATTAATGGGCCGTATTTGGCCTTGATCGGTGATAGTGGTCCATTATAGCCTCTACCATATTATAGTTACTCTAAGAGGCTTATATAGGAGTGTAGTGAGTTATAGTTAGGTGTTAACGCCCAATAACCTGTCATACTTTCATTAATGGGCCGTATTGGGCCTTGATTTCTGTTAGTGTCCCATTATAGCCTCTATCATGTCGTTGTTGCTCCAAAAGGGTTGTATAGGAGCGTTGTGAGTTATAGTTAAGTGTTAACGTCCAATAACATGTCATACTTTCATTAATGGGCCTTAGTGGTGATAGTGGCCCATTATAGCTTCTATCATGACATAGCTGCTTTAAGAGTGTTCTATATGAGTGTTGTGAGTCGTAGTTAGATGTTAATGCCAATAAAATGCCTTACTTTCATTAATGGGCCGTATTGGGCCTTGATCGATGATAGTGGTCCATTATAGCCTCTACCATATTATAGTTGCTCTAAGAGGCTTATATAGGAGTGTAGTGAGTCATAGTTAGGTGTTAACCGCAAATAACAAGCCATACTTTCCTTAATGGGCCGTAGTGGGACTGGATTTCTGTTAGTGGCCCCTTATAGCCTCTATCATGTCATAGTTGCTCTAAAAGGGTTATATAGGAGTGTAGTGAGTCATAGTTAAGTGTTAACGCCCAATAACATGTCATACATTCATGAATGGGCCGTATTGGGCCTTAATTTCTGTTAGAGGCCCATTATAGCCTCTACCGTAATATATTTGCTCTAAGAGGGTTATATAGGAGTGTAGTGAGTCAAAGTTAATTGTTAACGCCCAATAACAAGTCATACTTTCATTAATGGGCCGTATTGGGCCTTGATTTCTGTTAGTGGCCCATTATAGCCTCAACCGTATCGTAGTTACTCTAAGTGGGTTATATAGGAGTGTAGTGAGTCATAGTAAAGTGTTAACGCCCAATAACATGTCATACTTCCATTAATGGGCGTTTTGGGCCTTATTGATGATAGTGGCCCATTACAGCTTCTATCATGAAAAAGCTGCTCTAAGAGTGTTGTATATGAGTGTTGTGAGTCATAGTTTGGTGTTAACGCCCAATAACATGCCTTACTTTCATTAATGGGCCATATTGGGCCTGGATTTTTGTTAGTGGCCCATTATAGCCTCTATCATGTCATAGTTGCTCTAAAAGGGTTATATAGGAGGTAGTGAGTCATAGTTAAGTGTTAATGCCCAATAACATATCATACTTTCATTAATGGGCCGTATTGGGCCTTGATTTCTGTTAGTGTCTCATTATAGCCTCTATCATGTCATAGTTGCTCCAAAAGGGTTGTATAGGAGCGTTGTGAGTCATAGTTAAGTGTTAACGCCCAATAATATGTCATACTTTCATTAATGGGCCTTATTGGTGATAGTGGCCCATTATAGCTTCTATCATGACATAGCTGCTCTAAGAGTGTTGTATATGAGTGTTGTGAGTCATGGTTAGGTGTTAACGCCAAATAACCAGCCATACTATCATTAATGGGCCGTATTGGGCCTGGATTTATGTTACTGGCCCATTATAGCCTCTATCATGTCGTAGTTGCTTTAAAAGGGTTATATAGGAGTGTAGTGAGTCATAGTTAAGTGTTAACGCCCAATAACAGGTCATACTTTCATTAATGGGCCGTATTGGGCCATGATTTCTGTTAGTGGCCCATTATAGCCTCTACCGTATCATAGTTGCTCTAAGTGGGTTATATAGGAGTGTAGTGAGTCATAGTTAAGTGTTAACGCCCAATAACATGTTATACTTTCGTTAATGGGCGTATTGGGCCTTAATGGTGATAGTGGCCCATTATAGCCTATATCATGACAGAGCTGCTCTAAGAGTGTTGTATATGAGTGTTGTGAGTCGTAGTTAGGTGTTAGTGCCAATGAAATGCCTTACTTTCATTAATGGGTCGTATTGGGCCTTGATCGGTGATAGTGGTCCATTATAGCCTCTACCATATTATAGTTGATCTAAGAGGCTTGTATTAGAGTGTAGTGAGTCATAGTTAGGTGTTAACGCCCAATAACATGTCATACTTTCATTAATGGGCCGTATTGGGCCTGGAATTCTGTTAGTGGCCCATTATAGCCTCTATCATGTCGTTGTTGCTCCAAAAGGGTTGTATAGGAGCGTTATGAGTCATAGTTAAGTGTTAACGCCCAATAACATGTCATACTTTCATTAATGGGCCGTATTTGGCCTTATTGGTGATAGTGGCCCATTATAGCTTCTATCATGACCTAGCTGCTCTAAGAGTGTTGTATATGAGTGTTGTGAGTCGTAGTTAGGTGTTAACGCCCAATAACATGCTTTACTTTCATTAATGGGCCGTATTTGGCCTTGATCGGTGATAGTGGTCCATTATAGCCTCTACCATATTATAGTTACTCTAAGAGGCTTATATAGGAGTGTAGTGAGTTATAGTTAGGTGTTAACGCCCAATAACCTGTCATACTTTCATTAATGGGCCGTATTGGGCCTTGATTTCTGTTAGTGTCCCATTATAACCTCTATCATGTCATTGTTGCTCCAAAAGGGTTGTATAGGAGCGTTGTGAGTTATAGTTAAGTGTTAACGTCCAATAACATGTCATACTTTCATTAATGGGCCTTATTGGTGATAGTGGCCCATTATAGCTTCTATCATGACATAGCTGCTTTAAGAGTGTTCTATATGAGTGTTGTGAGTCGTAGTTAGATGTTAATGCCAATAAAATGCCTTACTTTCATTAATGGGCCGTATTGGGCCTTGATCGATGATAGTGGTCCATTATAGCCTCTACCATATTATAGTTGCTCTAAGAGGCTTATATAGGAGTGTAGTGAGTCATAGTTAGGTGTTAACCGCAAATAACAAGCCATACTTTCCTTAATGGGCCGTAGTGGGACTGGATTTCTGTTAGTGGCCCCTTATAGCCTCTATCATGTCATAGTTGCTCTAAAAGGGTTATATAGGAGTGTAGTGAGTCATAGTTAAGTGTTAACGCCCAATAACATGTCATACATTCATGAATGGGCCGTATTGGGCCTTAATTTCTGTTAGAGGCCCATTATAGCCTCTACCGTAATATATTTGCTCTAAGAGGGTTATATAGGAGTGTAGTGAGTCATAGTTAATTGTTAACGCCCAATAACAAGTCATACTTTCATTAATGGGCCGTATTGGGCCTTGATTTCTGTTAGTGGCCCATTATAGCCTCAACCGTATCGTAGTTACTCTAAGTGGGTTATATAGGAGTGTAGTGAGTCATAGTAAAGTGTTAACGCCCAATAACATGTCATACTTCCATTAATGGGCGTTTTGGGCCTTATTGATGATAGTGGCCCATTACAGCTTCTATCATGAAAAAGCTGCTCTAAGAGTGTTGTATATGAGTGTTGTGAGTCATAGTTTGGTGTTAACGCCCAATAACATGCCTTACTTTCATTAATGGGCCATATTGGGCCTGGATTTTTGTTAGTGGCCCATTATAGCCTCTATCATGTCATAGTTGCTCTAAAAGGGTTATATAGGAGGTAGTGAGTCATAGTTAAGTGTTAATGCCCAATAACATATCATACTTTCATTAATGGGCCGTATTGGGCCTTGATTTCTGTTAGTGTCTCATTATAGCCTCTATCATGTCATAGTTGCTCCAAAAGGGTTGTATAGGAGCGTTGTGAGTCATAGTTAAGTGTTAACGCCCAATAATATGTCATACTTTCATTAATGGGCCTTATTGGTGATAGTGGCCCATTATAGCTTCTATCATGACATAGCTGCTCTAAGAGTGTTGTATATGAGTGTTGTGAGTCATGGTTAGGTGTTAACGCCAAATAACCAGCCATACTATCATTAATGGGCCGTATTGGGCCTGGATTTATGTTACTGGCCCATTATAGCCTCTATCATGTCGTAGTTGCTTTAAAAGGGTTATATAGGAGTGTAGTGAGTCATAGTTAAGTGTTAACGCCCAATAACAGGTCATACTTTCATTAATGGGCCGTATTGGGCCATGATTTCTGTTAGTGGCCCATTATAGCCTCTACCGTATCATAGTTGCTCTAAGTGGGTTATATAGGAGTGTAGTGAGTCATAGTTAAGTGTTAACGCCCAATAACATGTTATACTTTCGTTAATGGGCGTATTGGGCCTTAATGGTGATAGTGGCCCATTATAGCCTATATCATGACAGAGCTGCTCTAAGAGTGTTGTATATGAGTGTTGTGAGTCGTAGTTAGGTGTTAGTGCCAATGAAATGCCTTACTTTCATTAATGGGTCGTATTGGGCCTTGATCGGTGATAGTGGTCCATTATAGCCTCTACCATATTATAGTTGATCTAAGAGGCTTGTATTAGAGTGTAGTGAGTCATAGTTAGGTGTTAACGCCCAATAACATGTCATACTTTCATTAATGGGCCGTATTGGGCCTGGAATTCTGTTAGTGGCCCATTATAGCCTCTATCATGTCGTTGTTGCTCCAAAAGGGTTGTATAGGAGCGTTATGAGTCATAGTTAAGTGTTAACGCCCAATAACATGTCATACTTTCATTAATGGGCCGTATTTGGCCTTATTGGTGATAGTGGCCCATTATAGCTTCTATCATGACCTAGCTGCTCTAAGAGTGTTGTATATGAGTGTTGTGAGTCGTAGTTAGGTGTTAACGCCCAATAACATGCTTTACTTTCATTAATGGGCCGTATTTGGCCTTGATCGGTGATAGTGGTCCATTATAGCCTCTACCATATTATAGTTACTCTAAGAGGCTTATATAGGAGTGTAGTGAGTTATAGTTAGGTGTTAACGCCCAATAACCTGTCATACTTTCATTAATGGGCCGTATTGGGCCTTGATTTCTGTTAGTGTCCCATTATAACCTCTATCATGTCATTGTTGCTCCAAAAGGGTTGTATAGGAGCGTTGTGAGTTATAGTTAAGTGTTAACGTCCAATAACATGTCATACTTTCATTAATGGGCCTTATTGGTGATAGTGGCCCATTATAGCTTCTATCATGACATAGCTGCTTTAAGAGTGTTCTATATGAGTGTTGTGAGTCGTAGTTAGATGTTAATGCCAATAAAATGCCTTACTTTCATTAATGGGCCGTATTGGGTCTTGATCGATGATAGTGGTCCATTATAGCCTCTACCATATTGTAGTTGCTCTAAGAGGCTTATATAGGAGTGTAGTGAGTCATAGTTAGGTGTTAACCGCAAATAACAAGCCATACTTTCCTTAATGGGCCGTAGTGGGACTGGATTTCTGTTAGTGGCCCCTTATAGCCTCTATCATGTCATAGTTGCTCTAAAAGGGTTATATAGGAGTGTAGTAAGTCATAGTTAAGTGTTAACGCCCAATAACATGTCATACATTCATGAATGGGCCGTATTGGGACTTGATTTCTGTTAGAGGCCCATTATAGCCTCTACCGTAATATATTTGCTCTAAGAGGGTTATATAGGAATGTAGTGAGTCATAGTTAAGTGTTAACGCCCAATAACAAGTCATACTTTCATTAATGGGCCGTATTGGGCCTTGAGTTCTGTTAGTGGCCCATTATAGCCTCAACCGTATCATAGTTGCTCTAAGAGGGTTATATAGGAATGTAGTGAGTCATAGTAAAGTGTTAACGCCCAATAACATGTCATACTTCCATTAATGGGCGTTTTGGGCCTTATTGGTGATAGTGGCCCATTATAGCTTCTATCATGACAAAGCTGCTCTAAGAGTGTTGTATATGAGTGTTGTGAGTCATAGTTTGGTGTTAACGCCCAATAACATGCCTTACTTTCATTAATGGGCCATATTGGGCCTGGATTTTTGTTAGTGGCCCATTATAGCCTCTATCATGTCATAGTTGCTTTAAAAGGGTTATATAGGAGGTAGTGAGTCATAGTTAAGTGTTAATGCCCAATAACATATCATACTTTCATTAATGGGTCGTATTGGGCCTTGATTTCTGTTAGTGTCCCATTATAGCCTCTATCATGTCATAGTTGCTCCAAAAGGGTTGTATAGGAGCGTTGTGAGTCATAGTTAAGTGTTAACGCCCAATAATATGTCATACTTTCATTAATGGGCCTTATTGGTGATAGTGGCCCATTATAGCTTCTATCATGACATAGCTGCTCTAAGAGTGTTGTATATGAGTGTTGTGAGTCATGGTTAGGTGTTAATGCCAAATAACCAGCCATACTATCATTAATGGGCCGTATTGGGCCTGGATTTATGTTACTGGCCCATTATAGCCTCTATCATGTCGTAGTTGCTCTAAAAGGGTTATATAGGAGTGTAGTGAGTCATAGTTAAGTGTTAACGCCCAATAACAGGTCATACTTTCATTAAAGGGCCGTATTGGGCCATGATTTCTGTTAGTGGCCCATTATAGCCTCTATCGTATCATAGTTGCTCTAAGTGGGTTATATAGGAGTGTAGTGAGTCATAGTTAAGTGTTAACGCCCAATAACATGTTATACTTTCATTAAAGGGCGTATTGGGCCTTAATGGTGATAGTGGCCCATTATAGCTTATATCATGACAGAGATTCTCTAAGAGTGTTGTATATGAGTGTTGTGAGTCGTAGTTTGGTGTTAGTGCCAATGAAATGCCTTACTTTCATTAATGGGCCGTATTGGGCCTTGATCGGTGATAGTGGTCCATTATAGCCTCTACCATATTATAGTTGATCTAAGAGGCTTGTATTAGAGTGTAGTGAGTCATAGTTAGGTGTTAACGCCCAATAACATGTCATACTTTCATTAATGGGCCGTATTGGGCCTGGATTTCTGTTAGTGGCCCATTATAGCCTCTATCATGTCGTTGTTGCTCCAAAAGGGTTGTATAGGAGCGTTATGAGTCATAGTTAAGTGTTAACGCACAATAACATGTCATACTTTCATTAATGGGCCTTATTGGTGATAGTTGCCCATTATAGCTTCTATCATGACCTAGCTGCTCTAAGAGTGTTGTATATTAGTGTTGTGAGTCGTAGTTTGGTGTTACCGCCCAATAACATGCTTTACTTTCATTAATGGGCCGTATTTGGCCTTGATCGGTGATAGTGGTCCATTATAGCCTCTACCATATTATAGTTACTCTAAGAGGCTTATATAGGAGTGTAGTGAGTTATAGTTAGGTGTTAACGCCCAATAACCTGTCATACTTTCATTAATGGGCCGTATTGGGCCTTGATTTCTGTTAGTGTCCCATTATAGCCTCTATCATGTCGTTGTTGCTCCAAAAGGGTTGTATAGGAGCGTTGTGAGTTATAGTTAAGTGTTAACGTCCAATAACATGTCATACTTTCATTAATGGGCCTTATTGGTGATAGTGGCCCATTATAGCTTCTATCATGACATAGCTGCTTTAAGAGTGTTCTATATGAGTGTTGTGAGTCGTAGTTAGATGTTAATGACAATAAAAAGCCTTACTTTCATTAATGGGCCGTATTGGGCCTTGATCGGTGATAGTGGTCCATTATAGCCTCTACCATATTATAGTTGCTCTAAGAGGCTTATATAGGAGTGTAGTGAGTCATAGTTAGGTGTTAACCGCAAATAACAAGCCATACTTTCCTTAATGGGCCGTAGTGGGACTGGATTTCTGTTAGTGGCCCCATATAGCCTCTATCATGTCATAGTTGCTCTAAAAGGGTTATATAGGAGTGTAGTGAGTCATAGTTAAGTGTTAACGCCCAATAACATGTCATACATTCATGAATGGGCCGTATTGGGCCTTGATTTCTGTTAGAGGCCCATTATAGCCTCTACCGTAATATATTTGCTCTAAGAGGGTTATATAGGAGTGTAGTGAGTCATAGTTAAGTGTTAACGCCCAATAACAAGTCATACTTTCATTAATGGGCCGTATTGGGCCTTGATTTCTGTTAGTGGCCCATTATAGCCTCAACCGTATCGTAGTTACTCTAAAAGGGTTATATAGGAGTGTAGTGAGTCATAGTAAAGTGTTAACGCCCAATAACATGTCATACTTCCATTAATGGGCGTTTTGGGCCTTATTGGTGATAGTGGCCCATTACAGCTTCTATCATGACAAAGCTGCTCTAAGAGTGTTGTATATGAGTGTTGTGAGTCATAGTTTGGTGTTAACGCCCAATAACATGCCTTACTTTCATTAATGGGCCATATTGGGCCTGGATTTTTGTTAGTGGCCCATTATAGCCTCTATCATGTCGTAGTTGCTCTAAAAGGGTTATATAGGAGTGTAGTGAGTCATAGTTAAGTGTTAACGCCCAATAACAGGTCATACTTTCATTAATGGGCCGTATTGGGCCATGATTTCTGTTAGTGGCCCATTATAGCCTCTACCGTATCATAGTTGCTCTAAGTAGGTTATATAGGAGTGTAGTGAGTCATAGTTAAGTGTTAACGCCCAATAACAAGTTATACTGTCATTAATGGACGTATTGGGCCTTAATGGTGATAGTGGCCCATCATAGCTTATATCATGATAGAGCTGCTCTAAGAGTGTTGTATATGAGTGTTGTGAGTCGTAGTTAGGTGTTAGTTCCAATGAAATGCCTTACTTTCATTAATGGGCCGTATTGGGCCTTGATCGGTGATAGTGGTCCATTATAGCCTCTACCTTATTATAGTTGATCTAAGAGGCTTGTATAAGAGTGTAGTGAGTCATAGTTAGGTGTTAACGCCCAATAACATGTCATACTTTCATTAATGGGCCGTATTGGGCCTGGATTTCTGTTAGTGGCCCATTATAGCCTCTATCATGTCATAGTTGCTCTAAAAGGGTTATATAGGAGTGTAGTGAGTCATAGTTAAGTGTTACCGCCCAATAACATGCATACTTACATTAATGGGTCGTATTGGGCCTTATTGGTGATAGTGGCCCATTATAGCTTCTATCATGACCTAGCTGCTCTAAAAGTGTTGTATATGAGTGTTGTGAGTCGTAGTTTGGTGTTAACGCCCAATAACATGCTTTACTTTCATTAATGGGCCGTATTTGGCCTTGATCGGTGATAGTGGTCCATTATAGCCTCTACCATATTATAGTTACTCTAAGAGGCTTATATAGGAGTGTAGTGAGTTATAGTTAGGTGTTAACGCCCAATAACCTGTCATACTTTCATTAATGGGCCGTATTGGGCCTTGATTTCTGTTAGTGTCCCATTATAGCCTCTATCATGTCGTTGTTGCTCCAAAAGGTTTGTATAGGAGCGTTGTGAGTCATAGTTAAGTGTTAACGCCCAATAACATGTCATACTTTCATTAATGGGCCTTATTGGTGATAGTGGCCCATTATAGCTTCTATCATTACATAGCTGCTCTAAGAGTGTTCTATATGAGTGTTGTGAGTCGTAGTTAGATGTTAATGCCAATAAAATGCCATACTTTCATTTATGGGCCGTATTGGGCCTGGATCGGTGATAGTGGTCCATTATAGCCTCTACCATATTATAGTTGCTCTAAGAGGTTTATATAGGAGTGTAGTGAGTCATAGTTAGGTGTTAACCGCAAATAACAAGCCATACTTTCCTTAATGGGCCGTAGTGGGACTGGATTTCTGTTAGTGGCCCATTATAGCCTCTATCATGTCATAGTTGCTCTAAAAGGGTTATATAGGAGTGTAGTGAGTCATAGTTAAGTGTTAACGCCCAATAACATGTCATACATTCATGAATGGGTAGTATTGGGCCTTGATTTCTGTTAGTGGCCCATTATAGCCTCTACCGTAACATATTTGCTGTAAGAGGGTTATATAGGAGTGTAATGAGTCATAGTTAAGTGTTAACGCCCAATAACAAGTCATACTTTCATTAATGGGCCGTATTGGGCCTTGATTTCTGTTAGTGGCCCATTATAGCCTCAACCGTATCGTAGTTGCTCTAAGAGGGTTATATAGGAGTGTAGTGAGTCATAGTAAAGTGTTAACGCCCAATAACATGTCATACTTCCATTAATGGGCGTTTTGGGCCTTATTGGTGATAGTGGCCCATTATAGCTTCTATCATGACAAAGCTGTTCTAAGAGTGTTGTATATGAGTGTTGGGAGTCATAGTTTGGTGTTAACGCCCAATAACATGCCTTACTTTCATTAATGGGCCGTATTGGGCCTGGATTTTTGTTAATGGCCCATTATAGCCTCTATCATGTCATAGTTGCTCTAAAAGGGTTATATAGGAGGTAGTGAGTCATAGTTAAGTGTTAATGCCCAATAACATATCATACTTTCATTAATGGGCCGTATTGGGCCTTGATTTCTGTTAGTGTCCCATTATAGCCTCTATCATGTCATAGTTGCTCCAAAAGGGTTGTATAGGAGCGTTGTGAGTCATAGTTAAGTGTTAACGCCCAATAATATGTCATACTTTCATTAATGGGCCTTATTGGTGATAGTGGCCCATTATAGCTTCTATCATGACATAGCTGCTCAAAGAGTGTTGTATATGAGTGTTGTGAGTCATGGTTAGGTGTTAACGCCAAATAACCAGCCATACTATCATTAATGGGCCGTATTGGGCCTGGATTTATGTTAGTGGCCCATTATAGCCTCTATCATGTCGTAGTTGCTCTAAAAGGGTTATATAGAAGTGTAGTGAGTCATAGTTAAGTGTTAACGCCCAATAACAGATCATACTTTCATTAATGGGCCGTATTTGGCCATGATTTCTGTTAGTGGCCCATTATAACCTCTACCGTATCATAGTTGCTATAAGTGGGTTATATAGGAGTGTAGTGAGTCATAGTTAAGTGTTAACGCCCAATAACATGTTATACTTTCATTAGTGGGCGTATTGGGCCTTAATGGTGATAGTGGCCCATTATAGCTTATATCATGACAGAGCTGCTCTATGAGTGTTGTATATGAGTGTTGTGAGTCGTAGTTAGGTGTTAGTGCCAATGAAATACCTTACTTTCATTAATGGGCCGTATTGGGCCTTGATCGGTGATAGTGGTCCATTATAGCCTCTACCATATTATAGTTGATCTAAGATGCTTGTATAAGAGTGTATTGAGTCATAGTTAGGTGTTAACGCCCAATAACATGTCATACTTTCATTAATGGGCCGTATTAGGCCTGGATTTCTGTTAGTGGCCCATTATAGCCTCTATCATGTCATAGTTGCTCTATAGGAGTGTAGTGAGTCATAGTTAAGTGTTAACGCCCAATAACATGCATACTTACATTAATGGGTCGTATTAGGCCTTATTGGTGATAGTGGCCCATTATAGCTTCTATCATGACCTAGCTGCTCTAAGAGTGTTGTATATAAGTGTTGTGAGTCGTAGTTAGGTGTTAACGCCCAATAACATGCTTTACTTTCATTAATGGGCCGTATTTGGCCTTGATCGGTGATAGTGGTCCATTATAGCCTCTACCATATTATAGTTACTCTAATGGGCTTATATAGGAGTGTAGTGAGTTATAGTTAGGTGTTAACGCCCAATAACATGTCATACTTTCATTAATGGGCCGTATTTGGCCTTGATTTCTGTTAGTGTCCCATTATAGCCTCTATCATGTCGTTGTTGCTCCAAAAGGGTTGTATAGGAGCGTTGTGAGTCATAATTAAGTGTTAACGCCCAATAACATGTCATACTTTCATTAATGGGCCTTATTGGTGATAGTGGCCCATTATAGCTTCTATCCTGACATAGTTGCTCTAAGAGTGTTCTATATGAGTGTTGTGAGTCGTAGTTAGATGTTAATGCCAATAAAATTCCTTACTTTCATTAATGGGCCGTATTGGGCCTTGATCGGTGATAGTGGTCCATTATAGCCTCTACCATATTATAGTTGCTCTAAGAGGCTTATATAGGAGTGTAGTGAGTCATAGTTAGGTGTTAACCGCAAATAACAAGCCATACTTTCCTTAATGGGCCGTAGTGGGACTGGATTTCTGTTAGTGGCCCATTATAGCCTCTATCATGTCATAGTTGCTCTAAAAGGGTTATATATGAGTGTAGTGAGTCATAGTTAAGTGTTAACCGCCCAATAACATGTCATACATTCATGAATGGGCCGTATTGGGCCTTGATCTCTGTTAGTGGCCCATTATAGCCTCTACCGTAACATATTTGCTCTAAGAGGGTTATATAGGAGTGTAGTGAGTCATAGTTAACTGTTAACGCCCAATAACAAGTCATACTTTCATTAATGGGCCGTATTGGGCCTTGATTTCTGTTAGTGGCCCATTATAGCCTCAACCGTATCGTAGTTGCTCTAAGAGGGTTATATAGGAGTGTAGTGAGTCATAGTAAAGTGTTAACGTCCAATAACATGTCATACTTCAATTAATGGGCGTTTTGGGCCTTATTGGTGATAGTGGCCCATTATAGCTTCTATCATGATAATGCTGCTCTAAGAGTGTTGTATATGAGTGTTGTGAGTCATAGTTTGGTGTTAACGCCCAATAACATGCCTTACTTTCATTAATGGGCCGTATTATAGCCTCTATCATGTCATAGTTGCTCTAAAAGGGTTATATAGGAGGTAGTGAGTCATAGTTAAGTGTTAATGCCCAATAACATATCATACTTTCATTAATGGGCCGTATTGGGCCTGGATTTATGTTAGTGGCCCATTATAGCCTCTATCATGTCGTAGTTGCTCTAAAAGGGTTATATAGGAGTGTAGTGAGTCATAGTTAAGTGTTAACGCCCAATAACAGGTCATACTTTCATTAATGGGCCGTATTAGGCCATGATTTCTGTTAGTGGCCCATTATAGCCTCTACCGTATCATAGTTGCTCTAAGTGGGTTATATAGGAGTGTAGTGAGTCATAGTTAAGTGTTAACGCCCAATAACATGTTATACTTTCATTAATGGGCGTATTGGGCCTTAATGGTGATAGTGGGCCATTATTGCTTATATCATCACAGAGCTGCTCTAAGAGTGTTGTATATAAGTGTTGTGAGTCGTAGTTACCTGTTAGTGCCAATGAAATGCCTTACTTTCATTAATGGGCCGTATTGGGCCTTGATCGGTGATAGTGGTCCATTATAGCCTCTACCATATTATAGTTGATCTAAGAGGCTTATATAAGAGTGTAGTGAGTCATAGTTAGGTGTTAACGCCCAATAACATGTCATACTTTCATTAATGGGCCTGGATTTCTGTTAGTGGCCCATTATAGCCTCTATCATGTCATAGTTGCTCTAAAAGGGTTATATAGTAGTGTAGTGAGTCATAGTTAAGTGTTAACGTCCAATAACATGCATACTTACATTAATGGGTCGTATTGGGCCTTATTGGTGATAGTGGCCCATTATAGCTTCTGTCATGACCTAGCTGCTCTAAGAGTGTTGTATATGAGTGTTGTGAGTCGTAGTTAGGTGTTAACGCCCAATAACATGCTTTACTTTCATTAATGGGCCGTATTTAGCCTTGATCGGTGATAGTGGTCCATTATAGCCTCTACCATATTATAGTTACTCTAAGAGGCTTATATAGGATTGTAGTGAGTTATAGTTAGGTGTTAACGCCCAATAACCTGTCATACTTTCATTAATGGGCCGTATTGGGCCTTGATTTCTGTTAGTGTCCCATTATAGCCTCTATCATGTCGTTGTTGCTCCAAAACGGTTGTATAGGAGCGTTGTGAGTCATAGTTAAGTGTTAACGCCCAATAACATGTCATACTTTCATTAATGGACCTTATTGGTGATAGTGGCCCATTATAGCTTCTATCATGACATAGCTGCTCAAAGAGTGTTCTATATTAGTGTTGTGAGTCGTAGTTAGATGTTAATGCCAATAAAATGCCTTACTTTCATTAATGGGCCGTATTGGGCCTTGATCGGTGATAGTGGTCCATTATAGCCTTTACCATATTATAGTTGCTCTAAGAGGCTTATATAGGAGTGTAGTGAGTCATAGTTAGGTGTTAACCGCAAATAACAAGCCATACTTTCCTTAATGGGCCGTATTGGGACTGGATTTCTGTTAGTGGCCCATTATAGCCTCTATCATGTCATAGTTGCTCTAAAAGGGTTATATAGGAGTGTAGTGAGTCATAGTTAAGTGTTAACGCCCAATAACATGTCATACATTCATGAATGGGCCGTATTGGGCCTTGATCTCTGTTAGTGGCCCATTATAGCCTCTACCGTAACATATTTGCTCTAAGAGGGTTATATAGGACTGTAGTGAGTCATAGTTAAGTGTTAACGCCCAATAACAAGTCATACTTTCATTAATGGGCCGTATTGAGCCTTGATTTCTGTTAGTGGCCCATTATAGCCTCAACCGTATCGTAGTTGCTCTAAGAGGTTTATATAGGAGTGTAGTGAGTCATAGTAAAGTGTTAACGCCCAATAACATGTCATACTTCCATTAATGGGGGTTTTGGGCCTTATTGGTGATAGTGGCCCATTATAGCTTCTATCATGACAAAGCTGCTCTAAGAGTGTTGTATATGAGTGTTGTGAGTCATAGTTTGGTGTTAACGCCCAATAACATGCCTTACTTTCATTAATGGGACGTATTATAGCCTCTATCATGTCATAGTTGCTCTAAAAGGGTTATATAGGAGTGTAGTGAATCATAGTTAAGTGTTAACGCCCAATAACATGTCATACTTTCATTAATGGGCCTTATTGGTGATAGTGGCCCATTATAGCTTCTATAATGACATAGCTGCTCAAAGAGTGTTCTATATGAGTGTTGTGAGTCGTAGTTAGATGTTAATGCCAATAAAATGCCTTACTTTCATTAATGGGCCGTATTGGGCCTTGATCGGTGATAGTGGTCCATTATAGCCTCTACCATATTATAGTTGCTCTAAGAGGCTTATATAGGAGTGTAGTAAGTCATAGTTAGGTGTTAACCGCAAATAACAAGCCATACTTTCCTTAATTGGCCGTATTGGGACTGGATTTCTGTTAGTGGCCCATTATAGCCTCTATCATGTCATAGTTGCTCTAAAAGGGTTATATAGGAGGTAGTGTGTCATAGTTAAGTGTTAATGCCCAATAACATATCATACTTTCATTAATGGGCCGTATTGGGCCTTGATTTCTGTTAGTGTCCCATTATAGCCTCTATCATGTCATAGTTGCTCCAAAAGGGTTGTTTAGGAGCGTTGTGAGTCATAGTTAAGTGTTAACGCCCAATAATATGTCATACTTTCATTAATGGGCCTTATTGGTGATAGTGGCCCATTATAGCTTCTATCATGACATAGCTGCTCTAAGAGTGTTGTATATGAGTGTTGTGAGTCATGGTTAGGTGTTAACGCCAAATAACCAGCCATACTATCATTAATGGGCCGTATTGGTCCTGGATTTATGTTAGTGGCCCATTATAGCCTCTATCATGTCGTAGTTGCTCTAAAAGGGTTATATAGGAGTGTAGTGAGTCATAGTTAAGTGTTAACGCCCAATAACAGGTCATACTTTCATTAATGGGCCGTATTGGGCCATGATTTCTGTTAGTGGCCCATTATAGCCTCTACCGTATCATAGTTGCTCTAAGTGGGTTATATAGGAGTGTAGTGAGTCATAGTTAAGTGTTAACGCCCAATAACATGTTATACTTTAATTAATGGGTGTATTGGGCCTTAATGGTGATAGTGGCCCATTATTGCTTATATCATGACAGAGCTGCTCTAAGAGTGTTGTATATGAGTGTTGTGAGTCGTAGTTAGGTGTTAGTGCCAATGAAATGCCTTACTTTCGTTAATGGGCCGTATTGGGCCTTGATCGGTGATAGTGGTCCATTATAGCCTCTACCATATTATAGTTGATCTAAGAGGCTTATATAAGAGTGTAGTGAGTCATAGTTAGGTGTTAACGCCCAATAACATGTCATACTTTCATTAATGGGCCTGGATTTCTGTTAGTGGCCCATTATAGCCTCTATCATGTCATAGTTGCTCTAAAAGGGTTATATAGTAGTGTAGTGAGTCATAGTTAAGTGTTAACGTCCAATAACATGCATACTTACATTAATGGGTCGTATTGGGCCTTATTGGTGATAGTGGCCCATTATAGCTTCTATCATGACCTAGCTGCTCTAAGAGTGTTGTATATGAGTGTTGTGAGTCGTAGTTAGGTGTTAACGCCCAATAACATGCTTTACTTTCATTAATGGGCTGTATTTGGCCTTGATCGGTGATAGTGGTCCATTATAGCCTCTACCATATAATAGTTACTCTAACAGGCTTATATAGGAGTGTAGTGAGTTATAGTTAGGTGTTAACGCCTAATAACCTGTCATACTTTCATTAATGGGCCGTATTGGGCCTTGATTTCTGTTAGTGTCCCATTATAGCCTCTATCATGTCGTTGTTACTCCAAAACGGTTGTATAGGAGCGTTGTGAGTCATAGTTAAGTGTTAACGCCCAATAACATGTCATACTTTCATTAATGGGCCTTATTGGTGATAGTGGCCCATTATAGCTTCTATAATGACATAGCTGCTCAAAGAGTGTTCTATATGAGTGTTGTGAGTCGTAGTTAGATGTTAATGCCAATAAAATGCCTTACTTTCATTAATGGGCCGTATTGCGCCTTGATCGGTGATAGTGGTCCATTATAGCCTCTACCTTATTATAGTTGCTCTAAGAGGCTTATATAGGAGTGTAGTGAGTCATAGTTAGGTGTTAACCGCAAATAACAAGCCATACTTTCCTTAATGGGCCGTATTGGGACTAGATTTCTGTTAGTGGCCCATTATAGCCTCTATCATGTCATAGTTGCTCTAAAAGGGTTATATAGGAGTGTAGTGAGTCATAGTTAAGTGTTAACGCCCAATAACATGTCATACATTCTTGAATGGGCCGTATTGGGCCTTGATCTCTGTTAGTGGCCCATTATAGCCTCTACCGTAACATATTTGCTCTAAGAGGGTTATATAGGAGTGTAGTGAGTCATAGTTAAGTGTTAACGCCCAATAACAAGTCATACTTTCATTAATGGGCCGTATTGGGCCTTGATTTCTGTTAGTGGCCCATTATAGCCTCAACCGTATCCTAGTTGCTCTAAGAGGGTTATATAGGAGTGTAGTGAGTCATAGTAAAGTGTTAACGCCCAATAACATGTCATACTTCCATTAATGGGGGTTTTGGGCCTTATTGGTGATTGTGGCCCATTATAGCTTCTATCATGACAAAGCTGCTCTAAGAGTGTTGTATATGAGTGTTGTAAGTCATAGTTTGGTGTTAACGCCCAATAACATGCCTTAATTTCATTAATTGGCCGTATTATAGCCTCTATCATGTCATAGTTGCTCTAAAAGGGTTATATAGGAGGTAGTGAGTCATAGTTAAGTGTTAATGCCCAATAACATATCATACTTTCATTAATGGGCTGTATTGGGCCTTGATTTCTGTTAGTGTCTCATTATAGCCTCTATCATGTCATAGTTGCTCCAAAAGGGTTGTATAGGAACGTTGTGAGTCATAGTTAAGTGTTAACGCCCAATAATATGTCATACTTTCATTAATGGGCCTTATTGGTGATAGTGGCCCATTATAGCTTCTATCATGACATAGCTGCTCTAAGAGTGTTGTATATGAGTGTTTTGAGTCATGGTTAGGTGTTAACGCCAAATAACCAGCCATACTATCATTAATGGGCCGTATTGGGCCTGCATTTATGTTACTGGCCCATTATAGCCTCTATCATGTCATAGTTGCTCTAAAAGGGTTATATAGGAGTGTAGTGAGTCATAGTTAAGTGTTAACGCCCAATGACAGGTCATACTTTCATTAATGGGCCGTATTGGGCCATGATTTCTGTTAGTGGCCCATTATAGCCTCTACCGTATCATAGTTGCTCTAAGTGGGTTATATAGGAGTGTAGTGAGTCATAGTTAAGTGTTAACGCCCAATAACATGTTATACTTTCATTAATGGGCTTATTGGGTCTTAATGGTGATAATGGCCCATTATAGCTTATATCATGACAGAGCTGCTCTAAGAGTGTTGTATATGAGTGTTGTGAGTCGTAGTTAGGTGTTAGTGCCAATGAAATGCCTTACTTTCATTAATGGGCCGTATTGGGCCTTGATCGGTGATAGTGGTCCATTATAGCCTCTACCATATTATAGTTGATCTAAGAGGCTTATATAAGAGTGTAGTGAGTCATAGTTAGGTGTTAACGCCCAATAACATGTCATACTTTCATTAATGGGCCGTATTGGGCCTGGATTTCTGTTAGTGGCCCATTATAGCCTCTATCATGTCATAGTTGCTCTAAAAGGGTTATATAGGAGTGTAGTGAGTCATAGTTAAGTGTTAACGCCCAATAACATGTCATACATTCATGAATGGGCCGTATTGGGCCTTGATTTCTGTTAGTGGCCCATTATAGCCTCTACCGTAACATATTTTCTCTAAGAGGGTTATATAGGAGTGTAGTGAGTCATAGTTAAGTGTTAACGCCCAATAACAAGTCATACTTTCATTAATGGGCCGTACTGGGCCTTGATTTCTGTTAGTGGCGCATTATAGCCTCAACCGTATCGTAGTTGCTCTAAGAGGGTTATATAGGAGTGTAGTGTGTCATAGTAAAGTGTTAACGCCCAATAACATGTCATACTTCCATTAATGGGCGTTTTGGGCCTTATTGGTGATAGTGGCCCATTATAGCTTCTATCATGACATAGCTGCTCTAAGAGTGTTGTATATGAGTGTTGTGAGTCATAGTTTTGTGTTAACGCCCAATTACATGCCTTACTTTCATTAATGGGCCGTATTGGGCCTGGATATTTGTTAGTGGCCCATTATAGCCTCTATCATGTCATAGTTGCTCTAAAAGGGTTATATAGGAGGTAGTGAGTCATAGTTAAGTGTTAATGCCCAATAACATATCATACTTTCATTAATGGGCCGTATTGGGCCTTGATTTCTGTTAGTGTCTCATTATAGCCTCTATCATGTCATAGTTGCTCCAAAAGGGTTGTATAGGAGCGTTGTGAGTCATAGTTAAGTGTTAACGCCCAATAATATGTCATACTTTCATTAATGGGCCTTATTGGTGATAGTGGCCCATTATAGCTTCTATCATGACATAGCTTCTCTAAGAGTGTTGTATATGAGTGTTTTGAGTCGTAGTTAGGTGGTAATGCCAATAAAATGCCTTACTTTCATTATTGGGCCGTATTGGGCGTTGATCGGTGATAGTGGTCCATTATAGCCTCTACCATATTGTAGAAGCATGTTTTGTAACTATAGATTAAATTCTCTGTATCGGTGTACGTGGCTAGTACGTAGGAGGGTGTTCCTGAGTACTTAGCCCGCACACCAGTTTGGTCCTGCGTACTTAGTAAGTACGCAAGGCTTTTGCCTTGCGTACTTGTCAAGTACGCATGACCAAACCATGCGTACTTAGTAAGTACGCAAGGCTTTTGCCTTTCGTACTTGTCAACTACGCAGGAAGTGTTCATGCCCCTATAAATAGAAGACTTGTCTTCATTTGTAGGTGGAACTTTGGAACAGGTTGAGAGATGTCCGGGTCGGGAAGAGCTCTCCCGACCCCTGGACCGTGAGCTTAGATGAGAGATGTGTGTTCCTTCGGTATGTAGTCTGTAATACGGGATGACTTCTTTGTTATGGATTATGTTTCGTTTCATTATCTTTTATCTTTGTTCGTG
This sequence comes from Smallanthus sonchifolius, assembly GCA_023525975.1. Lineage (NCBI taxonomy): Eukaryota > Viridiplantae > Streptophyta > Magnoliopsida > Asterales > Asteraceae > Smallanthus > Smallanthus sonchifolius. Next base: position 474,525 of record JAKNSE010000179.1, read on the forward strand.
TTTATCTGCTTCGTTTCTTTGTTCCTACACAAATCGCAGAACAGATCGTGTTATTTCCGCTGCGCGACGAGGCTCCCGGGACCTACAAGTGGTATCAGAGCCTCGGTGTTCGTTGATTTGTGTTCCAGTTTCGGGTTTTAGGGTTTTCGAGCAGATCTGAAAAATAAAAGTTCGCTACTTTTTCATCAAAAAATCCTCAAATCCGAGTTTGTTATCACTTCATTTGGTGTTTGGAAGGCTAAGGGTTTGTTAGATGATGTTTTCGAAGCTTTTGGAAGCATTAATTTCTCAGATCCATCACTTTTCGAGCATTTTCCTAAAATCCGTCAAGAACGCTGTTACTTTTTGATAAGTACGCAAATTCAGTTTTTCTGCGTACTTACTAAGTACGCATGGGTTTTGCCCTGCGTACTTACTAAGTACGCAAGAGAAGTTGTCCTGCGTACTTGTTAAGTACGCATGAGTATTTCCTCTGCGTACTTAGCATGTACGCACGGGCATTTTGCGAACTTATCAAATACGCATGAGCACTTGGCTTTGCGTATTTACTAAATACGCATGAACACCCTACATATGCGTATTTACTAAGTACGCATGAACTAGCCTCTGGGATTAAAAAAAAAAAAAAAGTTTTTTGGCGGGAAAACCTTCCTTGTCCAAAATTTTGTGTGATCATTTATACGTGTGTTTCGGGCCATTTTTGAGAAGATAGTAATTTTGGTTTTTCCGGACCAGAATTTGTATACGATGTGGCTTGGCGAAACACGAACGAGATTTTTGTTGGATGATACCACTTGTCATACATTGTTTAAGGGTCCATACCTGAAAATGTAGGCTACGAGTATCCGGGATACTTATTTAATAGGGTATGAATGCTGAACTAATGGGAGCAATTGGGTCGTCATCGGCTAAAGGTCTCATTCTATTTGTGAAGATGTGGCTGCTTTGGGTCTTTCGGAAAAAGAATCATCTTGTTTAGGTATTCAAACCTGAATATGTAGGCTACGAGTGTCCTCGGATACTTCTTTAATAGGGGATGAATACTGGAACAACTTGAACCCAAGGATTTGCTGTTTTGGATCTTTGCAAAGGAATAAAGAATAAAATCCTGGAGTTGGCTAGTTGTGCTTTTTGAGGATTTGAGTGAAGTGGTGATGAAGCTGGTCATAGTTTACAGAGAAATGAGGGGGATAAAATCTAGTATTCATGAGACATTAAAGAGGTGGTGGAAAAGCCGTTGGTACTTCCTATATATATACCTCTTTGACGTAACATGGATTTCAACCGTGATTTCTCGTGTAAACTATATTTTTCGTGTTTGATTCTATCGTGTGTTTTCAAGATGAAGCTGGATATTCGTTGGATTATTAGTTGAAGATGGAACCTTTTATCATTGGTCGATGGGATAGGAAACATACCCTTGTTTCTGGTCTAGTCAGATGGAGCTTAACCTGAAAGGGGATATTGGAAATGAACGTCTTCGGGAATTTGGTTGACTCGTGAAGATACAGGATAGAGTTGGATACATCTGGTTGAAGACTTAAGTTTATCTTACTGGAATTCCTATGGGAGCTGATTAGTTTGATGCAGGTTATTGGAAACTCAAACTCTCTGTCATATGCCAGCTGATTTGGAGTTGTCTTAGTCTACTATTGTTACCTGGTTAGGAAGACATTGTAAGACTCAGAGTCCTAAGTCAGGGTGGAGGTTGCTACTGATGAGAGGATGAACTACAATGAGTTGTGTTGGGTTAGTTGGTTCGTATTGAAGCACTTGGTTTGGTCTACAATGAAAGCTACAGTTAGAGGGAGTCGGGTTTGTCATCACTCGGCAACTGAAGACTGAAGTTTGAAGATCTCAAGTGGAATGCCAGAAGATCAAGTCTCGCCAGAAGACACGTGATGTCATTAGTTTAGAGGGAGTCTGTTAGGACATTCTTTGTAAACTGATGTATATCAGTGTTAGAGATAGATAGAATTTGATGCTATAGTTAAGAGGGAGTTTGTAGAAGCATGTTTTGTAACTATAGATTAAATTCTATGTATCAGTGTACGTGGCTAGTACGTAGGAGGGTGTTCCTGAGTACTTAGCCCGCACACTAGTTTGGTCCTGCGTACTTAGTAAGTACGCAAGGCTTTTGCCTTGCGTACTTGTCAAGTACGCAGGATGTGTTCCTGCCCCTATAAATAGAAGACTTGTCTTCATTTGTAGGTGGAACTCTGGAACAGGTTGAAAGATGTTCGGGTCAGGAAGAGCTCTCCCAACCCCTGGACCGTGAGCTTAGATGAGAGATGTGTGTTCCTTCGGTATGTAGTCTATAATACGGGATGACTTCTTTGTTATGGATTACGTTTCGTTTCATTATATTTTATCTTTGTTCGTGTTTATCTGCTTCGTTTCTTTGTTCCCACACAAATCGCAAAACAGATCGTGTTATTTCCGCTGTGCGACGAGGCTCCCGGGACCTACACATATTATAGTTGCTCTAAGAGGCTTATATAGGAGTGTAGTGAGTCATAGTTAGGTGTTAACGCCCAATAACATGTCATACTTTCATTAATAGGCTGTGTTGGTCCTTATGGGTGATAGTGGCCCATTACAGCTTCAATCATGACATAGCAGCTCTAAGAGTGTTGTATATGAGTGTTGTGAGTCATGGTTAGGTGTTAACGTCAAATAACAAGCCATACTCTCATTAATGGGCTGTATTGGGCCTAGATTTCTGTTAGTGGCCCATTACAGCCTCTATCATTTCATAGTTGCTCTAAAAGGTTTATATAGGAGTGTAGTGAGTCATAGTTAAGTGTTAACGCCCAATAACATGTCATACTTTCATTAATGGGCCATATTCGGCCTTATGGGTGATAGTGGCCCATTATAGCTTCTATCCTGACATAGCTGCTCTAAGAGAGTTGTATATGAGTGTTGTGAGTCGTAGTTAGGTGTTAATGCCAATAAAATGCCTTACTTTCATTAATGGGCCGTATTGGGCCTTGATCGGTGATAGTTGTCCATTATAGCCTCTACCATATTATAATTGCTCTAAGAGGCTTATATAGGAGTGTAGTGAGTCATAGTTAGGTGTTAACGCCCAATAACATGTCATACTTTCATTAATTGGACGTATTGGGCCTGGATTTCTGTTAGTGGCCCATTACAGCCTCTATCATGTCATAGTTGCTCTAAAAGGGTTATATTGGAGTGTAGTGAGTCATAGTTAAGTGTTAACGCCCAATAACATGTCATACTTTCATTAATGGGTCGTATTGGGCCTTGATCCGTGTTAGTGGCCCATTATAGCCTCTACCATATCATAGTTGCTCTAAGAGGGTTATATAGGAGTGTAGTGAGTCATAGTTAAGTGTTAACGCCCAATAACAAGTCATACTTTCATTAATGGGCCGTATTAGGCCTTGATCCATGTTAGTGGCCCATTATAGCCTCTACCATATCATAGTTTCTCTAAGAGGGTTATATACGAGTGTAGTAATTCATAATTAAGTGCTAACGCCCAATAACATGTCATACTTTCATTAATGGGCCGTATTGGGCCTTATTGGTGATAGTGGCCCATTATAGCTTCTATCATGACATAGTTGCTCTAAGAGGGTTGTATATGTGTGTCGTGGGTCATAGTTTGGTGTTAACGCCCAATAACATGCCTTACTTCATTAATGGGCCGTATTGGGCCTTGATCGGTGTTAGCGTCCCATTATTGCCTCGACCATATTATAGTTGCTCTAAGAGGGTTATATAGGAATGTAGTAAGTCATAGTTAGGTGTTAACAGCCATTATCATGTCATACTTTCATTAATGGGCCGTATTGGGCCTGGATTCATGTTAGTGACCCGTTATAGCCTCTATCATGTCATAGTTGCTCTAAAAGGGTTATATAGGAGTGTAGTGAATCATAGTTAAGTGTTAACGCCCAATAACAGGTCATACTTTCATTAATGGGCCGTATTGGGCCATGATATCTGATAGTGGCCCATTATAGCTTCTATCACGACATAGCTGCTCTAAGAGTGTTGTATATGAGTGTTGTGAGTCATAGTTAGGTGTTAATGCCAATAAAATGCCTTACATTCATTAATGGGCCGTATTGGGCCTTGATCGGTGATAGTGGTCCATTACAGCCTCTAACATATTATAGTTGCTCTAAGAGGCTTATATAGGAGTGTAGTGAGTCATAGTTAGGTGTTAACGCCCAATAACATGCCATACTTTCATTAATGGGCTGTATTGGGCCGTGATCGGTGATAGTGGTTCATTATAGCCTCTACCATATTATAGTTGCTCTAAGAGGCTTATATAGGAGTTTAGTGAGTCATAGTTAGGTGTTAGCGCCCAATAACATCTTATACATTCATTAATGGGCCATATTCGGCCTTATGGGTGATAGTGGCCCATTATAGCTTCTATCATGACATAGTTGCTCTAAGAGGGTTGTATATGTGTGTTGTGGGTCATAGTTAGGTTTTAACGCCCAATAACATGCCTAAATTTTGATTAATGGGTCGTATTGGGCCTTGATCGGTGTTAGTGGCCCATTATAGCCTCTATCATATTATAGTTGCTCCAAAAAGGTTGTATAGTAGCGATGTGATTCATAGTTAAGTGTTAACGCCCAATAACATGTCATACTTTCATTAATGGGCTTTATTGGTGATAGTGGCCCATTATAGCTTCTATCATGACATAGTTGCTCTAAGAGGGTTGTATATAGTGTTGTGAGTCATAGTTTGGTGTTAACGCCCAATAACATGCCTTACTTTCATTAATGGGCCGTATTGGGCCTTGATCCGTGTTAGTGGCCCATTATAGCCTCTACCATATCATAGTTGCTCTAAGAGGGTTATATAGGAGTGTAGTGAGTCATAGTTCAGTGTTAACGCCTAATAACAAGTCATACTTTCATTAATGGGCCGTATTGGGCCTTGATCCATGTTAGTGGCCCATTATAGCCTCTACCATATCATAGTTTCTCTAAGAGGGTTATATACGAGTGTAGTAAGTCATAGTTAAGTGCTAACGCCCAATAACATGTCATACTTTCATTAATGGGCCGTATTGGGCCTTATTGGTGATAGTGGCCCATTATAGCTTCTATCATGACATAGTTGCTCTAAGAGGGTTGTATATGTGTGTCGTGGGTTATAGTTTGGTGTTAACGCCCAATAACATGCCTTACTTCATTAATGGGCCGTATTGGGCCTTGATCGGTGTTAGCGTCCCATTATTGCCTCGACCATATTATAGTTGCTCTAAGAGGGTTATATAGGAATGTAGTAAGTCATAGTTAGGTGTTAACAGCCATTATCATGTCATACTTTCATTAATGGGCCGTATTGGGCCTGGATTCATGTTAGTGACCCGTTATAGCCTCTATCATGTCATAGTTGCTCTAAAAGGGTTATATAGGAGTGTAGTGAATCATAGTTAAGTGTTAACGCCCAATAACAGGTCATACTTTCATTAATGGGCCGTATTGGGCCATGATATCTGATAGTGGCCCATTATAGCTTCTATCACGACATAGCTGCTCTAAGAGTGTTGTATATGAGTGTTGTGAGTCATAGTTAGGTGTTAATGCCAATAAAATGCCTTACATTCATTAATGGGCCGTATTGGGCCTTGATCGGTGATAGTGGTCCATTACAGCCTCTAACATATTATAGTTGCTCTAAGAGGCTTATATAGGAGTGTAGTGAGTCATAGTTAGGTGTTAACGCCCAATAACATGCCATACTTTCATTAATGGGCTGTATTGGGCCGTGATCGGTGATAGTGGTTCATTATAGCCTCTACCATATTATAGTTGCTCTAAGAGGCTTATATAGGAGTTTAGTGAGTCATAGTTAGGTGTTAGCGCCCAATAACATCTTATACATTCATTAATGGGCCATATTCGGCCTTATGGGTGATAGTGGCCCATTATAGCTTCTATCATGACATAGTTGCTCTAAGAGGGTTGTATATGTGTGTTGTGGGTCATAGTTAGGTTTTAACGCCCAATAACATGCCTAAATTTTGATTAATGGGTCGTATTGGGCCTTGATCGGTGTTAGTGGCCCATTATAGCCTCTATCATATTATAGTTGCTCCAAAAAGGTTGTATAGTAGCGATGTGATTCATAGTTAAGTGTTAACGCCCAATAACATGTCATACTTTCATTAATGGGCTTTATTGGTGATAGTGGCCCATTATAGCTTCTATCATGACATAGTTGCTCTAAGAGGGTTGTATATAGTGTTGTGAGTCATAGTTTGGTGTTAACGCCCAATAACATGCCTTACTTTCATTAATGGGCCGTATTGGGCCTTGATCCGTGTTAGTGGCCCATTATAGCCTCTACCATATCATAGTTGCTCTAAGAGGGTTATATAGGAGTGTAGTGAGTCATAGTTCAGTGTTAACGCCTAATAACAAGTCATACTTTCATTAATGGGCCGTATTGGGCCTTGATCCATGTTAGTGGCCCATTATAGCCTCTACCATATCATAGTTTCTCTAAGAGGGTTATATACGAGTGTAGTAAGTCATAGTTAAGTGCTAACGCCCAATAACATGTCATACTTTCATTAATGGGCCGTATTGGGCCTTATTGGTGATAGTGGCCCATTATAGCTTCTATCATGACATAGTTGCTCTAAGAGGGTTGTATATGTGTGTCGTGGGTTATAGTTTGGTGTTAACGCCCAATAACATGCCTTACTTCATTAATGGGCCGTATTGGGCCTTGATCGGTGTTAGCGTCCCATTATTGCCTCGACCATATTATAGTTGCTCTAAGAGGGTTATATAGGAATGTAGTAAGTCATAGTTAGGTGTTAACAGCCATTATCATGTCATACTTTCATTAATGGGCCGTATTGGGCCTGGATTCCTGTTAGTGACCCGTTATAGCCTCTATCATGTCATAGTTGCTCTAAAAGGGTTATATAGGAGTGTAGTGAATCATAGTTAAGTGTTAACGCCCAATAACAGGTCATACTTTCATTAATGGGCCGTATTGGGCCATGATATCTGTTAGTGGCCCATTATAGCCTCTGCCATATCATAGTTGCTCTAAGAGGGTTATATAGGAGTGTAGTGAGTCATAGTTAAGTGTTAACGCCCAATAACATGTCATACTTTCATTAATGGGCGTATTGGGCCATAATGGTGATATTGGCCCATTAAAGCTTATATCACGACGTAGCTGCTCTAAGAGTGTTGTATATGAGTGTTGTGAGTCGTAGTTAGGTGTTAGTGCCAATAAAATGCCTTACTTTCATTAATGGGCCGTATTGGGCCTTGATCGGTGATAGTAGTCCATTATATTCTCGATCACATTATAGTTGCTCTAAGAGGGTTATATAGGAGTGTAGTTAGTCATAGTTAGGTGTTAACGCCAAATAACATGTCATACTTTCATTAATGGGCCTGGCTTTCTGTTAGTGGCCCATTATAGCCTCTATCATGTCATAGTTGCTCTAAAAGGGTTATATAGGAATGTAGTGAGTCATAGTTAAGTGTCAACGCCCAATAACATGTCATACTTTCATTAATGGGCCATATTCGGCCATATGTGTGATAGTGGCCCATTATAGCTTCTATCATGACATTGTTGCTCTAAGAGGGTAGTATATGTGTGTTGTGGGTCATAGTTAGGTGTTAACGCCCAATAACATGCCTTACTTTCCTTAATGGGCCGTATTGGGCCTTGATCGGTGTTAGTGGCCCATTATAGCCTCTATCATATTATAGTTGCTCTAAGAGGGTTATATAGGAGTGTAGTAAGTAATAGTTAGGTGTTAACGCCCAATAACATGTCATACTATCATTAATGGGTCGTATTGGGACTAAATTTCTGTTAGTGGCCCATTATAGCCTCTATCATGTCATAGTTGCTCTAAAAGGGTTATATAGGAGTGTAGTGAGTCATAGTTAAACGTTAACGCCCAATAACATATCATACTTTCATTAATGGGTTGTATTGGGCCTTATTGGTGATAGTGGCCCATTATAGCTTCTATCATGACATAGTTGCCCTAAGAGTGTTGTATATGAGTGTTGTGAGTCATGGTTAGGTGTTAACGCCAAATAACAAGCCATACTTTCATTAATGAGCCGTATTGGGCCTGGATTTCTTTTAGTGGCCAATTATAACCTCTATCATGTCATAGTTGCTCTAAAAGGGTTATACAGCAGTGTAGTGAGTCATAGTTAAGTGTTAACGCCCAATAACATGTCATACTTTCATTATTGGGCCGTATTGGGCCTTGATTTCTGTTAGTGTCCCATTATAGCCTCTATCGTATCATAGTTTTTCTAAGTGGGTTATATAGGAGTATAGAGTCATTGTTAAGTGTTAACACCCAATAACATGTCATACTTTCATTAATGGGCCGTATTGGGCCTTGATTTCTGTTAGTGTCCCATTATAGCCTCTATCATGTCATAGTTGCTCCAAAAAGGTTGTATAGGTGCGTTGTGAGTCATAGTTAAGTGTTAACGCCCAATAACATGTCATACTTTCATTAATGGGCCATATTCGGCCTTATGGGTGATAGTGGCCCATTATAGCTTCTATCATGACATAGTTGCTCTAAGAGGGTTGTATATGATTGTTGTGGGTCATAGTTAGGTGTTAACCCCCAATAACATGCCTTACTTTCATTAACGGGTCGTATTGGGTCTTGATCGGTGTTAGTGGCCCATTATAGCCTCTATCATATTATAGTTGCTCCAAAAAGGTTGTCTAGGAGCGTTGTGAGTCATAGTTAAGTGTTAACGCCCAATAACATGTCATACTTTCATTAACGGGCTTTATTGGTGATAGTGGCCCATTATAGCTTCTATCATGACATAGTTGCTCTAAGAGTGTTGTATATGAGTGTTGTGAGTCATAGTTTGGTGTTAACGCCCAATAACATGCCTTACTTTCATTAATGGGACGTATTGGGCCTTGATCCGTGTTAGTGGCCCATTATAGCCTCTACCAAATCATATTTGCTCTAAGAGGGTTATATAGGAGTGTAGTGAGTCATACTTAAGTGTTAAGGCCCAATAACAAGTCATACTTTCATTAATGGGCCGTATTGGGCATTGATACGTGTTAGTGGCCCATTATAGCCTCTACCATATCATAGTTCCTCTATGAGGGTTATATACGAGGGTAGAGAGTCATAGTTAAGTGTTAACGCCCAATAACATGTCAAACTTTCATTAATGGGCCGTATTGAGCCTTATTGGTGATAGTGGCCCATTATTGCTTCTATCATGACATAGTTGCTCTAAGAGGGTTGTATATGTGTGTTGTGGGTCATAATTAGGTGTTAACACCCAATAACATGCCTTACTTCATTAATGGGCCGTATTGGGCCTTGATCAGTGTTAGTGTCCCATTATAGCCTCAACCATATTATAGTTGCTCTAATCGGGTTATATAGGAAAGTAGTAAGTCATAGTTAGGTGTTAATAGCCAATAACATGTCATACATTCATTAATGGGCCATATTGGCCCTGGATTTCTGTTAGTGGCCCATTATTGCCTCTATCATGTCATAGTTGCTCTAAAAGGGTAATATAGGAGTGTAGTGAGTCATCGTTAAGTGTTAACGCCCAATAACATGTCATACTTTCATTAATGGGACGTATTGGGCCTTATTGGTGATAGTGGCCCATTATAGCTCCTATCATGACCTAGCTGCTCTAAGAGTGTTGTATATGAGTGTTGTGAGTCGTAGTTAGGTGTTAACGCCCAATAGCATGCCTTACTTTCATTAATGGGCCGTATTGGGCCATGATCGGTGATAGTGGTCCATTATAGGCTCTACCATATTATAGTTTCTCTAAGAGGCTTATATAGGAGTGTAGTGAGTCATAGTTAGGTGTTAACGCCCATTAACATGTCATACTTTCATTAATGGGCCGTATCGGGCCTTGATTTCTGTTAGTGTCCATTATAGCCTCTATCATGTCATAGTTGCTCCAAAAAGGTTGTATAGGAGCGTTGTGAGTCATAGTTAAGTGTTAACGCCCAACAACATGTCATACTTTCATTAATGGGCTTTATTGGTGATAGTGGCCCATTATAGCTTCTATCATGACATAGTTTCTCTAAGAGTGTTGTATATGAGTGTTGTGAGTCATAGTTTGGTGTTAACGCCCAATAACATGCCTTACTTTCATTAATGGGCCATAATGGGCCTTGATCCGTGTTAGTTGCCCATTATAGCCACTACCATATCATAGTTGCTCTAAGAGGGTTATATAGGAGTGTAGTGAGTCATAGTTAAGTGTTAACGCCCAATAACATGTCATACTTTCATTAATGGGCCGTATTGGGCCTTATGGGTGATAGTGTCCCATTATAGCTTCTATCATGACATAGTTGCTCTCAGAGGGTTGTATATGTGTGTTATGGGTCATAGTTAGGTGTTAACGCTGAATAACATGCCTTACTTTCATTAATGGGCCGTATTGGGCCTTGATCGGTATTAGTGGCCCATTATAGCCTCTACCATATTATAGTTGCTCTAAGAGGGTTATATAGGAGTGTAGTAAGTCATAGTTAGGTGTTAACAGCCAATAACATGTCATACTTTCATTAATGGGCCGTATTGGGCCTGGATTCCAGTTAGTGGCCCGTTATAGCCTCTATCATGTCATAGTTTCTCTAAAAGGGATATATAGGAGTGTAGTGAGTCATAGTTAAGCGTTAACGCCCAATAACATGTCAAACTTTCATTAATGGGACGTATTGGGCCTTATTGGTGATAGTGGCCCATTATAGCTTCTATCATGACCTAGCTGCTCTAAAAGTGATGTATATGAGTGTTGTGAGTCGTAGTTAGGTGTTAACGCCCAATAACATGCCTTACTTTCCTTAATGGGCCGTATTGGGCCTTGATCGGTGTTAGTGGCCCATTATAGCCTCTATCATATTATAGTTGCTCTAAGAGGGTTATATAGGAGTGTAGTAAGTCATAGTTAGGTGTTAACTCCCAATAACATGTCATACTATCATTAATGGGTCGTATTGGGACTAGATTTCTGTTAGTGGCCCATTATAGCCTCTATCATGTCATAGTTGCTCTAAAAGGGTTATATAGGAGTGTAGTGAGTCATAGTTAAACGTTAACGCCCAATAACATATCATACTTTCATTAATGGGTTGTATTGGGCCTTATTGGTGATAGTGGCCCATTATAGCTTCTATCATGACATAGTTGCCCTAAGAGTGTTGTATATGAGTGTTGTGAGTCATGGTTAGGTGTTAACGCCAAATAACAAGCCATACTTTCATTAATGAGCCGTATTTGGCCTGGATTTCTTTTAGTGGCCAATTATAACCTCTATCATGTCATAGTTGCTCTAAAAGGGTTATACAGCAGTGTAGTGAGTCATAGTTAAGTGTTAACGCCCAATAACATGTCATACTTTCATTATTGGGCCGTATTGGGCCTTGATTTCTGTTAGTGTCCCATTATAGCCTCTATCGTATCATAGTTTCTCTAAGTGGTTTATATAGGAGTATAGAGTCATTGTTAAGTGTTAACACCCAATAACATGTCATACTTTCATTAATGGGCCGTATTGGGCCTTGATTTCTGTTAGTGTCCCATTATAGCCTCTATCATGTCATAGTTGCTCCAAAAAGGTTGTATAGGTGCGTTGTGAGTCATAGTTAAGTGTTAACGCCCAATAACATGTCATACTTTCATTAATGGGCCATATTCGGCCTTATGGGTGATAGTGGCCCATTATAGCTTCTATCATGACATAGTTGCTCTAAGAGGGTTGTATATGATTGTTGTGGGTCATAGTTAGGTGTTAACCCCCAATAACATGCCTTACTTTCATTAACGGGTCGTATTGGGTCTTGATCGGTGTTAGTGGCCCATTATAGCCTCTATCATATTATAGTTGCTCCAAAAAGGTTGTCTAGGAGCGTTGTGAGTCATAGTTAAGTGTTAACGCCCAATAACATGTCATACTTTCATTAACGGGCTTTATTGGTGATAGTGGCCCATTATAGCTTCTATCATGACATAGTTGCTCTAAGAGTGTTGTATATGAGTGTTGTGAGTCATAGTTTGGTGTTAACGCCCAATAACATGCCTTACTTTCATTAATGGGACGTATTGGGCCTTGATCCGTGTTAGTGGCCCATTATAGCCTCTACCAAATCATATTTGCTCTAAGAGGGTTATATAGGAGTGTAGTGAGTCATACTTAAGTGTTAAGGCCCAATAACAAGTCATACTTTCATTAATGGGCCGTATTGGGCATTGATACGTGTTAGTGGCCCATTATAGCCTCTACCATATCATAGTTCCTCTATGAGGGTTATATACGAGGGTAGTGAGTCATAGTTAAGTGTTAACGCCCAATAACATGTCAAACTTTCATTAATGGGCCGTATTGAGCCTTATTGGTGATAGTGGCCCATTATTGCTTCTATCATGACATAGTTGCTCTAAGAGGGTTGTATATGTGTGTTGTGGGTCATAATTAGGTGTTAACACCCAATAACATGCCTTACTTCATTAATGGGCCGTATTGGGCCTTGATCAGTGTTAGTGTCCCATTATAGCCTCAACCATATTATAGTTGCTCTAATCGGGTTATATAGGAAAGTAGTAAGTCATAGTTAGGTGTTAATAGCCAATAACATGTCATACATTCATTAATGGGCCATATTGGCCCTGGATTTCTGTTAGTGGCCCATTATTGCCTCTATCATGTCATAGTTGCTCTAAAAGGGTAATATAGGAGTGTAGTGAGTCATCGTTAAGTGTTAACGCCCAATAACATGTCATACTTTCATTAATGGGACGTATTGGGCCTTATTGGTGATAGTGGCCCATTATAGCTCCTATCATGACCTAGCTGCTCTAAGAGTGTTGTATATGAGTGTTGTGAGTCGTAGTTAGGTGTTAACGCCCAATAGCATGCCTTACTTTCATTAATGGGCCGTATTGGGCCATGATCGGTGATAGTGGTCCATTATAGGCTCTACCATATTATAGTTTCTCTAAGAGGCTTATATAGGAGTGTAGTGAGTCATAGTTAGGTGTTAACGCCCATTAACATGTCATACTTTCATTAATGGGCCGTATCGGGCCTTGATTTCTGTTAGTGTCCATTATAGCCTCTATCATGTCATAGTTGCTCCAAAAAGGTTGTATAGGAGCGTTGTGAGTCATAGTTAAGTGTTAACGCCCAACAACATGTCATACTTTCATTAATGGGCTTTATTGGTGATAGTGGCCCATTATAGCTTCTATCATGACATAGTTTCTCTAAGAGTGTTGTATATGAGTGTTGTGAGTCATAGTTTGGTGTTAACGCCCAATAACATGCCTTACTTTCATTAATGGGCCATAATGGGCCTTGATCCGTGTTAGTTGCCCATTATAGCCACTACCATATCATAGTTGCTCTAAGAGGGTTATATAGGAGTGTAGTGAGTCATAGTTAAGTGTTAACGCCCAATAACATGTCATACTTTCATTAATGGGCCGTATTGGGCCTTATGGGTGATAGTGTCCCATTATAGCTTCTATCATGACATAGTTGCTCTCAGAGGGTTGTATATGTGTGTTATGGGTCATAGTTAGGTGTTAACGCTGAATAACATGCCTTACTTTCATTAATGGGCCGTATTGGGCCTTGATCGGTATTAGTGGCCCATTATAGCCTCTACCATATTATAGTTGCTCTAAGAGGGTTATATAGGAGTGTAGTAAGTCATAGTTAGGTGTTAACAGCCAATAACATGTCATACTTTCATTAATGGGCCGTATTGGGCCTGGATTCCAGTTAGTGGCCCGTTATAGCCTCTATCATGTCATAGTTTCTCTAAAAGGGATATATAGGAGTGTAGTGAGTCATAGTTAAGCGTTAACGCCCAATAACATGTCAAACTTTCATTAATGGGACGTATTGGGCCTTATTGGTGATAGTGGCCCATTATAGCTTCTATCATGACCTAGCTGCTCTAAAAGTGATGTATATGAGTGTTGTGAGTCGTAGTTAGGTGTTAACGCCCAATAACATGCCTTACTTTCCTTAATGGGCCGTATTGGGCCTTGATCGGTGTTAGTGGCCCATTATAGCCTCTATCATATTATAGTTGCTCTAAGAGGGTTATATAGGAGTGTAGTAAGTCATAGTTAGGTGTTAACTCCCAATAACATGTCATACTATCATTAATGGGTCGTATTGGGACTAGATTTCTGTTAGTGGCCCATTATAGCCTCTATCATGTCATAGTTGCTCTAAAAGGGTTATATAGGAGTGTAGTGAGTCATAGTTAAACGTTAACGCCCAATAACATATCATACTTTCATTAATGGGTTGTATTGGGCCTTATTGGTGATAGTGGCCCATTATAGCTTCTATCATGACATAGTTGCCCTAAGAGTGTTGTATATGAGTGTTGTGAGTCATGGTTAGGTGTTAACGCCAAATAACAAGCCATACTTTCATTAATGAGCCGTATTTGGCCTGGATTTCTTTTAGTGGCCAATTATAACCTCTATCATGTCATAGTTGCTCTAAAAGGGTTATACAGCAGTGTAGTGAGTCATAGTTAAGTGTTAACGCCCAATAACATGTCATACTTTCATTATTGGGCCGTATTGGGCCTTGATTTCTGTTAGTGTCCCATTATAGCCTCTATCGTATCATAGTTTCTCTAAGTGGTTTATATAGGAGTATAGAGTCATTGTTAAGTGTTAACACCCAATAACATGTCATACTTTCATTAATGGGCCGTATTGGGCCTTGATTTCTGTTAGTGTCCCATTATAGCCTCTATCATGTCATAGTTGCTCCAAAAAGGTTGTATAGGTGCGTTGTGAGTCATAGTTAAGTGTTAACGCCCAATAACATGTCATACTTTCATTAATGGGCCATATTCGGCCTTATGGGTGATAGTGGCCCATTATAGCTTCTATCATGACATAGTTGCTCTAAGAGGGTTGTATATGTGTGTTGTGGGTCATAGTTAGGTGTTAACGCCCAATAACATGCCTTACTTTCATTAACGGGTCGTATTGGGTCTTGATCGGTGTTAGTGGCCCATTATAGCCTCTATCATATTATAGTTGCTCCAAAAAGGTTGTCTAGGAGCGTTGTGAGTCATAGTTAAGTGTTAAAGCCCAATAACATGTCATACTTTCATTAACGGGCTTTATTGGTGATAGTGGCCCATTATAGCTTCTATCATGACATAGTTGCTCTAAGAGTGTTGTATATGAGTGTTGTGAGTCATAGTTTGGTGTTAACGCCCAATAACATGCCTTACTTTCATTAATGGGACGTATTGGGCCTTGATCCGTGTTAGTGGCCCATTATAGCCTCTACCAAATCATATTTGCTCTAAGAGGGTTATATAGGAGTGTAGTGAGTCATACTTAAGTGTGAACGCCCAATAACAAGTCATACTTTCATTAATGGGCCGTATTGGGCATTGATAAGTGTTAGTGGCCCATTATAGCCTCTACCATATCATAGTTCCTCTAAGAGGGTTATATACGAGGGTAGTGAGTTATAGTTAGGTGTTAACGCCCAATAACATGTCAAACTTTCATTAATGGGCCGTATTGAGCCTTATTGGTGAAAGTGGCCCATTATTGCTTCTATCATGACATAGTTGCTCTAAGAGGGTTGTATATGTGTGTTGTGGGTCATATTTAGGTGTTAACACCCAATAACATGCCTTACTTCATTAATGGGCCGTATTGGGCCTTGATCAGTGTTAGTGTCCCATTATAGCCTCAACCATATTATAGTTGCTCTAACAGCCAATAACATGTCATACTTTCATTAGTGGGCCGTATTGGGCCTGGATTCCTGTTAGAGGCCCGTTATAGCCTCTATCATGTCATAGTTGCTCTAAAAGGGTTATATAGGAGTGTAGTGAATCATAGTTAAGTGTTAACGCCCAATAACATGTCATACTTTCATTAATGGGACGTATTGGGCCTTATTGGTGATAGTGGCCCATTATAGCTCCTATCATGACCTAGCTGCTCTAAGAGTGTTGTATATGAGTGTTGTGAGTCGTAGTTAGGTGTTAACGCCCAATAGAGTGCCTTACTTTCATTAATGGGCCGTATTGGGCCATGATCGGTGATAGTTAGGTGTTAACGCCCAATAACATGTCATACTTTCATTAATGGGCCGTATTGGGCCTTGATTTTTCTTAGTGTCCATTATAGCCTCTATCATGTCATAGTTGCTCCAAAAAGGTTGTATAGGAGCGTTGTGAGTCATAGTTAAGTGTTAACGCCCAACAACATGTCATACTTTCATTAATGGGCTTTATTGGTGATAGTGGCCCATTATAGCTTCTATCATGACATAGTTTCTCTAAGAGTGTTGTATATGAGTGTTGTGAGTCATAGTTTGGTGTTAACGCCCAATAACATGCCTTACTTTCATTAATGGGCCGTAATGGGCCTTGATCCGTGTTAGTTGCCCATTATAGCCACTACCATATCATAGTTGCTCTAAGAGGGTTATATAGGAGTGTAGTGAGTCATAGTTAAGTGTTAACGCCCAATAACATGTCATACTTTCATTAATGGGCCGTATTGGGCCTTATGGGTTATAGTGTCCCATTATAGCTTCTATCATGACATAGTTGCTCTCAGAGGGTTGTATATGTGTGTTATGGGTCATAGTTAGGTGTTAACGCTGAATAACATGCCTTACTTTCATTAATGGGCCGTATTGGGCCTTGATCGGTATTAGTGGCCCATTATAGCCTCTACCATATTATAGTTGCTCTAAGAGGGTTATATAGGAGTGTAGTAAGTCATAGTTAGGTGTTAACAGCCAATAACATGTCATACTTTCATTAATGGGCCTTATTGGGCCTGGATTCCAGTTAGTGGCCCGTTATAGCCTCTATCATGTCATAGTTGCTCTAAAAGGGATATATAGGAGTGTAGTGAATCATAGTTAAGCGTTAACGCCCAATAACATGTCAAACTTTCATTAATGGGACGTATTGGGCCTTATTGGTGATAGTGGCCCTTTATAGCTTCTATCATGACCTAGCTGCTCTAAAAGTGATGTATATGAGTGTTGTGAGTCGTAGTTAGGTGTTAACGCCCAATAACATACTTTACTTTCATTAATGGGCCGTATTGGGCCTTGATCGGTGATAGTGGTCCATTATAGCCTCTACCATATTATAGTTTCTCTAAGAGGCTTATATAGGAGTGTAGTGAGTCATAGCGAGGTGTTAACACCCAATAACATGTCATACTTTCATTAATGGGCCGTATTGGGCCTTGATTTCTGTTAGTGTCCCATTATAGCCTCTATCAGGTCATAGTTGCTCCAAAAGGGTTGTATAGGAGCGTTGTGAGTCATAGTTAAGTGTTAACGCCCAATAACATGTCATACTTTCATTAATGGGCCTTATTGGTGATATTGACCCATTATAGCTTCTATCATGGCACAACTACTCTAAGAGTGTTGTATATGAGTGTTGTGAGTCGTAGTTAGGTGTTAATGCCAATAAAATGCCTTACTTTCTTTAATGGGCCGTACTGGGCCTTGATCGGTGATAGTGGTATTATAGCTTCTAACGTATTATAGTTTCTCTAGGAGGCTTATATAGGAGTGTAGTGAGTCATAGTTAGGTGTTAACGCCCAATAACATGTCTTACTTTCATTAATGGGCAGTATTGGGACTGGATTTCTGTTGGTGGCCCATTATAGCCTCTATCATGTCATAGTTGCACTAAAAGGTTTATATAGGAGTGTAGTGAGTCATAGTTAAGTTTTAATGCCCAATAACATGTCATACTTTCATTAATGGGTCGTATTGGGGCTTATTGGTGATAGTGGCCCATTATAGCTTCTATCATGACAAAGCTGCTCTAAGAGTGTTGTATATGAGTGTTGTGAGTCATGGTTAGGTGTTAACGCCAAATAACAAGCCATACTATCATTAATGGGCCGTATTGGGCCTGGATTTATGTTAGTGGCCCATTATAGCCTCTATCATGTCATAGTTGCTCTAAGAGGGTTATATAGGAAAGTAGTAAGTCATAGTTAGGTGTTAACAGCCAATAACATGTCATACTTTCATTAATGAGCCGTATTGGCCATGATTTCTGTTAGTGGCCCATTATAGCCTCTACCGTATCATAGTTGCTATAAGAGGGTTATATAGGAGTGTAGTGAGTCATAGTTAAGTGTTAACTCCCAATAACATGTCATACTTTCATTAATTGGCGTATTGGGCCTTATTGATGATAATAGCCCATTATAGCTTATATCATGACATAGCTGCTCTAAGAGTGTTGTACATGAGTGTTGTGAGTCGTAGTTAGGTGTTAATGCCTATAAAATGCCTTACTTTCATTAATGGACAATATTGGGCCTTGATCGGTGATAGTGGTACATTATAGCCTCTACCATATTATAGTTGCTCTAGGAGGCTTATATAGGAGTGTAATGAGTATAGTTAGGTGTTAACGCCCAATAACATGTCATACTTTCATTAATGGGCCGTATTGGGCCTAGATTTTTGTTAGTGGCCCATTATAGCCTCTATCATGTCATAGTTGCTCTAAAACGGTTGTATAGGAGCGTTGTGAGTCATTGTTAAGTGTTAACGCCCAATAACATGTCATACTTTCATTAATGGGCGTATTGGGCCTTATTGGTGATAGTGGCCCATTATAGCTTATATCATGACATGGCTGCTCTAAGAGTGTTGTATATGAGTGTTGTGAGTCATAGTTAGGTGTTAATGCAAATAAAATGCCTTACTTTCATTAATGGGTCGTACTGGGCCTTGATCGGTGATAGTGGTCCATTTTAGCCTCTACCATATTATAGTTACTCTAAGAGGCTTATATAAGAGTGTAGTGAGTCATAGTTAGGTGTTAACGCCCAATAACATGTCATACTTTCATTAATGGGTCGTATTGGGCCTTGATTTCTGTTCGTGTCGCATTATAGCCTCTATTATGCCATAGTTGCTCCAAAAGGGTTGTATAGGAGCGTTGTGAGTCATAGTTAAGTGTTAACGCCCAATAACATGTCATACTTTTATTAATGGGCCTTATTCGTGATTGTGGCCCATTAAAGCTTCTATCATGACATAGCCGCTCTAAGAGTGTTGTCTATGGGTGTTGTGAGTCGTAGTTAGGTGTTAATGCAAATAAAATGCCTTACTTTCATTAATGGGCCGTATTGGGCCTTGATCGTTGATGGTGGTCCATTATAGCCTCTACCATATCATAGTTGCTCTAAGAGGCTTATATAGGAGTGTAGTGAGTCATAGTTAGGTGTTAACGCCCAATAACATGTCATACTTTCATTAATGGGCCGTATTGGGCCTGGATTTATGTTTGTGGCCCATTATAGCCTCTATCATGTCCTAGTTGCACTAAAAAGGTTATATAGGAGTGTAGTGAGTCATAGCTAAGTGTTAACGCCCAATAACATGTCATACTTTCATTAATGGGCCGTATTGGGCCATGATTTCTGTTAGTGGCCCATTATAGCCTCTACCGTATCATAGTTGCTCTAAGAGGGTTATATAGGAGTGTAGTGAGTCATAGTTAAGTGTTAACGCCCAATAACATGTCATACTTTCATTAATGGGCGTATTGGGCCTTAATGGTTATAGTGGCCCATTATAGCTTATATCATGACATAGCTGCTCTAAGAGTGTTGTATATGAGTGTTTGGAGTCGTAGTTAGGTGTTAGTGCCAATAAAATGCCTTACTTTCATTAATGGGCCGTATTGGGCCTTGATCGGTGATAGTGGTCCATTATAGCCTCTACCATATTATAGTTGCTCTAAGAGGCTTATATAAGAGTGTAGTGAGTCATAGTTAGGTGTTAACGCCCAATAACATGTCATACTTTCATTAATGGGCCGTATTGGGCCTGGATTTCTGTTAGTGGCCCATTATAGCCTCTATCATGTCATAGTTGCTCTAAAAGGGTTGTATAGGAGTGTAGTGAGTCATAGTTAAGTGTTAACGCCCAATAACATGCATACTTTCATTAATGGGTCGTATTGGGCCTTATTGGTGATAGTGGCCCATTATAGCTTCTATCTTGACATAGCTACTCTAAGAGTGTTGTATATGAGTGTTGTGAGTCGTAGTTAGGTTTTAATGCCAATAAAATGCCTTACTTTCTTTAATGGGCCGTACTGGGCCTTGATCGGTGATAGTGGTCCATTATAGCTTCTAACGTATTATAGTTTCTCTAGGAGGCTTATATAGGAGTGTAGTGAGTCATAGTTAGGTGTTAACGCCCAATAACATGTCTTACTTTCATTAATGGGCAGTATTGGGACTGGATTTTTGTTGGTGGCCCATTATAGCCTCTATCATGTCATAGTTGAACTAAAAGGTTTATATAGGAGTGTAGTGAGTCATAGTTAAGTTTTAACGCCCAATAACATGTCATACTTTCATTAATGGGTCGTATTGGGGCTTATTGGTGATAGTGGCCCATTATAGCTTCTATCATGACAAAGCTGCTCTAAGAGTGTTGTATATGAGTGTTGTGAGTCATGGTTAGGTGTTAACGCCAAATAACAAGCCATACTATCATTAATGGGCCGTATTGGGCCTGGATTTATGTTAGTGGCCCATTATAGCCTCTATCATGTCATAGTTGCTCTAAGAGGGTTATATAGGAAAGTAGTAAGTCATAGTTAGGTGTTAACAGCCAATAACATGTCATACTTTCATTAATGAGCCGTATTGGCCATGATTTCTGTTAGTGGCCCATTATAGCCTCTACCGTATCATAGTTGCTATAAGAGGGTTATATAGGAGTGTAGTGAGTCATAGTTAAGTGTTAACTCCCAATAACATGTCATACTTTCATTAATTGGCGTATTGGGCCTTATTGATGATAATAGCCCATTATAGCTTATATCATGACATAGCTGCTCTAAGAGTGTTGTACATGAGTGTTGTGAGTCGTAGTTAGGTGTTAATGCCTATAAAATGCCTTACTTTCATTAATGGACAATATTGGGCCTTGATCGGTGATAGTGGTACATTATAGCCTCTACCATATTATAGTTGCTCTAAGAGGCTTATATAGGAGTGTAGTGAGTATAGTTAGGTGTTAACGCCCAATAACATGTCATACTTTCATTAATGGGCCGTATTGGGCCTAGATTTTTGTTAGTGGCCCATTATAGCCTCTATCATGTCATAGTTGCTCTAAAACGGTTGTATAGGAGCGTTGTGAGTCATTGTTAAGTGTTAACGCCCAATAACATGTCATACTTTCATTAATGGGCGTATTGGGCCTTATTGGTGATAGTGGCCCATTATAGCTTATATCATGACATGGCTGCTCTAAGAGTGTTGTATATGAGTGTTGTGAGTCATAGTTAGGTGTTAATGCAAATAAAATGCCTTACTTTCATTAATGGGTCGTACTGGGCCTTGATCGGTGATAGTGGTCCATTTTAGCCTCTACCATATTATAGTTACTCTAAGAGGCTTATATAAGAGTGTAGTGAGTCATAGTTAGGTGTTAACGCCCAATAACATGTCATACTTTCATTAATGGGTCGTATTGGGCCTTGATTTCTGTTCGTGTCGCATTATAGCCTCTATTATGCCATAGTTGCTCCAAAAGGGTTGTATAGGAGCGTTGTGAGTCATAGTTAAGTGTTAACGCCCAATAACATGTCATACTTTTATTAATGGGCCTTATTCGTGATTGTGGCCCATTAAAGCTTCTATCATGACATAGCCGCTCTAAGAGTGTTGTCTATGGGTGTTGTGAGTCGTAGTTAGGTGTTAATGCAAATAAAATGCCTTACTTTCATTAATGGGCCGTATTGGGCCTTGATCGTTGATGGTGGTCCATTATAGCCTCTACCATATCATAGTTGCTCTAAGAGGCTTATATAGGAGTGTAGTGAGTCATAGTTAGGTGTTAACGCCCAATAACATGTCATACTTTCATTAATGGGCCGTATTGGGCCTGGATTTATGTTTGTGGCCCATTATAGCCTCTATCATGTCCTAGTTGCACTAAAAAGGTTATATAGGAGTGTAGTGAGTCATAGCTAAGTGTTAACGCCCAATAACATGTCATACTTTCATTAATGGGCCGTATTGGGCCATGATTTCTGTTAGTGGCCCATTATAGCCTCTACCGTATCATAGTTGCTCTAAGAGGGTTATATAGGAGTGTAGTGAGTCATAGTTAAGTGTTAACGCCCAATAACATGTCATACTTTCATTAATGGGCGTATTGGGCCTTAATGGTTATAGTGGCCCATTATAGCTTATATCATGACATAGCTGCTCTAAGAGTGTTGTATATGAGTGTTTGGAGTCGTAGTTAGGTGTTAGTGCCAATAAAATGCCTTACTTTCATTAATGGGCCGTATTGGGCCTTGATCGGTGATAGTGGTCCATTATAGCCTCTACCATATTATAGTTGCTCTAAGAGGCTTATATAAGAGTGTAGTGAGTCATAGTTAGGTGTTAACGCCCAATAACATGTCATACTTTCATTAATGGGCCGTATTGGGCCTGGATTTCTGTTAGTGGCCCATTATAGCCTCTATCATGTCATAGTTGCTCTAAAAGGGTTGTATAGGAGTGTAGTGAGTCATAGTTAAGTGTTAACGCCCAATAACATGCATACTTTCATTAATGGGTCGTATTGGGCCTTATTGGTGATAGTGGCCCATTATAGCTTCTATCATGACATAGCTACTCTAAGAGTGTTGTATATGAGTGTTGTGAGTCGTAGTTAGGTTTTAATG
Source organism: Smallanthus sonchifolius (assembly GCA_023525975.1). Classification (NCBI taxonomy): domain Eukaryota; kingdom Viridiplantae; phylum Streptophyta; class Magnoliopsida; order Asterales; family Asteraceae; genus Smallanthus; species Smallanthus sonchifolius. The sequence goes on from JAKNSE010000179.1 coordinate 497,314, forward strand.
CCAATAAAATGCCTTACTTTCTTTAATGGGCCGTACTGGGCCTTGATCGGTGATAGTGGTCCATTATAGCTTCTAACGTATTATAGTTTCTCTAGGAGGCTTATATAGGAGTGTAGTGAGTCATAGTTAGGTGTTAACGCCCAATAACATGTCTTACTTTCATTAATGGGTAGTATTGGGACTGGATTTTTGTTGGTGGCCCATTATAGCCTCTATCATGTCATAGTTGCACTAAAAGGTTTATATAGGAGTGTAGTGAGTCATAGTTAAGTTTTAACGCCCAATAACATGTCATACTTTCATTAATGGGTCGTATTGGGGCTTATTGGTGATAGTGGCCCATTATAGCTTCTATCATGACAAAGCTGCTCTAAGAGTGTTGTATATGAGTGTTGTGAGTCATGGTTAGGTGTTAACGCCAAATAACAAGCCATACTATCATTAATGGGCCGTATTGGGCCTGGATTTATGTTAGTGGCCCATTATAGCCTCTATCATGTCATAGTTGCTCTAAGAGGGTTATATAGGAAAGTAGTAAGTCATAGTTAGGTGTTAACAGCCAATAGCATGTCATACTTTCATTAATGAGCCGTATTGGCCATGATTTCTGTTAGTGGCCCATTATAGCCTCTACCGTATCATAGTTGCTATAAGAGGGTTATATAGGAGTGTAGTAAGTCATAGTTAAGTGTTAACTCCCAATAACATGTCATACTTTCATTAATTGGCGTATTGGGCCTTATTGATGATAATAGCCCATTATAGCTTATATCATGACATAGCTGCTCTAAGAGTGTTGTACATGAGTGTTGTGAGTCGTAGTTAGGTGTTAATGCCTATAAAATGCCTTACTTTCATTAATGGACAATATTGGGCCTTGATCGGTGATAGTGGTACATTATAGCCTCTACCATATTATAGTTGCTCTAAGAGGCTTATATAGGAGTGTAGTGAGTATAGTTAGGTGTTAACGCCCAATAACATGTCATACTTTCATTAATGGGCCGTATTGGGCCTAGATTTTTGTTAGTGGCCCATTATAGCCTCTATCATGTCATAGTTGCTCTAAAACGGTTGTATAGGAGCGTTGTGAGTCATTGTTAAGTGTTAACGCCCAATAACATGTCATACTTTCATTAATGGGCGTATTGGGCCTTATTGGTGATAGTGGCCCATTATAGCTTATATCATGACATGGCTGCTCTAAGAGTGTTGTATATGAGTGTTGTGAGTCATAGTTAGGTGTTAATGCAAATAAAATGCCTTACTTTCATTAATGGGTCGTACTGGGCCTTGATCGGTGATAGTGGTCCATTTTAGCCTCTACCATATTATAGTTACTCTAAGAGGCTTATATAAGAGTGTAGTGAGTCATAGTTAGGTGTTAACGCCCAATAACATGTCATACTTTCATTAATGGGTCGTATTGGGCCTTGATTTCTGTTCGTGTCGCATTATAGCCTCTATTATGCCATAGTTGCTCCAAAAGGGTTGTATAGGAGCGTTGTGAGTCATAGTTAAGTGTTAACGCCCAATAACATGTCATACTTTTATTAATGGGCCTTATTCGTGATTGTGGCCCATTAAAGCTTCTATCATGACATAGCCGCTCTAAGAGTGTTGTCTATGGGTGTTGTGAGTCGTAGTTAGGTGTTAATGCAAATAAAATGCCTTACTTTCATTAATGGGCCGTATTGGGCCTTGATCGTTGATGGTCGTCCATTATAGCCTCTACCATATCATAGTTGCTCTAAGAGGCTTATATAGGAGTGTAGTGAGTCATAGTTAGGTGTTAACGCCCAATAACATGTCATACTTTCATTAATGGGCCGTATTGGGCCTGGATTTATGTTTGTGGCCCATTATAGCCTCTATCATGTCCTAGTTGCACTAAAAAGGTTATATAGGAGTGTAGTGAGTCATAGCTAAGTGTTAACGCCCAATAACATGTCATACTTTCATTAATGGGCCGTATTGGGCCATGATTTCTGTTAGTGGCCCATTATAGCCTCTACCGTATCATAGTTGCTCTAAGAAGGTTATATAGGAGTGTAGTGAGTCATAGTTAAGTGTTAACACCCAATAACATGTCATACTTTCATTAATGGGCGTATTGGGCCTTAATGGTTATAGTGGCCCATTATAGCTTATATCATGACATAGCTGCTCTAAGAGTGTTGTATATGAGTGTTTGGAGTCGTAGTTAGGTGTTAGTGCCAATAAAATGCCTTACTTTCATTAATGGGCCGTATTGGGCCTTGATCGGTGATAGTGGTCCATTATAGCCTCTACCATATTATAGTTGCTCTAAGAGGCTTATATAAGAGTGTAGTGAGTCATAGTTAGGTGTTAACGCCCAATAACATGTCATACTTTCATTAATGGGCCGTATTGGGCCTGGATTTCTGTTAGTGGCCCATTATAGCCTCTATCATGTCATAGTTGCTCTAAAAGGGTTGTATAGGAGTGTAGTGAGTCATAGTTAAGTGTTAACGCCCAATAACATGCATACTTTCATTAATGGGTCGTATTGGGCCTTATTGGTGATAGTGGCCCATTATAGCTTCTATCATGACATAGCTACTCTAAGAGTGTTGTATATGAGTGTTGTGAGTCGTAGTTAGGTTTTAATGCCAATAAAATGCCTTACTTTCTTTAATGGGCCGTACTGGGCCTTGATCGGTGATAGTGGTCCATTATAGCTTCTAACGTATTATAGTTTCTCTAGGAGGCTTATATAGGAGTGTAGTGAGTCATAGTTAGGTGTTAACGCCCAATAACATGTCTTACTTTCATTAATGGGCAGTATTGGGACTGGATTTTTGTTGGTGGCCCATTATAGCCTCTATCATGTCATAGTTGCACTAAAAGGTTTATATAGGAGTGTAGTGAGTCATAGTTAAGTTTTAACGCCCAATAACATGTCATACTTTCATTAATGGGTCGTATTGGGGCTTATTGGTGATAGTGGCCCATTATAGCTTCTATCATGACAAAGCTGCTCTAAGAGTGTTGTATATGAGTGTTGTGAGTCATGGTTAGGTGTTAACGCCAAATAACAAGCCATACTATCATTAATGGGCCGTATTGGGCCTGGATTTATGTTAGTGGCCCATTATAGCCTCTATCATGTCATAGTTGCTCTAAGAGGGTTATATAGGAAAGTAGTAAGTCATAGTTAGGTGTTAACAGCCAATAACATGTCATACTTTCATTAATGAGCCGTATTGGCCATGATTTCTGTTAGTGGCCCATTATAGCCTCAACCGTATCATAGTTGCTATAAGAGGGTTATATAGGAGTGTAGTGAGTCATAGTTAAGTGTTAACACCCAATAACATGTCATACTTTCATTAATTGGCGTATTGGGCCTTATTGATGATAATAGCCCATTATAGCTTATATCATGACATAGCTGCTCTAAGAGTGTTGTACATGAGTGTTGTGAGTCGTAGTTAGGTGTTAATGCCTATAAAATGCCTTACTTTCATTAATGGACAATATTGGGCCTTGATCGGTGATAGTGGTACATTATAGCCTCTACCATATTATAGTTGCTCTAAGAGGCTTATATAGGAGTGTAGTGAGTATAGTTAGGTGTTAACGCCCAATAACATGTCATACTTTCATTAATGGGCCGTATTGGGCCTAGATTTTTGTTAGTGGCCCATTATAGCCTCTATCATGTCATAGTTGCTCTAAAACGGTTGTATAGGAGCGTTGTGAGTCATTGTTAAGTGTTAACGCCCAATAACATGTCATACTTTCATTAATGGGCGTATTGGGCCTTATTGGTGATAGTGGCCCATTATAGCTTATATCATGACATGGCTGCTCTAAGAGTGTTGTATATGAGTGTTGTGAGTCATAGTTAGGTGTTAATGCAAATAAAATGCCTTACTTTCATTAATGGGTCGTACTGGGCCTTGATCGGTGATAGTGGTCCATTTTAGCCTCTACCATATTATAGTTACTCTAAGAGGCTTTTATAAGAGTGTAGTGAGTCATAGTTAGGTGTTAACGCCCAATAACATGTCATACTTTCATTAATGGGTCGTATTGGGCCTTGATTTCTGTTCGTGTCGCATTATAGCCTCTATTATGCCATAGTTGCTCCAAAAGGGTTGTATAGGAGCGTTGTGAGTCATAGTTAAGTGTTAACGCCCAATAACATGTCATACTTTTATTAATGGGCCTTATTCGTGATTGTGGCCCATTAAAGCTTCTATCATGACATAGCCGCTCTAAGAGTGTTGTCTATGGGTGTTGTGAGTCGTAGTTAGGTGTTAATGCAAATAAAATGCCTTACTTTCATTAATGGGTCGTATTGGGCCTTGATCGTTGATGGTGGTCCATTATAGCCTCTACCATATCATAGTTGCTCTAAGAGGCTTATATAGGAGTGTAGTGAGTCATAGTTAGGTGTTAACGCCCAATAACATGTCATACTTTCATTAATGGGTCGTATTGGGCCTGGATTTATGTTTGTGGCCCATTATAGCCTCTATCATGTCCTAGTTGCACTAAAAAGGTTATATAGGAGTGTAGTGAGTCATAGCTAAGTGTTAACGCCCAATAACATGTCATACTTTCATTAATGGGCCGTATTGGGCCATGATTTCTGTTAGTGGCCCATTATAGCCTCTACCGTATCATAGTTGCTCTAAGAGGGTTATATAGGAGTGTAGTGAGTCATAGTTAAGTGTTAACGCCCAATAACATGTCATACTTTCATTAATGGGCGTATTGGGCCTTAATGGTTATAGTGGCCCATTATAGCTTATATCATGACATAGCTGCTCTAAGAGTGTTGTATATGAGTGTTTGGAGTCGTAGTTAGGTGTTAGTGCCAATAAAATGCCTTACTTTCATTAATGGGCCGTATTGGGCCTTGATCGGTGATAGTGGTCCATTATAGCCTCTACCATATTATAGTTGCTCTAAGAGGCTTATATAAGAGTGTAGTGAGTCATAGTTAGGTGTTAACGCCCAATAACATGTCATACTTTCATTAATGGGCTGTATTGGGCCTGGATTTCTGTTAGTGGCCCATTATAGCCTCTATCATGTCATAGTTGCTCTAAAAGGGTTGTATAGGAGTGTAGTGAGTCATAGTTAAGTGTTAACGCCCAATAACATGCATACTTTCATTAATGGGTCGTATTGGGCCTTATTGGTGATAGTGGCGCATTATAGCTTCTATCATGACATAGCTACTCTAAGAGTGTTGTATATGAGTGTTGTGAGTCGTAGTTAGGTTTTAATGCCAATAAAATGCCTTACTTTCTTTAATGGGCCGTACTGGGCCTTGATCGGTGATAATGGTCCATTATAGCTTCTAACGTATTATAGTTTCTCTAGGAGGCTTATATAGTAGTGTAGTGAGTCATAGTTAGGTGTTAACGCCCAATAACATGTCTTACTTTCATTAATGGGCAGTATTGGGACTGGATTTTTGTTGGTGGCCCATTATAGTCTCTTTCATGTCATAGTTGCACTAAAAGGTTTATATAGGAGTGTAGTGAGTCATAGTTAAGTTTTAACGCCCAATAACATGTCATACTTTCATTAATGGGTCGTATTGGGGCTTATTGGTGATAGTGGCCCATTATAGCTTCTATCATGACAAAGCTGCTCTAAGAGTGTTGTATATGAGTGTTGTGAGTCATGGTTAGGTGTTAACGCCAAATAACAAGCCATATTATCATTAATGGGCCGTATTGGGCCTGGATTTATGTTAGTGGCCCATTATAGCCTCTATCATGTCATAGTTGCTCTAAGAGGGTTATATAGGAAAGTAGTAAGTCATAGTTAGGTGTTAACAGCCAATAACATGTCATACTTTCATTAATGAGCCGTATTGGCCATGATTTCTGTTAGTGGCCCATTATAGCCTCTACCGTATCATAGTTGCTCTAAGAGGGTTATATAGGAGTGTAGTGAGTCATAGTTAAGTGTTAACGCCCAATAACATGTCATACTTTCATTAATGGGCGTATTGGGCCTTAATGGTTATAGTGGCCCATTATAGCTTATATCATGACATAGCTGCTCTAAGAGTGTTGTATATGAGTGTTTGGAGTCGTAGTTAGGTGTTAGTGCCAATAAAATGCCTTACTTTCATTAATGGGCCGTATTGGGCCTTGATCGGTGATAGTGGTCCATTATAGCCTCTACCATATTATAGTTGCTCTAAGAGGCTTATATAAGAGTGTAGTGAGTCATAGTTAGGTGTTAACGCCCAATAACATGTCATACTTTCATTAATGGGCCGTATTGGGCCTGGATTTCTGTTAGTGGCCCATTATAGCCTCTATCATGTCATAGTTGCTCTAAAAGGGTTGTATAGGAGTGTAGTGAGTCATAGTTAAGTGTTAACGCCCAATAACATGCATACTTTCATTAATGGGTCGTATTGGGCCTTATTGGTGATAGTGGCCCATTATAGCTTCTATCATGACATAGCTACTCTAAGAGTGTTGTATATGAGTGTTGTGAGTCGTAGTTAGGTTTTAATGCCAATAAAATGCCTTACTTTCTTTAATGGGCCGTACTGGGCCTTGATCGGTGATAGTGGTCCATTATAGCTTCTAACGTATTATAGTTTCTCTAGGAGGCTTATATAGGAGTGTAGTGAGTCATAGTTAGGTGTTAAACGCCCAATAACATGTCTTACTTTCATTAATGGGCAGTATTGGGACTGGATTTTTGTTGGTGGCCCATTATAGCCTCTATCATGTCATAGTTGCACTAAAAGGTTTATATAGGAGTGTAGTGAGTCATAGTTAAGTTTTAACGCCCAATAACATGTCATACTTTCATTAATGGGTCGTATTGGGGCTTATTGGTGATAGTGGCCCATTATAGCTTCTATCATGACAAAGCTGCTCTAAGAGTGTTGTATATGAGTGTTGTGAGTCATGGTTAGGTGTTAACGCCAAATAACAAGCCATACTATCATTAATGGGCCGTATTGGGCCTGGATTTATGTTAGTGGCCCATTATAGCCTCTATCATGTCATAGTTGCTCTAAGAGGGTTATATAGGAAAGTAGTAAGTCATAGTTAGGTGTTAACAGCCAATAACATGTCATACTTTCATTAATGAGCCGTATTGGCCATGATTTCTGTTAGTGGCCCATTATAGCCTCTACCGTATCATAGTTGCTATAAGAGGGTTATATAGGAGTGTAGTGAGTCATAGTTAAGTGTTAACTCCCAATAACATGTCATACTTTCATTAATTGGCGTATTGGGCCTTATTGATGATAATAGCCCATTATAGCTTATATCATGACATAGCTGCTCTAAGAGTGTTGTACATGAGTGTTGTGAGTCGTAGTTAGGTGTTAATGCCTATAAAATGCCTTACTTTCATTAATGGACAATATTGGGCCTTGATCGGTGATAGTGGTACATTATAGCCTCTACCATATTATAGTTGCTCTAGGAGGCTTATATAGGAGTGTAATGAGTATAGTTAGGTGTTAACGCCCAATAACATGTCATACTTTCATTAATGGGCCGTATTGGGCCTAGATTTTTGTTAGTGGCCCATTATAGCCTCTATCATGTCATAGTTGCTCTAAAACGGTTGTATAGGAGCGTTGTGAGTCATTGTTAAGTGTTAACGCCCAATAACATGTCATACTTTCATTAATGGGCGTATTGGCCTTATTGGTGATAGTGGCCCATTATAGCTTATATCATGACATGGCTGCTCTAAGAGTGTTGTATATGAGTGTTGTGAGTCATAGTTAGGTGTTAATGCAAATAAAATGCCTTACTTTCATTAATGGGTCGTACTGGGCCTTGATCGGTGATAGTGGTCCATTTTAGCCTCTACCATATTATAGTTACTCTAAGAGGCTTATATAAGAGTGTAGTGAGTCATAGTTAGGTGTTAACGCCCAATAACATGTCATACTTTCATTAATGGGTCGTATTGGGCCTTGATTTCTGTTCGTGTCGCATTATAGCCTCTATTATGCCATAGTTGCTCCAAAAGGGTTGTATAGGAGCGTTGTGAGTCATAGTTAAGTGTTAACGCCCAATAACATGTCATACTTTTATTAATGGGCCTTATTCGTGATTGTGGCCCATTAAAGCTTCTATCATGACATAGCCGCTCTAAGAGTGTTGTCTATGGGTGTTGTGAGTCGTAGTTAGGTGTTAATGCAAATAAAATGCCTTACTTTCATTAATGGGCCGTATTGGGCCTTGATCGTTGATGGTGGTCCATTATAGCCTCTACCATATCATAGTTGCTCTAAGAGGCTTATATAGGAGTGTAGTGAGTCATAGTTAGGTGTTAACGCCCAATAACATGTCATACTTTCATTAATGGGCCGTATTGGGCCTGGATTTATGTTTGTGGCCCATTATAGCCTCTATCATGTCCTAGTTGCACTAAAAAGGTTATATAGGAGTGTAGTGAGTCATAGCTAAGTGTTAACGCCCAATAACATGTCATACTTTCATTAATGGGCCGTATTGGGCCATGATTTCTGTTAGTGGCCCATTATAGCCTCTACCGTATCATAGTTGCTCTAAGAGGGTTATATAGGAGTGTAGTGAGTCATAGTTAAGTGTTAACGCCCAATAACATGTCATACTTTCATTAATGGGCGTATTGGGCCTTAATGGTTATAGTGGCCCATTATAGCTTATATCATGACATAGCTGCTCTAAGAGTGTTGTATATGAGTGTTTGGAGTCGTAGTTAGGTGTTAGTGCCAATAAAATGCCTTACTTTCATTAATGGGCCGTATTGGGCCTTGATCGGTGATAGTGGTCCATTATAGCCTCTACCATATTATAGTTGCTCTAAGAGGCTTATATAAGAGTGTAGTGAGTCATAGTTAGGTGTTAACGCCCAATAACATGTCATACTTTCATTAATGGGCCGTATTGGGCCTGGATTTCTGTTAGTGGCCCATTATAGCCTCTATCATGTCATAGTTGCTCTAAAAGGGTTGTATAGGAGTGTAGTGAGTCATAGTTAAGTGTTAACGCCCAATAACATGCATACTTTCATTAATGGGTCGTATTGGGCCTTATTGGTGATAGTGGCCCATTATAGCTTCTATCATGACATAGCTACTCTAAGAGTGTTGTATATGAGTGTTGTGAGTCGTAGTTAGGTTTTAATGCCAATAAAATGCCTTACTTTCTTTAATGGGCCGTACTGGGCCTTGATCGGTGATAGTGGTCCATTATAGCTTCTAACGTATTATAGTTTCTCTAGGAGGCTTATATAGGAGTGTAGTGAGTCATAGTTAGGTGTTAACGCCCAATAACATGTCTTACTTTCATTAATGGGCAGTATTGGGACTGGATTTTTGTTGGTGGCCCATTATAGCCTCTTTCATGTCATAGTTGCACTAAAAGGTTTATATAGGAGTGTAGTGAGTCATAGTTAAGTTTTAACGCCCAATAACATGTCATACCTTCATTAATGGGTCGTATTGGGGCTTATTGGTGATAGTGGCCCATTATAGCTTCTATCATGACAAAGCTGCTCTAAGAGTGTTGTATATGAGTGTTGTGAGTCATGGTTAGGTGTTAACGCCAAATAACAAGCCATATTATCATTAATGGGCCGTATTGGGCCTGGATTTATGTTAGTGGCCCATTATAGCCTCTATCATGTCATAGTTGCTCTAAGAGGGTTATATAGGAAAGTAGTAAGTCATAGTTAGGTGTTAACAGCCAATAACATGTCATACTTTCATTAATGAGCCGTATTGGCCATGATTTCTGTTAGTGGCCCATTATAGCCTCTTCCGTATCATAGTTGCTCTAAGAGGGTTATATAGGAGTGTAGTGAGTCATAGTTAAGTGTTAACTCCCAATAACATGTCATACTTTCATTAATTGGCGTATTGGGCCTTATTGGTGATAATAGCCCATTATAGCTTATATCAAGGCATAGCTGCTCTAAGAGTGTTGTATATGAGTGTTTGGAGTCGTAGTTAGGTGTTAGTGCCAATAAAATGCCTTACTTTCATTAATGGGCCGTATTGGGCCTTGATCGGTGATAGTGGTCCATTATAGCCTCTACCATATTATAGTTGCTCTAAGAGGCTTATATAAGAGTGTAGTGAGTCATAGTTAGGTGTTAACGCCCAATAACATGTCATACTTTCATTAATGGGCCGTATTGGGCCTGGATTTCTGTTAGTGGCCCATTATAGCCTCTATCATGTCATAGTTGCTCTAAAAGGGTTGTATAGGAGTGTAGTGAGTCATAGTTAAGTGTTAACGCCCAATAACATGCATACTTTCATTAATGGGTCGTATTGGGCCTTATTGGTGATAGTGGCCCATTATAGCTTCTATCATGACATAGCTACTCTAAGAGTGTTGTATATGAGTGTTGTGAGTCGTAGTTAGGTTTTAATGCCAATAAAATGCCTTACTTTCTTTAATGGGCCGTACTGGGCCTTGATCGGTGATAGTGGTCCATTATAGCTTCTAACGTATTATAGTTTCTCTAGGAGGCTTATATAGGAGTGTAGTGAGTCATAGTTAGGTGTTAACGCCCAATAACATGTCTTACTTTTATTAATGGGCAGTATTGGGACTGGATTTTTGTTGGTGGCCCATTATAGCCTCTTTCATGTCATAGTTGCACTAAAAGGTTTATATAGGAGTGTAGTGAGTCATAGTTAAGTTTTAACGCCCAATAACATGTCATACTTTCATTAATGGGTCGTATTGGGGCTTATTGGTGATAGTGGCCCATTATAGCTTCTATCATGACAAAGCTGCTCTAAGAGTGTTGTATATGAGTGTTGTGAGTCATGGTTAGGTGTTAACGCCAAATAACAAGCCATATTATCATTAATGGGCCGTATTGGGCCTGGATTTATGTTAGTGGCCCATTATAGCCTCTATCATGTCATAGTTGCTCTAAGAGGGTTATATAGGAAAGTAGTAAGTCATAGTTAGGTGTTAACAGCCAATAACATGTCATACTTTCATTAATGAGCCGTATTGGCCATGATTTCTGTTAGTGGCCCATTATAGCCTCTTCCGTATCATAGTTGCTCTAAGAGGGTTATATAGGAGTGTAGTGAGTCATAGTTAAGTGTTAACTCCCAATAACATGTCATACTTTCATTAATTGGCATATTGGGCCTTATTGGTGATAATAGCCCATTATAGCTTATATCAAGGCATAGCTGCTCTAAGAGTGTTGTACATGAGTGTTGTGAGTCGTAGTTAGGTGTTAATGCCTATAAAATGCCTTACTTTCATTAATGGGCTATATTGGGCCTTGATCGGTGATAGTGGTACATTATAGCCTCTACCATATTATAGTTGCTCTAAGAGGCTTATATAGGAGTGTAGTGAGAATAGTTAGGTGTTAACGCCCAATAACATGTCATACTTTCATTAATGGGCCGTATTGGGCCTGGATTTTTGTTAGTGGCCCATTATAGCCTCTATCATGTCATAGTTGCTCCAAAATTGTTGTATAGGAGCGTTGTGAGTCATTGTTAAGTGTTAACGCCCAATAACATGTCATACTTTCATTAATGGGCGTATTGGGCCTTATTGGTGATAGTGGCCCATTATAGCTTATATCATGACCTGGCTGCTCTAAGAGTGTTTTATATGAGTGTTGTGAGTTATAGTTAGGTGTTAATGCAAATAAAATGCCTTACTTTCATTAATGGGTCGTATTGGGCCTTGATCGGTGATAGTGGTCCATTTTAGCCTCTACCATATTATAGATACTCTAAGAGGCTTATATAAGAGTGTAGTGAGTCATAGTTAGGTGTTAACGCCCAATAACATGTCATACTTTCATTAATGGGTCGTATTGGGCCTTGATTTCTGTTCGTGTCGCATTATAGCCTCTATCATGCCATAGTTGCTCCAAAAGGGTTGTATAGGAGCGTTGTGAGTCATAGTTAAGTGTTAACGCCCAATAACATGTCATACTTTTATTAATGGGCCTTATTCGTGATTGTGGCCCATTAAAGCTTCTATCATGACATAGCCGCTCTAAGAGTGTTGTATATGGGTGTTGTGAGTCGTAGTTAGGTGTTAATGCAAATAAAATGCCTTACTTTCATTAATGGGCCGAATTGGGCCTTGATCGTTGATGGTGGTCCATTATAGCCTCTACCATATCATAGTTGCTCTAAGAGGCTTATATAGGAGTGTAGTGAGTCATAGTTAGGTGTTAACGCCCTATAACATGTCATACTTTCATTAATGGGCCGTATTGGGCCTGGATTTCTGTTAGTGGCCCATTATAGCCTCTATCATGTCCTAGTTGCACTAAAAAGGTTATATAGGAGTGTAGTGAGTCATAGCTAAGTGTTAACGCCCAATAACATGTCATACTTTCATTAATGGGCCGTATTGAGCCTGGATTTCTGTTAGTGACCCATTATAGCCTCTATCGTGTCATAGTTGCTCTAAAAGGGTTATGTAGGAGTGTAGTGAGTCATAGTTAAGTGTTAACGCCCAATAACATGTCATACTTTCATTAATGGGTCGTATTGGGCCTTAGTGGTGATAGTGGCCCATTATAGCTTCTATCATGACATAGCTGCTCTAAGAGTGTTGTATATGAGTGTTGTGAGTCATGGTTAGGTGTTAACGCCAAATAACAAGCCATACTATCATTAATGGGCCGTATTGGGCCTGGATTTATGTTAGTGGATCATTATAGCCTCTATCATGTCGTAGTTGCTCTAAAAGGGTTATATAGGAGTGTAGTAAGTCATAGTTAAGTCTTAACGCCCAATAACAGGTCATAGTTTCATTAATGGGCCGTATTGGGCCATGATTTCTGTTAGTGGCCCATTATAGCCTCTACCGTATCATAGTTGCTCTAAGAGGGTTATATAGGAGTGTAGTGAGTCATAGTTAAGTGTTAACGCCCAAAAACATGTCATACTTTCATTAATGGGCGTATTGGGCCTTAATGGTTATAGTGGCCCATTATAGCTTATATCATGACATAGCTGCTCTAAGAGTGTTGTATATGAGTGTTGTGAGTCGTAGTTAGGTGTTAGTGCCAATAAAATGCCTTACTTTCATTAATGGGCCGTATTGGGCCATGATCGGTGATAGTGGTCCATTATAGCCTCTACCATATTATAGTTGCTCTAAGAGGCTTATATAAGAGTGTAGTGAGTCATAGTTAGGTGTTAACGCCCAATAACATGTCATACTTTCATTAATGGGCCGTATTGGGCCTGGATTTCTGTTAGTGGCCCATTATAGCCTCTATCATGTCATAGTTGCTCTAAAAGGGTTATATAGGAGTGTAGTGAGTCATAGTTAAGTGTTAATGCCCAATAACATGCATACTTTCATTAATGGGTCGTATTGGGCCTTATTGGTGATAGTGGCCCATTATAGCTTCTATCATGACCTAGCTGCTCTAAGAGTGTTGTATATGAGTGTTGTGAGTCGTAGTTAGGTGTTAACGCCCAATAACATGCTTTACTTTCATTAATGGGCCGTATTGGGCCTTGATCGGTGATAGTGGTCCATTATAGCCTCAACCATATTATAGTTACTCTAAGAGGCTTATATAAGAGTGTAGTGAGTCATAGTTAGGTGTTAACACCCAATAAAATGTCATACTTTCACTAATGGGCCGTATTGGGCCTTGATTTCTGTTAGTGTCCCATTATAGCCTCTATCATGTCATTGTTGCTCCAAAAGGGTTGTATAGGAGCGTTGTGAGTCATAGTTAAGTGTTAACGCCCAATAACATGTCATACTTTCATTAATGGGCCTTATTGGTGATAGTGGCCCATTATAGCTTCTATCATGACATAGCTGCTCTAAGAGTGTTGTATATGAGTGTTGTGAGTCGTAGTTAGATGTTAATGCCAATAAAATGCCTTACTTTCATTAATGGGCAGTATTGGGCCTTGATCGGTGATAGTGGTCCATTATAGCCTCTACCATATTATAGTTGCTCTAAGAGGCTTATATAGGAGTGTAGTGAGTCATAGTTAGGTGTTAACGCCCAATAACATGTCATTCTTTCATTAATGGGCCGTATTGGGCCTGGATTTCTATTAGTGGCGCATTATAGCCTCTATCATGTCATAGTTGCTCTAAAAGGCTTATATAGGAGTGTAGTGAGTCATAGTTAAGTGTTAACGCCCAATAACATGTCATACTTTCATTAATGGGTCGTATTGGGCCTTATTGGTGATCGTGGCCCATTATAGCTTCTATCATGACATAGCTGCTCTAGGAGTGTTGTATAGGAGTGTTGTGAGTCATGGTTAGGTGTTAACGGCAAATAACAAGCCATACTTTCCTTAATGGGCCGTATTGGGACTGGATTTCTGTTAGTGGCCCATTATAGCCTCTATCATGTCATAGTGGCTATAAAAGGGTTATATAGGATTGTAGTGAGTCATGGTTAAGTGTTAACGCCCTATAACATGTCATACATCCATTAATGGGCGTTTTGGGCCTTATTGGTGATAGTGGCCCATTAAAGCTTCTATCATGACATAGCTGCTCTAAGAGTGTTGTATATGAGTGTTGTGAGTCATAGTTTGGTGTTAACGCCCAATAACATGCCTTACTATCATTAATGGGCCGTATTGGGCCTGGATTTTTTTAGTGGCCCATTATAGCCTCTATAATGTCATAGTTGCTCTAAAAGGGTTACATAGGAGGTAGTGAGTCATAGTTAAGTGTTAATGCCCAATAACATATCATACTTTCATTAATGGGCCGTATTGGGCCTTGATTTCTTTTAGTGTCCCATTATACCCTCTATCAAGTCATAGTTGCTCCAAAAGGGTTGTATAGGAGCGTTGTGAGTCATAGTTAAGTGTTAACGCCCAATAATATGTCATACTTTCATTAATGGGCCTTATTGGTGATAGTGGCCCATTATAGCTTCTATCATGACATAGCTGCTCTAAGAATGTTGTATATGAGTGTTGTGAGCCGTAGTTAGGTGGTAATGCCAATAAAATGCCTTACTTTCATTATTGGGCCGTATTGGGCGTTGATCGGTGATAGTGGTCAATTATAGCTTCTACCATATTATACTTGCTCTAAGAGGCTTATATAGGAGTGTAGTGAGTCATAGTTAGGTGTTAACGCCCAATAACATGTCCTACTTTCATTAATAGGCTGTGTTGGGCCTTATGGGTGATAGTGGCCCATTATAGCTTCAATCATGACATAACTGCTCTAAGAGTGTTGTATATGAGTGTTGTGAGTCATGGTTAGGTGTTAACGCCAAATAACAAGCCATACTCTCATTAATGGGCTGTATTGGGCCTGGATTTCTGTTAGTGGCCCATTACAGCCTCTATCATTTCATAGTTGCTCTAAAAGGTTTATATAGGAGTGTAGTGAGTCATAGTTAAGTGTTAACGCCCAATAACATGTCATACTTTCATTAATGGGCCATATTCGGCCTTATGGGTGATGGTGGCCCATTATAGCTTCTATCATGACATAGCTGCTCTAAGAGTGTTGTATATGAGTGTTGTGAGTCGTAGTTAGGTGTTAATGCCAAAAAAATGCCTTACTTTCATTAATGGGCCGTATTGGGCCTTGATCGGTGATAGTAGTTCATTATAGCCTCTACCATATTATAGTTGCTCTAAGAGGCTTATATAGGAGTGTAGTGAGTCATAGTTAGGTGTTAACGCCCAATAACATGTCATACTTTCATTAATGGGCCGTATTGGGACTGGATTTCTGTTGGTGGTCCATTATAGCCTCTATCATGTCATAGTTGCTCTAAAAGGGTTATATAGGAGTGTAGTGAGTCATAGTTAAGTGTTAACGCCCAATAACATGTCATACTTTCATTAATGGGCCATATTCGGCCTTATGGGTGATGATGGCCCATTATAGCTTCTATCATGACATAGCTGCTCTAAGAGAGTTGTATATGAGTGTTGTGAGTCGTAGTTAGGTGTTAATTCCAATAAAATGCCTTACTTTCATTATTGGGCCGTATTGGGCGTTGATATGTGATAGTTGTCCAATATAGCCTCTACCATATTATAATTGCTCTAAGAGGCTTATATAGGAGGGTAGTGAGTCATTGTTATGTGTTAACGCCCAATAACATGTCATACTTTCATTAATGGGCCGTATTGGGCCTGGATTTCTTTTAGTGGCCCATTATAGCCTCTATCATGTCATAGTTGCTCTAAAAGGGTTATATTGGAGTGTAGTGAGTCATAGTTAAGTGTTAACGCCCAATAACATGTCATACTTTCATTAATGGGTCGTATTGGGCCTTATTGGTGATAGTGGCCCATTATAGCTTCTATCATGACATAGCTGCTCTAAGAGTGTTGTATATGAGTGTTGTGAGTCATGGTTAGGTGTTAACGCCAAATAACAAGCCATACTATCATTAATGGGCCGTATTGGGCCTGGATTTATGTTAGTGGATCATTATAGCCTCTATCATGTCGTAGTTGCTCTAAAAGGGTTATATAGGAGTGTAGTAAGTCATAGTTAAGTCTTAACGCCCAATAACAGGTCATAGTTTCATTAATGGGCCGTATTGGGCCATGATTTCTGTTAGTGGCCCATTATAGCCTCTACCGTATCATAGTTGCTCTAATAGGGTTATATAGGAGTGTAGTGAGTCATAGTTAAGTGGTAACGCCCAAAAACATGTCATACTTTCATTAATTGGCGTATTGGGCCTTATTGGTGATAATAGCCCATTATAGCTTATATCAAGGCATAGCTGCTCTAAGAGTGTTGTACATGAGTGTTGTGAGTCGTAGTTAGGTGTTAATGCCTATAAAATGCCTTACTTTCATTAATGGGCTATATTGGGCCTTGATCGGTGATAGTGGTACATTATAGCCTCTACCATATTATAGTTGCTCTAAGAGGCTTATATAGGAGTGTAGTGAGAATAGTTAGGTGTTAACGCCCAATAACATGTCATACTTTCATTAATGGGCCGTATTGGGCCTGGATTTTTGTTAGTGGCCCATTACAGCCTCTATCATGTCATAGTTGCTCCAAAATTGTTGTATAGGAGCGTTGTGAGTCATTGTTAAGTGTTAACGCCCAATAACATGTCATACTTTCATTAATGGGCGTATTGGGCCTTATTGGTGATAGTGGCCCATTATAGCTTATATCATGACCTGGCTGCTCTAAGAGTGTTTTATATGAGTGTTGTGAGTTATAGTTAGGTGTTAATGCAAATAAAATGCCTTACTTTCATTAATGGGTCGTATTGGGCCTTGATCGGTGATAGTGGTCCATTTTAGCCTCTACCATATTATAGTTACTCTAAGAGGCTTATATAAGAGTGTAGTTACTCATAGTTAGGTGTTAACGCCCAATAACATGTCATACTTTCATTAATGGGTCGTATTGGGCCTTGATTTCTGTTCGTGTCGCATTATAGCCTCTATCATGCCATAGTTGCTCCAAAAGGGTTGTATAGGAGCGTTGTGAATCATAGTTAAGTGTTAACGCCCAATAACATGTCATACTTTTATTAATGGGCCTTATTCGTGATTGTGGCCCATTAAAGCTTCTATCATTACATAGCCGCTCTAAGAGTGTTGTATATGGGTGTTGTGAGTCGTAGTTAGGTGTTAATGCAAATAAAATGCCTTAATTTCATTAATGGGCCGAATTGGGCCTTGATCGTTGATGGTGGTCCATTATAGCCTCTACCATATCATAGTTGCTCTAAGAGGCTTATATAGGAGTGTAGTGAGTCATAGTTAGGTGTTAACGCCCTATAACATGTCATACTTTCATTAATGGGCCGTATTGGGCCTGGATTTCTGTTAGTGGCCCATTATAGCCTCTATCATGTCCTAGTTGCACTAAAAAGGTTATATAGGAGTGTAGTGAGTCATAGCTAAGTGTTAACGCCCAATAACATGTCATACTTTCATTAATGGGCCGTATTGAGCCTGGATTTCTGTTAGTGACCCATTATAGCCTCTATCGTGTCATAGTTGCTCTAAAAGGGTTATGTAGGAGTGTAGTGAGTCATAGTTAAGTGTTAACGCCCAATAACATGTCATACTTTCATTAATGGGTCGTATTGGGCCTTATTGGTGATAGTGGCCCATTATAGCTTCTATCATGACATAGCTGCTCTAAGAGTGTTGTATATGAGTGTTGTGAGTCATGGTTAGGTGTTAACGCCAAATAACAAGCCATACTATCATTAATGGGCCGTATTGGGCCTGGATTTATGTTAGTGGATCATTATAGCCTCTATCATGTCGTAGTTGCTCTAAAAGGGTTATATAGGAGTGTAGTAAGTCATAGTTAAGTCTTAACGCCCAATAACAGGTCATAGTTTCATTAATGGGCCGTATTGGGCCATGATTTCTGTTAGTGGCCCATTATAGCCTCTACCGTATCATAGATGCTCTAAGAGGGTTATATAGGAGTGTAGTGAGTCATAGTTAAGTGTTAACGCCCAAAAACATGTCATACTTTCATTAATGGGCGTATTGGGCCTTAATGGTTATAGTGGCCCATTATAGCTTATATCATGACATAGCTGCTCTAAGAGTGTTGTATATGAGTGTTGTGAGTCGTAGTTAGGTGTTAGTGCCAATAAAATGCCTTACTTTCATTAATGGGCCGTATTGGGCCATGATCGGTGATAGTGGTCCATTATAGCCTCTACCATATTATAGTTGCTCTAAGAGGCTTATATAAGAGTGTAGTGAGTCATAGTTAGGTGTTAACGCCCAATAACATGTCATACTTTCATTAATGGGCCGTATTGGGCCTGGATTTCTGTTAGTGGCCCATTATAGCCTCTATCATGTCATAGTTGCTCTAAAAGGGTTATATAGGAGTGTAGTGAGTCATAGTTAAGTGTTAACGCCCAATAACATGCATACTTTCATTAATGGGTCGTATTGGGCCTTATTGGTGATAGTGGCCCATTATAGCTTCTATCATGACCTAGCTGCTCTAAGAGTGTTGTATATGAGTGTTGTGAGTCGTAGTTAGGTGTTAACGCCCAATAACATGCTTTACTTTCATTAATGGGCCGTATTGGGCCTTGATCGGTGATAGTGGTCCATTATAGCCTCAACCATATTATAGTTACTCTAAGAGGCTTATATAAGAGTGTAGTGAGTCATAGTTAGGTGTTAACACCCAATAAAATGTCATACTTTCACTAATGGGCCGTATTGGGCCTTGATTTCTGTTAGTGTCCCATTATAGCCTCTATCATGTCATTGTTGCTCCAAAAGGGTTGTATAGGAGCGTTGTGAGTCATAGTTAAGTGTTAACGCCCAATAACATGTCATACTTTCATTAATGGGCCTTATTGGTGATAGTGGCCCATTATAGCTTCTATCATGACATAGCTGCTCTAAGAGTGTTGTATATAAGTGTTGTGAGTCGTAGTTAGATGTTAATGCCAATAAAATGCCTTACTTTCATTAATGGGCAGTATTGGGCCTTGATCGGTGATAGTGGTCCATTATAGCCTCTACCATATTATAGTTGCTCTAAGAGGCTTATATAGGAGTGTAGTGAGTCATAGTTAGGTGTTAACGCCCAATAACATGTCATACTTTCATTAATGGGCCGTATTGGGCCTGGATTTCTATTAGTGGCGCATTATAGCCTCTATCATGTCATAGTTGCTCTAAAAGGCTTATATAGGAGTGTAGTGAGTCATAGTTAAGTGTTAACGCCCAATAACATGTCATACTTTCATTAATGGGTCGTATTGGGCCTTATTGGTGATCGTGGCCCATTATAGCTTCTATCATGACATAGCTGCTCTAGGAGTGTTGTATAGGAGTGTTGTGAGTCATGGTTAGGTGTTAACGGCAAATAACAAGCCATACTTTCCTTAATGGGCCGTATTGGGACTGGATTTCTGTTAGTGGCCCATTATAGCCTCTATCATGTCATAGTGGCTATAAAAGGGTTATATAGGATTGTAGTGAGTCATGGTTAAGTGTTAACGCCCTATAACATGTCATACATCCATTAATGGGCGTTTTGGGCCTTATTGGTGATAGTGGCCCATTATAGCTTCTATCATGACATAGCTGCTCTAAGAGTGTTGTATATGAGTGTTGTGAGTCATAGTTTGGTGTTAACGCCCAATAACATGCCTTACTATCATTAATGGGCCGTATTGGGCCTGGATTTTTTTAGTGGCCCATTATAGCCTCTATAATGTCATAGTTGCTCTAAAAGGGTTACATAGGAGGTAGTGAGTCATAGTTAAGTGTTAATGCCCAATAACATATCATACTTTCATTAATGGGCCGTATTGGGCCTTGATTTCTTTTAGTGTCCCATTATACCCTCTATCAAGTCATAGTTGCTCCAAAAGGGTTGTATAGGAGCGTTGTGAGTCATAGTTAAGTGTTAACGCCCAATAATATGTCATACTTTCATTAATGGGCCTTATTGGTGATAGTGGCCCATTATAGCTTCTATCATGACATAGCTGCTCTAAGAATGTTGTATATGAGTGTTGTGAGCCGTAGTTAGGTGGTAATGCCAATAAAATGCCTTACTTTCATTATTGGGCCGTATTGGGCGTTGATCGGTGATAGTGGTCAATTATAGCTTCTACCATATTATACTTGCTCTAAGAGGCTTATATAGGAGTGTAGTGAGTCATAGTTAGGTGTTAACGCCCAATAACATGTCATACTTTCATTAATAGGCTGTGTTGGGCCTTATGGGTGATAGTGGCCCATTATAGCATCTATCATGACATAACTGCTCTAAGAGTGTTGTATATGAGTGTTGTGAGTCATGGTTAGGTGTTAACGCCAAATAACAAGCCATACTCTCATTAATGGGCTGTATTGGGCCTGGATTTCTGTTAGTGGCCCATTACAGCCTCTATCATTTCATAGTTGCTCTAAAAGGTTTATATAGGAGTGTAGTGAGTCATAGTTAAGTGTTAACGCCCAATAACATGTCATACTTTCATTAATGGGCCATATTCGGCCTTATGGGTGATGGTGGCCCATTATAGCTTCTATCATGACATAGATGCTCTAAGAGTGTTGTATATGAGTGTTGTGAGTCGTAGTTAGGTGTTAATGCCAAAAAAATGCCTTACTTTCATTAATGGGCCGTATTGGGCCTTGATCGGTGATAGTAGTTCATTATAGCCTCTACCATATTATAGTTGCTCTAAGAGGCCTATATAGGAGTGTAGTGAGTCATAGTTAGGTGTTAACGCCCAATAACATGTCATACTTTCATTAATGGGCCGTATTGGGACTGGATTTCTGTTGGTGGTCCATTATAGCCTCTATCATGTCATAGTTGCTCTAAAAGGGTTATATAGGAGTGTAGTGAGTCATAGTTAAGTGTTAACGCCCAATAACATGTCATACTTTCATTAATGGGCCATATTCGGCCTTATGGGTGATGATGGCCCATTATAGCTTCTATCATGACATAGCTGCTCTAAGAGAGTTGTATATGAGTGTTGTGAGTCGTAGTTAGGTGTTAATTCCAATAAAATGCCTTACTTTCATTATTGGGCCGTATTGGGCGTTGATATGTGATAGTTGTCCAATATAGCCTCTACCATATTATAATTGCTCTAAGAGGCTTATATAGGAGGGTAGTGAGTCATTGTTATGTGTTAACGCCCAATAACATGTCATACTTTTATTAATGGGCCGTATTGGGCCTGGATTTCTTTTAGTGGCCCATTATAGCCTCTATCATGTCATAGTTGCTCTAAAAGGGTTATATTGGAGTGTAGTGAGTCATAGTTAAGTGTTAACGCCCAATAACATGTCATACTTTCATTAATGGGTCGTATTGGGCCTTATTGGTGATAGTGGCCCATTATAGCTTCTATCATGACATAGCTACTCTAAGAGTGTTGTATATGAGTGTTGTGAGTCATAGTTAGGTGTTAATGCCAATAAAATGCCTTACATTCATTAATGGGCCGTATTGGGCCTTGATCGGTGATAGTGGTCCATTACAGCCTCTAACATATTATAGTTGCTCTAAGAGGCTTATATAGGAGTGTAGTGAGTCATAGTTAGGTGTTAACGCCCAATAACATGCCATACTTTCATTAATGGGTTGTATTGGGCCTTGATCGGTGATTGTGGTTCATTATAGCCTCTACCATATTATAGTTGCTCTAAGAGGCTTATATAGGAGTGTAGTGAGTCATAGTTAGGTGTTAACGCCCAATAACATGTTATACATTCATTAATGGGCCGTATTGGGCCTGGATTTCTGTTGGTGGCCCATTATAGACTCTATCATGTCGTAGTTGCTCTAAAAGGGTTATATAGGAATGTAGTGAGTCATAGTTAAGTGTTAACGCCCAATAACACGTCATACTTTCATTAATGGGTTGTATTGGGCCTTATTGGCGATAGTGGCCCATTATAGCTTCTATCATGACATTGCTGCTCAAGAGTGTTGTATATGAGTGTTGTGAGTCGTAGTTAGGTGTTACTGCCAATAAAATGCCTTATTTTCATTAATGGGCCGTATTGGGCCATGATCGGTGATTGTGGTCCATTACAGCCTCTAACATATTATAGTTGTTCTAAGAGGCTTATATAGGAGTGTAGTGAGTCATAGTTAGGTGTTAACGCCCAATAACATACCATACTTTCATTAATGGGCCGTATTGGGCCTGGATTTCTGTTAGTGGCCCATTATAGCCTCTATCATGTCATAGTTGCTCTAAAAGGGTTATATAGGAGTGTAGTGAGTCATAGTTAGATGTTAACGCCCAATAACATGTCATACTTTCATTAATGGGACGTATTGGGCTTGGATTTCTGTTAGTGGCCCATTATTGCCTCTATCATGTCATAGTTGCTCTAAAAGGGTTATATAGGAGTGTAGTGAGTCATCGTTAAGTGTTGCCGCCCAATAACATGTCATACTTTAATTAATGGGCCATATTCGGCCTTATGGGTGATAGTGGCCCATTATAGCTTCTATCATGACATAGCTGCTCTAAGAGTGTTGTATATAAGTGTTGTGAGCCGTAGTTAGGTGGTAATGCCAATAAAATGCCTTACTTTCATTACTGGGCCGTATTGGGCGTTGATCGGTGATAGTGGTCAATTATAGCCTCTACCATATTATAGTTGCTCTAAGAGGCTTATATAGGAGTGTAGTGAGTCATAGTTAGGTGTTAACGCCCAATAACATGTCATACTTTCATTAATTGGTTGTGTTGGGCCTTATGGGTGATAGTGGCCCATTATAGCTTCAATCATGACATAACTGCTCTAAGAGTGTTGTATATGAGTGTTGTGAGTCATGGTTAGGTGTTAACGCCAAATAACAAGCCATACTCTCATTAATGGGCTGTATTGGGCCTGGATTTCTGTTAGTTGCCCATTACAGCCTCTATCATTTCATAGTTGCTCTAAAAGGTTTATATAGGAGTGTAGTGAGTCATAGTTTAGTGTTAACGCCCAATAACATGCCTTACTTTCATTAATGGGCCGTATTGGGCCTGGATTTTTTTAGTGGCCCATTATAGCCTCTATAATGTCATAGTTGCTCTAAAAGGGTTACATAGGAGGTAGTGAGTCATAGTTAAGTGTTAATGCCCAATAACATATCATACTTTCATTAATGGGCCGTATTGGGCCTTGATTTCTTTTAGTGTCCCATTATAGCCTCTATCATGTCATAGTTGCTCCAAAAGGGTTGTATAGGAGCGTTGTGAGTCACAGTTAAGTGTTAACGCCCAATAATATGTCATACTTTCATTAATGGGCCGTATTGGGCCTGGATTTCTGTTAGTGGCCCATTATAGCCTCTATCATGTCATAGTTGCTCTAAAAGGGTTATATAGGAGTGTAGTGAGTCATAGTTAAGTGTTAACGCCCAATAACATGCATACTTTCATTAATGGGTCGTATTGGGCCTTATTGGTGATAGTGGCCCATTATAGCTTCTATCATGACCTAGCTGCTCTAAGAGTGTTGTATATGAGTGTTGTGAGTCGTAGTTAGGTGTTAACGCCCAATAACATGCTTTACTTTCATTAATGGGCCGTATTGGGCCTTGATCGGTGATAGTGGTCCATTATAGCCTCAACCATATTATAGTTACTCTAAGAGGCTTATATAAGAGTGTAGTGAGTCATAGTTAGGTGTTAACACCCAATAAAATGTCATACTTTCACTAATGGGCCGTATTGGGCCTTGATTTCTGTTAGTGTCCCATTATAGCCTCTATCATGTCATTGTTGCTCCAAAAGGGTTGTATAGGAGCGTTGTGAGTCATAGTTAAGTGTTAACGCCCAATAACATGTCATACTTTCATTAATGGGCCTTATTGGTGATAGTGGCCCATTATAGCTTCTATCATGACATAGCTGCTCTAAGAGTGTTGTATATAAGTGTTGTGAGTCGTAGTTAGATGTTAATGCCAATAAAATGCCTTACTTTCATTAATGGGCAGTATTGGGCCTTGATCGGTGATAGTGGTCCATTATAGCCTCTACCATATTATAGTTGCTCTAAGAGGCTTATATAGGAGTGTAGTGAGTCATAGTTAGGTGTTAACGCCCAATAACATGTCATACTTTCATTAATGGGCCGTATTGGGCCTGGATTTCTATTAGTGGCGCATTATAGCCTCTATCATGTCATAGTTGCTCTAAAAGGCTTATATAGGAGTGTAGTGAGTCATAGTTAAGTGTTAACGCCCAATAACATGTCATACTTTCATTAATGGGTCGTATTGGGCCTTATTGGTGATCGTGGCCCATTATAGCTTCTATCATGACATAGCTGCTCTAGGAGTGTTGTATAGGAGTGTTGTGAGTCATGGTTAGGTGTTAACGGCAAATAACAAGCCATACTTTCCTTAATGGGCCGTATTGGGACTGGATTTCTGTTAGTGGCCCATTATAGCCTCTATCATGTCATAGTGGCTATAAAAGGGTTATATAGGATTGTAGTGAGTCATGGTTAAGTGTTAACGCCCTATAACATGTCATACATCCATTAATGGGCGTTTTGGGCCTTATTGGTGATAGTGGCCCATTATAGCTTCTATCATGACATAGCTGCTCTAAGAGTGTTGTATATGAGTGTTGTGAGTCATAGTTTGGTGTTAACGCCCAATAACATGCCTTACTATCATTAATGGGCCGTATTGGGCCTGGATTTTTTTAGTGGCCCATTATAGCCTCTATAATGTCATAGTTGCTCTAAAAGGGTTACATAGGAGGTAGTGAGTCATAGTTAAGTGTTAATGCCCAATAACATATCATACTTTCATTAATGGGCCGTATTGGGCCTTGATTTCTTTTAGTGTCCCATTATACCCTCTATCAAGTCATAGTTGCTCCAAAAGGGTTGTATAGGAGCGTTGTGAGTCATAGTTAAGTGTTAACGCCCAATAATATGTCATACTTTCATTAATGGGCCTTATTGGTGATAGTGGCCCATTATAGCTTCTATCATGACATAGCTGCTCTAAGAATGTTGTATATGAGTGTTGTGAGCCGTAGTTAGGTGGTAATGCCAATAAAATGCCTTACTTTCATTATTGGGCCGTATTGGGCGTTGATCGGTGATAGTGGTCAATTATAGCTTCTACCATATTATACTTGCTCTAAGAGGCTTATATAGGAGTGTAGTGAGTCATAGTTAGGTGTTAACGCCCAATAACATGTCATACTTTCATTAATAGGCTGTGTTGGGCCTTATGGGTGATAGTGGCCCATTATAGCATCTATCATGACATAACTGCTCTAAGAGTGTTGTATATGAGTGTTGTGAGTCATGGTTAGGTGTTAACGCCAAATAACAAGCCATACTCTCATTAATGGGCTGTATTGGGCCTGGATTTCTGTTAGTGGCCCATTACAGCCTCTATCATTTCATAGTTGCTCTAAAAGGTTTATATAGGAGTGTAGTGAGTCATAGTTAAGTGTTAACGCCCAATAACATGTCATACTTTCATTAATGGGCCATATTCGGCCTTATGGGTGATGGTGGCCCATTATAGCTTCTATCATGACATAGATGCTCTAAGAGTGTTGTATATGAGTGTTGTGAGTCGTAGTTAGGTGTTAATGCCAAAAAAATGCCTTACTTTCATTAATGGGCCGTATTAGGCCTTGATCGGTGATAGTAGTTCATTATAGCCTCTACCATATTATAGTTGCTCTAAGAGGCCTATATAGGAGTGTAGTGAGTCATAGTTAGGTGTTAACGCCCAATAACATGTCATACTTTCATTAATGGGCCGTATTGGGACTGGATTTCTGTTGGTGGTCCATTATAGCCTCTATCATGTCATAGTTGCTCTAAAAGGGTTATATAGGAGTGTAGTGAGTCATTGTTAAGTGTTAACGCCCAATAACATGTCATACTTTCATTAATGGGCCATATTCGGCCTTATGGGTGATGATGGCCCATTATAGCTTCTATCATGACATAGCTGCTCTAAGAGAGTTGTATATGAGTGTTGTGAGTCGTAGTTAGGTGTTAATTCCAATAAAATGCCTTACTTTCATTATTGGGCCGTATTGGGCGTTGATATGTGATAGTTGTCCAATATAGCCTCTACCATATTATAATTGCTCTAAGAGGCTTATATAGGAGGGTAGTGAGTCATTGTTATGTGTTAACGCCCAATAACATGTCATACTTTCATTAATGGGCCGTATTGGGCCTGGATTTCTTTTAGTGGCCCATTATAGCCTCTATCATGTCATAGTTGCTCTAAAAGGGTTATATTGGAGTGTAGTGAGTCATAGTTAAGTGTTAACGCCCAATAACATGTCATACTTTCATTAATGGGTCGTATTGGGCCTTATTGGTGATAGTGGCCCATTATAGCTTCTATCATGACATAGCTACTCTAAGAGTGTTGTATATGAGTGTTGTGAGTCATAGTTAGGTGTTAATGCCAATAAAATGCCTTACATTCATTAATGGGCCGTATTGGGCCTTGATCGGTGATAGTGGTCCATTACAGCCTCTAAAATATTATAGTTGCTCTAAGAGGCTTGTATAGGAGTGTAGTGAGTCATAGTTAGGTGTTAACGCCCAATAACATGCCATACTTTCATTAATGGGTTGTATTGGGCCTTGATCGGTGATTGTGGTTCATTATAGCCTCTACCATATTATAGTTGCTCTAAGAGGCTTATATAGGAGTGTAGTGAGTCATAGTTAGGTGTTAACGCCCAATAACATGTTATACATTCATTAATGGGCCGTATTGGGCCTGGATTTCTGTTGGTGGCCCATTATAGACTCTATCATGTCGTAGTTGCTCTAAAAGGGTTATATAGGAATGTAGTGAGTCATAGTTAAGTGTTAACGCCCAATAACACGTCATACTTTCATTAATGGGTTGTATTGGGCCTTATTTGCGATAGTGGCCCATTATAGCTTCTATCATGACATTGCTGCTCAAGAGTGTTGTATATGAGTGTTGTGAGTCGTAGTTAGGTGTTAATGCCAATAAAATGCCTTATTTTCATTAATGGGCCGTATTGGGCCATGATCGGTGATTGTGGTCCATTACAGCCTCTAACATATTATAGTTGTTCTAAGAGGCTTATATAGGAGTGTAGTGAGTCATAGTTAGGTGTTAACGCCCAATAACATACCGTACTTTCATTAATGGGCCGTATTGGGCCTGGATTTCTGTTAGTGGCCCATTATAGCCTCTATCATGTCATAGTTGCTCTAAAAGGGTTATATAGGAGTGTAGTGAGTCATAGTTAGATGTTAACGCCCAATAACATCTCATACTTTCATTAATGGGACGTATTGGGCTTGGATTTCTGTTAGTGGCCCATTATTGCCTCTATCATGTCATAGTTGCTCTAAAAGGGTTATATAGGAGTGTAGTGAGTCATCGTTAAGTGTTGCCGCCCAATAACATGTCATACTTTAATTAATGGGCCATATTCGGCCTTATGGGTGATAGTGGCCCATTATAGCTTCTATCATGACGTAGCTGCTCTAAGAGTGTTGTATATAAGTGTTGTGAGCCGTAGTTAGGTGGTAATGCCAATAAAATGCCTTACTTTCATTACTGGGCCGTATTGGGCGTTGATCGGTGATAATGGTCAATTATAGCCTCTACCATATTATAGTTGCTCTAAGAGGCTTATATAGGAGTGTAGTGAGTCATAGTTAGGTGTTAACGCCCAATAACATGTCATACTTTCATTAATTGGTTGTGTTGGGCCTTATGGGTGATAGTGGCCCATTATAGCTTCAATCATGACATAACTGCTCTAAGAGTGTTGTATATGAGTGTTGTGAGTCATGGTTAGGTGTTAACGCCAAATAACAAGCCATACTCTCATTAATGGGCTGTATTGGGCCTGGATTTCTGTTAGTTGCCCATTACAGCCTCTATCATTTCATAGTTGCTCTAAAAGGTTGATATAGGAGTGTAGTGAGTCATAGTTTAGTGTTAACGCCCAATAACATGCCTTACTTTCATTAATGGGCCGTATTGGGCCTGGATTTTTTTAGTGGCCCATTATAGCCTCTATAATGTCATAGTTGCTCTAAAAGGGTTACATAGGAGGTAGTGAGTCATAGTTAAGTGTTAATGCCCAATAACATATCATACTTTCATTAATGGGCCGTATTGGGCCTTGATTTCTTTTAGTGTCCCATTATAGCCTCTATCATGTCATAGTTGCTCCAAAAGGGTTGTATAGGAGCGTTGTGAGTCACAGTTAAGTGTTAACGCCCAATAATATGTCATACTTTCATTAATGGGCCTTATTGGTGATAGTGGCCCATTATAGCTTCTATCATGACATAGCTGCTCTAAGAATGTTGTATATGAGTGTTGTGAGCCGTAGTTAGGTGGTAATGCCAATAAAATGCCTTACTTTCATTAATGGGCCGTATTGGGCCTTGATCGATGATAGTAGTTCATTATAGCCTCTACCATATTATAGTTGCTCTAAGAGGCTTATATAGGAGTGTAGTGAGTCATAGTTAGGTGTTAACGCCCAATAACATGTCATACTTTCATTAATGGGCCGTATTGGGCCTGGATTTCTGTTAGTGGCCCATTATAGCCTCTATCATGTCATAGTTGCTCTAAAAGGGTTATATTGGAGTGTAGTGAGTCATAGTTAAGTGTTAACGCCTAATAACATGTCATACTTTCATTAATGGGTCGTTTTGGGCCTTATTGGTGATAGTGGCCCATTATAGCTTCTATCATGACATAGCTACTCTAAGAGTGTTGTATATGAGTGTTGTGAGTCATAGTTAGGTGTTAATGCCAATAAAATGCCTTACATTCATTAATGGGCCGTATTAGGCCTTGATCGGTGATAGTGGTCCATTACAGCCTCTAACATATTATAGTTGCTCTAAGAGGCTTATATAGTAGTGTAGTGAGTCATAGTTAGGTGTTAACGCCCAATAACATGCCATACTTTCATTAATGGGTTGTATTGGGCCTTGATCGGTGATTGTGGTTCATTATAGCCTCTACCATATTATAGTTGCTCTAAGAGGCTTATATAGGAGTGTAGTGAGTCATAGTTAGGTGTTAACGCCCAATAACATGTTATACATTCATTAATGGGCCGTATTGGGCCTGGATTTCTGTTGGTGGCCCATTATAGACTCTATCATGTCGTAGTTGCTCTAAAAGGGTTATATAGGAATGTAGTGAATCATAGTTAAGTGTTAACGCCCAATAACATGTCATACTTTCATTAATGGGTTGTATTGGGCCTTATTGGCGATAGTGGCCCATTATAGCTTCTATCATGACATAGCTGCTTTAAGAGTGTTGTATATGAGTGTTGTGAGTCGTAGTTAGGTGTTAATGCCAATAAAATGCCTTATTTTCATTAATGGGCCGTATTGGGCCTTGATCGGTGATTGTGGTCCATTACAGCCTCTAACATATTATAGTTGTTCTAAGAGGCTTATATAGGAGTGTAGTGAGTCATAGTTAGGTGTTAACGCCCAATAACATGCCATACTTTCATTAATGGGCCGTATTGGGCCTGGATTTCTGTTAGTGGCCCATTATAGACTCTATCATGTCATAGTTGCTCTAAAAGGGTTATATAGGAGTGTAGTGAGTCATAGTTAGATGTTAACGCCCAATAACATGTCATACTTTCATTAATGGGCCGTATTGGGCTTGGATTTCTGTTAGTGGCCCATTATTGCCTCTATCATGTCATAGTTGCTCTAAAAGGGTTATATAGAAGTGTAGTGAGTCATCGTTAAGTGTTAACGCCCAATAACGTGTCATACTTTCATTAATGGGCCGTATTGGGACTTATTGGTGATAGTGGCCCATTATAGCCTGTATCATAACATAGCTGCTCTAAGAGTGTTGTATATGAGTGTTGTGAGTCGTAGTTAGGTGTTAATGCCAAAAAAATGCCTTACTTTCTTTAATGGGCCGTATTGGGCCTTGATCGGTGATAGTGGTCCAATATAGCATCTATCATGTCATAGTTGCTCTAAAAGGGTTATATAGGAGTGTAGTGAGTCATAGTTAGGTGTTAACGCCAAATAACGTGTCATACTTTCATTAATGGGCCGTATTGGGCCTGGATTTCTATTAGTAGCCCATTATAGCCTCTATCTTGTCATAGTTGCTCTAAAAGGGTTATATAGGAGTGTAGTGAGTCATCGTTAAGTGTTGACGCCAAATAACATGTCATACTTTAATTAATGGGCCATATTCGGCCTTATGGGTGATAGTGGCCCATTATAGCCTCTATCATGACATAGCTGCTCTAAGAGTGTTGTATATAAGTGTTGTGAGCCGTAGTTAGGTGGTAATGCCAATAAAATGCCTAACTTTCATTACTGGGCCGTATTGGGCGTTGATCGGTGATAGTGGTCAATTATAGCCTCTACCATATTATAGTTGCTCTAAGAGGCTTATATAGGAGTGTAGTGAGTCATAGTTAGGTGTTAACGCCCAATAACATGTCATACTTTCATTAATTGGCTGTGTTGGGCCTTATGGGTGATAGTGGCCCATTATAGCTTCAATCATGACATAACTGCTCTAAGAGTGTTGTATATGAGTGTTGTGAGTCATGGTTAGGTGTTAACGCCAAATAACAAGCCATACTCTCATTAATGGGCTGTATTGGGCCTGGATTTCTGTTAGTGGCCCATTACAGCCTCTATCATTTCATAGTTGCTCTAAAAGGTTTATATAGGAGTGTAGTGAGTCAGAGTTTAGTGTTAACGCCCAATAACATGCCTTACTTTCATTAATGGGCCGTATTGGGCTTGGATTTTTTTAGTGGCCCATTATAGCCTCTATAATGTCATAGTTGCTCTAAAAGGGTTACATAGGAGGTAGTGAGTCATAGTTAAGTGTTAATGCCCAATAACATATCATACTTTCATTAATGGGCCGTATTGGGCCTTGATTTCTTTTAGTGTCCCATTATAGCCTCTATCATGTCATAGTTGCTCCAAAAGGGTTGTATAGGAGCGTTGTGAGTCACAGTTAAGTGTTAACGCCCAATAATATGTCATACTTTCATTAATGGGCCTTATTGATGATAGTGGCCGATTATAGCTTCTATCATGACATAGCTGCTCTAAGAATGTTGTATATGAGTGTTGTGAGCCGTAGTTAGGTGGTAATGCCAATAAAATGCCTTACTTTCATTATTGGGCCGTATTGGGCGTTGATCGGTGATAGTGGTCAATTATAGCGTCTACCATATTATACTTGCTCTAAGAGGTTTATATAGGAGTGTAGTGAGTCATAGTTAAGTGTTAACGCCCAATAACATGTCATACTTTCATTAATGGGCCATATTCGGCCTTATGGGTGATGGTGGCCCATTATAGCTTCTATCATGACATAGCTGCTCTAAGAGTGTTGTATATGAGTGTTGTGAGTCGTAGTTAGGTGTTAATGCCAATAAAATGCCTTACTTTCATTAATGGGCCGTATTGGGCCTTGATCGGTGATAGTAGTTCATTATAGCCTCTACCATATTATAGTTGCTCTAAGAGGCTTATATAGGAGTGTAGTGAGTCATAGTTATGTGTTAACGCCCAATAACATGTCATACTTTCATTAATGGGCCGTATTGGGACTGCATTTCTGTTGGTGGCCCATTATAGCCTCTATCATGTCATAGTAGCTCTAAAAGGGTCATATAGGAGTGTAGTGAGTCATAGTTAAGTGTTAACGCCCAATAACATGTCATACTTTCATTAATGGGCCATATTCGGCCTTATGGGTGATGATGGCCCATTATAGCTTCTATCATGACATAGCTGCTCTAAGAGAGTTGTATATGAGTGTTGTGAGTCGTAGTTAGGTGTTAATGCCAATAAAATGCCTTACTTTCATTAATGGGCCGTATTGGGCGTTGATATGTGATAGTTGTCCATTATAGCCTCTACCATATTATAATTGCTCTAAGAGGGTTATATAGGAGGGTAGTGAGTCATTGTTAGGTGTTAACGCCCAATAACATGTCATACTTTCATTAATGGGCCGTATTGGGCCTGGATTTCTGTTAGTGGCCCATTATAGCCTATATCATGTCATAGTTGCTCTAAAAGGGTTATATTGGAGTGTAGTGAGTCATAGTTAAGTGTTAACGCCCAATAATAAGTCATACTTTCATTAATGGGTCGTATTGGGCCTTATTGGTGATAGTGGCCCATTATAGCTTCTATCATGACATAGCTACTCTAAGAGTGTTGTGAGTCATAGTTAGGTCTTAATGCCAATAAAATGCCTTACATTCATTAATGGGCCGTATTGGGCCTTGATCGGTGATAGTGGTCCATTACAGCCTCTAACATATTATAGTTGCTCTAAGAGGCTTATATAGGAGTGTAGTGAGTCATAGTTAGGTGTTAACGCCCAATAACATGCCATACTTTCATTAATGGGTTGTATTGGGCCTTGATCGGTGATTGTGGTTCATTATAGCCTCTACCATATTATAGTTACTCTAAGAGGCTTATATAGGAGTGTAGTGAGTCATAGTTAGGTGTTAACGCCCAATAACATGTTATACATTCATTAATGGGCCGTGTTGGGCTTGGATTTCTGTTGGTGGCCCATTATAGCCTCTATCATGTCGTAGTTGCTCTAAAAGGGTTATATAGGAATGTAGTGAGCCATAGTTAAGTGTTAACGCCCAATAACATGTCATACTTTCATTAATGGGTTGTATTGGGCCTTATTGGTGATAGTGGCCCATTATAGCTTCTATCATGACATAGCTGCTTTAAGAGTGCTGTATATGAGTGTTGTGAGTCGTAGTTAGGTGTTAATGCCAATAAAATGCCCTATTTTCATTAATGGGCCGTATTGGCCTTGATCGGTGATTGTGGTCCATTACAGCCTCTAACATATTATAGTTGTTCTAAGAGGCTTATATAGGAGTGTAGTGAGTCATAGTTAGGTGTTAACGCCCAATAACATGCCATACTTTCATTAATGGGCCGTATTGGGCCTGGATTTCTGTTAGTGGCCCATTATAGCCTCTATCATGTCATAGTTGCTCTAAAAGGGTTATATAGGAGTGTAGTGAGTCATAGTTAGATGTTAACGCCCAATAACATGTCATACTTTCATTAATGGGCCGTATTGGGCTTGGATTTCTGTTAGTGGCCCATTATTGCCTCTATCATGTCATAGTTGCTCTAAAAGGGTTATATAGGAGTGTAATGAGTCATCGTTAAGTGTTAACGCCCAATAACGTGTCATACTTTCATTAATGGGCCGTATTGGGACTTATTGGTGATAGTGGCCCATTATAGCCTGTATCATAACATAGCTGCTCTAAGAGTGTTGTATATGAGTGTTGTGAGTCGTAGTTAGGTGTTAATGCCAAAAAAATGCCTTACTTTCATTAATGGGCCGTATTGGGCCTTGATCGGTGATAGTGGCCCATTATAGCCTCTATCTTGTCATAGTTGCTCTAAAAGGGTTATATAGGAGTGTAGTGAGTCATCGTTAAGTGTTGACGCCCAATAACATGTCATACTTTCATTAATGGGCCATATTCGGCCTTATGGGTGATAGTGGCCCATTATAGCTTCTATCATGACATAGCTGCTCTAAGAGTGTTGTATATAAGTGTTGTGAGCCGTAGTTAGGTGGTAATGCCAATAAAATGCCTTACTTTCATTACTGGGCCGTATTGGGCGTTGATCGGTGATAGTGGTCAATTATAGCCTCTACCATATTATAGTTGCTCTAAGAGGCTTATATAGGAGTGTAGTGAGTCATAGTTTGGTGTTAACGCCCAATAACATGTCATACTTTCATTAACAGGCTATGTTGGGCCTTATGGGTGATAGTGGCCCATTATAGCTTCAATCATGACATAACTGCTCTAAGAGTGTTGTATATGAGTGTTGTGAGTCATGGTTAGGTGTTAACGCCAAATAACAAGCCATACTCTCATTAATGGGCTGTATTGGGCCTGGATTTCTGTTAGTGGCCCATTAGAGCCTCTATCATTTCATAGTTGCTCTAAAAGGTTTATATAGGAGTGTAGTGAGTCATAGTTAAGTGTTAACGCCCAATAACATGTCATACTTTCATTAATGGGCCATATTCGGCCTTATGGGTGATGGTGGCCCATTATAGCTTCTATCATGACATAGCTGCTCTAAGAGTGTTGTGAGTCGTAGTTAGGTGTTAATGCTAATAAAATGCCTTACTTTCATTAATGGGCCATATTGGGCCTTGATCGGTGATAGTAGTTCATTATAGCCTCTACCATATTAGAGTTGCTCTAGGAGGCTTATATAGGAGTGTAGTGAGTCATAGTTAGGTGTTAACGCCCAATAAAATGTCATACTTTCATTAATACGTCGTATTGGGACTGGATTTCTGTTGGTGGCCCATTATAGCCTCTATCATGTCATAGTTGCTCTAAAAGGGTTATATAGGAGTGTAGTGAGTCATAGTTAAGTGTTAACGCCCAATAACATGTCATACTTTCATTAATGGGTCGTATTGGGCTTTATTGGTGATCGTGGCCCATTATAGCTTCTATCATGACATAGCTGCTCTAGGAGTGTAGTATATGAGTGTTGTGAGTCATGGGTAGGTGTTAACGGCAAATAACAAGCAATACTTTCCTTAATGGGCCGTATTGGGACTGGATTTCTGTTAGTGGCCCATTATAGCCTCTATCATGTCATAGTTGCTCTAAGAGGATTATATAGGAAAGTAGTAAGTCATAGTTAGGTGTTAACAGCCAATAACATGTCATACTTTCATTAATGGGCCGTATTGGCCATGATTTCTGTTAGTGGGCCATTATAGCCTCTACCGTATCATAGTTGCTCTAAGAGGGTTATATAGGAGTGTAGTGAGTCATAGTTAAGTGTTAACTCCCAATAACATCTCATACTTTCATTAATGGGCGTATTGGGCCTTGTTGGTGATAGTGGCCCATTATTGCTTATATCATGACATAGCTGCTCTAAGAGTGTTGTACATGAGTGTTGTGAGTCGTAGTTAGGTGTTAATGCCTATAAAATGCCTTACTTTCATTAATGGGCTATATTGGGCCTTGATCGGTGATAGTGGTCCATTATAGCCTCTACCATATTATAGTTGCTCTAAGAGGCTTATATAGGAGTGTAGTGTGTATAGTTAGGTGTTAACGCCCAATAACATGTCATACTTTCATTAATGGGCCGTATTGGGCCTGGATTTCTGTTAGTGGCCCATTGTAGCCTCTATCATGTCATAGTTGCTCCAAAACGGTTGTATAGGAGCGTTGTGAGTCATAGTTAAGTGTTAACGCCCAATAACATGTCATACTTTCATTAATGGGCGTATTGGGCCTTATTGGTGATAGTGGCCCATTATATCTTATATAATGACATGGCTGCTCTAAGAGTGTTGTATATGGGTGTTGTGAGTCGTAGTTAGGTGTTAATGCAAATAAAATGACTTACTTTCATTAATGGGCCGTATTGGGCCTTGATCGGTGATAGTGGTCCATTATAGCCTCTACCGTATTATAGGTGCTCTAAGAGGCTTATATAGTAGTGTAGTGAGTCATAGTTAGGTGTTAACGCCCAATAACGTGTCATACTTTCATTAATGGGCCGTATTGGGACTTAATGGTGAAAGTGGCCCATTATAGCCTCTATCATGTCATAGTTGCTCTAAAAGGGTTATATAGGAGTGTAGTGAGTCATAGTTAAGTGTTAACGCCCAATAACATGTCATACTTTCATTAATGGGTCGTATTGGGCTTTAATGGTGATCGTGGCCCATTATAGCTTCTATCATGACATAGCTGCTCTAGGAGTGTAGTATATGAGTGTTGTGAGTCATGGGTAGGTGTTAACGGCAAATAACAAGCAATACTTTCCTTAATGGGCCGTATTGGGACTGGATTTCTGTTAGTGGCCCATTATAGCCTCTACCGTAACATATTTGCTCTAAGAGGGTTATATAGGAGTGTAGTGAGTCACAGCTAAGTGTTAACGCCAATAACAAGTCATACTTTCATTAATGGGCCGTATTGGGCCTTGATTTCTGTTAGTGGCCCATTATAGCCTCAACCGTATCGTAGTTGATCTAAGAGGGTTATATAGGACTGTAGTGAGTCATAGTTAAGTGTTAACGCCCAATAACATGTCATACTTCCATTAATCGGCGTTTTGGGCCTTATTGGTGATAGTGGCTCATTATAGCTTCTATCATGACATAGCTGCTCTAAGAGTGTTGTATATGAGTGTTGTGAGTCATAGTTTGGTGTTAACGCCCAATAACATGCCTTACTTTCATTAATGGGCCGTATTGGGCCTGAATTTTTGTTAGTGGCCCATTATAGCCTTTATCATGTCATAGTTGCTCTAAAAGGGTTATATAGGAGGTAGTCAGTCATAGTTAAATGTTAATGCCCAATAACATATCATACTTTCATTAATGGGCCGTATTGGGCCTTGATTTCTGTTAGTGTCCCATTATAGCCTCTATCATCTCATAGTTGCTCTAAAAGGGTTATATAGGAGTGTAGTGTGTCATCGTTAAGTGTTAACGCCCAATAACATGTCATACTTTCATTAATGGGCTGTATTGGGCCATATTGGTGAGAGTGGCCCATTATAGCCTGTATCATAACATAGTTGCTCTAAGAGTGTTGTATATGAGTGTTGTGAGTCTTAGTTAGGTGTTAATGCCAAAAAAATGCCTTACTTTCATTAATGGGCCGTATTGGGCCTTGATCGGTGATAGTGGTCCATTATAGCCTCTATCATGTCATAGTTGCTCTAAAAGGGTTATATAGGAGTGTAGTGAGTCATAGTCAGGTGTTAACGCCAAATAACGTGTCATACATTCATTAATGGGCCGTATTGGGCATGGATTTCTGTTAGTGGCCCATTATAGCCTCTATCTTGTCATAGTTGCTCTAAAAGGGTTATATAGGAGTGTAGTGAGTGATCGTTAAGTGTTGAGGCCCAATAAGATGTCATACTTTCATTAATGGGCCACATTCGGCCTTATGGGTGATAGTGGCCCATTATAGCTTCTATCATGACATAGCTGCTCTAAGAGTGTTGTATATGAGTGTTGTGAGTCGTAGTTAGGTGTTAATTCCAATAAAATGCCTTACTTTCTTTAATGGGCCGTATTGGGCCTTGATCGGTGATAGTAGTTCATTAAATCCTCTACCATATTATAGTTGCTCTAAGAGGCTTATATAGGAGTGTAGTGAGTCATAGTTAGGTGTTAACTCCCAATAACATGTCATACTTTCATTAATGGGCCGTATTCGGACTGGATTTCTGTTGGTTGCCCATTATAGCCTCTATCATGTCATAGTTGCTCATAAAGGGTTATATAGGAGTGTAGTGAGTCATAGTTAAGTGTTAACGCCCAATAACGTGTCATACTTTCATTAATGGGCCGTATTGGGCATGGATTTCTGTTAGTGACCCATTATAGCCTCTATCTTGTCATAGTTGCTCTAAAAGGGTTATATAGGAGTGTAGTGAGTCATCGTTAAGTGTTGACGCCCAATAACATGTCATACTTTCATTAATGGGCCATATTCGGCCTTATGGGTGATAGTGGCCCATTATAGCTTCTATCATGACATAGCTGCTCTAAGAGTGTTGTATATGAGTGTTGTGAGTCGTAGTTAGGTGTTAATGCCAATAAAATGCCTTACTTTCTTTAATGGGCCGTATTGGGCCTTGATCGGTGATAGTAGTTCATTATAGCTTCTACCATATTATAGTTGCTCTAAGAGGCTTATATAGGAGTGTAGTGAGTCATAGTTAGGTGTTAACGCCCAATAACATGTCATACTTTCATTAATGGGCCGTATTGGGACTGGATTTCTGTTGGTGGCCCATTATATCCTCAATCATGTC
This sequence comes from Smallanthus sonchifolius, assembly GCA_023525975.1. Lineage (NCBI taxonomy): Eukaryota > Viridiplantae > Streptophyta > Magnoliopsida > Asterales > Asteraceae > Smallanthus > Smallanthus sonchifolius. The sequence goes on from JAKNSE010000179.1 coordinate 535,664, forward strand.
ATAATTGCTCTAAAAGGGTTATATAGGAGTGTAGTGAGTCATAGTTAAGTGTTAACGCCCAATAACATGTCATACTTTCATTAATGGGTCGTATTGGGCCTTATTGGTGATAGTTGCCCATTATAGCTTCTATCATGACATAGCTGCTCTAAGAGTGTTGTATATGAGTGTTGTGAGTCATGGTTAGGTGTTAACGCCAAATAACAAGCCATACTCTCATTAATGGGCTGTATTGGGCCTGGATTTCTGTTAGTGGCCCATTACAGCCTCTATCATTTCATAGTTGCTCTAAAAGGTTTATATAGGAGTGTAGTGAGTCATAGTTAAGTGTTAACGCCCAATAACATGTCATACTTTCATTAATGGGCCATATTCGGCCTTATGGGTGATGGTGGCCCATTATAGCTTCTATCATGACATAGCTGCTCTAAGAGTGTTGTGAGTCGTAGTTAGGTGTTAATGCTAATAAAATGCCTTACTTTCATTAATGGGCCATATTGGGCCTTGATCGGTGATAGTAGTTCATTATAGCCTCTACCATATTAGAGTTGCTCTAGGAGGCTTATATAGGAGTGTAGTGAGTCATAGTTAGGTGTTAACGCCCAATAAAATGTCATACTTTCATTAATACGTCGTATTGGGACTGGATTTCTGTTGGTGGCCCATTATAGCCTCTATCATGTCATAGTTGCTCTAAAAGGGTTATATAGGAGTGTAGTGAGTCATAGTTAAGTGTTAACGCCCAATAACATGTCATACTTTCATTAATGGGTCGTATTGGGGCTTATTGGTGATAGTGGCCCATTATTGCTTCTATCATGACAAAGCTGCTCTAAGAGTGTTGTATATGAGTGTTGTGAGTCATGGTTAGGTGTTAACGCCAAATAACAAGCCATACTATCATTAATGGGCCGTATTAGGCCTGGATTTATGTTAGTGGCCCGTTATAGCCTCTATCATGTCATAGTTGCTCTAAGAGGGTTATATAGGAAAGTAGTAAGTCATAGTTAGGTGATAACAGCCAATAACATGTCATACTTTCATTAATGGGCCGTATTGGCCATGATTTCTATTAGTGGGCCATTATAGCCTCTACCGTATCATAGTTGCTCTAAGAGGGTTATATAGGAGTGTAGTGAGTCATAGTTAAGTGTTAACTCCCAATAACATGTCATACTTTCATTAATGGGCGTATTGGGCCTTGTTGGTGATAGTGGCCCATTATTGCTTATATCATGACATAGCTGCTCTAAGAGTGTTGTACATGAGTGTTGTGAGTCGTAGTTAGGTGTTAATGCCTATAAAATGCCTTACTTTCATTAATGGGCTATATTGGGCCTTGATCGGTGATAGTGGTCCATTATAGCCTCTACCATATTATAGTTGCTCTAAAAGGCTTATATAGGAGTGTAGTGTGTATAGTTAGGTGTTAACGCCCAATAACATGTCATACTTTCATTAATGGGCCGTATTGGGCCTGGATTTCTGTTAGTGGCCCATTGTAGCCTCTATCATGTCATAGTTGCTCCAAAACGGTTGTATAGGAGCGTTGTGAGTCATAGTTAAGTGTTAACGCCCAATAACATGTCATACTTTCATTAATGGGCGTATTGGGCCTTATTGGTGATAGTGGCCCATTATATCTTATATCATGACATGGCTGCTCTAAGAGTGTTGTATATGAGTGTTGTGAGTCGTAGTTAGGTGTTAATGCAAATAAAATGACTTACTTTCATTAATGGGCCGTATTGGGCCTTGATCGGTGATAGTGGTCCATTATAGCCTCTACCGTATTATAGGTGCTCTAAGAGGCTTATATAGTAGTGTAGTGAGTCATAGTTAGGTGTTAACGCCCAATAACGTGTCATACTTTCATTAATGGGCCGTATTGGGACTTATTGGTGAAAGTGGCCCATTATAGCCTCTATCATGTCATAGTTGCTCTAAAAGGGTTATATAGGAGTGTAGTGAGTCATAGTTAAGTGTTAACGCCCAATAACATGTCATACTTTCATTAATGGGTCGTATTGGGCTTTATTGGTGATCGTGGCCCATTATAGCTTCTATCATGACATAGCTGCTCTAGGAGTGTAGTATATGAGTGTTGTGAGTCATGGGTAGGTGTTAACGGCAAATAACAAGCAATACTTTCCTTAATGGGCCGTATTGGGACTGGATTTCTGTTAGTGGCCCATTATAGCCTCTACCGTAACATATTTGCTCTAAGAGGGTTATATAGGAGTGTAGTGAGTCACAGTTAAGTGTTAACGCCAATAACAAGTCATACTTTCATTAATGGGCCGTATTGGGACTTGATTTCTGTTAGTGGCCCATTATAGCCTCAACCGTATCGTAGTTGATCTAAGAGGGTTATATAGGACTGTAGTGAGTCATAGTTAAGTGTTAACGCCCAATAACATGTCATACTTCCATTAATCGGCGTTTTGGGCCTTATTGGTGATAGTGGCCCATTATAGCTTCTATCATGACATAGCTGCTCTAAGAGTGTTGTATATGAGTGTTGTGAGTCATAGTTTGGTGTTAACGCCCAATAACATGCCTTACTTTCATTAATGGGCCGTATTGGGCCTGAATTTTTGTTAGTGGCCCATTATAGCCTTTATCATGTCATAGTTGCTCTAAAAGGGTTATATAGGAGGTAGTCAGTCATAGTTAAGTGTTAATGCCCAATAACATATCATACTTTCATTAATGGGCCGTGTTGGGCCTTGATTTCTGTTAGTGTCCCATTATAGCCTCTATCATGTCATAGTTGCTCTAAAAGGGTTATATAGGAGTGTAGTGTGTCATCGTTAAGTGTTAACGCCCAATAACATGTCATACTTTCATTAATGGGCCGTATTGGGCCATATTGGTGATAGTGGCCCATTATAGCATGTATCATAACATAGCTGCTCTAAGAGTGTTGTATATGAGTGTTGTGAGTCTTAGTTAGGTGTTAATGCCAAAAAAATGCCTTACTTTCATTAATGGGCCGTATTGGGCCTTGATCGGTGATAGTGGTCTATTATAGCCTCTATCATGTCATAGTTGCTCTAAAAGGGTTATATAGGAGTGTAGTGAGTCATAGTCAGGTGTTAACGCCAAATAACGTGTCATACTTTCATTAATGGGCCGTATTGGGCATGGATTTCTGTTAGTGGCCCATTATAGCCTCTATCTTGTCATAGTTGCTCTAAAAGGGATATATAGGAGTGTAGTGAGTCATCGTTAAGTGTTGACGCCCAATAAGATGTCATACTTTCATTAATGGGCCACATTCGATCTTATGGGTGATAGTGGCCCATTATAGCTTCTATCATGACATAGCTGCTCTAAGAGTGTTGTATATGAGTGTTGTGAGTCGTAGTTAGGTGTTAATGCCAATAAAATGCCTTACTTTCTTTAATGGGCCGTATTGGGCCTTGATCGGTGATAGTAGTTCATTAAATCCTCTACCATATTATAGTTGATCTAAGAGGCTTATATAGGAGTGTAGTGAGTCATAGTTAGGTGTTAACTCCCAATAACATGTCATACTTTCATTAATGGGCCGTATTGGGACTGGATTTCTGTTGGTGGCCCATTATAGCCTCTATCATGTCATAGTTGCTCAAAAAGGGTTATATAGGAGTGTAGTGAGTCATAGTTAAGTGTTAACGCCCAATAACGTGTCATACTTTCATTAATGGGCCGTATTGGGCATGGATTTCTGTTAGTGACCCATTATAGCCTGTATCTTGTCATAGGTGCTCTAAAAGGGTTATATAGGAGTGTAGTGAGTCATCGTTAAGTGTTGACGCCCAATAACATGTCATACTTTCATTAATGGGCCATATTCGGCCTTATGGGTGATAGTGGCCCATTATAGCTTCTATCATGACATAGCTGCTCTAAGAGTGTTGTATATGAGTGTTGTGAGTCGTAGTTAGGTGTTAATGCCAATAAAATGCCTTACTTTCTTTAATGGGCCGAATTGGGCCTTGATCGGTGATAGTAGTTCATTATAGCTTCTACCATATTATAGTTGCTCTAAGAGGCTTATATAGGAGTGTAGTGAGTCATAGTTAGGTGTTAACGCCCAATAACATGTCATACTTTCATTAATGGGCCGTATTGGGACTGGATTTCTGTTGGTGGCCCATTATAGCCTCAATCATGTCATAGTTGCTCTAAAAGGGTTATATAGGAGTGTAGTGAGTCATAGTTAAGTGTTAACGCCCAATAACATGTCATACATTCATTAATGGGTCGTATTGGGCCTTATTGGTGATAGTGGTCCATTATAGCTTCTATCATGACATAGCTGCTCTAAGAGTGTTGTATATGAGTGTTGTGAGTCATGGTTAGGTGTTAACGCCAAATAACAAGCCATACTATCATTAAGGGGCCGTATTGGGCCTGGATTTATGTTAGTGGCCCGTTATAGCCTCTATCATGTCATAGTTGCTCTAAGAGGGTTATATAGGAAAGTAGTAAGTCATAGTTAGGTGTTAACAGCCAATAACATGTCATACTTTCATTAATGGGCCGTATTGCCATGATTTCTGTTAGTGGACCATTATAGCCTCTACCGTATCATAGTTGCTCTAAGAGGGTTATATAGGAGTGTAGTGAGTCATAGTTAAGTGTTAACACCCAATAACATGTCATACTTTCATTAATGGGCGTATTGGGCCTTATTGGTGATAGTTGCCCATTATAGCTTATATCATGACTTAGCTGCTCTAAGAGTGTTGTACATGAGTGTTGTGAGTCGTAGTTAGGTGTTAATGCCTATAAAATGCCTTACTTTCATTAATGGGCTATATTGGGCCTTGATCGGTGATAGTAGTTCATTATAGCCTCTTCCATATTATAGTTGCTCTAAGAGGCTTATATAGGAGTGTAGTGAGTCATAGTTAGGTGTTAACGCCCAATAACATGTCATACTTTCATGAATGGGCCGTATTGGGACTGGATTTCTGTTGGTGGCCCAGTATAGCCTCTATCATGTCATAGTTGCTCTAAAAGGGTTATATAGGAGTGTAGTGAGTCATTGTTAAGTGTTAACGCCCAATAACATGTCATACTTTCATTAATGGGTCGTATTGGGCCTTATTGGTGATAGTGGCCCATTATAGCTTCTATAATGACATAGCTGCTCTAAGAGTGTTGTATATGAGTGTTGTGAGTCATAGTTAGGTGTTAATGCCAATAAAATGCCTTACTTTCATTAATGGGCCGTATTCGGCCTTGAGCAGTGATAGTGCTCCATTACAGCCTCTAACATATTATAGTTGCTCTAAGAGGCTTATATAGGAGTGTAGTGAGTCATAGTTAGGTGTTAACGACCAATAACATGTCATACTTTCATTAATGGGCCGTATTGGGCCTGGATTTCTGTTAGTGGCCCATTATTGCCTCTATCATGTCATAGTTTCTCTAAAAGGGTTATATAGGAGTTTAGTGAGTCATAGTTAAGTGTTAACGCCCAACAACATGTCATACTTTCATTAATGGGTCGTATTGGGCCATATTGGTAATTGTGGCCCATTATAGCCTCTATCATGACATAGCTGCTCTAAGAGTGTTGTATTTTAGTGTTGTGAGTCGTAGTTAGGTGTTAATGCCAAAAAAATGCCATACATTCTATAATGGGCCGTATTGGGCCTTGATCGGTGATTGTGGTCCATTATAGCCTCTATCATGTCATAGTTGCTCTAAAAGGGTTATATAGGAGTGTTGTGAGTCATAGTTAGGTGTTAATGTCCAATAACGTGTCATACTTTCATTAATGGGCCGTATTGGGCCTAGATTTCTGTTAGTGGCCCATTATAGCCTCTATCATGTCATAGTTGCTCTAAAAGGGTTATATAGGAGTGTAGTGAGTCATAGTTAAGTGTTAACGCCCAATAACATGTCATACTTTCATTAATGGGCCATATTTGGCCTTATGGGTGATAGTGGCCCATTATAGCTTCTTCTATCATGACATAGCTGCTCTAAGAGTGTTATATATGAGTGTTGTGAGTCGTAGTTAGGTGTTAATGCCAATAAAATCCCTTACTTTCATTAATGGGCCGTATTGGGCCTTGATCGGTGATAGTTGTTCATTATAGCCTCTACCATATTATAGTTGCTCTAAGAGGCTTATATAGGGTTTAATGAGTCATAGTTAGGTGTTAACGCCCAATAACATGTCGTACTTTCATTAATGGGCCGTATTGGGCCTGGATTTTTGTTAGTGGCCCATTATAGCCTCTATCATGTCATAGTTGCTCTAAAAGGGTTATATAAGAGTGTAGTGAGTCATACTAAGGTGTTAACGCCCAATAACATATCATACTTTTATTAATGGGCCGTATTGGGCCTGGATTTCTGTTAGTGGCCCATTATTGCCTCTATCATGTCATAGTTGCTCTAAAAGGGTTATATTAGAGTGTAGTGAGTCATCGTTAAGTGTTAACGCCCAATAACATGTCATACTATCATTAATGGGTTGTATTGGGCCTTATTGGTGATAGTGGCCCATTATAGCCTCTATCATAACATAGCTGCTCTAAGAGTGTTGTGAGTCGTAGTTAGGTGTTAATGCCAAAAAAATGCCTTATTTTCATTAATGGGCCGTATTGGGCCTTGATCGGTGATAGTGGTCCATTATAGCCTCTATCATGTCATTGTTGCTATAAAAGGGTTATATAGGAGTGTAGTGAGTCATAGTCAGGTGTTAATACCCAATACCGTGTCATACATTCATCAATGCGCCGTATTGGGCCTGGATTTCTATTAGTGGCCCATTATAGCCTCTATCTTGTCATAGTTTCTCTAATAGGGTTATATAGGAGTGTAGTGAGTCATCGTTAAGTCTTAACGCCCAATAACATGTCATACTTTCATTAATGGGCCATATCTGGCCTTATGGGTGATAGTGGCCCATTATAGCTTCTATCATGACATAGTTGCTCTAAGAGTGTTGTATATGAGTGTTGTGAGTTGTAGTTAGGTGTTAATGCCAATAAAATGCATTACTTTCATTAATGGGCCGTATTGGGCCTTGAACAGTGATAGTGGTCCATTATAGCCTCTACCATATTATAGTTGCTCTAAGAGGCTTATATAGGAGTGTAGTGAGTCATAGTTAGGTGTTAACGCCCAATAACATGCCATACTTTCATTAATGGGCTGTATTGGGACTGGATTTCTGTTAGTGGCCCATTATAGCCTCTATCATGTCATAGTTGCTCTAAAAGGGTTATATAGGAGTGTAGTGAGTCATAGTTAGGTGTTAACGCCCAATAACATGTCTTACTTTCATTAATGGGCCGTATTGGGCCTGGATTTCTGTTAGTGGCCCATTATAGCCTCTATCTTGTCATAGTTCCTCTAATAGGGTTATATAGGAGTGTAGTGAGTCATAATGACATAGCTTCTATAATGACATAGCTGCTCTAAGAGTGTTGTATATGAGTGTTGTGAGTCATAGTTAGGTGTTAATGCCAATAAAATGCCTTACTTTCATTAATGGGCCGTACTGGGCCATGATCGGTGATAGCAGTTCATTATAGCCTCTACCATATTATAGTTTCTCTAACAGGCTTATATAGGAGTGTAGTGAGTCATAGTTAGGTGTTAATGCCCAATAACATGTCATACTTTCATTAATGGGCCGTATTGGGACTGGATTTCTGTTGGTGCCCCATTATAGCCTCTATCATGTCATAGTTGCTCTAAAAGGGTTATATAGGAGTGTAGTGAGTCATAGTTAAGTGTTAACGGCCAATAACATGTCATACTTTCATTAATGGGTCGTACTGAGCCTTATTGGTGATAGTGGCCCATTATAGCTTCTATCATGACATAGCTGCTCTAAGAGTGTTGTATATGATTGTTGTGAGTCATAGTTAGGTGTTAATGCCAATAAAATGCCTTACTTTCATTAATGGGCCGTATTGGGCCTTGATTGGTGATTGTGGACCACTACAGCCTCTAACATATTATAGTTGCTCTAAGAGGCTTATATAGGAGTGTAGTGAGTCATAGTTAGGTGTTAACGCCAAATAACATGTCATACTTTCATTAATGGGCCGTATCGGGCCTGGATTTCTGTTAGTGGCCCATTATAGCCTCTATCTTGTCATAGTTGCTCTAAAACGGTTATATAGGAGTGTAGTGAGTCATCGTTAAGTGTTGACGCCCAATAAGATGTCATACTTTCCTTAATGGGCCATATTCGGCCTTATGGGTGATAGTGGCCCATTACAGCTTCTATCTTGACAAAGCAGCTGTAAGAGTGTTGTATATGAGTGTTGTGAGTCGTAGTTAGGTGTTAATGCCAATAAAATGCCTTACTTTCTTTAATGGGCCGTATTGGGCCTTGATCGGTGTTAGTAGTTCATTATAGCCTCTACCATATTATAGTTGCTCTAAGAGGCTTATATAGGAGTGTAGTGAGTCATAGTTAGGTGTTAACGCCCAATAACATGTCATACTTTCATTAATGGGCCGTATTGGGACTGGATTTCTGTTGGTGGCCCATTATAGCCTCTATCATGTCATAGTTGCTCTAAAAGGGTTATATAGGAGTGTAGTGAGTCATAGTTAAGTGTTAACGCCCAATAACATGTCATACTTTCATTAATGGGCCATATTTGGCCTTATGGGTGATAGTGGCCCATTATAGCTTCTTCTATCATGACATAGCTGCTCTAAGAGTGTTGTATATGAGTGTTGTGAGTCGTAGTTAGGTGTTAATGCCAATAAAATGCCTTACTTTCATTAATGGGCCGTATTGGGCCTGGATCGGTGATAGTGGTTCATTATAGCCTCTACCATATTATAGTTGCTCTAAGAGGCTTATATAGGGTTTAATGAGTCATAGTTAGGTGTTAACGCCCAATAACATGTCGTACTTTCATTAATGGGCCGTATTGGGCCTGGATTTTTGTTAGTGGCCCATTATAGCCTCTATCATGTCATAGTTGCTCTAAAAGGGTTATATAGGAGTGTAGTGAGTCATCGTTAAGTGTTAACGCCCAATAACATGTCATACTATCATTAATGGGTTGTATTGGGCCTTATTGGTGATAGTGGCCCATTATAGCCTCTATCATAACATAGCTGCTCTAAGAGTGTTGTGAGTCGTAGTTAGGTGTTAATGCCAAAAAAAATGCCTTATTTTCATTAATGGGCCGTATTGGGCCTTGATCGGTGATAGTGGTCAATTATAGCCTCTATCATGTCATAGTTGCTATAAAAGGGTTATATAGGAGTGTAGTGAGTCATAGTTAGGTGTTAATGCCCAATACCGTGTCATACCTTCATCAATGGGCCGTATTGGGCCTGGATTTCTGTTAGTGGCCCATTATAGCTTCTATCTTGTCATAGTTGCTCTAATAGGGTTATATAGGAGTGTAGTGAGTCATCGTTAAGTCTTAACGCCCAATAACATGTCATACTTTCATTAATGGGCCATATCCGGCCTTATGGGTGATAGTGGCCCATTATAGCTTCTATCATGACATAGCTGCTCTAAGAGTGTTGTATATGAGTGTTGTGAGTTGTAGTTAGGTGTTAATGCCAATAAAATGCATTACTTTCACTAATGGGCCGTATTGGGCCTTGAACAGTGATAGTGGTCCATTATAGCCTCTACCATATTATAGTTGCTCTAAGAGGCTTATATAGGAGTGTAGTGAGTAATAGTTAGGTGTTAACGCCCAATAACATGCCATACTTTCATTAATGGGCTGTATTGGGACTGGATTTCTGTAAGTGGCCCATTATAGCCTCTATCATGTCATAGTTGCTCTAAAAGGGTTATATAGGAGTGTAGTGAGTCATAGTTAGGTGTTAACGCCCAATAACATGTCTTACTTTCATTAATGGGCCGTATTGGGCCTGGATTTCTGTTGGTTGCCCATTATAGCCTCTATCATATCATAGTTGCTCTAAAAGGGTTATATAGGAGTGCAGTGAGTCATAATTAAGTGTTAACGCCCAATAACATATCATACTTTCATTAATGGGTCGTATTGGGCCTTATTGGTGATAGTGGCCCGTTATAGCTTCTATAATGACATAGCTGCTCTAAGAGTGTTGTATATGAGTGTTGTGAGTCATAGTTAGGTGTTAATGCCAATAAAATGCCTTACTTTCATTAATGGGCCATACTGGGCCATGATCGGTGATAGTAGTTCATTATAGCCTCTAGCATATTATAGTTTCTCTAACAGGCTTATATAGGAGTGTAGTGAGTCATAGTTAGGTGTTAACGCCCAATAACATGTTATACTTTCAATAATGGGCCGTATTGGGACTGGATTTCTGTTGGTGCCCCATTATAGCCTCTATCATGTCATAGTTGCTCTAAAAGGGTTATATAGGAGTGTAGTGAGTCATAGTTAAGTGTTAACGCCCAATAACATGTCATACTTTCATTAATGGGTCGTATTGGGCCTTATTGGTGATAGTGGCCCATTATAGCTTCTATCATGACATAGCTGCTCTAAGAGTGTTGTATATGAGTGCTGTGAGTCATAGTTAGGTGTTAATGCCAATAAAATGCCTTACATTCATTAATGGGCCGTATTGGGCCTTGATCGGTGATTGTGGACCACTACAGCCTCTAACATATTATAGTTGCTCTAAGAGGCTTATATAGGAGTGTAGTGAGTCATAGTTAGGTGTTAACGCCAAATAACATGTCATACTTTCATTAATGGGCCGTATCGGGCCTGGATTTCTGTTAGTGGCCCATTATAGCCTCTATCTTGTCATAGTTGCTCTAAAAGGGTTATATAGGAGTGTAGTGAGTCATCGTTAAGTGTTGACGCCCAATAAGATGTCATACTTTCCTTAATGGGCCATATTCGGCCTTGTGGGTGATAGTGGCCCATTACAGCTTCTATCATGACAAAGCAGCTGTAAGAGTGTTGTATATGAGTGTTGTGAGTCGTAGTTAGGTGTTAATGCCAATAAAATGCCTTACTTTCTTTAATGGGCCGTATTGGGCCTTGATCGGTGATAGTAGTTCATTATAGCCTCTACCATATTATAGTTGCTCTAAGAGGCTTATATAGGAGTGTAGTGCGTCATAGTTAGGTGTTAACGCCTAATAACATGTCATACTTTCATTAATGGGCCGAATTGGGACTGGATTTCTGTTGGTGGCCCATTATAGCCTCTATCATGTCATAGTTGCTCTAAAAGGGTTATATAGGAGTGTAGTGAGTCATAGTTAAGTGTTAACGCCCAATAACGTGTCATACTTTCATTAATGGGCCGTATTGGGCCTGGATTTCTGTTATTGGCCCAATATAGCCTATATCTTGTCATAGTTGCTCTAAAAGGGTTATATAGGAGTGTAGTGAGTCATCGTTAAGTGTTGACGCCCAATAACATGTCATACTTTCATTAATGGGCCATATTCGGCCTTATGGGTACTAGTGGCCCATTATAGCTTCTATCATGACATAGCTGCTCTAAGAGTGTTGTATTTGAGTGTTGTGAGTCGTAGTTAGGTGTTAATGCCAATAAAATGCCTTACTCTCTTTAATGGGCCGTATTGGGCCTTGATCGGTAATAGTAGTTCATTATAGCCTCTACCATATTATAGTTGCTCTAAGAGGCTTATATAGGAGTGTAGTGAGTCATAGTTTGGTGTTAACGCCCAATAACATGTCATACTTTCATTAATGGGCTGTATTGGGACTGGATTTCTGTTAGTGGCCCATTATAGCCTCTATCATGTCATAGTTGCTCTAAAAGGGTTATATAGGAGTGTAGTGAGTCATAGTCAGGTGTTAACGCCCAATAACATGTCTTACTTTCATTAATGGGCCGTATTGGGCCTGGATTTCTGTTGGTGGCCCATTATAGCCTCTATCATATCATAGTTGCTCTAAAAGGGTTATATAGGAGTGCAGTGAGTCATAATTAAGTGTTAACGCCCAATAACATATCATACTTTCATTAATGGGTCGTATTGGGCCTTATTGGTGATAGTGGCCCGTTATAGCTTCTATAATGACATAGCTGCTCTAAGAGTGTTGTATATGAGTGTTGTGAGTCATAGTTAGGTGTTAATGCTAATAAAATGCCTTACTTTCATTAATGGGCCGTACTGGGCCATGATCGGTGATAGTAGTTCATTATAGCCTCTACCATATTATAGTTTCTCTAACAGGCTTATATAGGAGTGTAGTGAGTCATAGTTAGGTGTTAATGCCCAATAACATGTCATACTTTCATTAATGGGCCGTATTGGGACTGGATTTCTGTTGGTGCCCCATTATAGCCTCTATCATGTCATAGTTGCTCTAAAAGGGTTATATAGGAGTGTAGTGAGTCATAGTTAAGTGTTAACGGCCAATAACATGTCATACTTTCATTAATGGGTCGTATTGGGCCTTATTGGTGATAGTGGCCCATTATAGCTTCTATCATGACATAGCTGCTCTAAGAGTGTTGTATATGATTGTTGTGAGTCATAGTTAGGTGTTAATGCCAATAAAATGCCTTACTTTCATTAATGGGCCGTATTGGGCCTTGATTGGTGATTGTGGACCACTACAGCCTCTAACATATTATATTTGCTCTAAGAGGCTTATATAGGAGTGTAGTGAGTCATAGTTAGGTGTTAACGCCAAATAACATGTCATACTTTCATTAATGGGCCGTATCGGGCCTTATTGGTGATAGTGGCCCATTATAGATTCTATCATGACATAGCTGCTCTAAGAGTGTTGTATATGAGTGTAGTGAGTCATAGTTAGGTGTTAACGCCCAATAACATGTCATACTTTTATTAATGGGCCGTATTGGGCCTGGATTTCTATTACTGGCCCATTATAGCCTCTATCTTGTCATAGTTGCTCTAAAAGGGTTATATAGGAGTGTAGTGAGTCATCGTTAAGTGTTGACGCCCAATAACATGTCATACTTTCATTAATGGGCCATATTCGGCCTTATGGGTGATAGTGTCCCATTATAGCTTCTATCATGACATAGCTGCTCTAAGAGTGTTGTATATGAGTGTTGTGAGTCGTAGTTAGGTGTTAATGCCAATAAAATGCCTTACTTTCTTTAATGGGCCGTATTGGCCCTTGATCGGTGATAGTAGTTCATTATAGCCTCTACCATATTATAGTTTCTCTAAGAGGCTTATATAGGATTGTAGTGAGTCATAGTTAGGTGTTAACGCCCAATAACGTGTCATACTTTCATTAATGGGCCGTATTGGGACTGGATTTCTGTTGGTGGCCCATTATAGCCTCTATCATGTCATAGTTGCTCTAAAAGGGTTATATTAGAGTGTAGTGAGTCATCGTTAAGTGTTAACGCCCAATAACATGTCATACTATCATTAATGGGTTGTATTGGGCCTTATTGGTGATAGTGGCCCATTATAGCCTCTATCATAACATAGCTGCTCTAAGAGTGTTGTGAGTCGTAGTTAGGTGTTAATGCCAAAAAAATGCCTTATTTTCATTAATGGGCCGTATTGGGCCTTGATCGGTGATAGTGGTCCATTATAGCCTCTATCATGTCATTGTTGCTATAAAAGGGTTATATAGGAGTGTAGTGAGTCATAGTCAGGTGTTAATACCCAATACCGTGTCATACATTCATCAATGCGCCGTATTGGGCCTGGATTTCTATTAGTGGCCCATTATAGCCTCTATCTTGTCATAGTTTCTCTAATAGGGTTATATAGGAGTGTAGTGAGTCATCGTTAAGTCTTAACGCCCAATAACATGTCATACTTTCATTAATGGGCCATATCTGGCCTTATGGGTGATAGTGGCCCATTATAGCTTCTATCATGACATAGTTGCTCTAAGAGTGTTGTATATGAGTGTTGTGAGTTGTAGTTAGGTGTTAATGCCAATAAAATGCATTACTTTCATTAATGGGCCGTATTGGGCCTTGAACAGTGATAGTGGTCCATTATAGCCTCTACCATATTATAGTTGCTCTAAGAGGCTTATATAGGAGTGTAGTGAGTCATAGTTAGGTGTTAACGCCCAATAACATGCCATACTTTCATTAATGGGCTGTATTGGGACTGGATTTCTGTTAGTGGCCCATTATAGCCTCTATCATGTCATAGTTGCTCTAAAAGGGTTATATAGGAGTGTAGTGAGTCATAGTTAGGTGTTAACGCCCAATAACATGTCTTACTTTCATTAATGGGCCGTATTGGGCCTGGATTTCTGTTAGTGGCCCATTATAGCCTCTATCTTGTCATAGTTCCTCTAATAGGGTTATATAGGAGTGTAGTGAGTCATAATGACATAGCTTCTATAATGACATAGCTGCTCTAAGAGTGTTGTATATGAGTGTTGTGAGTCATAGTTAGGTGTTAATGCCAATAAAATGCCTTACTTTCATTAATGGGCCGTACTGGGCCATGATCGGTGATAGCAGTTCATTATAGCCTCTACCATATTATAGTTTCTCTAACAGGCTTATATAGGAGTGTAGTGAGTCATAGTTAGGTGTTAATGCCCAATAACATGTCATACTTTCATTAATGGGCCGTATTGGGACTGGATTTCTGTTGGTGCCCCATTATAGCCTCTATCATGTCATAGTTGCTCTAAAAGGGTTATATAGGAGTGTAGTGAGTCATAGTTAAGTGTTAACGGCCAATAACATGTCATACTTTCATTAATGGGTCGTACTGAGCCTTATTGGTGATAGTGGCCCATTATAGCTTCTATCATGACATAGCTGCTCTAAGAGTGTTGTATATGATTGTTGTGAGTCATAGTTAGGTGTTAATGCCAATAAAATGCCTTACTTTCATTAATGGGCCGTATTGGGCCTTGATTGGTGATTGTGGACCACTACAGCCTCTAACATATTATAGTTGCTCTAAGAGGCTTATATAGGAGTGTAGTGAGTCATAGTTAGGTGTTAACGCCAAATAACATGTCATACTTTCATTAATGGGCCGTATCGGGCCTGGATTTCTGTTAGTGGCCCATTATAGCCTCTATCTTGTCATAGTTGCTCTAAAACGGTTATATAGGAGTGTAGTGAGTCATCGTTAAGTGTTGACGCCCAATAAGATGTCATACTTTCCTTAATGGGCCATATTCGGCCTTATGGGTGATAGTGGCCCATTACAGCTTCTATCTTGACAAAGCAGCTGTAAGAGTGTTGTATATGAGTGTTGTGAGTCGTAGTTAGGTGTTAATGCCAATAAAATGCCTTACTTTCTTTAATGGGCCGTATTGGGCCTTGATCGGTGTTAGTAGTTCATTATAGCCTCTACCATATTATAGTTGCTCTAAGAGGCTTATATAGGAGTGTAGTGAGTCATAGTTAGGTGTTAACGCCCAATAACATGTCATACTTTCATTAATGGGCCGTATTGGGACTGGATTTCTGTTGGTGGCCCATTATAGCCTCTATCATGTCATAGTTGCTCTAAAAGGGTTATATAGGAGTGTAGTGAGTCATAGTTAAGTGTTAACGCCCAATAACATGTCATACTTTCATTAATGGGCCATATTTGGCCTTATGGGTGATAGTGGCCCATTATAGCTTCTTCTATCATGACATAGCTGCTCTAAGAGTGTTGTATATGAGTGTTGTGAGTCGTAGTTAGGTGTTAATGCCAATAAAATGCCTTACTTTCATTAATGGGCCGTATTGGGCCTGGATCGGTGATAGTGGTTCATTATAGCCTCTACCATATTATAGTTGCTCTAAGAGGCTTATATAGGGTTTAATGAGTCATAGTTAGGTGTTAACGCCCAATAACATGTCGTACTTTCATTAATGGGCCGTATTGGGCCTGGATTTTTGTTAGTGGCCCATTATAGCCTCTATCATGTCATAGTTGCTCTAAAAGGGTTATATAGGAGTGTAGTGAGTCATCGTTAAGTGTTAACGCCCAATAACATGTCATACTATCATTAATGGGTTGTATTGGGCCTTATTGGTGATAGTGGCCCATTATAGCCTCTATCATAACATAGCTGCTCTAAGAGTGTTGTGAGTCGTAGTTAGGTGTTAATGCCAAAAAAAATGCCTTATTTTCATTAATGGGCCGTATTGGGCCTTGATCGGTGATAGTGGTCAATTATAGCCTCTATCATGTCATAGTTGCTATAAAAGGGTTATATAGGAGTGTAGTGAGTCATAGTTAGGTGTTAATGCCCAATACCGTGTCATACCTTCATCAATGGGCCGTATTGGGCCTGGATTTCTGTTAGTGGCCCATTATAGCTTCTATCTTGTCATAGTTGCTCTAATAGGGTTATATAGGAGTGTAGTGAGTCATCGTTAAGTCTTAACGCCCAATAACATGTCATACTTTCATTAATGGGCCATATCCGGCCTTATGGGTGATAGTGGCCCATTATAGCTTCTATCATGACATAGCTGCTCTAAGAGTGTTGTATATGAGTGTTGTGAGTTGTAGTTAGGTGTTAATGCCAATAAAATGCATTACTTTCACTAATGGGCCGTATTGGGCCTTGAACAGTGATAGTGGTCCATTATAGCCTCTACCATATTATAGTTGCTCTAAGAGGCTTATATAGGAGTGTAGTGAGTAATAGTTAGGTGTTAACGCCCAATAACATGCCATACTTTCATTAATGGGCTGTATTGGGACTGGATTTCTGTAAGTGGCCCATTATAGCCTCTATCATGTCATAGTTGCTCTAAAAGGGTTATATAGGAGTGTAGTGAGTCATAGTCAGGTGTTAACGCCCAATAACATGTCTTACTTTCATTAATGGGCCGTATTGGGCCTGGATTTCTGTTGGTTGCCCATTATAGCCTCTATCATATCATAGTTGCTCTAAAAGGGTTATATAGGAGTGCAGTGAGTCATAATTAAGTGTTAACGCCCAATAACATATCATACTTTCATTAATGGGTCGTATTGGGCCTTATTGGTGATAGTGGCCCGTTATAGCTTCTATAATGACATAGCTGCTCTAAGAGTGTTGTATATGAGTGTTGTGAGTCATAGTTAGGTGTTAATGCCAATAAAATGCCTTACTTTCATTAATGGGCCATACTGGGCCATGATCGGTGATAGTAGTTCATTATAGCCTCTAGCATATTATAGTTTCTCTAACAGGCTTATATAGGAGTGTAGTGAGTCATAGTTAGGTGTTAACGCCCAATAACATGTTATACTTTCAATAATGGGCCGTATTGGGACTGGATTTCTGTTGGTGCCCCATTATAGCCTCTATCATGTCATAGTTGCTCTAAAAGGGTTATATAGGAGTGTAGTGAGTCATAGTTAAGTGTTAACGCCCAATAACATGTCATACTTTCATTAATGGGTCGTATTGGGCCTTATTGGTGATAGTGGCCCATTATAGCTTCTATCATGACATAGCTGCTCTAAGAGTGTTGTATATGATTGTTGTGAGTCATAGTTAGGTGTTAATGCCAATAAAATGCCTTACTTTCATTAATGGGCCGTATTGGGCCTTGATTGGTGATTGTGGACCACTACAGCCTCTAACATATTATATTTGCTCTAAGAGGCTTATATAGGAGTGTAGTGAGTCATAGTTAGGTGTTAACGCCAAATAACATGTCATACTTTCATTAATGGGCCGTATCGGGCCTTATTGGTGATAGTGGCCCATTATAGATTCTATCATGACATAGCTGCTCTAAGAGTGTTGTATATGAGTGTAGTGAGTCATAGTTAGGTGTTAACGCCCAATAACATGTCATACTTTTATTAATGGGCCGTATTGGGCCTGGATTTCTATTACTGGCCCATTATAGCCTCTATCTTGTCATAGTTGCTCTAAAAGGGTTATATAGGAGTGTAGTGAGTCATCGTTAAGTGTTGACGCCCAATAACATGTCATACTTTCATTAATGGGCCATATTCGGCCTTATGGGTGATAGTGTCCCATTATAGCTTCTATCATGACATAGCTGCTCTAAGAGTGTTGTATATGAGTGTTGTGAGTCGTAGTTAGGTGTTAATGCCAATAAAATGCCTTACTTTCTTTAATGGGCCGTATTGGCCCTTGATCGGTGATAGTAGTTCATTATAGCCTCTACCATATTATAGTTTCTCTAAGAGGCTTATATAGGATTGTAGTGAGTCATAGTTAGGTGTTAACGCCCAATAACGTGTCATACTTTCATTAATGGGCCGTATTGGGACTGGATTTCTGTTGGTGGCCCATTATAGCCTCTATCATGTCATAGTTGCTCTAAAAGGGTTATATAGGAGTGTAGTGAGTCATAGTTAAGTGTTAACGCCCAAAAACATGTCATACTTTCATTAATGGGTCGTATTGGGCCTTATTGGTGATAGTGGCCCATTATAGCTTCTATCATGACATAGCTGCTCTAAGAGTGTTGTATATGAGTGTTGTGAGTCATAGTTAGGTGTTAATGCCAATAAAATGCCTTACTTTCATTAATGGGCCGTATTGGGCCTTGATCAGTGATAGTGGTCTATTACAGCCTCTAACATATTATAGTTGCTCTAAGAGGCTTATATAGGAGTGTAGTGAGTCATAGTTAGGTGTTAACGCCCAATAACATGCCATACTTTCATTAATGGGCCGTATTGGGACTGGATTTCTGTTAGTGGTCCATTATAGCCTCTATCATGTCATAGTTGCTCTAAAAGGGTTATATAGGAGTGTAGTGAGTCATAGTTAAGTGTTAACGCCCAATAAGATGTCATACTTTCCTTAACGGGCCATATTCGGCCTTATGGGTGATAGTGGCCCATTACAGCTTCTATCATGACAAAGCTGCTGTAAGAGTGTTGTATATGAGTGTTGTGAGTCATAGTTAGGTGTTAATGCCAATAAAATGCCTTACTTTCTTTAATGGGCCGTATTGGGCCTTGATCAGTGATAGTGGTCCATTACAGCCTCTAACATATTATAGTTGCTCTAAGAGGCTTATATAGGAGTGTAGTGAGTCATAGTTAGGTGTTAACACCCAATAACATGCCATACTTTCATTAATGGGTTGTATTGGGACTGGATTTCTGTTAGTGGCCCAGTATAGCCTCTATCATGTCATAGTTGCTCTAAAAGGGTTATTTAGGAGTGTGGTGAGTCATAGTTAGGTGTTAACGCCCAATAACATGTCATACTTTCATTAGTGGGCCGTATTGGGCCTGGATTTCTGTTGGTGGCCCATTATAGCCTCTATCATATCATAGTTGCTCTAAAAGGGTTATATAGGAGTGCAGTGAGTCATAATTAAGTGTTAACGCCCAATAACATATCATACTTTCATTAATGGGTCGTATTGGGCCTTATTGGTGATAGTGGCCCATTATAGCTTCTATCATGACATAGCTGCTCTAAGAGTGTTGTATATGAGTGTAGTGAGTCATAGTTAGGTGTTAACCCCCAATAACATGTCATACTTTTATTAATGGGCCGTATTGGGCCTGGATTTCTATTAGTGGCCCATTATAGCCTCTATCTTGTCATAGTTGCTCTAAAAGGGTTATATAGGAGTGTAGTGAGTCATAGTTAAGTGTTAACGCCCAATAACATGTCATACTTTCATTAATGGGTCGTATTGGACCTTATTGGTGATAGTGGCCCATTATAGCTTCTATCATGACATAGCTGCTCTAAGAGTGTTGTATATGAGTGCTGTGAGTCATAGTTAGGTGTTAATGCCAATAAAATGCCTTACATTCATTAATGGGCCGTATTGGGCCTTGATCGGTGATTGTGGACCACTACAGCCTCTAACATATTATAGTTGCTCTAAGAGGCTTATATAGGAGTGTAGTGAGTCATAGTTAGGTGTTAACGCCAAATAACATGTCATACTTTCATTAATGGGCCGTATCGGGCCTGGATTTCTGTTAGTGGCCCATTATAGCCTCTATCTTGTCATAGTTGCTCTAAAAGGGTTATATAGGAGTGTAGTGAGTCATCGTTAAGTGTTGACGCCCAATAAGATGTCATACTTTCCTTAATGGGCCATATTCGTCCTTGTGGGTGATAGTGGCCCATTACAGCTTCTATCATGACAAAGCAGCTGTAAGAGTGTTGTATATGAGTGTTGTGAGTCGTAGTTTGGTGTTAATGCCAATAAAATGCCTTACTTTCTTTAATGGGCCGTATTGGGCCTTGATCGATGATAGTAGTTCATTATAGCCTCTACCATATTATAGTTGCTCTAAGAGGCTTATATAGGAGTGTAGTGCGTCATAGTTAGGTGTTAACGCCCAATAACATGTCATACTTTCATTAATGGGCCGTATTGGGACTGGATTTCTGTTGGTGGCCCATTATAGCCTCTATCATGTCATAGTTGCTCTAAAAGGGTTATATAGGAGTGTAGTGAGTCATAGTTAAGTGTTAACGCCCAATAACGTGTCATACTTTCATTAATGGGCCGTATTGGGCCTGGATTTCTGTTATTGGCCCAATATAGCCTATATCTTGTCATAGTTGCTCTAAAAGGGTTATATAGGAGTGTAGTGAGTCATCGTTAAGTGTTGACGCCCAATAACATGTCATACTTTCATTAATGGGCCATATTCGGCCTTATGGGTACTAGTGGCCCATTATAGCTTCTATCATGACATAGCTGCTCTAAGAGTGTTGTATTTGAGTGTTGTGAGTCGTAGTTAGGTGTTAATGCCAATAAAATGCCTTACTCTCTTTAATGGGCCGTATTGGGCCTTGATCTGTAATAGTAGTTCATTATAGCCTCTACCATATTATAGTTGCTCTAAGAGGCTTATATAGGAGTGTAGTGAGTCATAGTTTGGTGTTAACGCCCAATAACATGTCATACTTTCATTAATGGGCTGTATTGGGACTGGATTTCTGTTAGTGGCCCATTATAGCCTCTATCATGTCATAGTTGCTCTAAAAGGGTTATATAGGAGTGTAGTGAGTCATAGTTAGGTGTTAACGCCCAATAACATGTCTTACTTTCATTAATGGGCCGTATTGGGCCTGGATTTCTGTTGGTGGCCCATTATAGCCTCTATCATATCATAGTTGCTCTAAAAGGGTTATATAGGAGTGTAGTGAGTCATAATTAAGTGTTAACGCCCAATAACATATCATACTTTCATTAATGGGTCGTATTGGGCCTTATTGGTGATAGTGGCCCGTTATAGCTTCTATAATGACATAGCTGCTCTAAGAGTGTTGTATATGAGTGTTGTGAGTCATAGTTAGGTGTTAATGCCAATAAAATGCCTTACTTTCATTAATGGGCCGTACTGGGCCATGATCGGTGATAGTAGTTCATTATAGCCTCTACCATATTATAGTTTCTCTAACAGGCTTATATAGGAGTGTAGTGAGTCATAGTTAGGTGTTAATGCCCAATAACATGTCATACTTTCATTAATGGGCCGTATTGGGACTGGATTTCTGTTGGTGCCCCATTATAGCCTCTATCATGTCATAGTTGCTCTAAAAGGGTTATATAGGAGTGTAGTGAGTCATAGTTAAGTGTTAACGGCCAATAACATGTCATACTTTCATTAATGGGTCGTATTGGGCCTTATTGGTGATAGTGGCCCATTATAGCTTCTATCATGACATAGCTGCTCTAAGAGTGTTGTATATGATTGTTGTGAGTCATAGTTAGGTGTTAATGCCAATAAAATGCCTTACTTTCATTAATGGGCCGTATTGGGCCTTGATTGGTGATTGTGGACCACTACAGCCTCTAACATATTATATTTGCTCTAAGAGGCTTATATAGGAGTGTAGTGAGTCATAGTTAGGTGTTAACGCCAAATAACATGTCATACTTTCATTAATGGGCCGTATCGGGCCTTATTGGTGATAGTGGCCCATTATAGCTTCTATCATGACATAGCTGCTCTAAGAGTGTTGTATATGAGTGTAGTGAGTCATAGTTAGGTGTTAACGCCCAATAACATGTCATACTTTTATTAATGGGCCGTATTGGGCCTGGATTTCTATTAGTGGCCCATTATAGCCTCTATCTTGTCATAGTTGCTCTAAAAGGGTTATATAGGAGTGTAGTGAGTCATCGTTAAGTGTTGACGCCCAATAACATGTCATACTTTCATTAATGGGCCATATTCGGCCTTATGGGTGATAGTGTCCCATTATAGCTTCTATCATGACATAGCTGCTCTAAGAGTGTTGTATATCAGTGTTGTGAGTCGTAGTTAGGTGTTAATGCCAATAAAATGCCTTACTTTCTTTAATGGGCCGTATTGGCCCTTGATCGGTGATAGTAGTTCATTATAGCCTCTACCATATTATAGTTTCTCTAAGAGGCTTATATAGGATTGTAGTGAGTCATAGTTAGGTGTTAACGCCCAATAACGTGTCATACTTTCATTAATGGGCCGTATTGGGACTGGATTTCTGTTGGTGGCCCATTATAGCCTCTATCATGTCATAGTTGCTCTAAAAGGGTTATATAGGAGTGTAGTGTGTCATAGTTAAGTGTTAACGCCCAAAAACATGTCATTCTTTCATTAATGGGTCGTATTGGGCCTTATTGGTGATAGTGGCCCATTATAGCTTCTATCATGACATAGCTGCTCTAAGAGTGTTGTATATGAGTGTTGTGAGTCATAGTTAGGTGTTAATGCCAATAAAATGCCTTACTTTCATTAATGGGCCGTATTGGGCCTTGATCAGTGATAGTGGTCTATTACAGCCTCTAACATATTATAGTTGCTCTAAGAGGCTTATATAGGAGTGTAGTGAGTCATAGTTAGGTGTTAACGCCCAATAACATGCCATACTTTCATTAATGGGCCGTATTGGGACTGGATTTCTGTTAGTGGTCCATTATAGCCTCTATCATGTCATAGTTGCTCTAAAAGGGTTATATAGGAGTGTAGTGAGTCATAGTTAAGTGTTAACGCCCAATAAGATGTCATACTTTCCTTAACGGGCCATATTCGGCCTTATGGGTGATAGTGGCCCATTACAGCTTCTATCATGACAAAGCTGCTGTAAGAGTGTTGTATATGAGTGTTGTGAGTCATAGTTAGGTGTTAATGCCAATAAAATGCCTTACTTTCTTTAATGGGCCGTATTGGGCCTTGATCAGTGATAGTGGTCCATTACAGCCTCTAACATATTATAGTTGCTCTAAGAGGCTTATATAGGAGTGTAGTGAGTCATAGTTAGGTGTTAACACCCAATAACATGCCATACTTTCATTAATGGGTTGTATTGGGACTGGATTTCTGTTAGTGGCCCAGTATAGCCTCTATCATGTCATAGTTGCTCTAAAAGGGTTATTTAGGAGTGTGGTGAGTCATAGTTAGGTGTTAACGCCCAATAACATGTCATACTTTCATTAGTGGGCCGTATTGGGCCTGGATTTCTGTTGGTGGCCCATTATAGCCTCTATCATATCATAGTTGCTCTAAAAGGGTTATATAGGAGTGCAGTGAGTCATAATTAAGTGTTAACGCCCAATAACATATCATACTTTCATTAATGGGTCGTATTGGGCCTTATTGGTGATAGTGGCCCATTATAGCTTCTATCATGACATAGCTGCCCTAAGAGTGTTGTATATGAGTGTAGTGAGTCATAGTTTGGTGTTAACCCCCAATAACATGTCATACTTTTATTAATGGGCCGTATTGGGCCTGGATTTCTATTAGTGGCCCATTATAGCCTCTATCTTGTCATAGTTGCTCTAAAAGGGTTATATAGGAGTGTAGTGAGTCATCGTTAAGTGTTGACGCCCAATAACATGTCATACTTTCATTAATGAGCCATATTCGGCGTTATGGGTGATAGTGGCCCATTATAGCTTCTATCATGACATAGCTGCTCTAAGAGTTTTGTATATGAGTGTTGTGAGTCATAGTTAGGTGTTAATGCCAATAAAATGCCTTACTTTCATTAATGGGCCGTATTGGGCCTTGATTGGTGATTGTGGACCACTACAGCCTCTAACATATTATATTTGCTCTAAGAGGCTTATATAGGAGTGTAGTGAGTCATAGTTAGGTGTTAACGCCAAATAACATGTCATACTTTCATTAATGGGCCGTATCGGGCCTTATTGGTGATAGTGGCCCATTATAGCTTCTATCATGACATAGCTGCTCTAAGAGTGTTGTATATGAGTGTAGTGAGTCATAGTTAGGTGTTAACGCCCAATAACATGTCATACTTTTATTAATGGGCCGTATTAGGCCTGGATTTCTATTAGTGGCCCATTATAGCCTCTATCTTGTCATAGTTGCTCTAAAAGGGTTATATAGGAGTGTAGTGAGTCATCGTTAAGTGTTGACGCCCAATAACATGTCATACTTTCATTAATGGGCGATATTCGGCCTTATGGGTGATAGTGTCCCATTATAGCTTCTATCATGACATAGCTGCTCTAAGAGTGTTGTATATGAGTGTTGTGAGTCGTAGTTAGGTGTTAATGCCAATAAAATGCCTTACTTTCTTTAATGGGCCGTATTGGCCCTTGATCGGTGATAGTAGTTCATTATAGCCTCTACCATATTATAGTTTCTCTAAGAGGCTTATATAGGATTGTAGTGAGTCATAGTTAGGTGTTAACGCCCAATAACGTGTCATACTTTCATTAATGGGCCGTATTGGGCCTGGATTTCTGTTAGTGGCCCATTATAGCCTCTATCTTGTCATAGTTGCTCTAAAAGGGTTATATAGGAGTGTAGTGAGTCATCGTTAAGTGTTGATGCCCAATAAGATGTCATACTTTCCTTAATGGGCCATATTCGGCCTTGTGGGTGATAGTGGCCCATTACAGCTTCTATCATGACAAAGCAGCTGTAAGAGTGTTGTATATGAGTGTTGTGAGTCGTAGTTAGGTGTTAATGCCAATAAAATGCCTTACTTTCTTTAATGGGCCGTATTGGGCCTTGATCGGTGATAGTAGTTCATTATAGCCTCTACCATATTATAGTTGCTCTAAGAGGCTTATATAGGAGTGTAGTGCGTCATAGTTAGGTGTTAACGCCCAATAACATGTCATACTTTCATTAATGGGCCGTATTGGGACTGGATTTCTGTTGGTGGCCCATTATAGCCTCTATCATGTCATAGTTGCTCTAAAAGGGTTATATAGGAGTGTAGTGAGTCATAGTTAAGTGTTAACACCCAATAACGTGTCATACTTTCATTAATGGGCCGTATTGGGCCTGGATTTCTGTTATTGGCCCAATATAGCCTATATCTTGTCATAGTTGCTCTAAAAGGGTTATATAGGAGTGTAGTGAGTCATCGTTAAGTGTTGACGCCCAATAACATGTCATACTTTCATTAATGGGCCATATTCGGCCTTATGGGTACTAGTGGCCCATTATAGCTTCTATCATGACATAGCTGCTCTAAGAGTGTTGTATTTGAGTGTTGTGAGTCGTAGTTAGGTGTTAATGCCAATAAAATGCCTTACTCTCTTTAATGGGCCGTATTGGGCCTTGATCTGTAATAGTAGTTCATTATAGCCTCTACCATATTATAGTTGCTCTAAGAGGCTTATATAGGAGTGTAGTGAGTCATAGTTTGGTGTTAACGCCCAATAACATGTCATACTTTCATTAATGGGCTGTATAGGGACTGGATTTCTGTTAGTGGCCCATTATAGCCTCTATCATGTCATAGTTGCTCTAAAAGGGTTATATAGGAGTGTAGTGAGTCATAGTTAGGTGTTAACGCCCAATAACATGTCTTACTTTCATTAATGGGCCGTATTGGGCCTGGATTTCTGTTGGTGGCCCATTATAGCCTCTATCATATCATAGTTGCTCTAAAAGGGTTATATAGGAGTGCAGTGAGTCATAATTAAGTGTTAACGCCCAATAACATATCATACTTTCATTAATGGGTCGTATTGGGCCTTATTGGTGATAGTGGCCCGTTATAGCTTCTATAATGACATAGCTGCTCTAAGAGTGTTGTATATGAGTGTTGTGAGTCATAGTTAGGTGTTAATGCCAATAAAATGCCTTACTTTCATTAATGGGCCGTACTGGGCCATGATCGGTGATAGTAGTTCATTATAGCCTCTACCATATTATAGTTTCTCTAACAGGCTTATATAGGAGTGTAGTGAGTCATAGTTAGGTGTTAATGCCCAATAACATGTCATACTTTCATTAATGGGCCGTATTGGGACTGGATTTCTGTTGGTGCCCCATTATAGCCTCTATCATGTCATAGTTGCTCTAAAAGGGTTATATAGGAGTGTAGTGAGTCATAGTTAAGTGTTAACGGCCAATAACATGTCATACTTTCATTAATGGGTCGTATTGGGCCTTATTGGTGATAGTGGCCCATTATAGCTTCTATCATGACATAGCTGCTCTAAGAGTGTTGTATATGATTGTTGTGAGTCATAGTTAGGTGTTAATGCCAATAAAATGCCTTACTTTCATTAATGGGCCGTATTGGGCCTTGATTGGTGATTGTGGACCACTACAGCCTCTAACATATTATATTTGCTCTAAGAGGCTTATATAGGAGTGTAGTGAGTCATAGTTAGGTGTTAACGCCAAATAACATGTCATACTTTCATTAATGGGCCGTATCGGGCCTTATTGGTGATAGTGGCCCATTATAGCTTCTATCATGACATAGCTGCTCTAAGAGTGTTGTATATGAGTGTAGTGAGTCATAGTTAGGTGTTAACGCCCAATAACATGTCATACTTTTATTAATGGGCCGTATTGGGCCTGGATTTCTATTAGTGGCCCATTATAGCCTCTATCTTGTCATAGTTGCTCTAAAAGGGTTATATAGGAGTGTAGTGAGTCATCGTTAAGTGTTGACGCCCAATAACATGTCATACTTTCATTAATGGGCCATATTCGGCCTTATGGGTGATAGTGTCCCATTATAGCTTCTATCATGACATAGCTGCTCTAAGAGTGTTGTATATCAGTGTTGTGAGTCGTAGTTAGGTGTTAATGCCAATAAAATGCCTTACTTTCTTTAATGGGCCGTATTGGCCCTTGATCGGTGATAGTAGTTCATTATAGCCTCTACCATATTATAGTTTCTCTAAGAGGCTTATATAGGATTGTAGTGAGTCATAGTTAGGTGTTAACGCCCAATAACGTGTCATACTTTCATTAATGGGCCGTATTGGGACTGGATTTCTGTTGGTGGCCCATTATAGCCTCTATCATGTCATAGTTGCTCTAAAAGGGTTATATAGGAGTGTAGTGTGTCATAGTTAAGTGTTAACGCCCAAAAACATGTCATTCTTTCATTAATGGGTCGTATTGGGCCTTATTGGTGATAGTGGCCCATTATAGCTTCTATCATGACATAGCTGCTCTAAGAGTGTTGTATATGAGTGTTGTGAGTCATAGTTAGGTGTTAATGCCAATAAAATGCCTTACTTTCATTAATGGGCCGTATTGGGCCTTGATCAGTGATAGTGGTCTATTACAGCCTCTAACATATTATAGTTGCTCTAAGAGGCTTATATAGGAGTGTAGTGAGTCATAGTTAGGTGTTAACGCCCAATAACATGCCATACTTTCATTAATGGGCCGTATTGGGACTGGATTTCTGTTAGTGGTCCATTATAGCCTCTATCATGTCATAGTTGCTCTAAAAGGGTTATATAGGAGTGTAGTGAGTCATAGTTAAGTGTTAACGCCCAATAAGATGTCATACTTTCCTTAACGGGCCATATTCGGCCTTATGGGTGATAGTGGCCCATTACAGCTTCTATCATGACAAAGCTGCTGTAAGAGTGTTGTATATGAGTGTTGTGAGTCATAGTTAGGTGTTAATGCCAATAAAATGCCTTACTTTCTTTAATGGGCCGTATTGGGCCTTGATCAGTGATAGTGGTCCATTACAGCCTCTAACATATTATAGTTGCTCTAAGAGGCTTATATAGGAGTGTAGTGAGTCATAGTTAGGTGTTAACACCCAATAACATGCCATACTTTCATTAATGGGTTGTATTGGGACTGGATTTCTGTTAGTGGCCCAGTATAGCCTCTATCATGTCATAGTTGCTCTAAAAGGGTTATTTAGGAGTGTGGTGAGTCATAGTTAGGTGTTAACGCCCAATAACATGTCATACTTTCATTAGTGGGCCGTATTGGGCCTGGATTTCTGTTGGTGGCCCATTATAGCCTCTATCATATCATAGTTGCTCTAAAAGGGTTATATAGGAGTGCAGTGAGTCATAATTAAGTGTTAACGCCCAATAACATATCATACTTTCATTAATGGGTCGTATTGGGCCTTATTGGTGATAGTGGCCCATTATAGCTTCTATCATGACATAGCTGCCCTAAGAGTGTTGTATATGAGTGTAGTGAGTCATAGTTTGGTGTTAACCCCCAATAACATGTCATACTTTTATTAATGGGCCGTATTGGGCCTGGATTTCTATTAGTGGCCCATTATAGCCTCTATCTTGTCATAGTTGCTCTAAAAGGGTTATATAGGAGTGTAGTGAGTCATCGTTAAGTGTTGACGCCCAATAACATGTCATACTTTCATTAATGAGCCATATTCGGCGTTATGGGTGATAGTGGCCCATTATAGCTTCTATCATGACATAGCTGCTCTAAGAGTTTTGTATATGAGTGTTGTGAGTCATAGTTAGGTGTTAATGCCAATAAAATGCCTTACTTTCATTAATGGGCCGTATTGGGCCTTGATTGGTGATTGTGGACCACTACAGCCTCTAACATATTATATTTGCTCTAAGAGGCTTATATAGGAGTGTAGTGAGTCATAGTTAGGTGTTAACGCCAAATAACATGTCATACTTTCATTAATGGGCCGTATCGGGCCTTATTGGTGATAGTGGCCCATTATAGCTTCTATCATGACATAGCTGCTCTAAGAGTGTTGTATATGAGTGTAGTGAGTCATAGTTAGGTGTTAACGCCCAATAACATGTCATACTTTTATTAATGGGCCGTATTAGGCCTGGATTTCTATTAGTGGCCCATTATAGCCTCTATCTTGTCATAGTTGCTCTAAAAGGGTTATATAGGAGTGTAGTGAGTCATCGTTAAGTGTTGACGCCCAATAACATGTCATACTTTCATTAATGGGCGATATTCGGCCTTATGGGTGATAGTGTCCCATTATAGCTTCTATCATGACATAGCTGCTCTAAGAGTGTTGTATATGAGTGTTGTGAGTCGTAGTTAGGTGTTAATGCCAATAAAATGCCTTACTTTCTTTAATGGGCCGTATTGGCCCTTGATCGGTGATAGTAGTTCATTATAGCCTCTACCATATTATAGTTTCTCTAAGAGGCTTATATAGGATTGTAGTGAGTCATAGTTAGGTGTTAACGCCCAATAACGTGTCATACTTTCATTAATGGGCCGTATTGGGCCTGGATTTCTGTTAGTGGCCCATTATAGCCTCTATCTTGTCATAGTTGCTCTAAAAGGGTTATATAGGAGTGTAGTGAGTCATCGTTAAGTGTTGATGCCCAATAAGATGTCATACTTTCCTTAATGGGCCATATTCGGCCTTGTGGGTGATAGTGGCCCATTACAGCTTCTATCATGACAAAGCAGCTGTAAGAGTGTTGTATATGAGTGTTGTGAGTCGTAGTTAGGTGTTAATGCCAATAAAATGCCTTACTTTCTTTAATGGGCCGTATTGGGCCTTGATCGGTGATAGTAGTTCATTATAGCCTCTACCATATTATAGTTGCTCTAAGAGGCTTATATAGGAGTGTAGTGCGTCATAGTTAGGTGTTAACGCCCAATAACATGTCATACTTTCATTAATGGGCCGTATTGGGACTGGATTTCTGTTGGTGGCCCATTATAGCCTCTATCATGTCATAGTTGCTCTAAAAGGGTTATATAGGAGTGTAGTGAGTCATAGTTAAGTGTTAACACCCAATAACGTGTCATACTTTCATTAATGGGCCGTATTGGGCCTGGATTTCTGTTATTGGCCCAATATAGCCTATATCTTGTCATAGTTGCTCTAAAAGGGTTATATAGGAGTGTAGTGAGTCATCGTTAAGTGTTGACGCCCAATAACATGTCATACTTTCATTAATGGGCCATATTCGGCCTTATGGGTACTAGTGGCCCATTATAGCTTCTATCATGACATAGCTGCTCTAAGAGTGTTGTATTTGAGTGTTGTGAGTCGTAGTTAGGTGTTAATGCCAATAAAATGCCTTACTCTCTTTAATGGGCCGTATTGGGCCTTGATCTGTAATAGTAGTTCATTATAGCCTCTACCATATTATAGTTGCTCTAAGAGGCTTATATAGGAGTGTAGTGAGTCATAGTTTGGTGTTAACGCCCAATAACATGTCATACTTTCATTAATGGGCTGTATAGGGACTGGATTTCTGTTAGTGGCCCATTATAGCCTCTATCATGTCATAGTTGCTCTAAAAGGGTTATATAGGAGTGTAGTGAGTCATAGTTAGGTGTTAACGCCCAATAACATGTCTTACTTTCATTAATGGGCCGTATTGGGCCTGGATTTCTGTTGGTGGCCCATTATAGCCTCTATCATATCATAGTTGCTCTAAAAGGGTTATATAGGAGTGCAGTGAGTCATAATTAAGTGTTAACGCCCAATAACATATCATACTTTCATTAATGGGTCGTATTGGGCCTTATTGGTGATAGTGGCCCGTTATAGCTTCTATAATGACATAGCTGCTCTAAGAGTGTTGTATATGAGTGTTGTGAGTCATAGTTAGGTGTTAATGCCAATAAAATGCCTTACTTTCATTAATGGGCCGTACTGGGCCATGATCGGTGATAGTAGTTCATTATAGCCTCTACCATATTATAGTTTCTCTAACAGGCTTATATAGGAGTGTAGTGAGTCATAGTTAGGTGTTAATGCCCAATAACATGTCATACTTTCATTAATGGGCCGTATTGGGACTGGATTTCTGTTGGTGCCCCATTATAGCCTCTATCATGTCATAGTTGCTCTAAAAGGGTTATATAGGAGTGTAGTGAGTCATAGTTAAGTGTTAACGGCCAATAACATGTCATACTTTCATTAATGGGTCGTATTGGGCCTTATTGGTGATAGTGGCCCATTATAGCTTCTATCATGACATAGCTGCTCTAAGAGTGTTGTATATGATTGTTGTGAGTCATAGTTAGGTGTTAATGCCAATAAAATGCCTTACTTTCATTAATGGGCCGTATTGGGCCTTGATTGGTGATTGTGGACCACTACAGCCTCTAACATATTATATTTGCTCTAAGAGGCTTATATAGGAGTGTAGTGAGTCATAGTTAGGTGTTAACGCCAAATAACATGTCATACTTTCATTAATGGGCCGTATCGGGCCTTATTGGTGATAGTGGCCCATTATAGATTCTATCATGACATAGCTGCTCTAAGAGTGTTGTATATGAGTGTAGTGAGTCATAGTTAGGTGTTAACGCCCAATAACATGTCATACTTTTATTAATGGGCCGTATTGGGCCTGGATTTCTATTAGTGGCCCATTATAGCCTCTATCTTGTCATAGTTGCTCTAAAAGGGTTATATAGGAGTGTAGTGAGTCATCGTTAAGTGTTGACGCCCAATAACATGTCATACTTTCATTAATGGGCCATATTCGGCCTTATGGGTGATAGTGTCCCATTATAGCTTCTATCATGACATAGCTGCTCTAAGAGTGTTGTATATGAGTGTTGTGAGTCGTAGTTAGGTGTTAATGCCAATAAAATGCCTTACTTTCTTTAATGGGCCGTATTGGCCCTTGATCGGTGATAGTAGTTCATTATAGCCTCTACCATATTATAGTTTCTCTAAGAGGCTTATATAGGATTGTACTGAGTCATAGTTAGGTGTTAACGCCCAATAACGTGTCATACTTTCATTAATGGGCCGTATTGGGACTGGATTTCTGTTGGTGGCCCATTATAGCCTCTATCATATCATAGTTGCTCTAAAAGGGTTATATAGGAGTGTAGTGAGTCATAGTTAAGTGTTAACGCCCAAAAACATGTCATACTTTCATTAATGGGTCGTATTGGGCCTTATTGGTGATAGTGGCCCATTATAGCTTCTATCATGACATAGCTGCTCTAAGAGTGTTGTATATGAGTGTTGTGAGTCATAGTTAGGTGTTAATGCCAATAAAATGCCTTACTTTCATTAATGGGCCGTATTGGGCCTTGATCAGTGATAGTGGTCTATTACAGCCTCTAACATATTATAGTTGCTCTAAGAGGCTTATATAGGAGTGTAGTGAGTCATAGTTAGGTGTTAACGCCCAATAACATGCCATACTTTCATTAATGGGCCGTATTGGGACTGGATTTCTGTTAGTGGTCCATTATAGCCTCTATCATGTCATAGTTGCTCTAAAAGGGTTATATAGGAGTGTAGTGAGTCATAGTTAAGTGTTAACGCCCAATAAGATGTCATACTTTCCTTAACGGGCCATATTCGGCCTTATGGGTGATAGTGGCCCATTACAGCTTCTATCATGACAAAGCTGCTGTAAGAGTGTTGTATATGAGTGTTGTGAGTCATAGTTAGGTGTTAATGCCAATAAAATGCCTTACTTTCTTTAATGGGCCGTATTGGGCCTTGATCAGTGATAGTGGTCCATTACAGCCTCTAACATATTATAGTTGCTCTAAGAGGCTTATATAGGAGTGTAGTGAGTCATAGTTAGGTGTTAACACCCAATAACATGCCATACTTTCATTAATGGGTTGTATTGGGACTGGATTTCTGTTAGTGGCCCAGTATAGCCTCTATCATGTCATAGTTGCTCTAAAAGGGTTTTTTAGGAGTGTGGTGAGTCATAGTTAGGTGTTAACGCCCAATAACATGTCATACTTTCATTAGTGGGCCGTATTGGGCCTGGATTTCTGTTGGTGGCCCATTATAGCCTCTATCATATCATAGTTGCTCTAAAAGGGTTATATAGGAGTGCAGTGAGTCATAATTAAGTGTTAACGCCCAATAACATATCATACTTTCATTAATGGGTCGTATTGGGCCTTATTGGTGATAGTGGCCCATTATAGCTTCTATCATGACATAGCTGCCCTAAGAGTGTTGTATATGAGTGTAGTGAGTCATAGTTAGGTGTTAACCCCCAATAACATGTCATACTTTTATTAATGGGCCGTATTGGGCCTGGATTTCTATTAGTGGCCCATTATAGCCTCTATCTTGTCATAGTTGCTCTAAAAGGGTTATATAGGAGTGTAGTGAGTCATCGTTAAGTGTTGACGCCCAATAACATGTCATACTTTCATTAATGAGCCATATTCGGCCTTATGGGTGATAGTGGCCCATTATAGCTTCTATCATGACATAGCTGCTCTAAGAGTTTTGTATATGAGTGTTGTGAGTCATAGTTAGGTGTTAATGCCAATAAAATGCCTTACTTTCATTAATGGGCCGTATTGGGCCTTGATTGGTGATTGTGGACCACTACAGCCTCTAACATATTATATTTGCTCTAAGAGGCTTATATAGGAGTGTAGTGAGTCATAGTTAGGTGTTAACGCCAAATAACATGTCATACTTTCATTAATGGGCCGTATCGGGCCTTATTGGTGATAGTGGCCCATTATAGCTTCTATCATGACATAGCTGCTCTAAGAGTGTTGTATATGAGTGTAGTGAGTCATAGTTAGGTGTTAACGCCCAATAACATGTCATACTTTTATTAATGGGCCGTATTGGGCCTGGATTTCTATTAGTGGCCCATTATAGCCTCTATCTTGTCATAGTTGCTCTAAAAGGGTTATATAGGAGTGTAGTGAGTCATCGTTAAGTGTTGACGCCCAATAACATGTCATACTTTCATTAATGGGCCATATTCGGCCTTATGGGTGATAGTGTCCCATTATAGCTTCTATCATGACATAGCTGCTCTAAGAGTGTTGTATATGAGTGTTGTGAGTCGTAGTTAGGTGTTAATGCCAATAAAATGCCTTACTTTCTTTAATGGGCCGTATTGGCCCTTGATCGGTGATAGTAGTTCATTATAGCCTCTACCATATTATAGTTTCTCTAAGAGGCTTATATAGGATTGTAGTGAGTCATAGTTAGGTGTTAACGCCCAATAACGTGTCATACTTTCATTAATGGGCCGTATTGGGCCTGGATTTCTGTTGGTGGCCCATTATAGCCTCTATCATGTCGTAGTTGCTCTAAAAGGGTTATATAGGAGTGTAGTGAGTCATAGTTAAGTGTTAACGCCCAAAAACATGTCATACTTTCATTAATGGGTCGTATTGGGCCTTATTGGTGATAGTGGCCCATTATAGCTTCTATCATGACATAGCTGCTCTAAGAGTGTTGTATATGAGTGTTGTGAGTCATAGTTAGGTGTTAATGCCAATAAAATGCCTTACTTTCATTAATGGGCCGTATTGGGCCT
Organism: Smallanthus sonchifolius; assembly: GCA_023525975.1. NCBI lineage: Eukaryota > Viridiplantae > Streptophyta > Magnoliopsida > Asterales > Asteraceae > Smallanthus > Smallanthus sonchifolius. Next base: position 569,978 of record JAKNSE010000179.1, read on the forward strand.
TGATCAGTGATAGTGGTCTATTACAGCCTCTAACATATTATAGTTGCTCTAAGAGGCTTATATAGGAGTGTAGTGAGTCATAGTTAGGTGTTAACGCCCAATAACATGCCATACTTTCATTAATGGGCCGTATTGGGACTGGATTTCTGTTAGTGGTCCATTATAGCCTCTATCATGTCATAGTTGCTCTAAAAGGGTTATATAGGAGTGTAGTGAGTCATAGTTAAGTGTTAACGCCCAATAAGATGTCATACTTTCCTTAACGGGCCATATTCGGCCTTATGGGTGATAGTGGCCCATTACAGCTTCTATCATGACAAAGCTGCTGTAAGAGTGTTGTATATGAGTGTTGTGAGTCATAGTTAGGTGTTAATGCCAATAAAATGACTTACTTTCTTTAATGGGCCGTATTGGGCCTTGATCAGTGATAGTGGTCCATTACAGCCTCTAACATATTATAGTTGCTCTAAGAGGCTTATATAGGAGTGTAGTGAGTCATAGTTAGGTGTTAACACCCAATAACATGCCATACTTTCATTAATGGGTTGTATTGGGACTGGATTTCTGTTAGTGGCCCAGTATAGCCTCTATCATGTCATAGTTGCTCTAAAAGGGTTATTTAGGAGTGTGGTGAGTCATAGTTAGGTGTTAACGCCCAATAACATGTCATACTTTCATTAGTGGGCCGTATTGGGCCTGGATTTCTGTTGGTGGCCCATTATAGCCTCTATCATATCATAGTTGCTCTAAAAGGGTTATATAGGAGTGCAGTGAGTCATAATTAAGTGTTAACGCCCAATAACATATCATACTTTCATTAATGGGTCGTATTGGGCCTTATTGGTGATAGTGGCCCATTATAGCTTCTATCATGACATAGCTGCTCTAAGAGTGTTGTATATGAGTGTAGTGAGTCATAGTTAGGTGTTAACCCCCAATAACATGTCATACTTTTATTAATGGGCCGTATTGGGCCTGGATTTCTATTAGTGGCCCATTATAGCCTCTATCTTGTCATAGTTGCTCTAAAAGGGTTATATAGGAGTGTAGTGTGTCATCGTTAAGTGTTGACGCCCAATAACATGTCATACTTTCATTAATGAGCCATATTCGGCCTTATGGGTGATAGTGGCCCATTATAGCTTCTATCATGACATAACTGCTCTAAGAGTTTTGTATATGAGTGTTGTGAGTCATAGTTAGGTGTTAATGCCAATAAAATGCCTTACTTTCATTAATGGGCCGTATTGGGCCTTGATCAGTGATAGTGGTCTATTACAGCCTCTAACATATTATAGTTGCTCTAAGAGGCTTATATAGGAGTGTAGTGAGTCATAGTTAGGTGTTAACGCCCAATAACATGCCATACTTTCATTAATGGGCCGTGTTGGGACTGGATTTCTGTTAGTGGTCCATTATAGCCTCTATCATGTCATAGTTGCTCTAAAAGGGTTATATAGGAGTGTAGTGAGTCATAGTTAAGTGTTAACGCTCAATAAGATGTCATACTTTCCTTAACGGGCCATATTCGGCCTTATGGGTGATAGTGGCCCATTACAGCTTCTATCATGACAAAGCTGCTGTAAGAGTGTTGTATATGAGTGTTGTGAGTCATAGTTAGGTGTTAATGCCAATAAAATGCCTTACTTTCTTTAATGGGCCGTATTGGGCCTTGATCAGTGATAGTGGTCCATTACAGCCTCTAACATATTATAGTTGCTCTAAGAGGCTTATATAGGAGTGTAGTGAGTCATAGTTAGGTGTTAACACCCAATAACATGCCATACTTTCATTAATGGGTTGTATTGGGACTGGATTTCTGTTAGTGGCCCAGTATAGCCTCTATCATGTCATAGTTGCTCTAAAAGGGTTATATAGGAGTGTGGTGAGTCATAGTTAGGTGTTAACACCCAATAACATGTCATACTTTCATTAGTGGGCCGTATTGGGCCTGGATTTCTGTTAGTGGCCCATTATTGCCTCTATCATGTCATAGTTGCTCTAAAAGGGTTATATAGGAGTGTAGTGAGTCATAGTTAAGTGTTAACGCCCAATAACATGTCATACTTTCATTAATGGGTCGTATTGGGGCTTATTGGTGATAGTGGCCCATTATAGCTTCTATCATGACATAGCTGCTCTAAGAGTGTTGTATATGAGTGTTGTGAGTCATAGTTAGGTGTTAATGCCAATAAAATGCCTTACTTTCATTAATGGGCCGTATTGGGCCTTGATCGGTGATAGTGGTCCATTACAGCCTCTAACATATTATAGTTGCTCTAAGAGGCTTATATAGGAGTGTAGTCATAGTTAGGTGTTAACGCCCAATAACATGCCATACTTTCATTAATGGGTTGTACTAAGACTGGATTTCTGTTAGTGGTCCATTATAGCCTCTATCATGTCATAGTTGCTCTTAAAGGGTTGTATAGGAGTGTAGTGAGTCATAGTTAGGTGTTAACGCCCAATAACATGTCATACTTTTATTAATGGGCCGTATTGGGCCCGGATTTCTATTAGTGGCCCATTATAGCCTCTATCTTGTCATAGTTGCTCTAAAAGGGTTATATAGGAGTGTAGTAAATCATCGTTAAGTGTTGACGCCCAATAACATGTCATACTTTCATTAATGGGCCATATTCGGCCTTATGGGTGATAGTGGCCCATTATAGCTTCTATCATGACATAGCTGCTCTAAGAGTGTTGTATATGAGTGTTGTGAGTCGTAGTTAGGTGTTAATGCCAATAAAATGCCTTACTTTCTTTAATGGGCCGTATTGGGCCTTGATCGGTGATAGTAGTTCATTATAGCCACTACCATATTATAGTTGCTCTAAGAGGCTTATATAGGAGTGTAGTGAGTCATAGTTAGGTGTTAACGCCCAATAACGTGTTATACTTTCATTAATGGGCCGTATTGGGACTGGATTTCTGTTGGTGGCCCGTTATAGCCTCTATCATGTCATAGTTGCTCTAAAAGGGTTATATAGGAGTGTGGTGAGTCATAGTTAAGTGTTAACGCCCAATAACATGTCATACTTTCATTAATGGGTCGTATTGGGCCTTATTGTTGATAGTGGCCCATTATAGCTTCTATCATGACATAGCTGCTCTAAGAGTGTTGTATATGAGTGTTGTGAGTCATAGTTAGGTGTTAATGCCAATAAAATGCGTTACTTTCATTAATGGGCCGTATTGGGCCTTGATCAGTGATAGTGGACCATTACAGCCTCTAACATATTATAGTTGCTCTAAGAGGCTTATATAGGAGTGTAGTGAGTCATAGTTAGGTGTTAACGCCCAATAACATGCCATACTTTCATTAATGGGTTGTATTGGGACTGGATTTCTGTTAGTGGCCCATTATAGCCTCTATCATGTCATAGTTGCTCTAAAAGGGTTATATAGGAGTGTGGTGAGTCCTAGTTAGGTGTTAACGCCCAATAACATGTCATACTTTCATTAATGGGTCGTATTGGGACTGGATTTCTTATGGTGGCCCATTATAGCCTCTATCATATCATAGTTGCTCTAAAAGGGTTATATAGGAGTGCAGTGAGTCATAATTAAGTGTTAACGCCCAATAACATATCATACTTTCATTAATGGTTCGTATTGGGCCTTATTGGTGATAGTGGCCCATTATAGCTTCTATAATGACATAGCTGCTCTAAGAGTGTTGTATATGAATGTAGTGAGTCATAGTTAGGTGTTAACGCCCAATAACATGTCATACTTTTATTAATGGGCCGTATTGGGCCTGGATTTCTATTAGTGGACCATTATAGCCTCTATCTTGTCATAGTTGCTCTAAAAGGGTTATATAGGAGTGTAGTGAGTCATCGTTAAGTGTTGACGCCCAATAACATGTCATACTTTCATTAATGGGCCATATTCGGCCTTATGGGTGATAGTGGCCCATTATAGCTTCTATCATGACATAGCTGCTCTAAGAGTGTTGTATATGAGTGTTGTGAGTCGTAGTTAGGTGTTAATGCCAATAAAATGCCTTACTTTCTTTAATGGGCCGTATTGGGCCTTGATCGGTGATAGTAGTTCATTATAGCCTCTACCATATTATAGTTTCTCTAAGAGGCATATATAGGATTGTAGTGAGTCATAGTTAGGTGTAAACGCCCAATAACGTGTCATACTTTAATTAATGGGCCGTATTGGGACTGGATTTCTGTTGGTGGCCCATTATAGCCTCTATCATGTCATAGTTGCTCTAAAAGGGTTATATAGGAGTGTAGTGAGTCATAGTTAAGTGTTAACGCCCAATAACATGTCATACTATCATTAATGGGTCGAATTGGGCCTTATTGGTGATAGTGGCCCATTATAGCTTCTATCATGACATAGCTGCTCTAAGAGTGTTGTATATGAGTGTTGTGAGTCATAGTTAGGTGTTAATGCCAATAAAATGCCTTACTTTCATTAATGGGCCGTATTGGGCCTTGATCAGTGATAGTGGTCCATTACAGCCTCTAACATATTATAGTTGCTCTAAGAGGCTTATATAGGAGTGTAGTGAGTCATAGTTAGGTGTTAACGCCCAATAACATGCCATACATTCATTAATGGGCCGTATTGGGACTGGATTTCTGTTAGTGGTCCATTATAGCCTCTATCATGTCATAGTTGCTCTAAAAGGGTTATATAGGAGTGTAGTGAGTCATAGTTAAGTGTTAACGCCCAATAAGATGTCATACTTTCCTTAACGGGCCATATTCGGCCTTATGGGTGATAGTGGCCCATTACAGCTTCTATGATGACAAATCTGCTGTAAGAGTGTTGTATATGAGTGTTGTGAGTCATAGTTAGGTGTTAATGCCAATAAAATGCCTTACTTTCATTAATGGGCCGTATTGGGCCTTGATCAGTGATAGTGGTCCATTACAGCCTCTAACATATTATAGTTGCTCTAAGAGGCTTATATAGGAGTGTAGTGAGTCATAGTTAGGTGTTAACGCCCAATAACATGCCATACTTTCATTAATGGGTTGTATTGGGACTGGATTTCTGTTAGTGGCCCATTATAGCCTCTATCATGTCATAGTTGCTCTAAAAGGGTTATATAGGAGTGTGGTGAGTCCTAGTTAGGTGTTAACGCCCAATAACATGTCATACTTTCATTAATGGGTCGTATTGGGACTGGATTTCTTATGGTGGCCCATTATAGCCTCTATCATATCATAGTTGCTCTAAAAGGGTTATATAGGAGTGCAGTGAGTCATAATTAAGTGTTAACGCCCAATAACATATCATACTTTCATTAATGGGTCATATTGGGCCTTATTGGTGATAGTGGTCCATTATAGCTTCTATCATGACATAGCTGCTCTAAGAGTGTTGTATATGAGTGTAGTGAGTCATAGTTAGGTGTTAACGCCCAATAACATGTCATACTTTTATTAATGGGCCGTATTGGGCCTGGATTTCTATTAGTGGCCCATTATAGCCTCTATCTTGTCATAGTTGCTCTAAAAGGGTTATATAGGAGTGTAGTGAGTCATCGTTAAGTGTTGACGCCCAATAACATGTCATACTTTCATTAATGGGCCATATTCGGCCTTATGGGTGATAGTGGCCCATTATAGCTTCTATCATGACATAGCTGCTCTAAGAGTGTTGTATATGAGTGTTGTGAGTCGTAGTTAGGTGTTAATGCCAATAAAATGCCTTACTTTCTTTAATGGGCCGTATTGGGCCTTGATCGGAGATAGTAGTTCATTATAGCCTCTACCATATTATAGTTTCTCTAAGAGGCTTATATAGGAGTGTAGTGATTCATAGTTAGGTGTTAACGCCCAATAACGTGTCATACTTTCATTAATGGGCCGTATTTGGACCGGATTTCTGTTGGTGGCCCATTATAGCCTCTATCATGTCGTAGTTGCTCTAAAAGGGTTATATAGGAGTGTAGTGAGTCATAGTTAAGTGTTAACGCCCAATAACATGTCATTCTATCATTAATGGGTCGAATGGGCCTTATTGGTGATAGTGGCCCATTATAGCTTCTATCATGACATAGCTGCTCTAAGAGTGTTGTATATGAGTGTTGTGAGTCATAGTTAGTTGTTAATGCCAATAAAATGCCTTACTTTCATTAATGGGCCGTATGGGGCCTTGAGCAGTGATAGTGGTCCATTACAGCCTCTAACATATTATAGTTGCTCTAAGAGGCTTATATAGGAGTATAGTGAGTCATAGTAAGGTGTTAACGCCCAATAACATGCCATACATTCATTAATGGGCCGTATTGGGACTGGATTTCTGTTAGTGGTCCATTATAGCCTCTATCATGTCATAGTTGCTCTAAAAGGGTTATATAGGAGTGTAGTGAGTCATAGTTAAGTGTTAACGCCCAATAAGATGTCATACTTTCCTTAACGGGCCATATTCGGCCTTATGGGTGATAGTGGCCCATTACAGCTTCTATCATGACAAAGCTGCTGTAAGAGTGTTGTATATGAGTGTTGTGAGTCATAGTTAGGTGTTAATGCCAATAAAATGCCTTACTTTCATTAATGGGCCGTATTGGGCCTTGATCAGTGATAGTGGTCCATTACAGCCTCTAACATATTATAGTTGCTCTAAGAGGCTTATATAGGAGTGTAGTGAGTCAGAGTTAGGTGTTAACACCCAATAACATGCCATACTTTCATTAATGGGTTGTATTGGGACTGGATTTCTGTTAGTGGCCCAGTATAGCCTCTATCATGTCATAGTTGCTCTAAAAGGGTTATATAGGAGTGTGGTGAGTCATAGTTAGGTGTTAACGCCCAATAACATGTCATACTTTCATTAGTGGGCCGTATTGGGCCTGGATTTCTGTTAGTGGCCCATTATTGCCTCTATCATGTCATAGTTGCTCTAAAAGGGTTATATAGGAGTGTAGTGAGTCATAGTTAAGTGTTAACGCCCAATAAGATGTCATACTTTCCTTAACGGGCCATATTCGGCCTTATGGGTGATAGTGGCCCATTACAGCTTCTATCATGACAAAGCTACTGTAAGAGTGTTGTATATGAGCGTTGTTAGTCATAGTTAGGTGTTAATGCCAATAAAATGCCTTACTTTCATTAATGGGCCGTATTGGGCCTTGATCAGTGATAGTGGTCCATTACAGCCTCTAACATATTATAGTTGCTCTTAGAGGCTTATATAGGAGTGTAGTGAGTCATAGTTAGGTGTTAACACCCAATAACACGCCATACTTTCATTAATGGGTTGTATTGGGACTGGATTTCTGTTAGTGGCCCAGTATAGCCTCTATCATGTCATAGTTGCTCTAAAAGGGTTATATAGGAGTGTGGTGAGTCATAGTTAGGTGTTAATGCCCAATAACATGTCATACTTTCATTAGTGGGCCGTATTGGGCCTGGATTTCTGTTAGTGGCCCATTATTGCCTCTATCATGTCATAGTTGCTCTAAAAGGGTTATATAGGAGTGTAGTGAGTCATAGTTAAGTGTTAACGCCCAATAACATGTCATACTTTCATTAATGGGTCGTATTGGTCCTTATTGGTGATAGTGGCCCATTATAGCCTCTATCATGACATAGCTGCTCTAAGAGTGTTGTATTTGAGTGTTGTGAGTTGTAGTTAGGTGTTAATGCCAAAAAAATGCCATACTTTCTATAATGGGTCGTATTGGGCCTTGATGGGTGATAGTGGTCCGTTATAGCCTCTATCATGTCATAGTTGTTCTAAAAGGGTTATATAGGAGTGTAGTGAGTCATAGTTAAGTGTTAACGCCCAATAACATGTCATACTTTCATTAATGGGCCATATTTGGCCTTATGGGTGATAGTGGCCCATTAGAGCTTCTTCTATCATGACATAGCTGCTCAAAGTGTGTTGTATATGAGTGTTGTGAGTCGTAGTTAGGTGTTAATGCCAATAAAATGCCTTACTTTCATTAATGGGCCGTATTGGGCCTTGATCGGTGATAGTGGTACATTATAGCCTCTACCATATTATAGTTGCTCTAAGAGGCTTATATAGGGTTTAATGAGTCATAGTTAGGTGTTAACGCCCAATAACATGTCATACTTTCATTAATGGGCCGTATTGGGCCTGGATTTCTGTTAGTGGCCCAATATATAGGAGTGTAGTGAGTCATACTAAGGTGTTAACGCCCAATAACATATCATACTTTCATTAATGGGCCGTATTGGGCCTGGATTTCTGTTAGTGGCCCATTATTGCCACTATCATGTCATAGTTGCTCTAAAAGGGTTATATTGGAGTGTAGTTAGTCATCGTTAAGTGTTAACGCACAATAACATGTCATACTTTCATTAATGGGTCGTATTGGGCCTTATTGTTGATAGTGGCCCATTATAGCCTCTATCATAACATAGCTGCTCTAAGATTGTTGTGAGTCGTAGTTTGGTGTTAATGCCAAAAAATGCCTTATTTTCATTAATGGGCCGTATTGGGCCTTGATCGATGATAGTGGTCCATTATAGCCTCTATCATGTCATAGTTGCTATAAAAGGGTTATATAGGAGTGTAGTGAGTCATAGTTAGGTGTTAATGTCCAATAACGTGTCATACTTTCATCAATGGGCCGTATTGGGCCTGGATTTCTGTTAGTGGCCCATTTTAGCCTCTATCATGTCATAGTTGTTCTAATAGGGTTATATAGGAGTGTAGTGAGTCATCGTTAAGTGTTAACGCCCAATAACATGTCATACTTTCATTAATGGGCCATATTCGGCCTTATGGGTGATAGTGGCCCATTATAGCTTCTACCATGACATAGCTGCTCTAAGAGTGTTGTATATGAGTGTTGTGAGTCATAGTTAGGTGTTAATGCCAATAAAATGCCTTACTTTCATTAATGGGCCGTACTGGGCCTTGATCGGTGATAGTGGTCCATTACAACCTCTAACATATTATAGTTGCTCTAAGAGGCTTATATAGGAGTGTAGTGAGTCATAGTTAGGTGTTAACACCCAATAACGTGTCATACTTTCATTAATGGGCCGTATTGGGACTGGATTTCTGTTAGTGGCCCATTATAGCCTCTATCATGTCATAGTTGCTCTTAAAGGGTTGTATAGGAGTGTAGGGAGTCATAGTTTGGTGTTAACGCCCAATAACATGTCATACTTTTATTAATGGGCCGTATTGGGCCCGGATTTCTATTAGTGGCCCATTATAGCCTCTATCTTGTCATAGTTGCTCTAAAAGGGTTATATAGGAGTGTAGTGAGTCATCGTTAAGTGTTGACGCCCAATAACATGTCATACTTTCATTAATGGGCCATATTCGGCCTTATGGGTGATAGTGGCCCATTATAGCTTCTATCATGACATAGCTGCTCTAAGAGTGTTGTATATGAGTGTTGTGAGTCGTAGTTAGGTGTTAATGCCAATAAAATGCCTTACTTTCTTTAATGGGCCGTATTGGGCCTTGATCGGTGATAGTAGTTCATTATAGCCTCTACCATATTATAGTTGCTCTAAGAGGCTTATATAGGAGTGTAGTGAGTCATAGTTAGGTGTTAACGCCCAATAACGTGTCATACTTTCATTAATGGGCCGTATTGGGACTGGATTTCTGTTGGTGGCCCGTTATAGCCTCTATCATGTCATAGTTGCTCTAAAAGGGTTATATAGGAGTGTAGTGAGTCATAGTTAAGTGTTAACGCCCAATAACATGTCATACTTTCATTAATGGGTCGTATTGGGCCTTATTGGTGATAGTGGCCCATTATAGCTTCTATCATGACATAGCTGCTCTAAGAGTGTTGTATATGAGTGTTGTGAGTCATAGTTAGGTGTTAATGCCAATAAAATGCCTTACTTTCATTAATGGGCCGTATTGGGCCTTGATCAGTGATAGTGGTCCATTACAGCCTCTAGCATATTATAGTTGCTCTAAGAGGCTTATATAGGAGTGTAGTGAGTCATAGTTAGGTGTTAACGCCCAATAACATGCCATACTTTCATTAATGGGTTGTATTGGGACTGGATTTCTGTTAGTGGCCCATTATAGCCTCTATCATGTCATAGTTGCTCTAAAAGGGTTATATAGGAGTGTGGTGAGTCCTAGTTAGGTGTTAACGCCCAATAACATGTCATACTTTCATTAATGGGTCGTATTGGGACTGGATTTCTGTTGGTGGCCCATTATAGCCTCTATCATATCATAGTTGCTCTAAAAGGGTTATATAGGAGTGCAGTGAGTCATAATTAAGTGTTAACGCCCAATAACATATCATACTTTCATTAATGGGTCGTATTGGGCCTTATTGGTGATAGTGGCCCATTATAGCTTCTATCCTGACATTGCTGCTCTATGAGTGTTGTATATGAGTGTAGTGAGTCATAGTTAGGTGTTAACGCCCAATAACATGTCATACTTTTATTAATGGGCCGTATTGGGCCTGGATTTCTATTAGTGGCCCATTATAGACTCTATCTTGTCATAGTTGCACTAAAAGGGTTATATAGGAGTGTAGTGAGTCATCGTTAAGTGTTGACGCCCAATAACATGTCATACTTTCATTAATGGGCCATATTCGGCCTTATGGGTGATAGTGGCCCATTATAGCTTCTATCATGACATAGCTGCTCTAAGAGTGTTGTATATGAGTGTTGTGAGTCGTAGTTAGGTGTTAATGCCAATAAAATGTCTTACTTTCTTTAATGGGCCGTATTGGGCCTTGATCGGTGATAGTAGTTCATTATAGCCTCTACCATATTATAGTTGCTCTAAGAAGCTTATATAGGATTGTAGTGAGTCATAGTTAGGTGTTAACGCCCAATAACGTGTCATACTTTCATTACTAGGCCGTATTGGGATTGGATTTCTGTTGGTGGCCCATTATAGCCTCTATCATGTCATAGTTGCTCTAAAAGGGTTATATAGGAGTGTAGTGAGTCATAGTTAAGTGTTAAAGCCCAATAACATGTCATACTTTCATTAATGGGTCGTATTGGGCCTTATTGGTGATAGTGGCCCATTATAGCTTCTATCATGACATAGCTGCTCTAAGAGTGTTGTATATGAGTGTTATGAGTCATAGTTTGGTGTTAATGCCAATAAAATGCCTTACTTTCATTAATGGGCCGTATTGGGCCTTGATCAGTGATAGTGGTCCATTACAGCCTCTAACATATTATAGTTGCTCTAAGAGGCTTATATAGGAGTGTAGTGAGTCATATTTAGGTGTTAACGCCCAATAACATGCCATACTTTCATTAATGGGTTGTACTGGGACTAGATTTCTGTTAGTGGCCCATTATAGCCTCTATCATGTCATAGTTGCTCTTAAAGGGTTGTATAGGAGTGTAGTGAGTCATAGTTAGGTGTTAACGCCCAATAACAAGTCATACTTTTATTAATGGGCCGTATTGGGCCTGGATTTCTATTAGTGGCCCATTATAGCCTCTATCTTGTCATAGTTGCTCTAAAAGGGTTATAGAGGAGTGTAGTGAGTCATCGTTAAGTGTTGACGCCCAATAACATGTCATACTTTCATTAATGGCCCATATTCGGCCTTATGGGTGATAGTGGCCCATTATAGCTTCTATCATGACATAGCTGCTCTAAGAGTGTTGTATATGAGTGTTGTGAGTCGTAGTTAGGTGTTAATGCCAATAAAATGCCTTACTTTCTTTAATGGGCCGTATTGTGCCTTGATCGGTGATAGTAGTTCATTATAGCCTCTACCATATTATAGTTGCTCTAAGAGGCTTATATAGGAGTGTAGTTGTAGGATCGGGATCTACCTTGATCCAATGATTCAACACATTAACCGAACCAAATCGTGCGGAATCCGATTTGATTGGCAATCCAATCTATGACATGGATCGGGTCGTAAGAAACGAGCGGATTAGACGACGAATCGAAGGTTTCTATCGACACTTTGGTGTAGAGAAATTGGATACAAGACCTGGAAACTCTCAAGAACAGAGATTCGACAATACAAATGCAGAGAGTTTGTGTGTTCTGTTCTTTTTCTTGTTCTACTCTGGACAGTATATGTATATGTGTTGTATATCTTCTCTGTTTTGTGCTCATGAAGTGAAACTTCTATATATAGTGCAGAGGCCATTCATACGAATGAGCCATGTGAATGGACTCATTCGTGCGAATGAATCAACAGAATGGTTCATTCGTAAGAATGAATCATCAGAATGGTTCATTCGTACGAATGAATCATTCTCATGAGTTATTCTAGTGAATGAATCATTCTCATGATCTATTCGTGCGAATGGATCATTCTCATGATCCATTCGTGCGAATGGGCCTTTCAATAGCACGATTGATTAACGTTATCGATATTTATCAGATCATTTAATACACAGTCGTTATATATGAGTAAACATTAAGGATAAACATGTAATTTCATTAATACATCAAATAGTTACATTAAACATAGATGAAATACATATTACAAGGGATTAGGGACATAATATGCATCTACATACTCCCCCTTGGACCTAGATCCCTTCAAAATGACCTAACTAACATTAGTTGGTCTTCAACATCTCTTTTGAACGAGTTTTCCAGTTGACCCCGGCGTGTATGTTAAAAGCAAAGCATATACGTATCACCTTCACATACTGCAACGCCTGGTCTATATCTTTAACTTCAAAAAACGGCTGACACTTGTATAAAGTGGTAACATCTTGTTCAGACAAGTTGGTCAGCCACAACGGATCAAAGACCCTGATGGTCTCCCATGACTCTTCTTTACAAAGCACTATTACAGCTTCACCAGTACGCCCATCATAGTACCACCATTTGAACTGATCTGAGAAGTCCTGGATCATTTTCCTTAAAGGAATCTTCTTCATGATCGTTGGAGGTTTCCACTTTAATACAATTAGGGGCTTCTTGGTGATTGGATGAACCTTTTCCTTGTGAATGTAACGTGTAGGCATTTGTGGCTTGAAGTTCACCCAATTCTTCCGGTATTCATACTGTAATTGACGTTCAAACCATTCGGACAGACCGAAAGATTCGCTGTATAGAAGCTTTAGACGCGCCAATTGATTTACTTCAAATGCGGGCAGCGTCTTGAAGTCATGAGGGTACCTGAAATATTGTATGCCCTTCTCTCTTTTTATAGCATAGCAGCTTAAGTCGTTGAAGTATGCCCAACTGATTATACCACCATCAGACTTGTGTCCTTTGAGTCGATAAACTTTAGTGTACTTGGTTGGAGGAGAGGGCTTTGAGTTCTTCTTTAGTTCAGCCATGTATTCCATCCACTGACTTTTACGTTCATTCAGCTCTTCAATGTCAAAAGTGGAGGGACCGGCTTCATCCTCTTTGTTGTCGATAATGCGGTTGACCTCCTCGTCGGACTGCTGAGTGAATAAGTCCGCGAAGGAGGGAAGATCATCACCATCTACTGATGTGTACTTTGGATATTCTTGATCAGTGATGTCTTCGACTTCAACCTCATCAACGTCTTCTAGTTCGTCAGAGGAGGGATAATCAGTTGTAGGAACAGATGCCTCTTCAGTAATGACTTCGTCGGGATTCATTTGAAATAGCTCGGCAATCTGTTCTTTTGACAAGCAGTGTACGATTTCCCCTTCCTCTTTATCATAAATCACTGAATGTTGGATGATCCCTTGCATGTCAAGCACATAAGTTAACTTTGAAGGTTGTTGCTTGAGAGGCATCACATCCAAAACTATTTTCATAAACAAACAAAGAATAAACATGTGAGAGTTTGAAATTTCATTGATTTAATCAAAATAAAACTGAAATTATTTACATAATAATCTAATATTTACAATAAGACAACTTAAAACACTTAAAACAAAAAATATCAACCTTCAGTTCCCTTTTGTGTATCTGATGATGGGGCTACTGGTTTGTCTAATTTTTGCTTCGTGCGTGCCTCTGCTTCTGCTGTCTTTGAAGCACTTGATGCAGCACCAGCATTGGCACCATCATCCTTATCTTCATCATTCTTGTCATCATCATCATCATCACTATCATCATCATCATCATCATCATCGTCACCATCATCATCCTCATCATCATCATCATCATCACCATCATCACCATCATTTCGAGCACCCTCAATTCTAGGTGTCGTGTCCCTTCTGCTTTCTAAGTCTTCCAACAGTCTCTTATTTTCCTCCTCTATCCTTTGTATTCTCTGAGCATGTGCATCAACAGTTTTAGACAACTGTTGATTCTGGTTTGTAGCAGTGAGAAGGAGGGCTTGTTGATCATTGCATCTATTGGAAAGACTTGTGATGGCTTGGGCTTGTTCAGTATTTTACAGAGTCAACTGACTGATCTGCGAGCCCTGAAGATCTAAACGCTTTGACTGTTCTTGATTTTGAGCCAGAAGCTGCAGTACCAAGCTGTTTAGAGTGATGATTTGATCGTTCAACGAAATAGTCGGCAATGATGTTGATGGCTCAGCTCGAGTAGTGGCTGGCTGTGATGTATGAGCAGTCGTGTAGATGGGAGGAGGAATCGGAGGCACAGTTTGTGTCTGAGGCATGGATGTTGACATTGGAGCCTCAGACCTGGTGGCAGTTGCTGTTGTAGCAGAGGTGCTCTCCGTCCTTCTGACAAGTTTGAACTTTTGGCGTTTGGCCATTCTCTTCATTCTTCCTTTCTTGACTGGGGTAGATTGGGAAGAAGGAGCAGCAGATACTTGTGGACAGTCAGGGACAAAGTCAGCATCCCTGACGTCATCATCATCAACCCTTGAGCTTCCTTGATCTGCTCCCCTCTTTCGTTTTGTGGCGACCAATCTTGCCCCTTGTTGACTGATTTCGAATTCATCTTCAGTTTCCTCAGAATCAGTAAACAGGACGGTGTCCAGGTTAACGTCTTCTGGGTTAGTTGGAAGGGATGAATCGATAGCAGTAACAGTAGGAGTGGTGGCAGCGGTAGATGGAACATTAGGAGCATTGCCACCACCTCCCTGACCATCTTGGTCGTCGTCATCTTGGTCGTCAGCTGGAGGCACAACAATATCCTCCCTGTCAGAATCACTATTATCGTGACGCCAATTTCTATTTGCAGGTGCCATATAATCAGAATTTGCCAGATGTCCAATAAGGCGTTTATGTGGAGGCTTTGTTGGTCTTCCCCTATAAGTCTGTACCCGGTTTAGTGTGACATCAGTCATATGCTCCAGCCTTATCATGTCAATATCGGATCGTGGCAGTAGAGGAAGTTGGTCATCGATTATCATCTGTAAGAATCGGGGGTACATGAGATACGCATTGTCCCCTTTTAGCGAGATGTTTTCCTTCAGGTGTGTGAACACCATCTCTGAAAAGTTGAATGGTATGTTCAACACCAGTGCCACAAATGCGCTCTGTATTGTTTCGCGCATATCATCAAATCCGCCACGACGGGAACCGAGGCAGTGAAGAAGAACGTGTCCTAGATATTTATACTGGGGACAGAGGTTCGCCTTGTTGAGAACGCCTTCGGCGACATTTCCGTCGTACTTTATTCTCATGAAGCATCCACGGACCAGATATTTATCCAGTGTCACTGGATCTTCAGGATGATCACCGAATTGACACAATCGGCGAATGTGAGAGGCAGATACAATAACCTCCTGTCCTGCAATCTTTCCCCGTATCACAGTTGGAGAAACTTCACAGTCTATTTCAGCTGTGGCCCAGAATTCCCGTTGATGAGAAGCATAGGGAGTGCAGATATAAGATATAGCATGGGCTATCCTGGATCGAGACAAGAACTCGATCATTCCAATAAACGGTCTTGCATTCTTTGAAGTTGGGATCATGTAAGCACAAATGTTGCTTTTTGTTGAAGCTTTAAGAACAACTGGAGCTCTGTGCGCCATAACGATCAGTCTGCAAACACAAAAACATGAAGCACATCAGATCAGTACATGCAAGATTTTGGAAATATGAACTTTTGGACCATTTTCCCTCTGTACGAATGAACCCTAAAAGTTGGTTCATTCGTGCGAATGGATCATTCTGCCTATTCATTCGTGCGAATGAGTTTCATTCGTGTGAATGAGCGTTCATTCGTGTGAATGAGCGTTCATTCGTGTGAATGATTGTTGTTCTCATTCGTACGAATGAACATGAAGAGTGTGTCCATTCGTATGACAGACGGGTCGCGATCCAATTTGTCCAAAAATCAACCAACACTTGAAAAGATTTGCCGAAAAAGACACCAAAACACTCGACTATGGTTTTCAACCAGTATTTAGCATTTTAATCGGTTTATTAAGTCATTTTTTACGTTTTTAAGTTTGGTTTTCGGTTTTTAGCCCTAGATCTAGTCGAACATCCTCGAATCGGTATACATTTGATGAATACTTGTGGGGTTATACCTGTAAAATGAAATCAAATGATTAGATCGGTGATTGGACGGAGTTTTGTTCAAAATCAGAATTTCAATCAAACAGACGTGCGAATGCTTTCTGAAATGTGCGAATGAGACTGCACATGCGAATGAATGGCATATTTATAAGATGGCCTGGTTCATTCGTACGAATGGACCATTCTGGTCATTCCATTCGTGCGAATGAGCTAGACTTGATTCATTCTGTCACTCATTCGTACGAGTGGACCATTCTGGTCAGTCCATTCGTGTGAATGAGCTAAACTTGATTCATTCTGCCACTCATTCGTACGAGTGGACCATTCTGGTCAGTCCATTTGTGTGAATGAGCTATTCTCCTCATCCATTCGTACGAGTGAGCCATTCTGCTCATCCATTCGTACGAGTGAGCCATTCTGCTCATCCATTCGTACGAGTGAGCCATTCTTCTCATCCATTCGTACGAATAGGACAATCCCCTTATGCAAATTAAACTTTTCAGGTTAAATGGGATATCCGACCACATTGGTCTTGACAACAATTTGATTATGAAGTATTAAATTATGAAGTGAGAGATCAATTATGAAGTTTTGGAATAGGTTATGAAGTAAAGGAACGATTTGATCAATCAGGAAGTCAAGCGGTTTTCAAATTTGGTTGATAACAGTCGTTCGAGTCTTATCGAATAATCTAAAATTCAGAAAAATTAAAATCTTTTTGGATTTTTTGAATATGTAATACTGAAAATAATATCAACAAGATATATATACACATGTCTTAGTAAGAATGATCCTTATGAGAAATCATACAGACTTAATGACTAATGATCTGAGACATTTTGAATTTTGTAGATACAACTATACAATGGTATTTACACATCTTTTTGTGAGAAAGATCCGAACATGGGATCAGTACTAGACTCATACCAATCATCAACATTGCAAATTATCTGAGCTTTAAGTACACTTAGTCAAAATCCGATCATTGATATGTCTGTCCATCTTAAACTTATGCATACCTTTTCTCAACACTTACAAGATGATCTTGAAGGATTAAGTCCATTATCTGTGTATCCCACACTAGTTAAGAATTGACTTGAATTACTTTTCAAAACATGTTAATGTTTCAAATCAGCACAACTTACTTAACCAGTCATCATAAGTTCATGAGATCTCAGTTATTCCCTGTTACTTCTTTACTGCACCAAAATTTTATTTTATTTTATTTTATTTTTTTTTTATTAATTTTTTTTTTTAGTATTCACAGTGACAGCCATCAGCTCATGGACGGCTTCAGCCAGGTATTTACAAGGCAATATGGCACGTATGCAGCTAACGGTGTTTGTGTTCATCTTATCCCATGGATGGCTTCAACCAGGCTGCAACCCGGTAATATGGCACATATACGGATTCGGATTCATACTTTTATTTTATTCTTAATCGCATGGACGGCTTCAGCCAGGTATTTACAAGGCAATATGGCACGTATACGACTTCGGAATCTAATTTTTAATTTTATAACTACTTTCTGATATCTCATTAAACCGATGATAACTGGTGTGCACAGAATGAGAAACACCTTCAGTTTCTATTGTTGATTTTCGTCAATCCTTTCACCATTATGTGACTCACAAGACAATATCTAATATGGTATAGATTGATCATCAATGGTCGAGATTCAGTAAGATAAGCCTATCAATGCATCACATGTCGACTTAGTGTATTCACTATGACATTAAATGCAATGTGTTTCATACATATGGTTAGTGTGCCATCACTTCCCAAAGGTTGGATACGATTTCTCATTTTTGAGTTTTTCAGATGTTTTTGGGTTTTAGACTGTACAAAAATGGAAAATCTTTTTTTTTTTTTTTTTGTACTGTACACAAATAACTGTACACAATTTAGAAATCTTTTTGGAGTCTCAGATAACTAGCGTCTGTGTACTATCATTTTTCTCAGTGAGAGATCATTTTCTTACTGACATTTTCTCCCCCTAAAATTTCAAAATGAAAAATCTTTTTGAGTTTTTGAGATTTTTAATAAACGCAAGAAAGAAAATATATATAGGAACGTAATTGATAAAAATGATTATTGACTCGACTCTTGGTCCGAAACAACGTTATCCTTCTTTTTCATGCCGTTTACCTCTAATAAGAATAAAAATCTTGGTTTGTCAAAGGCTTTTGTATAGAGGTCGGCCTTTTGGAAATCAGTGTTAATTTGAACCATATCAATCAGTTTCTTTTCAAAACAATCACGAATGAAGTGATATTTTATGCCGATGTGTTTGGTTTTTGAATGTTGAACCGGATTCTTAGTGATAGCTATGGCAGCAGAATTATCTACATAAATAGGAGTGTTAGAGAATTGCAAACCGTAGTCCCGAAGTTGCTGTTGAATCCAGATAATCTGAGAACAGCAACTGGCAACAGCGATGTATTCAGCTTCACATGTAGATGTAGCCACTGAAGTCTGCTTTTTGCATTGCCATGTCACGAGACGGTTTCCAAAGAACTGACACCCTGCAGATGTAGACTTGAAGTCTGTTTTGCAACCACCATAATCAGAATCACTATATGCAGTAAGCTCAAAGTTATCATCATTAGAGTACCATAATCCAAGATCAGGAGTACCCTTCAGATAACGAAGAATCCTTTTGACAGCAGTTAAGTGGGAGACTTTTGGTTTTGACTGATATCGGGCACAGAGACACGTGGCGAACATGATGTCTGGTCGAGATGTCGTGAGATACATGAGAGATCCGATCATGGCTCGATAGAGAGTAGCATCAATATACTCCCCCTTGTCATCAGGCGAAATCCCGTGATTGATCGCCAATGGAGTACCAGCAGGTTTGGCATCAGTCATACTGAATCGGCTCAGTATGTCTCCAACATAATTGGTTTGATGAAGGAAAATCCCTGTCTCAGATTGATCTACTTGTAGCCCTAGAAAGAACTTCATCTCTCCCATAGAACTCATCTCGAACTTGTCCTGCATAATTCTTTCAAATTCTTTGCACAGAACATCATTCGTCGATCCAAAAATAATGTCATCCACGTATACCTGTACCATTAAAAGTTCTCCACCCTTTTCCCGAATAAACAACGTGCAGTCGATGACACCTCTTCTAAATCCGTTGTTCAGAAGATGAGTGGAAAGTGTCTCGTACCACGCTCGCGGAGCTTGGTGCAATCCGTACAGTGCCTTGTCCAATTTGTAGACACGGTCACGATGCATAGGATCTTCAAACCCGGGAGGTTGACTGACGTATACGACTTCACTGATTTCTCCATGAAGGAATGCACTCTTTACATCCATTTGATAGACTTTGAACCTTTTGTAGGATGCATAAGCAAGAAAAATTCGAATTGCTTCCAGACGAGCAACCGGTGCAAACACTTCATTGTAGTCTATACCTTCAATTTGCCTAAATCCCTGAACGACCAAACGAGCCTTATTTCTTATGACTATTCCTTGATCATCCCTTTTGCAACGAAGAACCCATCGAGTACCAATCTTCTTAGCTCCTTTTGGTAAATCAACTAACTTCCAAACTCCGAGCTTATGAAATTGGAGCAGTTCTTCCTGCATTGCATTTACCCAAGATTCTTCTTTTAAAGCATCTGTTATAGACCGTGGTTCGATTTGCGAGACGAAACATGAATGCGCACAATCGTTGACCACACCAGATTCCATGATTTCTGAGTAGACTCCAGAGTTGATCTGACCCCTAGTTTTGACACCAGATGTGGGATCACCAATAATGTTCTGTTGAGGATGAATTCTATCAATCCTACCCACAGGATGAGCAGGAACCTCAACAGTTTGATCAAGATTTGTGATACTCTGTTCAATTGCCACAGAATGTGAAACATCATCACTAAGTTGTACAACATCATGGGAAGGATCTTCAATTTGCTGGTCTATTTCTTGTCAAGAATCCTCATACTCTGAAGAAGAAGAAGAATCATCATCCTGTGTGACTTGTGTGTTACTGGAGGACTCAGGAATGTCAGATGATGAGGGAGTAGGTTGCACATGTTCATCAGGTGCATTTTGAGCATCATACATCATTTGAACAGCAACTTCCTCATCTGAACATTCTGGAGGAAGATTAAACGAGGCAAAAAGTTCTTCATAATCAAACATCCAAGGAAGACCTTTTCCAGCAGCAGGAGAGGTATACTTTTGAACATCAACATGGTACCATTCTTCTACATTCCCAGAAGCTTTGTTGTAAACTCTTTTATTGGGAGTGCTGTACCCTAAGAAGTAACCTTCTTCTACTTTCTTGTTAAACTTGCCATGAGCATCTTTTTTTAACATGGTACATGGAGCGCCGAACGGTTCAAGATACTGTAAGTTCGGTTTCCGTCGATGCAACAATTCAAAACAAGTTTTATCGTGACGCTTGACAACTAGAACCCGGTTGAGCGTGTAACACGCATTAGCAATAGCTTCATTCCAGAACTGCACGGGTAAATGTGAGTCAGCGAGCATAGTCCTTGCCGCTTCTATCAAGGTCCGATTCTTCCTCTCAGCAACACCGTTCATTTGTGGAACATATGGCGCACTGAATTCATGGTGAATACCAAGTTTTTGACAGAACGTTTCCATAAGGTGATTTTTAAATTCAGTACCATTGTCAGAACGGATCCTCCTAACCTTTAGCCTATACAGAGACTCCAATTTGGTAATCAGAATCTCCACATATTCAAAAGTCTCAGATTTTTCTTTCAAGAACATCACCCAAGAATATCTCGAATACTCATCCGTCACAACCAAACAATATAAGTCTCCAGCAATGCTCTTCCGGTTGATAGGACCAAACAAGTCCATGTGTAAGAGCTCTAGTGGTATAGTGATGGAATGTTGAGATTTGGGTTTATGAGATTTCTTGGTTTGTTTGCCTTTCTTGCAAGAAACACACACGTCAGGAAGATGAAAACTTTTCACAGTGACTCCTTCAACAAGATTTTTGTGCACCAAATGATTCATTTTTCTGAGACTAAGATGTCCCATTCTTTTGTGCCATAAAATAGAATCCTTCTCAGTGGCTTTTGAAACAAAACATGATGCTGTGGACACTGAGGATGATGCTTGTGACATGTCAAGAATATAAAGGTCATTCACTCTTGGAGCAGACATAACCACCATGTCTTCTAGAATTATAAACTCCTTTTTCAAGATATAACAATGCTTGTCATAAAAAATAACCTTGAACTCCTTATCACAGATTTGAGAAACAGAAAGCAAGTTGTTATCCAACTGTTTGACAAAGTTGACCTTCTCAAAACTGACAGCTCCATTAGACAGTGTTCCCTGAGCTGAGATAAAACCACCTTTATCGCCTGCAAATGAAACATAGCCCCCTTTGATATTTCTGACGTCGAAAAGGAGAGCTAAGTTTCCAGTCATGTGCCTGGATGCCCCACTATCAACAATCCAATTATTGCTAATAGGATTGTAAAGGACAACCTGCACAAGAAAGAAGGTAATTAGTTTAGGTTAGGAACCCAAGCCTTTACGGTCTTGGGTTTCCCAGACTCATCTACAACAGTACAATCCATCCACTGTCCTTGTGGACTTTTGGAACAACCATTTGACTTTGAAGTACAGTCGTCAGAAGCATCGTCTGATTTTGCTTTCCACACATGTTGGTTGTGCAACGACTGTTTGTGGTAAACAGTGGATTGCTTAACGATTTGTACAGGTGTGGAACTCGAATCAGAGACCAACAAGTCATGCATCTTTTGTTTAACTTTCTTTTGATGCACTTGTTGTTGGGTAAAAGAGTTAGATTTTGACTTTAAAAACTTTTGTTTATTTTCTGGAAAATGGTTAACTCTTTTACTTGGTTTCTGAAGATAAGGACAGTTGACAACAACGTGTCCTTTTGTACCGCACTCAAAACAGTATCTCCGCTCAACCAACCTCTGAGATCTGTAATGATTTTCACTTTGGTGAGTTTTTGAACCACTAGCCTTAGCTTCTTTTTGTTCAGCTGAAGAGAGTGACTTGTTTGATTGAACAGACTCTCCAGCTTTAACAAAATTAACCTTTTTGATTGAGGCTTTGGTTACTTGACTCTTCTGATCAGAAGTAGTGGGATAAGATGGACGGCGATTGGTTTGTTTAATTTTAAAAACATTTTTAGAAGCTGATTTTGAAATACCAATGCTGTCATTCTGTGGAGCAGACGAGATTTTGTGTCCCAAACCACGAGTAGAGCATTCATCGTCGTCTTCATCCCACTCTTCTACCATTCCATCAACACACTGGGACTTCGAGGTCGAATCACCATTATCGTTAACCTTTGGTTGACAAATTTTGTTTTCTGTTGGATCAACGACAAGAGGCGTTTTGACCTTAAAGTCAATGATTGGGTTATCATCAGGTGTGTTTACCATAGTATTCAACACCAGAGGAGGACAATTTTTATACCCCATCCCAGCATTTTTCTTTCCTGGACTCCGTGAAATCATGTAATCAAGAATGTAAGAAGAATTTGAATAACTTTTTAGCTTTTGATTTAAAGTTTCATAATCACATTCGACTAGCGCCAGCTTTCTCTTTGTTTCATCAATCGTGTTTAAATAAAAAGTGATGGCATTTTGTTTGTTGATAACACAGATTTCTAATTCATGAACTTGTCTGTTTAAAAGATCAATTTTGTTTTTGAAGGCAAGTTCGTTTCCCTTTAAAACACGGTTTGCTTCAAGACAAGCAGTTAAATCAGTAATTAAGTCTGTGTTGTGACTTTTAAGTGCCTCAACTTTCTTTTCAAGTTCATCACAAATTAAACACGGTTGAGATTTAGACTCACTTTCAAAACTGTCAGAATTTACCTGAATGCATGTGGATGTTTTTACCATAAAAGCACAGCTACAGGTAGATTCAGAAGAGGAATTGTTATCATCCACATCAGCTGTCGATTGACTTGCAGAGACGACAGATGATTTATCCTCATTCTCAGCTGTGAAGCCAGAACTGTTTGAAGATGTGTCGTCTTCATCCGATGAACTTTCTGAAGCAATCTCTTTATCAGCATCAGAATCTGATTCTTCATTGATTTCTACAGCCTTTGCCATGCAAGCTCTATCCCCTGAACTGACATCAGCTCCAAATTTAAAAGACCAGTCAACAGTCTCATCTGTTTGAACAACCATAGCTTTTGTTCCACTTGAAGTTCCTTTATCTTGTGCAAGAGTAACTGGAACAATGTTTGTTTCTGTATTTTGAGTTTGTGGCTTCGGTTGGCTTTGACGGTTGTTGAAAGGGTTACGGTTTCCAGTCTATTTAGGCTTTTCACATTGCCTAGCAAAATGCCCTTTCTCACCACAGTTAAAACAAACAACAGCAGACAGATCAAAACCATAAGTAGTGTCTTTGTTCCCTTCGAGAGTTTTTCCTGTCCTTTTTACATAATCTCTCGCTCTTCTGACTGCACTTGCAAGAGCCCACATTATATCAATTCGATCCATTTCATCCTTATCAATCTGAGCATAGTCTTCTGCTGTCAGATGACTGTTTCCAACCTGTCCAGCAACAAGACTGTCATATGAATTGACAACGGTAGACAACAGTGCCATGTGTTCCTTGGCCACTTCGATAGTAACCTTGTCGAAGTTGTCTGTTTGCAATTTAATGGGGCTTGGTGGAGGAGTACTAGCAGAATTTCCCTGCTGTGGAACCGAGCTTGATGAAACTGAAGCATGAGCTGTTGAAGACTGGCTGGCTGAAACATTTGACTTGTTTGATACAAACGCAGTGTGCAAAGGAGCATTTTGTTGAGTTGATGTAGAATAGTACAATGAAGGATCCTGAGCTTGTACACCTCTCTTTAACTTCCACTTATTCATCACCTCTTGTTCTCTCAATTTCTGAAGAAATTCATTGATGTCAATGGTTTCAAGAGTATTGTTCTGTTTGAGAACCATCAAGAATGAATCCCATTTTGGTGGTAGTGCATCTGCCATGCATTGAACCTTTTCTTCTTTCGTTGTTTTGACCCCATGGGCATGTAATTCACTCATCAAGTGATAGAATCTCTCAAATAGATCATCTAAGGACTCATTTCCAATATACATAAAATTATCAAATTCCTTCCGAATGGCCTTAGCATTGATAGCTTTCAACGAAGCATTTCCTTCGTGACGTTGTTCTAAGGCATCCCACAGAGATTTTGAAGATGTAAACAGCCTTAATTGATGAAATATTTCTCTTGACATGGCCTGAGATAGGATAGCATATGCCTTCTTTTCTAAGTCATAATCTTTTCTTTGTTGTTCGCTTAAAAGGGAAGCCAAAACAGGAGTTCCATCCTCACTCAACACTTTTTGATATCCATTCTCTATCATCATCCATAAGTTTGTATCAACTCCATTAATGTGTATCTCAAACCTGTTTTTCCAGTGATGATATTCGTCCATTGTCATGAGTTTTGGAGCCTTGTTAGCATTTCCAGCTTCATTATCGATTAATAACAAGTTTTGGATTTTGCTTTTCTGACTGGCAACAAAGGCTAAGTCCGACATGATAAAAAACGAAGTTTTTCGACACTTAGAAAAAATTCAGAAGAGATTTGTACGAATGGGTCTATTCGTGCGAATGGAATTTTCTATTCGTGCGACTGGAATTTTCTATTCGTACGAATGGAATTTTCTATTCGTGCGACTGGAATTTTTATTCGTGCGATTGGAAGTTTGAACAAACGAGCGGGAGACTTGATCTATTCGTGCGAATGGTAGGAGCCATTCGTGCGAATGAAGTTCATCATAGTAGCCATTTGTACGACAGAGGGCAGTTTGACTTTTTTGCACCAAAAAGCACCAATGATTGAGCCTTTTATCAGATCTGGAATCTGAGATGATCAGATCACTCAGAAGCAATAATCACAAGATATGAACGTGGAAAAACAACGATCAAGTGATCTTTATAACATTCAAGAAGCTAGAAAAAGCAAGATCAAAAGCAAGATCAGATTTTCTATGTTGAATCTAGAGCACAATCAGGCTCTGATACCACTTTGTAGGATCGGGATCTACCTTGATCCAATGATTCAACACATTAACCGAACCAAATCGTGCGGAATCCGATTTGATTGGCAATCCAATCTATGACACGGATCGGGTCGTAAGAAACGAGCGGATTAGACGACGAATCGAAGGTTTCTATCGACCCTTTGGTGTAGAGAAGTTGGATACAAGACCTGGAAACTCTCAAGAATAGAGATTCGACAATACAGATGAAGAGAGTTTGTGTGTTCTGTTCTTTTTCTTGTTCTACTCTGGACAGTATATGTATATGTGTTGTATATCTTCTCTGTTTTGTGCTCATGAAGTGAAACTTCTATATATAGTGCAGAGGCCATTCGTACGAATGAGCCATGTGAATGGACTCATTCGTGCGAATGAATCAACAGAATGGTTCATTCGTAAGAATGAATCATCAGAATGGTTCATTCGTACGAATGAATCATTCTCATGACTTATTCTAGTGAATGAATCATTCTCATGATCTATTCGTGCGAATGGATCATTCTCATGATCCATTCGTGCGAATGGGCCTTTCAATAGCACGATTGATTAACGTTATCGATATTTATCAGATCATTTAATACACAGTCGTTATATATGAGTAAACATTAAGGATAAACATGTAATTTCATTAATACATCAAATAGTTACATTAAACATAGATGAAATACATATTACAAGGGATTAGGGACATAATATGCATCTACAGTAGTGAGTCATAGTTAGGTGTTAACGCCCAATAACGTGTCATACTTTCATTAATGGGCCGTATTGGGACTGGATTTCTGTTGGTGGCCCATTATAGCCTCTATCATATCATAGTTGCTCTAAAAGGGTTATATAGGAGTGCAGTGAGTCATAATTAAGTGTTAACGCCCAATAACATATCATACTTTCATTAATGGGTCGTAATGGGCCTTATTGGTGATAGTGGCCCATTATAGCTTCTATCATGACATAGCTGCTCTAAGAGTGTTGTATATGAGTGTTGTGAGTCATAGTTAGGTGTTAATGCCAAAAAAATGCCTTACTTTCATTAATGGGCCGTATTGGGCCTTGATCGGTGATAGTGGTTCATTATAGCCTCTACAATATTATAGTTGCTCTAAGAGGCTTATATAGGGTTTAATGAGTCATAGTTAGGTGTTAACGCCCAATAACATGTCATACTTTCATTAATGGGCCGTATTGGGCCTGAATTTCTGTTAGTGGCCCATTATAGCCTCTATCATGTCATAGTTGCTCTAAAAGGGTTATATAGGAGTGTAGTGAGTCATAGTTAGGTGATAACGCCCAATAACATGTCATACTTTCATTAATGGGCCGTACTGGGCCATGATCGGTGATAGTAGTTCACTATAGCCTCTACCATATTATAGTTGCTCTAAGAGGCTTATATAGGAGTGTAGTGAGTCATAGTTAGGTGTTAACACCCAATAATATGTCATACATTCATTAATGGGCCGTATTGGGACTGCATTTCTGTTGGAGGCCCATTATAGCCTCTATCATGTCATAGTTGCTCTAAAAGGGTTATATAGGAGTGTAGTGAGTCATAGTTAAGTGTTAACGCCCAATAACATGTCATACTGTCATTAATGGGTCGTATTGGGGCTTATTGGTGATAGTGGCCCATTATAGCTTCTATCATGACATAGCTGGTCTAAGAGTGTTGTATATGAGTGTTGTGAGTCATAGTTAGGTGTTAATGCCAATAAAATGCCTTACTTTCATTAATGGGGCGTATTGGGCCTTGATTGGTGATAGTGGTCCATTACAGCCTCTAACATATTATAGTTGCTCTAAGAGGCTTATATAGGAGTGTAGTGAGTCATAGTTAGGTGTTAACGCCCAATAACATGCCATACTTTCATTAATGGGTTGTACTGGGACTGGATTTTGGTTAGTGGCCCATTATAGCCTCTATCATGTCATAGTTGCTCTTAAAGGGTTGTATAGGAGTGTAGTGAGTCATAGTTAGGTGTTAACGCCCAATAACATGTCATACTTTTATTAATGGGCCGTATTGGGCCTGGATTTCTATTAGTGGCCCATTATAGCCTCTATCTTGTCATAGTTGCTCTAAAAGGGTTATATTGGAGTGTAGTGAGTCATCGTTAAGTGTTGACGCCCAATAACATGTCATACTTTCATTAATGGGCCATATTCGGCCTTATGGGTGATAGTGGCCCATTATAGCTTCTATCATGACATAGCTGCTCTAAGAGTGTTGTATATGAGTGTTGTGAGTCGTAGTTAGGTGTTAATGCCAATAACATGCCTTACTTTCTTTAATGGGCCGTATTGGGCCTTGATCGATGATAGTAGTTCATTATAGCCTCTACCATATTATAGTTGCTCTAAGAGGCTTATATAGGAGTGTAGTGAGTCATAGTTAGGTGTTAACGCCCAATAACGTGTCATACTTTCATTAATGGGCCGTATTGGGACTGGATTTCTGTTGGTGGCCCATTATAGCCTCTATCATGTCATAGTTGCTCTAAAAGGGTTATATAGGAGTGTAGTGAGTCATAGTTAAGTGTTAACGCCCAATAACATGTCATACTTTCATTAATGGGTCGTATTGGGCATTATTGGTGATAGTGGCCCATTATAGCTTCTACCATGACATAGCTGCTCTAAGAGTGTTGTATATGAGTGTTGTGAGTCATAGTTAGGTGTTAATGCCATTAAAATGCCTTACTTTCATTAATGGGCCGTATAGGGCCTTGATCAGTGATAGTGGTCCATTACAGCCACTAACATATTATAGTTGCTCTAAGAGGCTTATATAGGAGTGTAGTGAGTCATAGTTAGGTGTTAACGCCCAATAACGTGCCATACTTTCATTAATGGGTTGTATTGGGACTGGATTTCTGTTAGTGGCCCATTATAGCCTCTATCATGTCATAGTTGCTCTAAAAGGGTTATATAGGAGTGTGGTGAGTCCTAGTTAGGTGTTAACGCCCAATAACATGTCATACTTTCATTAATGGGTCGTATTGGGCCTTATTGGTGATAGTGGCCCATTATAGCTTCTATCATGACATAGCTGCTCTAAGAGTGTTGTATATGAGTGTTGTGAGTCGTAGTTAGGTGTTAATGCCAATAAAATGCCTTACTTTCTTTAATAGGCCGTATTGGGCCTTGATCGGTGATAGTAGTTCATTATAGCCTCTACCATATTATAGTTGCTCTAAGAGGCTTATATAGGAGTGTAGTGAGTCATAGTTAGGTGTTAACGCCCAATAATGTGTCATACTTTCATTAATGGGCCGTATTAGGACTGGATTTCTGTTGGTGGCCCATTATAGCCTCTATCATATCATAGTTGCTCTAAAAGGGTTATATAGGAGTGCAGTGAGTCATAATTAAGTGTTAACGCCCAATAAAATGCCTTACTTTCTTTAATAGGCCGTATTGGGCCTGGATTTCTATTAGTGGCCCATTATAGCCACTATCTTGTCATAGTTGCTCTAAAAGGGTTATATAGGAGTGTAGTGAGTCATCGTTAAGTGTTGACGCCCAATAACATGTCATACTTTCATTAATGGGCAATATTCGGCCTTATGAGTGATAGTGGCCCATTATAGCTTCTATC
The DNA here is from genome assembly GCA_023525975.1 of Smallanthus sonchifolius. Taxonomy (NCBI): domain Eukaryota; kingdom Viridiplantae; phylum Streptophyta; class Magnoliopsida; order Asterales; family Asteraceae; genus Smallanthus; species Smallanthus sonchifolius. Next base: position 598,936 of record JAKNSE010000179.1, read on the forward strand.
ATGACATAGCTGCTCTAAGAGTGTTGTATATGAGTGTTGTAAGTCGTAGTTAGGTGTTAATGCCATAAAAATGCCTTACTTTCTTTAATGGGCCGTATTGGGCCTTGATCGGTGATAGTAGTTCATTATAGCCTCTACCATATTATAGTTGCTCTAAGAGGCTTATATAGGATTGTAGTGAGTCATAGTTAGGTGTTAACGCCCAATAACGTGTCATACTTTCATTAATGGGCCGTATTGGGACTGGATTTCTGTTGGTGGCCCATTATAGCCTCTATCATGTCATAGTTGCTTTAAAAGGATTATATAGGAGTGTAGTGAGTCATAGTTAAGTGTTAACGCCCAATAACATGTCATACTTTCATTAATGGGTCGTATTGGGCCTTATTGGTGATAGTGGCCCATTATAGCTTCTATCATGACATAGCTGCTCTAAGAGTGTTGTATATGAGTGTTGTGAGTCGTAGTTAGGTGTTAATGCCAATAAAATGCCTTACTTTCTTTAATAGGCCGTATTGGGCCTTGATCGGTGATAGTAGTTCATTATAGCCTCTACCATATTATAGTTGCTCTAAGAGGCTTATATAGGAGTGTAGTGAGTCATAGTTAGGTGTTAACGCCCAATAACGTGTCATACTTTCATTAATGGGCCGTATTAGGACTGGATTTCTGTTGGTGGCCCATTATAGCCTCTATCATATCATAGTTGCTCTAAAAGGGTTATATAGGAGTGCAGTGAGTCATAATTAAGTGTTAACGCCCAATAAAATGCCTTACTTTCTTTAATAGGCCGTATTGGGCCTGGATTTCTATTAGTGGCCCATTATAGCCTCTATCTTGTCATAGTTGCTCTAAAAGGGTTATATAGGAGTGTAGTGAGTCATCGTTAAGTGTTGACGCCCAATAACATGTCATACTTTCATTAATGGGCCATATTCGGCCTTATGGGTGATAGTGGCCCATTATAGCTTCTATCATGACATAGCTGCTCTAAGAGTGTTGTATATGAGTGTTGTAAGTCGTAGTTAGGTGTTAATGCCAATAAAATGCCTTACTTTCTTTAATGGGCCGTATTGGGCCTTGATCGGTGATAGTAGTTCATTATAGCCTCTACCATATTATAGTTGCTCTAAGAGGCTTATATAGGATTGTAGTGAGTCATAGTTAGGTGTTAACGCCCAATAACGTGTCATACTTTCATTAATGGGCCGTATTGGGACTGTATTTCTGTTGGTGGCCCATTATAGCCTCTATCATGTCGTAGTTGCTTTAAAAGGATTATATAGGAGTGTAGTGAGTCATAGTTAAGTGTTAACGCCCAATAACATGTCATACTTTCATTAATGGGTCGTATTGGGCCTTATTGGTGATAGTGGCCCATTATAGCTTCTATCATGACATAGCTGCTCTAAGAGTGTTGTATATGAGTGTTGTGAGTCGTAGTTAGGTGTTAATGCCAATAAAATGCCTTACTTTCTTTAATGGGCCGTATTGGGCCTTGATCGGTGATAGTAGTTCATTATAGCCACTACCATATTATAGTTGCTCTAAGAGGCTTATATAGGATTGTAGTGAGTCATAGTTAGGTGTTAACGCCCAATAATGTGTCATACTTTCATTAATGGGCCGTATTGGGACTGGATTTCTGTTGGTGGCCCATTATAGCCTCTATCATATCATAGTTGCTCTAAAAGGGTTATATAGGAGTGTAGTGAGTCATAGTTAAGTGTTAACGCCCAATAACATGTCATACTTTCATTAATAGGTCGTATTGGGCCTTATTGGTGATAGTGGCCCATTATAGCTTCTATCATGACATAGCTGCTCTAAGAGTGTTGTATATGAGTGTTGTGAGTCGTAGTTAGGTGTTAATGCCAATAAAATGCCTTACTTTCTTTAATAGGCCGTATTGGGCCTTGATCGGTGATAGTAGTTCATTATAGCCTCTACCATATTATAGTTGCTCTAAGAGGCTTATATAGGAGTGTAGTGAGTCATAGTTAGGTGTTAACGCCCAATAACGTGTCATACTTTCATTAATGGGCCGTATTAGGACTGGATTTCTGTTGGTGGCCCATTATAGCCTCTATCATATCATAGTTGCTCTAAAAGGGTTATATAGGAGTGCAGTGAGTCATAATTAAGTGTTAACGCCCAATAAAATTCCTTACTTTCTTTAATAGGCCGTATTGGGCCTGGATTTCTATTAGTGGCCCATTATAGCCTCTATCTTGTCATAGTTGCTCTAAAAGGGTTATATAGGAGTGTAGTGAGTCATCGTTAAGTGTTGACGCCCAATAACATGTCATACTTTCATTAATGGGCCATATTCGGCCTTATGGGTGATAGTGGCCCATTATAGCTTCTATCATGACATAGCTGCTCTAAGAGTGTTGTATATGGGTGTTGTAAGTCGTAGTTAGGTGTTAATGCCAATAAAATGCCTTACTTTCTTTAATGGGCCGTATTGGGCCTTGATCGGTGATAGTAGTTCATTATAGCCTCTACCATATTATAGTTGCTCTAAGAGGCTTATATAGGATTGTAGTGAGTCATAGTTAGGTGTTAACGCCCAATAACGTGTCATACTTTCATTAATGGGCCGTATTGGGACTGGATTTCTGTTGGTGGCCCATTATAGCCTCTATCATGTCATAGTTGCTTTAAAAGGATTATATAGGAGTGTAGTGAGTCATAGTTAAGTGTTAACGCCCAATAACATGTCATACTTTCATTAATGGGTCGTATTGGGCCTTATTGGTGATAGTGGCCCATTATAGCTTCTATCATGACATAGCTGCTCTAAGAGTGTTGTATATGAGTGTTGTGAGTCGTAGTTAGGTGTTAATGCCAATAAAATGCCTTACTTTCTTTAATGGGCCGTATTGGGCCTTGATCGGTGATAGTAGTTCATTATAGCTTCTACCATATTATAGTTGCTCTAAGAGGCTTATATAGGATTGTAGTGAGTCATAGTTAGGTGTTAACGCCCAATAATGTGTCATACTTTCATTAATGGGCCGTATTGGGACTGGATTTCTGTTGGTGGCCCATTATAGCCTCTATCATATCACAGTTGCTCTATAAGGGTTATATAGGAGTGTAGTGAGTCATAATTAAGTGTTAACTCCCAATAAAATGCCTTACTTTCTTTAATGGGCCGTATTAGGCCTTGATCGGTGATAGTAGTTCATTATAGCCTCTACCATATTATAGCCTCTATCATATCATAGTTGCTCTAAAAGGGTTATATAGGAGTGTAGTGAGTCATAGTTAAGTGATAAAGCCCAATAACATGTCATACTTTCATTAATGGATCGTATTGGTCCTTATTGCTGATAGTGGCCCATTATAGCTTCTATCATGACATAGCTGCTCTAAGAGTGTTGTATATGAGTGTTGTGAGTCGTAGTTAGGTGTTAATGCCAATAAAATGCCTTACTTTCTTTAATGGGCCGTATTGGGCCTTGATCGGTGATAGTAGTTCATTATAGCCTCTACCATATTATAGTTGCTCTAAGAGGCTTATATAGGAGTGTAGTGAGTCATAGTTAGGTGTTAACGCCCAATAACGTGTCATACTTTCATTAATGGGCCGTATTGGGACTGGAGTTCTGTTGGTGGCCCATTATAGCCTCTATCATATCATAGTTGCTCTAAAAGGGTTATATAGGAGTGCAGTGAGTCATAATTAAGTGTTAACGCCCAATAAAATGCCTTACTTTCTTTAATGGGCCGTATTGGGCCTGGATTTCTATTAGTGGCCCATTATAGCCTCTATATTGTCATAGTTGCTCTAAAAGGGTTATATAGGAGTGTAGTGAGTCATCGTTAAGTGTTGACGCCCAATAACATGTCATACTTTCATTAATGGGCCATATTCGGCCTTATGGGTGATAGTGGCCCATTATAGCTTCTATCATGACATAGCTGCTCTAAGAGTGTTGTATATGAGTGTTGTGAGTCGTAGTTAGGTGTTAATGCCAATAAAATGCCTTACTTTCTTTAATGGGCCGTATTGGGCCTTGATCGGTGATAGTAGTTCATTATAGCCTCTACCATATTATAGTTGCTCTAAGAGGCTTATATAGGAGTGTAGTGAGGCATAGTTAGGTGTTAACGCCCAATAACGTGTCATACTTTCATTAATGGGCCGTATTGGGACTGGATTTCTGTTGGTGGCCCATTATAGCCTCTATCATATCATAGTTGCTCTAAAAGGGTTATATAGGAGTGCAGTGAGTCATAATTAAGTGTTAACGCCCAATAAAATGCCTTACTTTCTTTAATGGGCCGTATTGGGCCAGGATTTCTATTAGTGGCCCATTATAGCCTCTATCTTGTCATAGTTGCTCTAAAAGGGTTATATAGGAGTGTAGTGAGTCATCGTTAAGTGTTGACGCCCAATAACATGTCATACTTTCATTAATGGGCCATATTCGGCCTTATGGGTGATAGTGGCCCATTATAGCTTCTATCATGACATAGCTGCTCCAAGAGTGTTGTATATGAGTGTTGTGAGTCGTAGTTAGGTGTTAATGCCAATAAAATGCCTTACTTTCTTTAATGGGCCGTATTGGGCCTTGATCGGTGATAGTAGTTCATTATAGCCTCTACCATATTATAGTTGCTTTAATAGGCTTATATAGGATTGTAGTGAGTCATAGTTAGGTGTTAACGCCCAATAACGTGTCATACTTTCATTAATGGGCCGTATTGGGACTAGATTTCTGTTGGTGGCCCATTATAGCCTCTATCATGTCATAGTTGCTCTAAAAGGGTTATATAGGAGTGTAGTGAGTCATAGTTAAGTGTTAACGCCCAATAACATGTCATACTTTCATTAATGGGTCGTATTGGGCCTTATTGGTGATAGTGGCCCATTATAGCTTCTATCATGACATAGCTGCTCTAAGAGTGTTGTATATGAGTGTTGTGAGTCGTAGTTAGGTGTTAATGCCAATAAAATGCCATACTTTCTTTAATGGGCTGTATTGGGCCTTGATCGGTGATAGTAGTTCATTATAGCCTCTACCATATTATAGTTGCTCTAAGAGGCTTATATAGGATTGTAGTGAGTCATAGTTAGGTGTTAACGCCCAATAACGTGTCATACTTTCATTAATGGGCCGTATTGGGACTAGATTTCTGTTGGTGGCCCATTATAGCCTCTATCATGTCATAGTTGCTCTAAAAGGGTTATATAGGAGTGTAGTGAGTCATAGTTAAGTGTTAACGCCCAATAACATGTCATACTTTCATTAATGGGTCGTATTGGGCCTTATTGGTGATAGTGGCCCATTATAGCTTCTATCATGACATAGCTGCTCTAAGAGTGTTGTATATGAGTGTTGTGAGTCATAGTTAGGTGTTAATGCCAATAAAATGCCTTACTTTCATTAATGGGCCGTATTGGGCCTTGATCAGTGATAGTGGTCCATTACAGCCTCTAACATATTATAGTTGCTCTAAGAGGCTTATATACGAGTGTAGTGAGTCATAGTTAGGTGTTAACGCCCAATAACATGCCATACTTTCATTAATGGGTTGTACTGGGACTGGATTTCTGTTAGTGGCCCATTATAGCCTCTATCTTGTCATAGTTGCTCTAAAAGGGTTATAGAGGAGTGTAGTGAGTCATCGTTAAGTGTTGACGCCCAATAACACGTCATACTTTCATTAATGGGCCATATTCGGCCTTATGGGTGATAGTGGCCCATTATAGCTTCTATCATGACATAGCTGCTCTAAGAGTGTTGTATATGAGTGTTGTGAGTCGTAGTTAGGTGTTAATGCCAATAAAATGCCTAACTTTCTTTAATGGGCCGTATTGGGCCTTGATCGGTGATAGTAGTTCATTATAGCCTCTACCATATTATAGTTGCTCTAAGAGGCTTATATAGGAGTGTAGTGAGTCATAGTTAGGTGTTAACGCCCAATAACGTGTCATACTTTCATTAATGGGCCGTATTGGGCCTGAATTTCTGTTAGTGGCCCATTATAGCCTCTATCATGTCATAGTTGCTCTAAAAGGGTTATATAGGAGTGTAGTGAGTCATAGTTAAGTGTTAACGCCCAATAACATGTCATACTTTCATTAATGGGTCGTATTGGGCCTTATTGGTGATAGTGGCCCGTTATAGCTTCTATCTTGACATAGCTGCTCTTAGAGTGTTGTATATGAGTGTTGTGAGTCATAGTTAGGTGTTAATGCCAATAAAATGCCTTACTTTCATTAATGGGCCGTATTGGGCCTTGATCAGTGATAGTGGTCCATTACAGCCTCTAACATATTATAGTTGCTCTAAGAGGCTTATATAGGAGTGTAGTGAGTCATAGTTAGGTGTTAACGCACAATAACATGCCATACTTTCATTAATGGGTTGTATTGGGACTGGATTTCTGTTAGTGGCCCATTATAGCCTCTATCATGTCATAGTTGCTCTAAAAGGGTTATATAGGAGTGTGGTGAGTCCTAGTTAGGTGTTAACGCCCAATAACATGTCATACTTTCATTAATGGGTCGTATTGGGCATGGATTTCTGTTGGTGGCCCATTATAGCCTCTATCATATCATAGTTGCTCTAAAAGGGTTATATAGGAGTGCAGTGAGTCATAATTAAGTGTTAACGCCCAATAACATACCATACTTTCATTAATGGGTCGTATTGGGCCTTATTGGTGATAGTGGCCCATTATAGCTTCTATCATGACATAGCTGCTCTAAGAGTGTTGTATATGAGTGTAGTGAGTCATAGTTAGGTGTTAACGCCCAATAACATTTCATACTTTTATTAATGGGTCGTATTGGGCCTTATTGGTGATAGTGGCCCATTATAGCTTCTATCATGACATAGCTGCTCTAAGAGTGTTGTATATGAGTGTTGTGAGTCATAGTTAGGTGTTAATGCCAATAAAATGCCTTACTTTCATTAATGGGCCGTATTGGGCCTTGATCAGTGATAGTGGTCCATTACAACCTCTAACATATTATAGTTGCTCTAAGAGGCTTATATAGGAGTGTAGTGAGTCATAGTTAGGTGTTAACGACCAATAACATGCCATACTTTCATTAATGGGTTGTACTGGGACTGGATTTCTGTTAGTGGCCCATTATAGCCTCTATCATGTCATAGTTGCTCTTAAAGGGTTGTATAGGAGTGTAGTGAGTCATAGTTAGGTGTTAACGCTCAATAACATGTCATACTTTTATTAATGGGCCGTATTGGGCCTGGATTTCTATTAGTGGCCCATTATAGCCTCTATCTTGTCATAGTTGCTCTAAAAGGGTTATATAGGAGTGTAGTGAGTCATCGTTAAGTGTTGACGCCCAATAACATGTCATACTTTCATTAATGGGCCATATTCGGCCTTATGGGTGATAGTAGCCCATTATAGCTTCTATCATGACATAGCTGCTCTAAGAGTGTTGTATATGAGTGTTGTGAGTCGTAGTTAGGTGTTAATGCCAATAAAATGCCTTACTTTCTTTAATGGGCCGTATTGGGCCATGATCGGTGATAGTAGTTCATTATAGCCTCTACCATATTATAGTTGCTCTAAGAGGCTTATATAGGAGAGTAGTGAGTCATAGTTAGGTGTTAACACCCAATAACGTGTCATACTTTCATTAATGGGCCGTATTGGGACTGGATTTCTGTTGGTGGCCAATTATAGCCTCTATCATATCATAGTTGCTCTAAAAGGGTTATATAGGAGTGCAGTGAGTCATAATTAAGTGTTAACGCCCAATAAAATGCCTTACTTTCTTTAATGGGCCGTATTGGGCCTTGATCGGTGATAGTAGTTCATTATAGCCTCTACCATATTATAGCCTCTATCATATCATAGTTGCTCTAAAAGGGTTATATAGGAGTGTAGTGAGTCATAGTTAAGTGTTAACACCCAATAACATGTCATACTTTCATTAATGGGTCGTATTGGGCCTTATTGGTGATAGTGGTCCATTATAGCTTCTGTCGTGACATAGCTGCTCTAAGAGTGTTGTATATGAGTGTTGTGAGTCGTAGTTAGGTGTTAATGCCAATAAAATGCCTTACTTTCTTTAATGGGCCGTATTGGTCCTTGATCGGTGATAGTAGTTCATTATAGCCTCTACCATAATATAGTTGCTCTAAGAGGCTTATATAGGAGTGTAGTGAGTCATAGTTAGGTGTTAACGCCCAATAACGTGTCATACTTTCATTAATGGGCCGTATTGGGACTGGATTTCTGTTGGTGGCCCATTATAGCCTCTATCATATCATAGTTGCTCTAAAAGGGTTATATAGGAGTGCAGTGAGTCATAATTAAGTGTTAACGCCCAATAAAATGCCTTACTTTCTTTAATGGGCCGTATTGGGCCTTGATCGGTGATAGTGGTCCATTATAGCCTCTATCATGTCATAGTTGCTCTAAAAGGGTTATATAGGAGTGTAGTGAGTCATAGTTAGGTGTTAACGCCAATAACATGTCATACTTTCATTAATGGGCCGTATTGGGCCTGGATTTCTGTTGGTGGCCCATTATAGCCTCTATCATATCATAGTTGCTCTAAAAGGGTTATATAGGAGTGCAGTGAGTCATAATTAAGTGTTAACGCCCAATAACATATCATACTTTTATTAATGGGTCGTATTGGGCCTTATTGGTGATAGTGGCCCATTATAGCTTTTATCAAGACATAGCTGCTCTAAGAGTGTTGTATATGAGTGTTGTGAGTCATAGTTAGGTGTTAATGCCAATAAAATGCCTTACTTTCATTAATGGGCAGTACTGGGCCATGATCGGTGATAGTAGTTCATTATAGCCTCTACCATATTATAGTTGCTCTAAGAGGCTTATATAGGAGTGTAGTGAGTCATAGTTAGGTGTTAACGCCCAATAACGTGTCATACTTTCATTAATGGGCCGTATTAGGACTGGATTTCTGTTGGTGGCCCATTATAGCCTCTATCATGTCATCGTTGCTCTAAAAGGGTTATATAGGAGTGTAGTGAGTCATAGTTAAGTGTTAACGCCCAATAACATGTCATACTTTCATTAATGGGTCGTATTGGGCCTTATTGGTGATAGTGGCCCGTTATAGCTTCTATGATGACATAGCTGCTCTAAGAGTGTTGTATATGAGTGTTATGAGTCATAGTTAGGTGTTAATGCCAATAAAATGCCTTACTTTCACTAATGGGCCGTATTGGGCCTTGATCAGTGATAGTGGTCCATTACAGCCTCTAACATATTATAGTTGCTCTAAGAGGCTTATATAGGAGTGTAGTGAGTCATAGTTAGGTGTTAACGCCCAATAACATGCCATACTTTCAATAATGGGTTGTATTGGGACTGGATTTCTGTTAGTATCCCATTATAGCCTCTATCATGTCATAGTTGCTCTAAAAGGGTTATATAGGAGTGTGGTGAGTCCTAGTTAGGTGTTAACGCCTAATAACATGTCATACTTTCGTTAATGGGCCGTATTGGACCTGGATTTCTGTTAGTGGCTCATTATTGCCTCTATCATGTCATAGTTGCTCTAAAAGGGACATATAGGAGTGTAGTGAGTCATAGTTAAGTGTTAACGCCCAATAACATGTCATACTTTCATTAATGGGTCGTATTGGGCCTTATTGGTGATAGTGGCCCATTATAGCCTATATCATGACATAGCTGCTCTAAGAGTGTTGTATTTGAGTGTTGTGAGTTGTAGTTAGGTGTTTATGCCAAAAAAATTACTTACTTTCTATAATGGGCCGTATTGGGCCTTGATCGGTGATAGTGGTCCATTATAGCCTCTATCATGTCATAGTTGTTCTAAAAGGGTTATATAGGAGTGTTGTGAGTCATAGTTAGGTGTTAACGCCCAATAACGTGTCATACTTTCATTAATGGGCAGTATCGGGCCTGGATTTCTGTTAGTGGCCCATTATAGCCTCTTTCATGTCATAGTTGCTCTAAAAGGGTTATATAGGAGTGTAGTGAGTCATAGTTAAGTGTTAACGCCCAATAACTTGTCATACTATCATTAATGGGCCATATTTGGCCTTATGGGTGATAGTGGCCCATTATAGCTTCTTCTATCATGACATAGCTGCTCTAAGAGTGTTGTATATGAGTGTTGTGAGTCGTAGTTAGGTGTTAATGCCAATAAAATGCCTTACTTTCATTAATGGGCCGTATTGGGCCTTGATCGGTGATAGTAGTTCATTATAGCCTCTACCATATTATAGTTGCTGTAAGAGGCTTATATAGAAGAGTAGTGAGTCATAGTTAGGTGTTAACACTCAATAACGTGTCATACTTTCATTAATGGGCCGTATTGGGACTTGATATCTGTTGGTGGCCCATTATAGCCTCTATCATGTCATAGTTGCCCTAAAAGGGTTATATAGGAGTGTAGTGAGTCATAGTTAAGTGTTAACGCCCAATAACATGTCATACTTTCATTAATGGGTCGTATTGGGCTTGGATTTCTATTAGTGGCCCATTATAACCTCTATCTTGTCATAGTTGCTCTAAAAGGGTTATATAGGAGTTTAGTGAGTCATCGTTAAGTGTTGACGCCCAATAACATGTCATACTTTCATTAATGGGCCATATTCGGCCTTATGGGTGATAGTGGCCCATTATAGCTTCTATCATGACATAGCTGCTCTAAGAGTGTTGTATATGAGTGTTGTGAGTCGTAGTTAGGTATTAATGCCAATAAAATGCCTTACTTTCTTTAATGGGCCGTATTGGGCCTTGATCGGTGATAGTAGTTCATTATAGCCTCTACCATATTATAGTTGCTCTAAGAGGCTTATATAGGAGTGTAGTGAGTCATAGTTAGGTGTTAACGCCCAATAACGTGTCATACTTTCATTAATGGGCCGTATTGGGACTGGATTTCTGTTAGTGGCACATTATATCCTCTATCATGTTATAGTGGCTCTAAATGGGTTATATAGGAGTGTAGTGAGTCATACTAAGGTGTTAACGCCCAATAACATATCATACTTTCATTAATGGGCCGTATTGGGCCTGGATTTCTGTTAGTGGCCCATTATTGCCTCTATCATGTCATAGTTGCTCTAAAAGGGTTATATTGGAGTGTAGTGAGTCATCGTTAAGTGTTAACGCCCAATAACATGTCATACTTTCATTAATGGGTCGTATTGGGCCTTATTGGTGATAGTGGCCCATTATAGCCTCTATCATAACATAGCTGCTCTAAGAGTGTTGTGAGTCGTAGTTAGGTGTTAATGCCAAAAAATGCCTTATTTTCATTATTGGGCCGTATTGGGCCTTGATCGGTGATAGTGGTCCATTATAGCCTCTATCATGTCATAGTTGCTGTAAAAGGGTTATATAGGAGTGTAGTTAGTCATAGTTTGGTGTTAATGCCCAATAACGTGTCATACTTTCATCAATGGGCCGTATTGGGCCTGGATTTCTGTTAGTGGCCCATTATAGCCTCTATCTTGTCATAGTTGCTCTAATAGGGTTATATAGGAGTGTAGTGAGTCATCGTTAAGTGTTAACGCCCAATAACATGTCATACTTTCATTAATGGGCCATATTCGTCCTTGTGGGTGATAGTCGCCCATTATAGTTCTATCATGACATAGCTGCTCTAAGAGTGTTGTATATGAGTGTTGTGAGTCGTAGTTAGGTGTTAATGACAATAAAATGCCTTACTTTCATTAATGGTCCGTATTGGGCCTTGATCGGTGATAGTGGTCCATTATAGCCTCTACCATATTATAGTTGCTCTAAGAGGCTTATATAGGAGTGAAGTGAGTCATAGTTAGGTGTTAACGCCCAATAACATGCCATACTTTCATTAATGGGCTGTATTGTGACTGGATTTCTGTTAGTGGCCCATTATAGCCTCTATCATGTCATAGTTGCTCTAAAAGGGTTATATAGGAGTGTAGTGAGTCATAGTTAGGTGTTAACGCCCAATAACATGTCATACTTTCATTAATGGGCCGTATTGGGACTGGATTTCTGTTGGTGGCCAATTATAGCCTCTATCATGTCATAGTTGCTCTAAAAGGGTTATATATGAGTGTAGTGAGTCATAGTTAAGTGTTAACGCTCAATAACGTGTCATACTTTCATTAATGGGCCGTATTGGTCCTGGATTTCTGTTAGTGGCCCATTATAGCCTATATCTTGTCATACTTGCTCTAAAAGGGTTATATAGGAGTGTAGTGAGTCATCGTTAAGTGTTGACGCCCAATAACATGTCATACTTTCATTAATGCGCCATATTTGGCCTTGTGGGTGATAGTGGCCCATTATAGCTTCTATCATGACATAGCTGCTCTAAGAGTGTTGTATATGAGTGTTGTGAGTCATAGTTAGGTGTTAATGCCAATAAAATGCCTTACTTTCTTTAATGGGCCGTATTGGGCCTTGATCGGTGATAGTAGTTCATTATAGCCTCTACCATATTATAGTTGCTCTAAGAGGCTTATATAGGAGTGTAGTGAGTCATAGTTAGGTGTTAACGCCGAATAACATGTCATACTTTCATTAATGGGCCGTATTAGGACTGGATTTTTGTTGGTGGCCCATTATAGCCTCTATCATGTCATAGTTGCTCTAAAAGGGTTATATAGGAGTGTAGTGAGTCATAGTTAAGTGTTAACGCCCAATAACATGTCATACTTTCATTAATGGGCCATATTTGGCCTTATGGGTGATAGTGGCCCATTATAGCTTCTTCTATCATGACATAGATGCTCTAAGAGTGTTGTATATGAGTGTTGTGAGGCGTAGTTAGGTGTTAATGCCAATAAAATGCCTTACTTTCATTAATGGGCCGTATTGGTCCTTGATCAGTGATAGTGGTTCATTATAGCCTCTACCATATTATAGTTGCTCTAAGAGGCTTATATAGGGTTTAATGAGTCATAGTTAGGTGTTAACGCCCAATAACATGTTATACATTCATTAATGGGCCGTATTGGGCCTGGATTTCTGTTAGTGGCCCATTATAGCGTCTATCATGTCATAGTTGCTCTAAAAGGGTTATATAGGAGTGTGGTGAGTCCTAGTTAGGTGTTAACGCCCAATAACATGTCATACTTTCATTAATGGGCAGTATTGGGCCTGGATTTCTGTTAGTGGCCCATTATTGCCTCTATCATGTCATAGTTGCTCTAAAAGGGTCATATAGGAGTGTAGTGAGTCATAGTTAAGTGTTAACGCCCAATAACATGTCATACTTTCATTAATGGGTCGTATTGGGCCTTATTGGTGATAGTGGCCCATTATAGCCTCTATCATGACATAGCTGCTCTAAGAGTGTTGTATTTGAGTGTTGTGAGTTGTAGTTAGGTGTTTATGCCAAAAAAATGGCTTACTTTCTATAATGGGCCGTATTGGGCCTTGATCGGTGATAGTGGTCCATTATAGCCTCTATCATGTCATAGTTGTTCTAAAAGGGTTATATAGGAGTGTTGTGAGTCATAGTTAGGTGTTAACGCCCAATAACGTGTCATACTTTCATTAATGGGCCGTATTGGGTCTGGATTTCTGTTAGTGGCCCATTATAGCCTCTTTCATGTCATAGTTGCTCTAAAAGGGTTATATAGCAGTGTAGTGAGTCATAGTTAAGTGTTAACGCCCAATAACATGTCATACTTTCATTAATGGGCCATATTTGGCCTTATGGGTGATAGTGGCCCATTATAGCTTCTTCTATCATGACATAGCTGCTCTAAGAGTGTTGTATATGAGTGTTGTGAGTCATAGTTAGGTGTTAATGCCAATAAAATGCCTTAGTTTCATTAATGGGCCGTATTGGGCCTTGATCGGTGATAGTAGTTCATTATAGCCTCAACCATATTATAGTTGCTCTAAGAGGCTTATATAGGAGAGTAGTGAGTCATAGTTAGGTGTTAACACCCAATAACGTGTCATACTTTCATTAATGGGCCGTATTGGGACTGGATTTATGTTGGTGGCCCATTATAGCCTCTATCATGTCATAGTTGCTCTAAAAGGGTTATATAGGAGTGTAGTGAGTCATAGTTAAGTGTTAACGCCCAATAACATGTCATACTTTCATTAATGGGTCGTATTGGGCTTGGATTTCTATTAGTGGCCCATTATAGCCTCTATCTTGTCATAGTTGCTCTAAAAGGGTTATATAGGAGTTTAGTGAGTCATCGTTAAGTGTTGACGCCCAATAACATGTCATACTTTCATTAATGGGCCATATTCGGCCTTATGGGTGATAGTGGCCCATTATAGCTTCTATCATGACATAGCTGCTCTAAGAGTGTTGTATATGAGTGTTGTGAGTCGTAGTTAGGTGTTAATGCCAATAAAATGCCTTACTTTCTTTAATGGGCCGTATTGGGCCTTGATCGGTGATAGTAGTTCATTATAGCCTCTACCATATTATAGTTGCTCTAAGAGGCTTATATAGGAGTGTAGTGAGTCATAGTTAGGTGTTAACGCCCAATAACGTGTCATACTTTCATTAATGGGCCGTATTGGGACTGGATTTCTGTTGGTGGCCCATTATAGCCTCTATCATATCATAGTTGCTCTAAAAGGGTTATATAGGAGTGCAGTGAGTCATAATTAAGTGTTAACGCCCAATAAAATGCCTTATTTTCATTAATGGGCCGTATTGGGCCTTGATCGGTGAAAGTGGTCCATTATAGCCTCTATCATGTCATAGTTGCTATAAAAGGGTTATATAGGAGTGTAGTGAGTCGTAGTTAGGTGTTAATGCCCAATAACGTGTCATACTTTCATGAATGGGCCGTATTGGGCCTGGATTTCTGTTAGTGGCCCATTATAGCCTCTATCTTGTCATAGTTGCTCTAATAGGGTTATATAGGAGTGTAGTGAGTCATCGTTAAGTGTTAACGCCCAATAACATGTCATACTTTCATTAATGGGCCATATTCGTCCTTATGGGTGATAGTGGCCCATTATAGCTTCTATCATGACATAGCTTGTCTAAGAGTGTTGTATATGAGTGTTGTGAGTCGTAGTTAAGTGTTAATGCCAATAAAATGCCTTACTTTCTTTAATGGGCCGTATTGGGCCTTGATCGGTGATAGTAGTTCATTATAGCCTCTACCATATTATAGTTGCTCTAAGAGGCTTATATAGGAGTGTAGTGAGTCATAGTTAGGTGTTAACGCCCAATAACGTGTCATACTTTCATTAATGGGCCGTATTGGGACTGGATTTCTGTTGGTGGCCCATTATAGCCTATATCATGTCATCGTTGCTCTAAAAGGGTTATATAGGAGTGTAGTGAGTCATAGTTAAGTGTTAACGCCCAATAACATGTCATACTTTCATTAATGGGTCGTATTGGGCCTTATTGGTGATAGTGGCCCGTTATAGCTTCTATCATGACATAACTGCTCTAAGAGTGTTGTATATGAGTGTTGTGAGTCATAGTTAGGTGTTAATGCCAATAAAATGCCTTACTTTCATTAATGGGCCGTATTGGGCCTTGATCAGTGATAGTGGTCCATTACAGCCTCTAACATATTATAGTTGCTCTAAGAGGCTTATATGGGAGTGTAGTGAGTCATAGTTAGGTGTTAACGCCCAATAACATGCCATACTTTCATTAATGGGCCGTATTGGGCCTGGATTTCTGTTAGTGGCCCATTATAGCGTCTATCATGTCTTAGTTGCTCTAAAAGGGTTATATAGGAGTGTGGTGAGTCCTATTTAGGTGTTAACGCCCAATAACATGTTATACTTTCATTAATGGGCAGTATTGGGCCTGGATTTCTGTTAGTGGCCCATTATTGCCTCTATCATGTCATAGTTGCTCTAAAAGGGTCATATAGGAGTGTAGTGAGTCATAGTTAAGTGTTAACGCCCAATAACATGTCATACTTTCATTAATGGGTCGTATTGGGCCTTATTGGTGATAGTGGCCCATTATAGCCTCTATCATGACATAGCTGCTCTAAGAGTGTTGTATTTGAGTGTTGTGAGTTGTAGTTAGGTGTTTATGCCAAAAAAATGGCTTACTTTCTATAATGGGCCGTATTGGGCCTTGATCGGTGATAGTGGTCCATTATAGCCTCTATCATGTCATAGTTGTTCTAAAAGGGTTATATAGGAGTGTTGTGAGTCATAGTTAGGTGTTAACGCCCAATAACGTGTCATACTTTCATTAATGGGCCGTATTGGGTCTGGATTTCTGTTAGTGGCCCATTATAGCCTCTTTCATGTCATAGTTGCTCTAAAAGGGTTATATAGCAGTGTAGTGAGTCATAGTTAAGTGTTAACGCCCAATAACATGTCATACTTTCATTAATGGGCCATATTTGGCCTTATGGGTGATAGTGGCCCATTATAGCTTCTTCTATCATGACATAGCTGCTCTAAGAGTGTTGTATATGAGTGTTGTGAGTCATAGTTAGGTGTTAATGCCAATAAAATGCCTTAGTTTCATTAATGGGCCGTATTGGGCCTTGATCGGTGATAGTAGTTCATTATAGCCTCAACCATATTATAGTTGCTCTAAGAGGCTTATATAGGAGAGTAGTGAGTCATAGTTAGGTGTTAACACCCAATAACGTGTCATACTTTCATTAATGGGCCGTATTGGGACTGGATTTATGTTGGTGGCCCATTATAGCCTCTATCATGTCATAGTTGCTCTAAAAGGGTTATATAGGAGTGTAGTGAGTCATAGTTAAGTGTTAACGCCCAATAACATGTCATACTTTCATTAATGGGTCGTATTGGGCTTGGATTTCTATTAGTGGCCCATTATAGCCTCTATCTTGTCATAGTTGCTCTAAAAGGGTTATATAGGAGTTTAGTGAGTCATCGTTAAGTGTTGACGCCCAATAACATGTCATACTTTCATTAATGGGCCATATTCGGCCTTATGGGTGATAGTGGCCCATTATAGCTTCTATCATGACATAGCTGCTCTAAGAGTGTTGTATATGAGTGTTGTGAGTCGTAGTTAGGTGTTAATGCCAATAAAATGCCTTACTTTCTTTAATGGGCCGTATTGGGCCTTGATCGGTGATAGTAGTTCATTATAGCCTCTACCATATTATAGTTGCTCTAAGAGGCTTATATAGGAGTGTAGTGAGTCATAGTTAGGTGTTAACGCCCAATAACGTGTCATACTTTCATTAATGGGCCGTATTGGGACTGGATTTCTGTTGGTGGCCCATTATAGCCTCTATCATATCATAGTTGCTCTAAAAGGGTTATATAGGAGTGCAGTGAGTCATAATTAAGTGTTAACGCCCAATAAAATGCCTTATTTTCATTAATGGGCCGTATTGGGCCTTGATCGGTGAAAGTGGTCCATTATAGCCTCTATCATGTCATAGTTGCTATAAAAGGGTTATATAGGAGTGTAGTGAGTCGTAGTTAGGTGTTAATGCCCAATAACGTGTCATACTTTCATGAATGGGCCGTATTGGGCCTGGATTTCTGTTAGTGGCCCATTATAGCCTCTATCTTGTCATAGTTGCTCTAATAGGGTTATATAGGAGTGTAGTGAGTCATCGTTAAGTGTTAACGCCCAATAACATGTCATACTTTCATTAATGGGCCATATTCGTCCTTATGGGTGATAGTGGCCCATTATAGCTTCTATCATGACATAGCTTGTCTAAGAGTGTTGTATATGAGTGTTGTGAGTCGTAGTTAAGTGTTAATGCCAATAAAATGCCTTACTTTCTTTAATGGGCCGTATTGGGCCTTGATCGGTGATAGTAGTTCATTATAGCCTCTACCATATTATAGTTGCTCTAAGAGGCTTATATAGGAGTGTAGTGAGTCATAGTTAGGTGTTAACGCCCAATAACGTGTCATACTTTCATTAATGGGCCGTATTGGGACTGGATTTCTGTTGGTGGCCCATTATAGCCTATATCATGTCATCGTTGCTCTAAAAGGGTTATATAGGAGTGTAGTGAGTCATAGTTAAGTGTTAACGCCCAATAACATGTCATACTTTCATTAATGGGTCGTATTGGGCCTTATTGGTGATAGTGGCCCGTTATAGCTTCTATCATGACATAACTGCTCTAAGAGTGTTGTATATGAGTGTTGTGAGTCATAGTTAGGTGTTAATGCCAATAAAATGCCTTACTTTCATTAATGGGCCGTATTGGGCCTTGATCAGTGATAGTGGTCCATTACAGCCTCTAACATATTATAGTTGCTCTAAGAGGCTTATATGGGAGTGTAGTGAGTCATAGTTAGGTGTTAACGCCCAATAACATGCCATACTTTCATTAATGGGCCGTATTGGGCCTGGATTTCTGTTAGTGGCCCATTATAGCGTCT
Source organism: Smallanthus sonchifolius (assembly GCA_023525975.1). NCBI lineage: Eukaryota > Viridiplantae > Streptophyta > Magnoliopsida > Asterales > Asteraceae > Smallanthus > Smallanthus sonchifolius. Next base: position 617,230 of record JAKNSE010000179.1, read on the forward strand.
ATCATGTCTTAGTTGCTCTAAAAGGGTTATATAGGAGTGTGGTGAGTCCTATTTAGGTGTTAACGCCCAATAACATGTTATACTTTCATTAATGGGCAGTATTGGGCCTGGATTTCTGTTAGTGGCCCATTATTGCCTCTATCATGTCATAGTTGCTCTAAAAGGGTCATATAGGAGTGTAGTGAGTCATAGTTAAGTGTTAACGCCCAATAACATGTCATACTTTCATTAATGGGTCGTATTGGGCCTTATTGGTGATAGTGGCCCATTATAGCCTCTATCATGACATAGCTGCTCTAAAAGTGTTGTATTTTAGTGTTGTGAGTTGTAGTTAGGTGTTAATGCCAAAAAAATGCCTTACTTTCTATAATGGGCCATATTGGACCTTGATCGGTGATAGTGGTCCATTATAGCCTCTATCATGTCATAGTTGTTCTAAAAGGGTTATATAGGAGTGTTGTGAGTCATAGTTAGGTGTTAACGCCCAATAACGGGTCATACTTTCATTAATGGGCCGTATTGGGCCTGGATTTCTGTTAGTGGCCCATTATAGCCTCTATCATGTCATAGTTGCTCTAAAAGGGTTATATAGGAGTGTAGTGAGTCATAGTTAAGTGTTAACGCACAATAACATGTCATACTTTCACTAATGGGCCACATTTGGCCTTATGGGTGATAGTGGCCCATTATAGCTTCTTCTATCATGACATAGCTGCTCTAAGAGTGTTGTATATGAGTGTTGTGAGTCGTAGTTAGGTGTTAATGCCAATAAAATGCCTTACTTTCATTAATGGGCCGTATTGGACCTTGATCGGTGATAGTGGGTCATTATAGCCTCTACCATATTATAGTTGGTCTAAGAGGCTTATATAGGGTTTAATGAGTCATAGTTAGGTGTTAACGCCCAATAACATGTCATACTTTCATTAATGGGCCGTATTGGGCCTGGATTTCGGTTAGTGGACCATTATGGCCTCTATCATGTCATAGTTGCTCTAAAAGGGTTATATAGGAGTGTAGTGAGTCATAGTTAAGTGTTAACGCCCAATAACATGTCATACTTTCATTAATGGGCCATATTTGGCCTTATGAGTGATAGTGTCCCATTATAGCTTCTTCTATCATGACATTGCTGCTCTAAGAGTGTTGTATATGAGTGTTGTGATTCGTAGTTAGGTGTTAATGCTAATAAAATGCCCTACTTTCATTAATGGGCCGTATTGGGCCTTGATCGGTGATAGTGGTTCATTATAGCCTCTACCATATTATAGTTGCTCTAAGAGGCTTATATAGGGTTTAATGAGTCATAGTTTGGTGTTAACGCCCAATAACTTGTCATACTTTCATTAATGGGCCGTATTGGGCCTGGATTTCTGTTAATGGCCCATTATAGCCTCTATCATGTCATAGTTGCTCTAAAAGGGTTATATAGGAGTGTAGTGAGTCATACTAAGTTGTTAGCGCCCAATAACATATCATACTTTCATTAATGGGCCGTATTGGGCCTGGATTTCTGTTAGTGGCCCATTATTGCCTCTATCATGTCATAGTTGCTCTAAAAGGGTTATATTGGAGTGTAGTGTGTCATCGTTAAGTGTTAACTCCCAATAACATGTCATACTTTCATTAATGGGTCGTGTTGGGCCTTATTGGTGATAGTGGCCCATTATAGCCTCTATCATAACTTAGCTGCTCTAAGAGTGTTGTGAGTCGTAGTTAGGTGTTAATGCCAAAAAATGCCTTATTTTCATTAATGGGACGTATTGGGCCTTGATCGGTGATAGTGGTCCATTATAGCCTCTATCATGTCATAGTTGCTATAAAAGGGTTATATAGGAGTGTAGTGAGTCAGAGTTAGGTGTTAATGCCTAATAACGTGTCATACTTTCATCAATGGGCCGTATTGGGCCTGGATTTCTGTTAGTGGCCCATTATAGCCTCTATCTTGTCATAGTTGCTCTAATAGGGTTGTATAGGAGTGTAGTGAGTCATCGTTATGTGTTAACGCCCAATAACATGTCATACTTTTATTAATGGGCCATATTCGGCCTTATGGGTGATAGTGGCCCATTATAGCTTCTATCATGACATAGCTGCTCTAAGAGTGTTGTATATGATTGTTGTGAGTCGTAGTTAGGTGTTAATGGCAATAAAATGCCGTACTTTCATTAATGGTCCGTATTGGGCCTTGATCGGTGATAGTGGTCCATTATAGCCTCTACCATATTATAGTTGCTCTAAGAGGCTTATATAGGAGTGAAGTGAGTCATAGTTAGGTGTTAACGCCCAATAACATGCCATACTTTCATTAATGGGTTGTATTGGGACTGGATTTCTATTAGTGGCCCATTATAGCCTCTATCATGTCATAGTTGCTCTAAAAGGGTTATATAGGAGTGTGGTGAGTCCTAGTTAGGAGTTAACGCCCAATAACATGTCATACTTTCATTAATGGGCCGTATTGGGCCTGGATTTCTGTTAGTGGCCCATTATTGCCTGTATCTTGTCATAGTTGCTCTAAAAGGGTCATATAGGAGTGTAGTGAGTCATAGTTAAGTGTTAACGCCCAATAACATGCCATTCTTTCATTAATGGGCTGTATTGTGACTGGATTTCTGTTAGTGGCCCATTATAGCCTCTATCATGTCATAGTTGCTCTAAAAGGGTTATATAGGAGTGTAGTGAGTCATAGTTAGGTGTTAACGCCCAATAACTTGCCATACTTTCATTAAAGGGCCGTATTGGGACTGGATTTCTATTGGTGGCCCATTATAGCCTCTATCATGTCATAGTTGCTCTAAAAGGGTTATATAAGAGTGTAGTGAGTCATAGTTAAGTGTTAACGCCCAATAACGTGTCATACTTTCATTAATGGGCCGTATTGGGCCTGGATTTCTGTTAGTGGCCCATTATAGCCTCTATATTGTCATAGTTGCTCTAAGAGGGTTATATAGGAGTGTACTGAGTCATCGTTAAGTGTTGACGACCAATAACATGTCATACTTTCATTAATGGGCCATATTCGGCCTTATGGGTGATAGTGGCCCATTATAGCTTCTATCATGACATAGCTGCTCTAAGAGTGTTGTATATGAGTGTTGTGAGTCGTAGTTAGGTGTTAATGCCAATAAAATGCCTTACTTTCTTTAATGGGCCGTATTGGGCCTTGATCGGTGATAGTAGTAAATTATAGCCTCTACCATATTATAGTTGCTCTAAGAGGCTTATATAGGAGTGAAGTGAGTCATAGTTAGGTGTTAACGCCCAATAACATGCCATTCTTTCATTAATGGGCTGTATTGTGACTGGATTTCTGTTAGTGGCCCATTATAGCCTCTATCATGTCATAGTTGCTCTAAAAGGGTTATATAGGAGTGTAGTGAGTCGTAGTTAGGTGTTAACGCCCAATAACTTGTCATAATTTCACTAAAGGGCCGTATTAGGACTGGATTTCTGTTGGTGGCCCATTATTGCCTCTATCATGTCATAGTTGCTCTAAAAGGGTTATATAAGAGTGTAGTGAGTCATAGTTAAGTGTTAACGCCCAATAACGTGTCATACTTTCATTAATGGGCCGTATTGGTCCTGGATTTCTGTTAGTGGCCCATTATAGCCTATATCTTGTCATAGTTGCTCTAAAAGGGTTATATAGGAGTGTAGTGAGTCATCGTTAAGTGTTGACGCCCAATAACAAGTCATACTTTCATTAATGGGCCATATTCGGCCTTATGGGTGATAGTGGCCCATTATAGCTTCTATCATGACATAGCTGCTCTAAGAGTGTTGTATATGAGTGTTGTGAGTCATAGTTAGGTGTTAATGCCAATAAAATGCCTTACTTTCTTTAATGGGCCGTATTGGGCCTTGATCGGTGATAGTAGTTCATTATAGCCTCTACCATATTATAGTTGCTCTAAGAGGCTTATATAGGAGTGTAGTGAGTCATAGTTAGGTGTTAACGCCCAATAACATGTCATACTTTCATTAATGGGCCGTATTGGGAGTGGATTTTTGTTGGTGGCCCATTATAGCCTCTATCATGTCATAGTTGCTCTAAAAGGGTTATATAGGAGTGTGGTGAGTCCTAGTTAGGAGTTATCGCCCAATAACATGTCATACTTTCATTAATGGGCCGTATTGGGCCTGGATTTCTGTTAGTGGCCCATTATTGCCTGTATCTTGTCATAGTTGCTCTAAAAGGGTCATATAGGAGTGTAGTGAGTCATAGTTAAGTGTTAACGCCCAATAACATGCCATTCTTTCATTAATGGGCTGTATTGTGACTGGATTTCTGTTAGTGGCCCATTATAGCCTCTACCATATTATAGTTGCTCTAAGAGGCTTATATAGGAGTGTAGTGAGTCATAGTTAGGTTAGGTGTTAACGCCCAATAACATGTCATACTTTCTTTAATGGGCCGTATTGGGACTGGATTTCTGTTGGTGGCCCATTATAGCCTCTATCATGTCATAGTTGCTCTAAAAGAGTTATATAGGAGTGTAGCGAGTCATAGTTAAGTGTTAATGCCTAATAACATGTCATACTTTCATTAATGGGTTGTATTAGGCCTTTTTGGTGATAGTGGCCCATTATAGCTTCTATCATGACATAGCTGCTCTAAGAGTGTTGTATATGAGTGTTGTGAGTCATAGTTAGGTGTTAATGCCAATAAAATGCCTTAATTTCATTAATGGGCTGTATTGGGCCTTGATCAGTGATAGTGGTCCATTACAGCCTCTAACATATTATAGTTGCTCTAAGAGGCTTATATAGGAGTGTAGTGAGTCATAGTTAGGTGTTAACGCCCAATAACATGTCATACTTTCATTAATGGGCCGTATTGGGCCTGGATTTCTGTTAGTGGCCCATTATTGCCTGTATCTTGTCATAGTTGCTCTAAAAGGGTCATATAGGAGTGTAGTGAGTCATAGTTAAGTGTTAACGCCCAATAACATGCCATTCTTTCATTAATGGGCTGTATTGTGACTGGATTTCTGTTAGTGGCCCATTATAGCCTCTATCATGTCATAGTTGCTCTAAAAGGGTTATATAGGAGTGTAGTGAGTCATAGTTAGTTGTTAACGCCCAATAACATGTCATACTTTCATTAAAGGGCCGTATTGGGACTGGATTTCTGTTGGTGGCCCATTATAGCCTCTATCATGTCATAGTTGCTATAATAGGGTTATATAGGAGTGTAGTGAGTCATCGGTAAGTGTTAACGCCCAATAACATGTCATACTTTCATTAAAGGGCCATATTCGTCCTTATGGGTGATAGTGGCCCATTATAGTTCTATCATGACATAGCTGCTCTAAGAGTGTTGTATATGAGTGTTGTGAGTCGTAGTTAGGTGTTAAAGACAATAAAATGCCTTACTTTCATTAATGGTCCGTATTGGGCCTTGATCGGTGATAGTGGTCCATTATAGCCTCTACCATATTATAGTTGCTCTAAGAGGCTTATATAGGAGTGAAGTGAGTCATAGTTAGGTGTTAACGCCCAATAACATGCCATACTTTCATTAATGGGCTGTATTGTGACTGGATTTCTGTTAGTGGCCAATTATAGCCTCTATCATGTCATAGTTGCTCTAAAAGGGTTATATAGGAGTGTAGTGAGTCATAGTTAAGTGTTAACGCTCAATAACGTGTCATACTTTCATTAATGGGCCGTATTGGTCCTGGATTTCTGTTAGTGGCCCATTATAGCCTATATCTTGTCATAGTTGCTCTAAAAGGGTTATATAGGAGTGTAGTGAGTCATCGTTAAGTGTTGACGCCCAATAACATGTCATACTTTCATTAATGGGCCATATTCGGCCTTATGGGTGATAGTGGCCCATTATAGCTTCTATCATGACATAGCTGCTCTAAGAGTGTTGTATATGAGTGTTGTGAGTCATAGTTAGGTGTTAATGCCAATAAAATGCCTTACTTTCTTTAATGGGCCGTATTGGGCCTTGATCGGTGATAGTAGTTCATTATAGCCTCTACCATATTATAGTTGCTCTAAGAGGCTTATATAGGAGTGTAGTGAGTCATAGTTATGTGTTAACGCCCAATAACATGTCATACTTTCATTAATGGGCCGTATTGGGACTGGATTTTTGTTGGTGGCCCATTATAGCCTCTATCATGTCATAGTTGCTCTAAAAGGGTTATATAGGAGTGTAGTGAGTCATAGTTAAGTGTTAACGCCCAATAACATGTCATACTTTCATTAATGGGCCATATTTGGCCTTATGGGTGATAGTGGCCCATTATAGCTTCTTCTATCATGACATAGCTGCTCTAAGAGTGTTGTATGAGTGTTGTGAGTCGTAGTTAGGTGTTAATGCCAATAAAATGCCTAACTTTCATTAATGGGCCGTATTGGTCCTTGATAGGTGATAGTGGTTCATTATAGCCTCTACCATATTATAGTTGCTCTAGGACGCTTATATAGGGTTTAATGAGTCATAGTTAGGTGTTAACGCCCAATAACATGTTATACATTCATTAATGGGTCGTATTGGGCCTGGATTTCTGTTAGTGGCCCATTATAGCGTCTATCATGTCATAGTTGCTCTAAAAGGGTTATATAGGAGTGTGGTGAGTCCTAGTTAGGTGTTAACGCCCAATAACATGTCATACTTTCATTAATGGGCAGTATTGGGCCTGGATTTCTGTTAGTGGCCCATTATTGCCTCTATCATGTCATAGTTGCTCTAAAAGGGTCATATAGGAGTGTAGTGAGTCATAGTTAAGTGTTAACGCCCAATAACATGTCATACTTTCATTAATGGGTCGTATTGGTCCTTATTGGTGATAGTGGCCCATTATAGCCTCTATCATGACATAGCTGCTCTAAAAGTGTTGTATTTTAGTGTTGTGTGTTGTAGTTAGGTGTTAATGCCAAAAAAATGCCTTACTTTCTATAATGGGACATATTGGGCCTTGATCGGTGATAGTGGTCCATTATAGCCTCTATCATGTCATAGTTGTTCTAAAAGGGTTATATAGGAGTGTTGTGAGTCATAGTTAGGAGTTAACGCCCAATAACGTGTCATACTTTCATTAATGGGCCGTATTGGGCCTGGATTTCTGTTAGTGGCCCATTATAGCCTCTATCATGTCATAGTTGCTCTAAAAGGGTTATATAGGAGTGTAGTGAGTCATAGTTAAGTGTTAACGCACAATAACATGTCATACTTTCACTAATGGGCCATATTTGGCCTTATGGGTGATAGTGGCCCATTATAGCTTCTTCTATCATGACATAGCTGCTCTAAGAGTGTTGTATATGAGTGTTGTGAGTCGTAGTTAGGTGTTAATGCCAATAAAATGCCTTACTTTCATTAATGGGCCGTATTGGACCTTGATCAGTGATAGTGGTTCATTATAGCCTCTACCATATTATAGTTGCTCTAAGAGGCTTATATAGGGTTTAATGAGTCATAGTTAGGTGTTAACGCCCAATAACATGTCATACTTTCATTAATGGGCCGTATTGGGCCTGAATATCTGTTAGTGGCCCATTATGGCCTCTATCATGTCATAGTTGCTCTAAAAGGGTTATATAGGAGTGTAGTGAGTCATAGTTAAGTGTTAACGCCCAATAACATGTCATACTTTCATTAATGGGCCATATTTGGCCTTATGGGTGATAGTGTCCCATTATAGCTTCTTATATCATGACATTGCTGCTCTAAGAGTGTTGTATATGAGTGTTGTGATTCGTAGTTAGGTGTTAATGCTAATAAAATGCCCTACTTTCATTAATGGGCCGTATTGGGCCTTGATCGGTGATAGTGGTTCATTATAGCCTCTACCATATTATAGTTGCTCTAAGAGGCTTATATAGGGTTTAAAGAGTCATAGTTAGGTGTTAACGCCCAATAACATGTCATACTTTCATTAATGGGCCGTATTGGGCCTGGATTTCTGTTAGTGGCCCATTATTGCCTGTATCTTGTCATAGTTGCTCTAAAAGGGTCATATAGGAGTGTAGTGAGTCATAGTTAAGTGTTAACGCCCAATAACATGCCATTCTTTCATTAATGGGCTGTATTGTGACTGGATTTCTGTTAGTGGCCCATTATAGCCTCTATCATGTCATAGTTGCTCTAAAAGGGTTATATAGGAGTGTAGTGACTCATAGTTAGGTGTTAACGCCCAATAACATGTCATACTTTCATTAAAGGGCCGTATTGGGACTGGATTTCTGTTGGTGGCCCATTATAGCCTCTATCATGTCATAGTTGCTATAATAGGGTTATATAGGAGTGTAGTAAGTCATCGGTAAGTGTTAACGCCCAATAACATGTCATACTTTCATTAAAGGGCCATATTCGTCCTTATGGGTGATAGTGGCCCATTATAGTTCTATCGTGACATAGCTGCTCTAAGAGTGTTGTATATGAGTGTTGTGAGTCGTAGTTAGGTGTTAAAGACAATAAAATGCCTTACTTTCATTAATGGTCCGTATTGGGCCTTGATCGGTGATAGTGGTCCATTATAGCCTCTACCATATTATAGTTGCTCTAAGAGGCTTATATAGGAGTGAAATGAGTCATAGTTAGGTGTTAACGCCCAATAACATGCCATACTTTCATTAATGGGCTGTATTGTGACTGGATTTCTGTTAGTGGCCCATTATAGCCTCTATCATGTCATAGTTGCTCTAAAAGGGTTATATACGAGTGTAGTGAGTCATAGTTAGGTGTTAACGCCCAATAACATGTCATACTTTCATTAATGGGCCGTATTGGGACTGGATTTCTGTTGGTGGCCAATTATAGCCTCTATCATGTCATAGTTGCTCTAAAAGGGTTATATAGGAGTGTAGTGAGTCATAGTTAAGTGTTAACGCTCAATAACGTGTCATACTTTCATTAATGGGCCGTATTGGTCCTGGATTTCTGTTAGTGGCCCATTATTGCCTATATCTTGTCATAGTTGCTCTAAAAGGGTTATATAGGAGTGTAGTGAGTCATCGTTAAGTGTTGACGCCCAATAACATGTCATACTTTCATTAATGGGCCATATTCGGCCTTATGGGTGATAGTGGCCCATTATAGCTTCTATCATGACATAGCTGCTCTAAGAGTGTTGTATATGAGTGTTGTGAGTCATAGTTAGGTGTTAATGCCAATAAAATGCCTTACTTTCTTTAATGGGCCGTATTGGGCCTTGATCGGTAATAGTAGTTCATTATAGCCTCTACCATATTATAGTTGCTCTAAGAGGCTTATATAGGAGTGTAGTGAGTCATAGTTAGGTGTTAACGCCCAATAACATGTCATACTTTCATTAATGGGCCGTATTGGGACTGGATTTTTGTTGGTGGCCCATTATAGCCTCTATCATGTCATAGTTGCTCTAAAAGGGTTATATAGGAGTGTAGTGAGTCATAGTTAAGTGTTAACGCCCAATAACATGTCATACTTTCATTAATGGGCCATATTTGGCCTTATGGGTGATAGTGGCCCATTATAGCTTCTTCTATCATGACATAGCTGCTCTAAGAGTGTTGTATATGAGTGTTGTGAGTCGTAGTTAGGTGTTAATGCCAATAAAATGCCTAACTTTCATTAATGGGCCGTATTGGTCCTTGATAGGTGATAGTGGTTCATTATAGCCTCTACCATATTATAGTTGCTCTAGGAGGCTTATATAGGGTTTAATGAGTCATAGTTAGGTGTTAACGCCCAATAACATGTTATACATTCATTAATGGGTCGTATTGGGCCTGGATTTCTGTTAGTGGCCCATTATAGCGTCTATCATGTCATAGTTGCTCTAAAAGGGTTATATAGGAGTGTGGTGAGTCCTAGTTAGGTGTTAACGCCCAATAACATGTCATACTTTCATTAATGGGCAGTATTGGGCCTGGATTTCTGTTAGTGGCCCATTATTGCCTCTATCATGTCATAGTTGCTCTAAAAGGGTCATATAGGAGTGTAGTGAGTCATAGTTAAGTGTTAACGCCCAATAACATGTCATACTTTCATTAATGGGTCGTATTGGGCCTTATTGGTGATAGTGGCCCATTATAGCCTCTATCATGACATAGCTGCTCTAAAAGTGTTGTATTTTAGTGTTGTGTGTTGTAGTTAGGTGTTAATGCCAAAAAAATGCCTTACTTTCTATAATGGGACATATTGGGCCTTGATCGGTGATAGTGGTCCATTATAGCCTCTATCATGTCATAGTTGTTCTAAAAGGGGTATATAGGAGTGTTGTGAGTTATAGTTAGGAGTTAACGCCCAATAACGTGTCATACTTTCATTAATGGGCCGTATTGGGCCTGGATTTCTGTTAGTGGCCCATTATAGTCTCTATCATGTCATAGTTGCTCTAAAAGGGTTATATAGGAGTGTAGTGAGTCATAGTTAAGTGTTAACGCACAATAACATGTCATACTTTTACTAATGGGCCATATTTGGCCTTATGGGTGATAGTGGCCCATTATAGCTTCTTCTATCATGACATAGCTGCTCTAAGAGTGTTGTATATGAGTGTTGTGAGTCGTAGTTAGGTGTTAATGCCAATAAAATGCCTTACTTTCATTAATGGGCCGTATTGGACCTTGATCAGTGATAGTGGTTCATTATAGCCTCTACCATATTATAGTTGCTCTAAGAGGCTTATATAGGGTTTAATGAGTCATAGTTAGGTGTTAACGCCCAATAACATGTCATACTTTCATTAATGGGCCGTATTGGGCCTGAATATCTGTTAGTGGCCCATTATGGCCTCTATCATGTCATAGTTGCTCTAAAAGGGTTATATAGGAGTGTAGTGAGTCATAGTTAAGTGTTAACGCCCAATAACATGTCATACTTTCATTAATGGGCCATATTTGGCCTTATGGGTGATAGTGTCCCATTATAGCTTCTTCTATCATGACATTGCTGCTCTAAGAGTGTTGTATATGAGTGTTGTGATTCGTAGTTAGGTGTTAATGCTAATAAAATGCCCTACTTTCATTAATGGGCCGTATTGGGCCTTGATCGGTGATAGTGGTTCATTATAGCTCTACCATATTATAGTTGCTCTAAGAGGCTTATATAGGGTTTAATGAGTCATAGTTAGGTGTTAACGCCCAATAACATGTCATACTTTCATTAATGGGCCGTATTGGGCCTGGATTTCTGTTAGTGGCCCATTATTGCCTGTATCTTGTCATAGTTGCTCTAAAAGGGTCATATAGGAGTGTAGTGAGTCATAGTTAAGTGTTAACGCCCAATAACATGCCATTCTTTCATTAATGGGCTGTATTGTGACTGGATTTCTGTTAGTGGCCCATTATAGCCTCTATCATGTCATAGTTGCTCTAAAAGGGTTATATAGGAGTGTAGTGAGTCATAGGTAGGTGTTAACGCCCAATAACATGTCATACTTTCATTAAAGGGCCGTATTGGGACTGGATTTCTGTTGGTGGCCCATTATAGCCTCTATCATGTCATAGTTGCTATAATAGGGTTATATAGGAGTGTAGTGAGTCATCGGTAAGTGTTAACGCCCAATAACATGTCATACTTTCATTAAAGGGCCATATTCGTCCTTATGGGTGATAGTGGCCCATTATAGTTCTATCATGACATAGCTGCTCTAAGAGTGTTGTATATGAGTGTTGTGAGTCGTAGTTAGGTGTTAAAGACAATAAAATGCCTTACTTTCATTAATGGTCTGTATTGGGCCTTGATCGGTGATAGTGGTCCATTATAGCCTCTACCATATTATAGTTGCTCTAAGAGGCTTATATAGGAGTGAAGTGAGTCATAGTTAGGTGTTAACGCCCAATAACATGCCATACTTTCATTAATGGGCTGTATTGTGACTGGATTTCTGTTAGTGGCCCATTATAGCCTCTATCATGTCATAGTTGCTCTAAAAGGGTTATATACGAGTGTAGTGAGTCATAGTTAGGTGTTAACGCCCAATAACATGTCATACTTTCATTAATGGGCCGTATTGGGACTGGATTTCTGTTGGTGGCCAATTATAGCCTCTATCATGTCATAGTTGCTCTAAAAGGGTTATATAGGAGTGTAGTGAGTCATAGTTAAGTGTTAACGCTCAATAACGTGTCATACTTTCATTAATGGGCCGTATTGGTCCTGGATTTCTGTTAGTGGCCCATTATAGCCTATATCTTGTCATAGTTGCTCTAAAAGGGTTATATAGGAGTGTAGTGAGTCATCGTTAAGTGTTGACGCCCAATAACATGTCATACTTTCATTAATGGGCCATATTCGGCCTTATGGGTGATAGTGGCCCATTATAGCTTCTATCATGACATAGCTGCTCTAAGAGTGTTGTATATGAGTGTTGTGAGTCATAGTTAGGTGTTAATGCCAATAAAATGCCTTACTTTCTTTAATGGGCCGTATTGGGCCTTGATCGGTAATAGTAGTTCATTATAGCCTCTACCATATTATAGTTGCTCTAAGAGGCTTATATAGGAGTGTAGTGAGTCATAGTTAGGTGTTAACGCCCAATAACATGTCATACTTTCATTAATGGGCCGTATTGGGACTGGATTTTTGTTGGTGGCCCATTATAGCCTCTATCATGTCATAGTTGCTCTAAAAGGGTTATATAGGAGTGTAGTGAGTCATAGTTAAGTGTTAACGCCCAATAACATGTCATACTTTCATTAATGGGCCATATTTGGCCTTATGGGTGATAGTGGCCCATTATAGCTTCTTCTATCATGACATAGCTGCTCTAAGAGTGTTGTATATGAGTGTTGTGAGTCGTAGTTAGGTGTTAATGCCAATAAAATGCCTAACTTTCATTAATGGGCCGTATTGGTCCTTGATAGGTGATAGTGGTTCATTATAGCCTCTACCATATTATAGTTGCTCTAGGAGGCTTATATAGGGTTTAATGAGTCATAGTTAGGTGTTAACGCCCAATAACATGTTATACATTCATTAATGGGTCGTATTGGGCCTGGATTTCTGTTAGTGGCCCATTATAGCGTCTATCATGTCATAGTTGCTCTAAAAGGGTTATATAGGAGTGTGGTGAGTCCTAGTTAGGTGTTAACGCCCAATAACATGTCATACTTTCATTAATGGGCAGTATTGGGCCTGGATTTCTGTTAGTGGCCCATTATTGCCTCTATCATGTCATAGTTGCTCTAAAAGGGTCATATAGGAGTGTAGTGAGTCATAGTTAAGTGTTAACGCCCAATAACATGTCATACTTTCATTAATGGGTCGTATTGGGCCTTATTGGTGATAGTGGCCCATTATAGCCTCTATCATGACATAGCTGCTCTAAAAGTGTTGTATTTTAGTGTTGTGTGTTGTAGTTAGGTGTTAATGCCAAAAAAATGCCTTACTTTCTATAATGGGACATATTGGGCCTTGATCGGTGATAGTGGTCCATTATAGCCTCTATCATGTCATAGTTGTTCTAAAAGGGTTATATAGGAGTGTAGTGAGTCATAGTTAAGTGTTAACGCACAATAACATGTCATACTTTCACTAATGGGCCATATTTGGCCTTATGGGTGATAGTGGCCCATTATAGCTTCTTCTATCATGACATAGCTGCTCTAAGAGTGTTGTATATGAGTGTTGTGAGTCGTAGTTAGGTGTTAATGCCAATAAAATGCCTTACTTTCATTAATGGGCCGTATTGGACCTTGATCAGTGATAGTGGTTCATTATAGCCTCTACCATATTATAGTTGCTCTAAGAGGCTTATATAGGGTTTAATGAGTCATAGTTAGGTGTTAACGCCCAATAACATGTCATACTTTCATTAATGGGCCGTATTGGGCGTGGATATCTGTTAGTGGCCCATTATGGCCTCTATCATGTCATAGTTGCTCCAAAAGGGTTATATAGGAGTGTAGTGAGTCATAGTTAAGTGTTAACGCCCAATAACATGTCATACTTTCATTAATGGGCCATATTTGGCCTTATGGGTGATAGTGTCCCATTATAGCTTCTTCTATCATGACATTGCTGCTCTAAGAGTGTTGTATATGAGTGTTGTGATTCGTAGTTAGGTGTTAATGCTAATAAAATGCCCTACTTTCATTAATGGGCCGTATTGGGCCTTGATCGGTGATAGTGGTTCATTATAGCCTCTACCATATTATAGTTGCTCTAAGAGGCCTATATAGGGTTTAATGAGTCATAGTTAGGTGTTAACGCCCAATAACTTGTCATACTTTCATTAATGGGCCGTATTGGGACTGGATTTCTGTTGGTGGCCCATTATAGCCTCTATCATGTCATAGTTGCTATAATAGGGTTATATAGGAGTGTAGTGAGTCATCGGTAAGTGTTAACGCCCAATAACATGTCATACTTTCATTAAAGGGCCATATTCGTCCTTATGGGTGATAGTGGCCCATTATAGTTCTATCATGACATAGCTGCTCTAAGAGTGTTGTATATGAGTGTTGTGAGTCGTAGTTAGGTGTTAAAGACAATAAAATGCCTTACTTTCATTAATGGTCCGTATTGGGCCTTGATCGGTGATAGTGGTCCATTATAGCCTCTACCATATTATAGTTGCTCTAAGAGGCTTATATAGGAGTGAAGTGAGTCATAGTTAGGTGTTAACGCCCAATAACATGCCATACTTTCATTAATGGGCTGTATTGTGACTGGATTTCTGTTAGTGGCCCATTATAGCCTCTATCATGTCATAGTTGCTCTAAAAGGGTTATATAGGAGTGTAGTGAGTCATAGTTAGGTGTTAACGCCCAATAACATGTCATACTTTCATTAATGGGCCGTATTGGGACTGGATTTCTGTTGGTGGCCAATTATAGCCTCTATCATGTCATAGTTGCTCTAAAAGGGTTATATAGGAGTGTAGTGAGTCATAGTTAAGTGTTAACGCTCAATAACGTGTCATACTTTCATTAATGGGCCGTATTAGTCCTGGATTTCTGTTAGTGGCCCATTGTAGCCTATATCTTGTCATAGTTGCTCTAAAAGGGTTATATAGGAGTGTAGTGAGTCATCGTTAAGTGTTGACGCCCAATAACATGTCATACTTTCATTAATGGGCCATATTCGGCCTTATGGGTGATAGTGGCCCATTATAGCTTCTATCATGACATAGCTGCTCTAAGAGTGTTGTATATGAGTGTTGTGAGTCATAGTTAGGTGTTAATGCCAATAAAATGCCTTACTTTCTTTAATGGGCCGTATTGGGCCTTGATCGGTGATAGTAGTTCATTATAGCCTCTACCATATTATAGTTGCTCTAAGAGGCTTATATAGGAGTGTAGTGAGTCATAGTTAGGTGTTAACGCCCAATAACATGTCATACTTTCATTAATGGGCCGTATTGGGACTGGATTTTTGTTGGTGGCCCATTATAGCCTCTATCATGTCATAGTTGCTCTAAAAGGGTTATATAGGAGTGTAGTGAGTCATAGTTAAGTGTTAACGCCCAATAACATGTCATACTTTCATTAATGGGCCATATTTGGCCTTATGGGTGATAGTGGCCCATTATAGCTTCTTCTATCATGACATAGCTGCTCTAAGAGTGTTTTATATGAGTGTTGTGAGTCATAGTTAGGTGTTAATGCCAATAAAATGCCTAACTTTCATTAATGGGCCGTATTGGTCCTTGATAGGTGATAGTGGTTCATTATAGCCTCTACCATATTATAGTTGCTCTAAGAGGCTTATATAGGGTTTAATGAGTCATAGTTAGGTGTTAACGCCCAATAACATGTTATACATTCATTAATGGGTCGTATTGGGCCTGGATTTCTGTTAGTGGCCCATTATAGCGTCTATCATGTCATAGTTGCTCTAAAAGGGTTATATAGGAGTGTGGTGAGTCCTAGTTAGGTGTTAACGCCCAATAACATGTCATACTTTCATTAATGGGCAGTATTGGGCCTGGATTTCTGTTAGTGGCCCATTATTGCCTCTATCATGTCATAGTTGCTCTAAAAGGGTCATATAGGAGTGTAGTGAGTCATAGTTAAGTGTTAACGCCCAATAACATGTCATACTTTCATTAATGGGTCGTATTGGGCCTTATTGGTGATAGTGGCCCATTATAGCCTCTATCATGACATAGCTGCTCTAAAAGTGTTGTATTTTAGTGTTGTGTGTTGTAGTTAGGTGTTAATGCCAAAAAAATGCCTTACTTTCTATAATGGGACATATTGGGCCTTGATCGGTGATAGTGGTCCATTATAGCCTATATCATGTCATAGTTGTTCTAAAAGGGTTATATAGGAGTGTTGTGAGTCATAGTTAGGTGTTAACGCCCAATAACGTGTCATACTTTCATTAATGGGCCGTATTGGGCCTGGATTTCTGTTGGTGGCCCATTATAGCCTCTATCATGTCATAGTTGCTCTAAAAGGGTTATATAGGAGTGTAGTGAGTCATAGTTAAGTGTTAACGCACAATAACATGTCATACTTTCATTAATGGGCCGTATTGGGACTGGATTTCTGTTGGTGGCCAATTATAGCCTCTATCATGTCATAGTTGCTCTAAAAGGGTTATATAGGAGTGTAGTGAGTCATAGTTAAGTGTTAACGCTCAATAACGTGTCATACTTTCATTAATGGGCCGTATTGGTCCTGGATTTCTGTTAGTGGCCCATTATAGCCTATATCTTGTCATAGTTGCTCTAAAAGGGTTATATAGGAGTGTAGTGAGTCATCGTTAAGTGTTGACGCCCAATAACATGTCATACTTTCATTAATGGGCCATATTCGGCCTTATGGGTGATAGTGTCCCATTATAGCTTCTATCATGACATAGCTGCTCTAAGAGTGTTGTATATGAGTGTTGTGAGTCATAGTTAGGTGTTAATGCCAATAAAATGCCTTACTTTCTTTAATGGGCCGTATTGGGCCTTGATCGGTGATAGTAGTTCATTATAGCCTCTACCATATTATAGTTGCTCTAAGAGGCTTATATAGGAGTGTAGTGAGTCATAGTTAGGTGTTAACGCCCAATAACATGTCATACTTTCATTAATGGGCCGTATTGGGACTGGATTTTTGTTGGTGGCCCATTATAGCCTCTATCATGTCATAGTTGCTCTAAAAGGGTTATATAGGAGTGTAGTGAGTCATAGTTAAGTGTTAACGCCCAATAACATGTCATACTTTCATTAATGGGCCATATTTGGCCTTATGGGTGATAGTGGCCCATTATAGCTTCTTCTATCATGACATAGCTGCTCTAAGAGTGTTGTATATGAGTGTTGTGAGTCGTAGTTAGGTGTTAATGCCAATAAAATGCCTAACTTTCATTAATGGGCCGTATTGGTCCTTGATAGGTGATAGTGGTTCATTATAGCCTCTACCATATTATAGTTGCTCTAAGAGGCTTATATAGGGTTTAATGAGTCATAGTTAGGTGTTAACGCCCAATAACATGTTATACATTCATTAATGGGTCGTATTGGGCCTGGATTTCTGTTAGTGGCCCATTATAGCGTCTATCATGTCATAGTTGCTCTAAAAGGGTTATATAGGAGTGTGGTGAGTCCTAGTTAGGTGTTAACGCCCAATAACATGTCATACTTTCATTAATGGGCAGTATTGGGCCTGGATTTCTGTTAGTGGCCCATTATTGCCTCTATCATGTCATAGTTGCTCTAAAGGGGTCATATAGGAGTGTAGTGAGTCATAGTTAAGTGTTAACGCCCAATAACATGTCATACTTTCATTAATGGGTCGTATTGGGCCTTATTGGTGATAGTGGCCCATTATAGCCTCTATCATGACATAGCTGCTCTAAAAGTGTTGTATTTTAGTGTTGTGTGTTGTAGTTAGGTGTTAGTGCCAAAAAAATGCCTTACTTTCTATAATGGGACATATTGGGCCTTGATCGGTGATAGTGGTCCATTATAGCCTCTATCATGTCATAGTTGTTCTAAAAGGGTTATATAGGAGTGTTGTGAGTCATAGTTAGGTGTTAACGCCCAATAACGTGTCATACTTTCATTAATGGGCCGTATTGGGCCTGGATTTCTGTTAGTGGCCCATTATAGCCTCTATCATGTCATAGTTGCTCTAAAAGGGTTATATAGGAGTGTAGTGAGTCATAGTTAAGTGTTAACGCACAATAACATGTCATACTTTCACTAATGGGCCATATTTGGCCTTATGGGTGATAGTGGCCCATTATAGCTTCTTCTATCATGACATAGCTGCTCTAAGAGTGCTGTATATGAGTGTTGTGAGTCGTAGTTAGGTGTTAATGCCAATAAAATGCCTTACTTTCATTAATGGGCCGTATTGGACCTTGATCAGTGATAGTGGTTCATTATAGCCTCTACCAATATTATAGTTGCTCTAAGAGGCTTATATAGGGTTTAATGAGTCATAGTTAGGTGTTAACGCCCAATAACATGTCATACTTTCATTAATGGGCCGTATTGGGCCTGGATATCTGTTAGTGGCCCATTATGGCCTCTATCATGTCATAGTTGCTCTAAAAGGGTTATATAGGAGTGTAGTGAGTCATAGTTAAGTGTTAACGCCCAATAACATGTCATACTTTCATTAATGGGCCATATTTGGCCTTATGGGTGATAGTGTCCCATTATAGCTTCTTCTATCATGACATTGCTGCTCTAAGAGTGTTGTATATGAGTGTTGTGATTCGTAGTTAGGTGTTAATGCTAATAAAATGCCCTACTTTCATTAATGGGCCGTATTGGGCCTTGATCGGTGATAGTGGTTCATTATAGCCTCTACCATATTATAGTTGCTCTAAGAGGCTTATATAGGGTTTAATGAGTCATAGTTAGGTGTTAACGCCCAATAACTTGTCATACTTTCATTAATGGGCCGTATTGGGACTGGATTTCTGTTGGTGGCCCATTATAGCCTCTATCATGTCATAGTTGCTATAATAGGGTTATATAGGAGTGTAGTGAGTCATCGGTAAGTGTTAACGCCCAATAACATGTCATACTTTCATTAAAGGGCCATATTCGTCCTTATGGGTGATAGTGGCCCATTATAGTTCTATCATGACATAGCTGCTCTAAGAGTGTTGTATATGAGTGTTGTGAGTCGTAGTTAGGTGTTAAAGACAATAAAATGCCTTACTTTCATTAATGGTCCGTATTGGGCCTTGATCGGTGATAGTGGTCCATTATAGCCTCTACCATATTATAGTTGCTCTAAGAGGCTTATATAGGAGTGAAGTGAGTCATAGTTAGGTGTTAACGCCCAATAACATGCCATACTTTCATTAATGGGCTGTATTGTGACTGGATTTCTGTTAGTGGCCCATTATAGCCTCTATCATGTCATAGTTGCTCTAAAAGGGTTATATAGGAGTGTAGTGAGTCATAGTTAGGTGTTAACGCTCAATAACATGTCATACTTTCATTAATGGGCCGTATTGGGACTGGATTTCTGTTGGTGGCCAATTATAGCCTCTATCATGTCATAGTTGCTCTAAAAGGGTTATATAGGAGTGTAGTGAGTCATAGTTAAGTGTTAACGCTCAATAACGTGTCATACTTTCATTAATGGGCCGTATTGGTCCTGGATTTATGTTAGTGGCCCATTATAGCCTATATCTTGTCATAGTTGCTCTAAAAGGGTTATATAGGAGTGTAGTGAGTCATCGTTAAGTGTTGACGCCCAATAACATGTCATACTTTCATTAATGGGCCATATTCGGCCTTATGGGTGATAGTGGCCCATTATAGCTTCTATCATGACATAGCTGCTCTAAGAGTGTTGTATATGAGTGTTGTGAGTCATAGTTAGGTGTTAATGCCAATAAAATGCCTTACTTTCTTTAATGGGCCGTATTAGGCCTTGATCGGTGATAGTAGTTCATTATAGCCTCTACCATATTATAGTTGCTCTAAGAGGCTTATATAGGAGTGTAGTGAGTCATAGTTAGGTGTTAACGCCCAATAACATGTCATACTTTCATTAATGGGCCGTATTGGGACTGGATTTTTGTTGGTGGCCCATTATAGCCTCTATCATGTCATAGTTGCTCTAAAAGGGTTATATAGGAGTGTAGTGAGTCATAGTTAAGTGTTAACGCCCAATAACATGTCATACTTTCATTAATGGGCCATATTTGGCCTTATGGGTGATAGTGGCCCATTATAGCTTCTTCTATCATGACATAGCTGCTCTAAGAGTGTTGTATATGAGTGTTGTGAGTCGTAGTTAGGTGTTAATGCCAAAAAAATGCCTTACTTTCTATAATGGGACATATTTGTGACATCCGGCAATTTTCAGGTTATTTACCGTTAAACCTTAGAACGCGTTTGCAATTTAATTGTGTGTGTCTTAGACTTAATTTCAGTTAATTAGGTTATTATAAAGTATAGCAAAGCCCTTCGTATGCATAGGTTTGCATTTCGTGAAATTTCAGAAATTTCGATACCGCGTATCGGTAAAATGGCCGTATTTAACGTTGGTGACGACCCGGTTAACCATAAAAATATCAGTTTTGATGAAAATTATATAAACTGGTTTATATTAGTGGATTATGTGTGAAATTTATGTGCAATGTGTTAAATACCGCTTTCGACGATTTTCGTTGCGTTTTACCCGGTACAATCGCGTACCGGATGAGTTAAAATGAACTGTTAGCAAAAATTATTATTTTCACTAATTATGATAGCAAATAATTAGTGGGTATTTTATATATTTTTATTTTGACGAAAAACCATGTTTAAAGTGGTAACATTTTATAAAAGTGTTGTAGTTTTTATAAAAGATCACCTACATGTGTGTAGAGGTTTATAAAATAAAAGATGGCATCTTTTCTCTCTCCCAAAAATCAGCCATAAAAAGTGGGTCCCACACCCTAATCAAGTGTTAAACACACTCATTTGATTCCTTACACACTTTGTACAAAACTACACTCCACCAAATTTGATCATTCAACTTGCATGAAATTTGAATGGAAGATGTCAAATCCTCTCTCCTCTCTCCTCTCTTGGCTGAATTCATCCCTCACCCCACCTATAAATACCCCTTCAATCTTCACTTCAATCCCACACCTTTCTATCATCTTTTCTCTAAGTGTTCTTTCAAGTGTTCTTGAGTTTTTGGTGTTCTTGGAGCATTTTCTTGAAGATTCAAGAGTGTGGAGCCAAATACTCAACAAAACCATCCATCAACTTGCATTTCACTAGTACCTCCCTTGATTTAGTTCAAGAGGTATGAACCTCATATTTCTTTGCTTCTTTCTTTTTCTTTGATAAAAATAGTGATCCTTGCAAGAGTTGTTCATCACCAACTAAAAGACTTTTTATGAACCATTAAAATTCAGCAAATAAGGGTTTTTATAAAAGGGTTTTAGTATTTATATATGCATGCATGTAGTCATGTGAATGAATGTGTGTTTATGTGTTCATATCTTGCAAAATGATGATGAATAATGTTAGATTCTTGCATGCAAACAAATATTTTGTTATGACCAAGTTAAAACAGAAAAATAAAGTGTATTATTACATAAAAACTTGTTATTTTATGTATGGATCTTAAACCCCTACGTTTGGATGCTTGTTACTAAAGATTGTGGTTTAAAAAGCATGATAAAAGCTAGGTTTGTACATGAATTGTTAGGATTATTTGAAATCTAGAAATAAGGTGATAAATATGATGTATTTTATGTATAATGATCAGCTCTAAAAGGGTATTTTATGTTGTGATGATTAGCTAGAGTTTTGACCATGATTTGTTACAAAAAGGGTACTTAAATGATGGATTATTACATGTAAAATGATGGATAAGTTAGGTCTGATTATATGGCTGTAAAAAGATTATATTTTATGTTAAAAATCCATATTTTTAATAAATAATATGATCCTTGGTGTTTTGATGCTTTTGGATAACATTTTAGGCATGACTAGTCGTAAAATCGGTGTTTTCCGCCTTGAAAAATGAATGCTAGTTAGGTCTGATTTCAAACAGCAAATTAAACTTATTTTATGACATATTTTCAGCTAATAATGTATATGATGAGTTAGTGTTATGACCCATGTGTTTACTTATGTGGTATGATGTTTCGGTTATCGCATATGTGCTAGAAATTGCCATGTATAGGTACTTTATGTCAAAATAATGAAAGATTGTTTTGTTTAATGAAATATATTTTATTAAGTATATTTTGATGATATATGATGTTATATGAACTCATGTGTTAGAAATTTGGAAGTTTGTTCCTTAAAAGTTAGTCGTTTTGCTTGAAAAGTGCTTATGTGCAAATATTGTGATTTTAGTGTTTTCACATGTGATTTAGAACTCATAAGCATATGTATGAGTAGATATATATATATGTTATTAGTTTCATACTTTCATGTTGATCGTTGTTAGGTGATAACACTTGAAGTCTTCGTATGTGTGTATGATACACCATTTTTCGTTAAAAACATAACCGCGTGTCGAAGTCACCAACGGGTCGTTCAAATAAATATTTTCTTAAAAATATTACAAGTCTAAGTAGGTTGGGTGAACAACTTGCTAGTAAGACGTGAGTTTCAATTAGTAATGTACCCCTCATGTTTAGGGCACCGTTAGCGTTCGTGGGCGTATTTTTGCTAGCACTCATTTTTCCGTCGTTCGTTATCAAGGTGAGTTTTTCACGGCCCCTTTTTAAACTATTTTGTTGCTTTATAAACTATGGGGGAAGAACATGCTTTCGTTCGTTTATCATGATACTGGACTTACGTTATGTGTTCGTTTGATGGTCTCGAGTAAGGGCTTTCGTTATGTGTTCATGTATGTCGTTCATGAATAGCCCCGCCGTTATAATCATTAGCCTCGTGTAGGCCGCAAGGTGTGTTGATAGATCTATTTGGGACTGACTGCCCACTCTCGTGATCAGTAGCGCTGATCGGTCGTTCGTACGAGAGAATATATTTTGAAAGGATTCGTGGGGATATGTTGTATTCGTGTCTCGGTTTGATTATAAGCTCTAGGTACTGTCATCATGTTGTATTCCTTGCAAGCTTATGACATATCACATGTTTGTCCAAGTTACTTGATAGTTCGTTAAATTCGTTTATGTTATCGTTAAACCCGTGAAACTCGCTCAACTTTATGTTGATGTTTTTAAGCATGTTTTTCAGGTACTTAGATGCTCTCGCGCGGTTATGAAAACGGGCTTTTGGGCAAACGCTTGCATCGGATTTCTGTTGGGACATTTTAAACTTCATTTTGGATCCTCGTGTGTTGGATCATTAAAACTCGTGTTTTAAATTTCAATGCTTTTAAATTTGGATAAATGTAAGACTTTTCTTTTATCTCGTTGAACATTTCCGATGTTTTAAATAAATGTGTTTGCTTATTATCATTGGGCTCCAACTTACGTGACCACCATGCTTACGTCTCGTTTCCGCTGCGAATCGTCGTTTTCGGGGTGTGACAGAAGTTGGTATCAGAGCCCATGGTTATAGCGAACTAGAAAATGTTTTTCTTAAAAATCTAGACTATAACTTTTAAAATTGGGTTTTTGGGTTAAAGACGTTTTCATACCGCATGCATCTTATATTAGGAGTAAGTGTTATTATTAATTAGATATAATAGAATATTCCTTTGTTCCTTATGTGCATTAGTTGTATGCATGCGTATGTGCTTACGTATAAGATATCCTCTTTACCCCTTACGTGCCTTAAATGTGTTGCATACGTACGTGCTTACATTTATTGGCAAAATTATTCACACCATGTATATATTTCATGTCACAGATGTCTCTTTCACCTTCCGTCATCTCGATCTCGTCTGATAGTGAGCCAGAGTTCACACCAGTTTCACCGATGTCTCCAAATTCGGTATTTGATTTCGGATTTGACCCGAACATGCCGGATTTTGCTAATCACCCGTATTATGGGAATGGGTGGATAGGAGAATCTGAAGATGAAGAGGTACCATCTAATGAAGAAGAGCCTAGCGAAGAGGAATCTGATGATGAAAAGGAGTCTAGTGAGGAAGAGCCAGTTGAGACAAGTCCGTTTGTTAAGAAACCTATGGAGGAGACTCCAGCTAGTGTTGAGCCTATTCCAGTGATCCCCGAGACTATTAGCCCTGTCCATGAGAACGATGACGCTATGACTGCCATTGAGCCTGTTAGGCCAACAACGGTAGAATTACGTTTTCCATCTCATCGATCTTATCGTGAACATCCTGAAGGTCCACTTCTGAAGTTTACTGCTAGGAAATCAGTGTCACCGGCTAAGAAGAGAAAGCTAGCCGAAAGAGATGATGATGATTCGGCAACCGTTGGTTATATCGTTGAGCGTCCTCCTAAGAGGACAAGACCTTTTGTCGCCAGAAAATGGGATTGGCTGTCCGAGCAAGTGCGTGAATGGACGAATGAAGAGGGCGTACCGATTATTCGCCATATTGGTGAGTCCTCTTCTTCTCAGAGGGTGCTACCCCTCACTGGTCAGCCCATCGAGCGCACAGTGCCCTTGCTAGCTGCTCGATGTGCCCGCGAGGAGTCGAGGATAGATTCCATTGGAGTTAGTATGGATAGGATTGCTCGTAGGTTTAAGCGTGTGGATGGCTATGTGAAACTTATGAAGAAAGATCAAGTTCAGGCCCGAGAAGATATGGCTGAATTGAGGAGAAGGTTGGAAGGGAGCGAGAAGAAGGCCGAAGAAGCAATAAAGATGGCCAAGGAGGCTACCACGAGAGCCATGGAAGCGGAAGTCAGAGAGGTTGAGGCCTTACAGCGTGTGGATGCACTTGAGGAGCGCCTCGAGGACTCTCTAGCCCTTGCAGTTACGTGTGTTCTGATCGCCGCCACTGTTGCTCGCATCGGTGTTTTCCCGCGCCACACCCGTTAGTTCATGTCTTTGGGGATGTTGTTTCTTTTGATTTCATGTCTTTTCATTTTGTTATATTAGAGAAACTTGTTAGGGTTTGGTCGTATACCACGCCCATTTTTGTAATCATTTGGTTTAATGATGTATCTAAGTTTGAACTCTAATTTTTAACAAAAATGACATGAAGTGGTTGATTTTGGTTTATCGTGGTGTTTGTTAAGTTATTTTCGTACATACATGAATGGCATGGATATTGCGTGATATATATTGTCTCACTCGTTGTATTATTTGTATTGGGAAAAGGAACATGCCACCGCGGAGAGAAAACCAAAATGCTAACCCACTCCCCACTACGGCCGAGGAATTGGCCCAGTTGATTTCGCAACATGTCAACACCGCCCTTGTTAACGAAGCGGCCAACCGGAACGTGAACCAGGCGAACCATATTGAAGGGTGCTCTTACAAGACCTTTCAAGCATGTCAGCCCCGACTCTTTTCTGGAACTGAAGGACCAATCGGCATTGTCCGCTGTATTGAGAAAATGGAGTCTGTGATGATCATAAGTAACTGTACTGCAGCTCAACGCGTGAAGTATGCAACAAGTTCATTTCAGGATGAAGCTCTAACCTGGTGGAATACTCAAATTCAGGGTCTCGGTGAGGCTAATGCCTATGGTCTCACTTGGGATCAGTTGAAGGAAATGTTGCTGCGTGAGTATTGTCCACGCAACGAAATTCAAAAATTAGAAGCGGAATTCTGGAATTTGACCATGGTAGATGCTGAGGTAAGGGAATACACGTCCAAGTTTCATCAATTGGCACGACTTGTACCCCATCTCGTAACACCGGAGCACAAAAGAATTGAGCGTTATATCTGGGGCTTGGCATCTCAGATCCGTAGTATGGTGACGTCAGCAAACCCTACGACTATTCAGAGTGCTGTGCAATTAGCACACTCCCTGACTGACGATGCTGTTCGTATGGGGACATTGAAGAAGAGTGGTTCAGGGAAGAAGCCAGTGGAAGTTGTTGATAAAACGACTGAGAAAGGAAAACTGCCAACTGAAGGAAAGCGTAAGTGGTCTGAAGGATCTGGGAGTCATGCTAGTAACTCTCAGAACAAAAGGAGGAATCAGGGAAGGATGTATGCAGCCAACACCATGGAAACAAGAAGGTATCAGGGTCCTAACCCAAAGTGCAACAAATGTGGTTATTTTCACACTGGTCAGTGCAACGTCTGTGAACGTTGTGGCAAATTTGGACATCAAGCCCAAACCTGCCGTGTGAAATTGGGTGTGAAGAAAGAAGAATCGAACCATGGATGTTTTGAATGTGGAACTGTAGGGCATTTTAGGAAGGATTGCCCAAAACTGAAGAACCAGGGAAATCGTGGCAGAGCATTCGCGATGGAGGCCAAGAAAGCACGAAAGGATCCATCGGTTGTTACCGGTACGTTTCTCATAAATGACCGTTATGCTTACATTTTATTTGATACCGGAGCCGATAAAAGTTTTGTTTCCAAAAACTTTGAGCCTTTTCTTAGCTCAAAATCAAGTAAATTAGATGTTAAGTATTCTATAGAGTTAGCTAACGGAAAATTAATAGAAGCCGACGAAGTTTTTCGTGAGTGTACCTTGCGTTTGGGAGATCGTATGTATAGTATTGACCTTTTACCAGTAGAACTTGGAAGTTTCGATGTCGTTATTGGCATGGATTGGTTATCAAAGAATCATGCAGAGATTGTGTGCGATAAGAAGATAGTTCGTCTTCTACCTCCGACTGGTGAACCGTTGGAAATTCAAGGTGATGAGAGTGCCCCTTTGAGAATCGTTAATATGATGAAAGCTCAGAAGTATTTGCGAAAAGGATACCCAGCATACTTAGCCCACGTGGTTGACACTAGGGTTGAGGAGCAGAAGCTTGAAGAGATCCCTGTAGTTCGTGATTACCCGGAGGTATTTCCTGAAGAGTTACCTGGATTGCCACCGCAAAGGCAAGTCGAGTTCAGGATTGACCTAGTGTCCGGAGCAGCGCCGATAGCTCGATCTCCTTATCGTTTGGCACCATCTGAAATGCAAGAGCTATCCAAGCAATTGCAAGAATTGTTGGATAAAGGTTTTATAAGACCGAGTTTCTCGCCCTGGGGAGCGCCGGTTTTATTCGTGAAAAAGAAAGATGGTTCTATGCGGATGTGTATCGATTATCGAGAATTGAACAAGCTTACCATCAAGAATCGGTATCCATTACCGAGAATCGACGACTTGTTCGATCAGCTGCAAGGATCGAGTTATTATTCGAAGATCGATTTACGTTCAGGCTACCATCAATTGAGGATTGTTGAAGAAGATATTCCGAAGACTGCATTCCGAACCCGGTATGGTCATTACGAGTTTTTGGTCATGCCTTTTGGTTTGACAAACGCTCCTGCGGTATTCATGGATCTCATGAATAGAGTGTGCAGACCATACTTGGACAAGTTCGTGATAGTGTTTATCGATGATATACTCATCTATTCACGGACCAAGGAAGAGCACGAGCACCATCTGAAGCTGATTTTGGAGATGTTGAGGAATGAGAAGCTATATGCTAAACTTTCCAAATGCGAGTTCTGGATCCGAGAAGTTCATTTTCTTGGACACGTTATCAATGAGAAGGGTATACACGTGGACCCAGCAAAGATTGAGGCAATTAAAAATTGGGAAGCGCCGAAGAGTCCGACCGAGGTACGACAATTCCTAGGTTTGGCGGGTTACTATCGAAGGTTTATTGAGAATTTCTCCAAGATAGCGCAATCCTTAACGCTATTGACCCAGAAGGACAAGGAGTATATCTGGGGAGAAAAGCAAGAGGCAGCGTTTCAATTGTTGAAAAAGAAGCTGTGCAGTGCCCCTATCTTGTCTCTTCCTGAGGGGACAGATGGATTCGTGGTGTACTGTGATGCCTCTCGCCAAGGTCTTGGTTGTGTCCTAATGCAGAATGGAAAGGTCATAGCTTATGCGTCTCGTCAACTCAAGGTGCATGAACAGAATTATGCGACACATGATTTGGAACTGGGTGCGGTGGTTTTTGCACTCAAAATTTGGAGGCACTACCTTTACGGTACTAAGTGCACAATTTTTACAGATCATAAGAGTCTCCAGCACATTTTTGACCAGAAAGAGCTGAATATGAGGCAGAGACGTTGGATGGAATTGCTCAATGACTACGATTGTGATATTCGTTATCACCCAGGCAAGGCTAATGTCGTGGCCGATGCCTTGAGTAGGAAGGAGCGAGTCAAGCCCTTACGCGTGCGTGCGTTAGGATTGACCATTCACACAAACCTCACAGCTCAGATTCGTGATGCACAACAAGAAGCTCTAAAAGAAGAGAATTTAAAGGATGAAAATCTTCGTGGTATGGTTAGAGAACTTATACCCAAGTCTGACGATGCCTTGTACTTCATGGATAGAATATGGGTGCCTCTGGCAGGCAATTTACGAGAAATGGTTTTGGATGAGGCCCATAAATCAAGATATTCGATTCACCCAGGATCGACAAAAATGTATAAGGATATCAAGGAGCACTACTGGTGGCCGAACATGAAGGGTGATATTGCTTCATACGTTGGTAAATGTTTGACTTGCGCAAAAGTCAAGACCGAATACCAAAAGCCTTCTGGACTTCTGCAACAACCGGAGATTCCGCAGTGGAAATGGGACTGTATTGCCATGGATTTCATCACCAAATACCCCCGAACGTCTAGTGGCTATGATTCCATCTGGGTAATTGTGGATCGTTTGACGAAATCGGCACATTTCCTACCCGTGAAAGAATCTTACCGAATGAAGAAATTGGCCAACATATACCTTAAGGAAGTAGTATCCCGACATGGTGTTCCGACTTCGATCATCTCCGATAGAGATAGTCGTTTCACATCGAAGTTTTGGCGGTCACTACAAAAAGCCTTGGGTACTCGTTTGGATTTAAGCACTGCGTATCATCCACAGAGTGATGGTCAAAGTGAGAGGACCATCCAGATTTTAGAAGACATGCTCCGTGCCTGCGTAATTGACTTTGGTGGAAGTTGGGATACTCACCTACCGTTGGCTGAGTTCTCTTATAATAACAGTTACCAAACTGGATTGAAAGCCGCTCCGTTTGAAGCCCTGTATGGGAGAAAATGTCGCTCACCGCTTTGTTGGGCAGAAGTTGGTGACAAGCATATAACTGGACCAGAGCTTATTCAGGAAACTACCGATAAGGTTTTCAGGATCTGTGATCGTTTGAAGGTTGCCCAGGACCGTCAGAAGAAATACGCTGATAGAAGAAGGAAACCATTAGCATTCCAAGTGGGAGACAGAGTTATGCTGAGGGTCTCTACTTGGAAGGGGGTAGCTAGGTTTGGCAAGCATGATAAGCTTAGCCCCCGCTACATTGGACCTTACAAGATTATTGCTCGTGTAGGGCCAGTTGCTTACCGACTGCAGTTACCGCGAGTACTGAGTGGAGTTCATAACGTATTCCATGTGTCCAATCTGAAAAAGTGTCTGTCTGATGAGACACTCATGATACCTCCAGGTGAGGTATGTGTTGATGACAAGCTCCATTTTCGTGAAGAGCCCGTAGAGGTTTCGGATTGGAAGATTCACAAGACCAGGCGTAGTCGTATTAAGTTGGTCAAGGTCAGATGGAATTCAAAGCGTGGTCCCGAGTTCACGTGGGAACGTGAAGGTGAGATGAAACGGAAGTACCCTCAATTGTTTAAGTCTGCACGTAACCAGGCTTTGTAGCGTAAAATTTCGGGACGAAATTTCTTTAAGGAGGGGAGGCTGTGACATCCGGCAATTTTCAGGTTATTTACCGTTAAACCTTAGAACGCGTTTGCAATTTAATTGTGTGTGTCTTAGACTTAATTTCAGTTAATTAGGTTATTATAAAGTCTAGCAAAGCCCTTCGTATGCATAGGTTTGCATTTCGTGAAATTTCAGAAATTTCGATACCGCGTATCGGTAAAATGCCCGTATTTAACGTTGGTGACGACCTGGTTAACCATAAAAATATCATTTTTGATGAAAATTATATAAACTGGTTTATATTAGTGGATTATGTGTGAAATTTATGTGCAATGTGTTAAATACCGCTTTCGACGATTTTCGTTGCGTTTTACCCGGTACAATCGCGTACCGGATGAGTTAAAATGAACTGTTAGCAAAAATTATTATTTTCACTAATTATGATAGCAAATAATTAGTGAGTATTTTATATATTTTTATTTTGATGAAAAACCATGTTTAAAGTGGTAACATTTTATAAAAGTGTTGTAGTTTTTATAAAAGATCACCTACATGTGTGTAGAGGTTTATAAAATAAAAGATGGCATCTTTTCTCTCTCCCAAAAATCAGCCATAAAAAGTGGGTCCCACACCCTAATCAAGTGTTAAACACACTCATTTGATTCCTTACACACTTTGTACAAAACTACACTCCACCAAATTTGATCATTCAACTTGCATGAAATTTGAATGGAAGATGTCAAATCGTCTCTCCTCTCTCCTCTCTTGGCTGAATTCATCCCTCACCCCACCTATAAATACCCCTTCAATCTTCACTTCAATCCCACACCTTTCTATCATCTTTTCTCTAAGTGTTCTTTCAAGTGTTCTTGAGTTTTTGGTGTTCTTGGAGCATTTTCTTGATGATTCAAGAGTGTGGAGCCAAATACTCAACAAAACCATCCATCAACTTGCATTTCACTAGTACCTCCCTTGATTTAGTTCAAGAGGTATGAACCTCATATTTCTTTGCTTCTTTCTTTTTCTTTGATAAAAATAGTGATCCTTGCAAGAGTTGTTCATCACCAACTAAAAGACTTTTTATGAACCATTAAAATTCAGCAAATAAGGGTTTTTATAAAAGGGTTTTAGTATTTATATATGCATGCATGTAGTCATGTGAATGAATGTGTGTTTATGTGTTCATATCTTGCAAAATGATGATGAATAATGTTAGATTCTTGCATGCAAACAAATATTTTGTTATGACCAAGTTAAAACAGAAAAATAAAGTGTATTATTACATAAAAACTTGTTATTTTATGTATGGATCTTAAACCCCTACGTTTGGATGCTTGTTACTAAAGATTGTGGTTTAAAAAGCATGATAAAAGTTAGGTTTGTACATGAATTGTTAGGATTATTTGAAATCTAGAAATAAGGTGATAAATATGATGTATTTTATGTATAATGATCAGCTCTAAAAGGGTATTTTATGTTGTGATGATTAGCTAGAGTTTTGACCATGATTTGTTACAAAAAGGGTACTTAAATGATGGATTATTACATGTAAAATGATGGATAAGTTAGGTCTGATTATATGGCTGTAAAAAGATTATATTTTATGTTAAAAATCCATATTTTTAATAAATAATATGATCCTTGGTGTTTTGATGCTTTTGGATAACATTTTAGGCATGACTAGTCGTAAAATCGGTGTTTTCCGCCTTGAAAAATGAATGCTAGTTAGGTCTGATTTCAAACAGCAAATTAAACTTATTTTATGACATATTTTCAGCTAATAATGTATATGATGAGTTAGTGTTATGACCCATGTGTTTACTTATGTGGTATGATGTTTCGGTTATCGCATATGTGCTAGAAATTGCCATGTATAGGTACTTTATGTCAAAATAATGAAAGATTGTTTTGTTTAATGAAATATATTTTATTAAGTATATTTTGATGATATATGATGTTATATGAACTCATGTGTTAGAAATTTGGAAGTTTGTTCCTTAAAAGTTAGTCGTTTTGCTTGAAAAGTGCTTATGTGCAAATATTGTGATTTTAGTGTTTTCACATGTGATTTAGAACTCATAAGCATATGTATGAGTAGATATATATATATGTTATTAGTTTCATACTTTCATGTTGATCGTTGTTAGGTGATAACACTTGAAGTCTTCGTATGTGTGTATGATACACCATTTTTCGTTAAAAACATAACCGCGTGTCGAAGTCACCAACGGGTCGTTCAAATAAATATTTTCTTAAAAATATTACAAGTCTAAGTAGGTTGGGTGAACAACTTGCTAGTAAGACGTGAGTTTCAATTAGTAATGTACCCCTCATGTTTAGGGCACCGTTAGCGTTCGTGGGCGTATTTTTGCTAGCACTCATTTTTCCGTCGTTCGTTATCAAGGTGAGTTTTTCACGGCCCCTTTTTAAACTATTTTGTTGCTTTATAAACTATGGGGGAAGAACATGCTTTCGTTCGTTTATCATGATACTGGACTTACGTTATGTGTTCGTTTGATGGTCTCGAGTAAGGGCTTTCGTTATGTGTTCATGTATGTCGTTCATGAATAGCCCCGCCGTTATAATCATTAGCCTCGTGTAGGCCGCAAGGTGTGTTGATAGATCTATTTGGGACTGACTGCCCACTCTCGTGATCAGTAGCGCTGATCGGTCGTTCGTACGAGAGAATATATTTTGAAAGGATTCGTGGGGATATGTTGTATTCGTGTCTCGGTTTGATTATAAGCTCTAGGTACTGTCATCATGTTGTATTCCTTGCAAGCTTATGACATATCACATGTTTGTCCAAGTTACTTGATAGTTCGTTAAATTCGTTTATGTTATCGTTAAACCCGTGAAACTCGCTCAACTTTATGTTGATGTTTTTAAGCATGTTTTTCAGGTACTTAGATGCTCTCGCGCGGTTATGAAAACGGGCTTTTGGGCAAACGCTTGCATCGGATTTCTGTTGGGACATTTTAAACTTCATTTTGGATCCTCGTGTGTTGGATCATTAAAACTCGTGTTTTAAATTTCAATGCTTTTAAATTTGGATAAATGTAAGACTTTTCTTTTATCTCGTTGAACATTTCCGATGTTTTAAATAAATGTGTTTGCTTATTATCATTGGGCTCCAACTTACGTGACCACCATGCTTACGTCTCGTTTCCGCTGCGAATCGTCGTTTTCGGGGTGTGACAGAAGTTGGTATCAGAGCCCATGGTTATAGCGAACTAGAAAATGTTTTTCTTAAAAATCTAGACTATAACTTTTAAAATTGGGTTTTTGGGTTAAAGACGTTTTCATACCGCATGCATCTTATATTAGGAGTAAGTGTTATTATTAATTAGATATAATAGAATATTCCTTTGTTCCTTATGTGCATTAGTTGTATGCATGCGTATGTGCTTACGTATAAGATATCCTCTTTACCCCTTACGTGCCTTAAATGTGTTGCATACGTACGTGCTTACATTTATTGGCAAAATTATTCACACCATGTATATATTTCATGTCACAGATGTCTCTTTCACCTTCCGTCATCTCGATCTCGTCTGATAGTGAGCCAGAGTTCACACCAGTTTCACCGATGTCTCCAAATTCGGTATTTGATTTCGGATTTGACCCGAACATGCCGGATTTTGCTAATCACCCGTATTATGGGAATGGGTGGATAGGAGAATCTGAAGATGAAGAGGTACCATCTAATGAAGAAGAGCCTAGCGAAGAGGAATCTGATGATGAAAAGGAGTCTAGTGAGGAAGAGCCAGTTGAGACAAGTCCGTTTGTTAAGAAACCTATGGAGGAGACTCCAGCTAGTGTTGAGCCTATTCCAGTGATCCCCGAGACTATTAGCCCTGTCCATGAGAACGATGACGCTATGACTGCCATTGAGCCTGTTAGGCCAACAACGGTAGAATTACGTTTTCCATCTCATCGATCTTATCGTGAACATCCTGAAGGTCCACTTCTGAAGTTTACTGCTAGGAAATCAGTGTCACCGGCTAAGAAGAGAAAGCTAGCCGAAAGAGATGATGATGATTCGGCAACCGTTGGTTATATCGTTGAGCGTCCTCCTAAGAGGACAAGACCTTTTGTCGCCAGAAAATGGGATTGGCTGTCCGAGCAAGTGCGTGAATGGACGAATGAAGAGGGCGTACCGATTATTCGCCATATTGGTGAGTCCTCTTCTTCTCAGAGGGTGCTACCCCTCACTGGTCAGCCCATCGAGCGCACAGTGCCCTTGCTAGCTGCTCGATGTGCCCGCGAGGAGTCGAGGATAGATTCCATTGGAGTTAGTATGGATAGGATTGCTCGTAGGTTTAAGCGTGTGGATGGCTATGTGAAACTTATGAAGAAAGATCAAGTTCAGGCCCGAGAAGATATGGCTGAATTGAGGAGAAGGTTGGAAGGGAGCGAGAAGAAGGCCGAAGAAGCAATAAAGATGGCCAAGGAGGCTACCACGAGAGCCATGGAAGCGGAAGTCAGAGAGGTTGAGGCCTTACAGCGTGTGGATGCACTTGAGGAGCGCCTCGAGGACTCTCTAGCCCTTGCAGTTACGTGTGTTCTGATCGCCGCCACTGTTGCTCGCATCGGTGTTTTCCCGCGCCACACCCGTTAGTTCATGTCTTTGGGGATGTTGTTTCTTTTGATTTCATGTCTTTTCATTTTGTTATATTAGAGAAACTTGTTAGGGTTTGGTCGTATACCACGCCCATTTTTGTAATCATTTGGTTTAATGATGTATCTAAGTTTGAACTCTAATTTTTAACAAAAATGACATGAAGTGGTTGATTTTGGTTTATCGTGGTGTTTGTTAAGTTATTTTCGTACATACATGAATGGCATGGATATTGCGTGATATATATTGTCTCACTCGTTGTATTATTTGTATTGGGAAAAGGAACATGCCACCGCGGAGAGAAAACCAAAATGCTAACCCACTCCCCACTACGGCCGAGGAATTGGCCCAGTTGATTTCGCAACATGTCAACACCGCCCTTGTTAACGAAGCGGCCAACCGGAACGTGAACCAGGCGAACCATATTGAAGGGTGCTCTTACAAGACCTTTCAAGCATGTCAGCCCCGACTCTTTTCTGGAACTGAAGGACCAATCGGCATTGTCCGCTGTATTGAGAAAATGGAGTCTGTGATGATCATAAGTAACTGTACTGCAGCTCAACGCGTGAAGTATGCAACAAGTTCATTTCAGGATGAAGCTCTAACCTGGTGGAATACTCAAATTCAGGGTCTCGGTGAGGCTAATGCCTATGGTCTCACTTGGGATCAGTTGAAGGAAATGTTGCTGCGTGAGTATTGTCCACGCAACGAAATTCAAAAATTAGAAGCGGAATTCTGGAATTTGACCATGGTAGATGCTGAGGTAAGGGAATACACGTCCAAGTTTCATCAATTGGCACGACTTGTACCCCATCTCGTAACACCGGAGCACAAAAGAATTGAGCGTTATATCTGGGGCTTGGCATCTCAGATCCGTAGTATGGTGACGTCAGCAAACCCTACGACTATTCAGAGTGCTGTGCAATTAGCACACTCCCTGACTGACGATGCTGTTCGTATGGGGACATTGAAGAAGAGTGGTTCAGGGAAGAAGCCAGTGGAAGTTGTTGATAAAACGACTGAGAAAGGAAAACTGCCAACTGAAGGAAAGCGTAAGTGGTCTGAAGGATCTGGGAGTCATGCTAGTAACTCTCAGAACAAAAGGAGGAATCAGGGAAGGATGTATGCAGCCAACACCATGGAAACAAGAAGGTATCAGGGTCCTAACCCAAAGTGCAACAAATGTGGTTATTTTCACACTGGTCAGTGCAACGTCTGTGAACGTTGTGGCAAATTTGGACATCAAGCCCAAACCTGCCGTGTGAAATTGGGTGTGAAGAAAGAAGAATCGAACCATGGATGTTTTGAATGTGGAACTGTAGGGCATTTTAGGAAGGATTGCCCAAAACTGAAGAACCAGGGAAATCGTGGCAGAGCATTCGCGATGGAGGCCAAGAAAGCACGAAAGGATCCATCGGTTGTTACCGGTACGTTTCTCATAAATGACCGTTATGCTTACATTTTATTTGATACCGGAGCCGATAAAAGTTTTGTTTCCAAAAACTTTGAGCCTTTTCTTAGCTCAAAATCAAGTAAATTAGATGTTAAGTATTCTATAGAGTTAGCTAACGGAAAATTAATAGAAGCCGACGAAGTTTTTCGTGAGTGTACCTTGCGTTTGGGAGATCGTATGTATAGTATTGACCTTTTACCAGTAGAACTTGGAAGTTTCGATGTCGTTATTGGCATGGATTGGTTATCAAAGAATCATGCAGAGATTGTGTGCGATAAGAAGATAGTTCGTCTTCTACCTCCGACTGGTGAACCGTTGGAAATTCAAGGTGATGAGAGTGCCCCTTTGAGAATCGTTAATATGATGAAAGCTCAGAAGTATTTGCGAAAAGGATACCCAGCATACTTAGCCCACGTGGTTGACACTAGGGTTGAGGAGCAGAAGCTTGAAGAGATCCCTGTAGTTCGTGATTACCCGGAGGTATTTCCTGAAGAGTTACCTGGATTGCCACCGCAAAGGCAA
This sequence comes from Smallanthus sonchifolius, assembly GCA_023525975.1. NCBI lineage: Eukaryota > Viridiplantae > Streptophyta > Magnoliopsida > Asterales > Asteraceae > Smallanthus > Smallanthus sonchifolius. Next base: position 653,367 of record JAKNSE010000179.1, read on the forward strand.
GTCGAGTTCAGGATTGACCTAGTGTCCGGAGCAGCGCCGATAGCTCGATCTCCTTATCGTTTGGCACCATCTGAAATGCAAGAGCTATCCAAGCAATTGCAAGAATTGTTGGATAAAGGTTTTATAAGACCGAGTTTCTCGCCCTGGGGAGCGCCGGTTTTATTCGTGAAAAAGAAAGATGGTTCTATGCGGATGTGTATCGATTATCGAGAATTGAACAAGCTTACCATCAAGAATCGGTATCCATTACCGAGAATCGACGACTTGTTCGATCAGCTGCAAGGATCGAGTTATTATTCGAAGATCGATTTACGTTCAGGCTACCATCAATTGAGGATTGTTGAAGAAGATATTCCGAAGACTGCATTCCGAACCCGGTATGGTCATTACGAGTTTTTGGTCATGCCTTTTGGTTTGACAAACGCTCCTGCGGTATTCATGGATCTCATGAATAGAGTGTGCAGACCATACTTGGACAAGTTCGTGATAGTGTTTATCGATGATATACTCATCTATTCACGGACCAAGGAAGAGCACGAGCACCATCTGAAGCTGATTTTGGAGATGTTGAGGAATGAGAAGCTATATGCTAAACTTTCCAAATGCGAGTTCTGGATCCGAGAAGTTCATTTTCTTGGACACGTTATCAATGAGAAGGGTATACACGTGGACCCAGCAAAGATTGAGGCAATTAAAAATTGGGAAGCGCCGAAGAGTCCGACCGAGGTACGACAATTCCTAGGTTTGGCGGGTTACTATCGAAGGTTTATTGAGAATTTCTCCAAGATAGCGCAATCCTTAACGCTATTGACCCAGAAGGACAAGGAGTATATCTGGGGAGAAAAGCAAGAGGCAGCGTTTCAATTGTTGAAAAAGAAGCTGTGCAGTGCCCCTATCTTGTCTCTTCCTGAGGGGACAGATGGATTCGTGGTGTACTGTGATGCCTCTCGCCAAGGTCTTGGTTGTGTCCTAATGCAGAATGGAAAGGTCATAGCTTATGCGTCTCGTCAACTCAAGGTGCATGAACAGAATTATGCGACACATGATTTGGAACTGGGTGCGGTGGTTTTTGCACTCAAAATTTGGAGGCACTACCTTTACGGTACTAAGTGCACAATTTTTACAGATCATAAGAGTCTCCAGCACATTTTTGACCAGAAAGAGCTGAATATGAGGCAGAGACGTTGGATGGAATTGCTCAATGACTACGATTGTGATATTCGTTATCACCCAGGCAAGGCTAATGTCGTGGCCGATGCCTTGAGTAGGAAGGAGCGAGTCAAGCCCTTACGCGTGCGTGCGTTAGGATTGACCATTCACACAAACCTCACAGCTCAGATTCGTGATGCACAACAAGAAGCTCTAAAAGAAGAGAATTTAAAGGATGAAAATCTTCGTGGTATGGTTAGAGAACTTATACCCAAGTCTGACGATGCCTTGTACTTCATGGATAGAATATGGGTGCCTCTGGCAGGCAATTTACGAGAAATGGTTTTGGATGAGGCCCATAAATCAAGATATTCGATTCACCCAGGATCGACAAAAATGTATAAGGATATCAAGGAGCACTACTGGTGGCCGAACATGAAGGGTGATATTGCTTCATACGTTGGTAAATGTTTGACTTGCGCAAAAGTCAAGACCGAATACCAAAAGCCTTCTGGACTTCTGCAACAACCGGAGATTCCGCAGTGGAAATGGGACTGTATTGCCATGGATTTCATCACCAAATACCCCCGAACGTCTAGTGGCTATGATTCCATCTGGGTAATTGTGGATCGTTTGACGAAATCGGCACATTTCCTACCCGTGAAAGAATCTTACCGAATGAAGAAATTGGCCAACATATACCTTAAGGAAGTAGTATCCCGACATGGTGTTCCGACTTCGATCATCTCCGATAGAGATAGTCGTTTCACATCGAAGTTTTGGCGGTCACTACAAAAAGCCTTGGGTACTCGTTTGGATTTAAGCACTGCGTATCATCCACAGAGTGATGGTCAAAGTGAGAGGACCATCCAGATTTTAGAAGACATGCTCCGTGCCTGCGTAATTGACTTTGGTGGAAGTTGGGATACTCACCTACCGTTGGCTGAGTTCTCTTATAATAACAGTTACCAAACTGGATTGAAAGCCGCTCCGTTTGAAGCCCTGTATGGGAGAAAATGTCGCTCACCGCTTTGTTGGGCAGAAGTTGGTGACAAGCATATAACTGGACCAGAGCTTATTCAGGAAACTACCGATAAGGTTTTCAGGATCTGTGATCGTTTGAAGGTTGCCCAGGACCGTCAGAAGAAATACGCTGATAGAAGAAGGAAACCATTAGCATTCCAAGTGGGAGACAGAGTTATGCTGAGGGTCTCTACTTGGAAGGGGGTAGCTAGGTTTGGCAAGCATGATAAGCTTAGCCCCCGCTACATTGGACCTTACAAGATTATTGCTCGTGTAGGGCCAGTTGCTTACCGACTGCAGTTACCGCGAGTACTGAGTGGAGTTCATAACGTATTCCATGTGTCCAATCTGAAAAAGTGTCTGTCTGATGAGACACTCATGATACCTCCAGGTGAGGTATGTGTTGATGACAAGCTCCATTTTCGTGAAGAGCCCGTAGAGGTTTCGGATTGGAAGATTCACAAGACCAGGCGTAGTCGTATTAAGTTGGTCAAGGTCAGATGGAATTCAAAGCGTGGTCCCGAGTTCACGTGGGAACGTGAAGGTGAGATGAAACGGAAGTACCCTCAATTGTTTAAGTCTGCACGTAACCAGGCTTTGTAGCGTAAAATTTCGGGACGAAATTTCTTTAAGGAGGGGAGGCTGTGACATCCGGCAATTTTCAGGTTATTTACCGTTAAACCTTAGAACGCGTTTGCAATTTAATTGTGTGTGTCTTAGACTTAATTTCAGTTAATTAGGTTATTATAAAGTCTAGCAAAGCCCTTCGTATGCATAGGTTTGCATTTCGTGAAATTTCAGAAATTTCGATACCGCGTATCGGTAAAATGCCCGTATTTAACGTTGGTGACGACCTGGTTAACCATAAAAATATCATTTTTGATGAAAATTATATAAACTGGTTTATATTAGTGGATTATGTGTGAAATTTATGTGCAATGTGTTAAATACCGCTTTCGACGATTTTCGTTGCGTTTTACCCGGTACAATCGCGTACCGGATGAGTTAAAATGAACTGTTAGCAAAAATTATTATTTTCACTAATTATGATAGCAAATAATTAGTGAGTATTTTATATATTTTTATTTTGATGAAAAACCATGTTTAAAGTGGTAACATTTTATAAAAGTGTTGTAGTTTTTATAAAAGATCACCTACATGTGTGTAGAGGTTTATAAAATAAAAGATGGCATCTTTTCTCTCTCCCAAAAATCAGCCATAAAAAGTGGGTCCCACACCCTAATCAAGTGTTAAACACACTCATTTGATTCCTTACACACTTTGTACAAAACTACACTCCACCAAATTTGATCATTCAACTTGCATGAAATTTGAATGGAAGATGTCAAATCGTCTCTCCTCTCTCCTCTCTTGGCTGAATTCATCCCTCACCCCACCTATAAATACCCCTTCAATCTTCACTTCAATCCCACACCTTTCTATCATCTTTTCTCTAAGTGTTCTTTCAAGTGTTCTTGAGTTTTTGGTGTTCTTGGAGCATTTTCTTGATGATTCAAGAGTGTGGAGCCAAATACTCAACAAAACCATCCATCAACTTGCATTTCACTAGTACCTCCCTTGATTTAGTTCAAGAGGTATGAACCTCATATTTCTTTGCTTCTTTCTTTTTCTTTGATAAAAATAGTGATCCTTGCAAGAGTTGTTCATCACCAACTAAAAGACTTTTTATGAACCATTAAAATTCAGCAAATAAGGGTTTTTATAAAAGGGTTTTAGTATTTATATATGCATGCATGTAGTCATGTGAATGAATGTGTGTTTATGTGTTCATATCTTGCAAAATGATGATGAATAATGTTAGATTCTTGCATGCAAACAAATATTTTGTTATGACCAAGTTAAAACAGAAAAATAAAGTGTATTATTACATAAAAACTTGTTATTTTATGTATGGATCTTAAACCCCTACGTTTGGATGCTTGTTACTAAAGATTGTGGTTTAAAAAGCATGATAAAAGTTAGGTTTGTACATGAATTGTTAGGATTATTTGAAATCTAGAAATAAGGTGATAAATATGATGTATTTTATGTATAATGATCAGCTCTAAAAGGGTATTTTATGTTGTGATGATTAGCTAGAGTTTTGACCATGATTTGTTACAAAAAGGGTACTTAAATGATGGATTATTACATGTAAAATGATGGATAAGTTAGGTCTGATTATATGGCTGTAAAAAGATTATATTTTATGTTAAAAATCCATATTTTTAATAAATAATATGATCCTTGGTGTTTTGATGCTTTTGGATAACATTTTAGGCATGACTAGTCGTAAAATCGGTGTTTTCCGCCTTGAAAAATGAATGCTAGTTAGGTCTGATTTCAAACAGCAAATTAAACTTATTTTATGACATATTTTCAGCTAATAATGTATATGATGAGTTAGTGTTATGACCCATGTGTTTACTTATGTGGTATGATGTTTCGGTTATCGCATATGTGCTAGAAATTGCCATGTATAGGTACTTTATGTCAAAATAATGAAAGATTGTTTTGTTTAATGAAATATATTTTATTAAGTATATTTTGATGATATATGATGTTATATGAACTCATGTGTTAGAAATTTGGAAGTTTGTTCCTTAAAAGTTAGTCGTTTTGCTTGAAAAGTGCTTATGTGCAAATATTGTGATTTTAGTGTTTTCACATGTGATTTAGAACTCATAAGCATATGTATGAGTAGATATATATATATGTTATTAGTTTCATACTTTCATGTTGATCGTTGTTAGGTGATAACACTTGAAGTCTTCGTATGTGTGTATGATACACCATTTTTCGTTAAAAACATAACCGCGTGTCGAAGTCACCAACGGGTCGTTCAAATAAATATTTTCTTAAAAATATTACAAGTCTAAGTAGGTTGGGTGAACAACTTGCTAGTAAGACGTGAGTTTCAATTAGTAATGTACCCCTCATGTTTAGGGCACCGTTAGCGTTCGTGGGCGTATTTTTGCTAGCACTCATTTTTCCGTCGTTCGTTATCAAGGTGAGTTTTTCACGGCCCCTTTTTAAACTATTTTGTTGCTTTATAAACTATGGGGGAAGAACATGCTTTCGTTCGTTTATCATGATACTGGACTTACGTTATGTGTTCGTTTGATGGTCTCGAGTAAGGGCTTTCGTTATGTGTTCATGTATGTCGTTCATGAATAGCCCCGCCGTTATAATCATTAGCCTCGTGTAGGCCGCAAGGTGTGTTGATAGATCTATTTGGGACTGACTGCCCACTCTCGTGATCAGTAGCGCTGATCGGTCGTTCGTACGAGAGAATATATTTTGAAAGGATTCGTGGGGATATGTTGTATTCGTGTCTCGGTTTGATTATAAGCTCTAGGTACTGTCATCATGTTGTATTCCTTGCAAGCTTATGACATATCACATGTTTGTCCAAGTTACTTGATAGTTCGTTAAATTCGTTTATGTTATCGTTAAACCCGTGAAACTCGCTCAACTTTATGTTGATGTTTTTAAGCATGTTTTTCAGGTACTTAGATGCTCTCGCGCGGTTATGAAAACGGGCTTTTGGGCAAACGCTTGCATCGGATTTCTGTTGGGACATTTTAAACTTCATTTTGGATCCTCGTGTGTTGGATCATTAAAACTCGTGTTTTAAATTTCAATGCTTTTAAATTTGGATAAATGTAAGACTTTTCTTTTATCTCGTTGAACATTTCCGATGTTTTAAATAAATGTGTTTGCTTATTATCATTGGGCTCCAACTTACGTGACCACCATGCTTACGTCTCGTTTCCGCTGCGAATCGTCGTTTTCGGGGTGTGACAATATTGGGCCTTGATCGGTGATAGTGGTCCATTATAGCCTCTATCATGTCATAGTTGTTCTAAAAGGGTTATATAGGAGTGTTGTGAGTCATAGTTAGGTGTTAACGCCCAATAACGTGTCATACTTTCATTAATGGGCCGTATTGGGCCTGGATTTCTGTTAGTGGCCCATTATAGCCTCTATCATGTCATAGTTGCTCTAAAAGGGTTATATAGGAGTGTAGTGAGTCATAGTTAAGTGTTAACGCACAATAACATGTCATACTTTCACTAATGGGCCATATTTGGCCTTATGGGTGATTGTGGCCCATTATAGCTTCTTCTATCATGACATAGCTGCTCTAAGAGTGTTGTATATGAGTGTTGTGAGTCGTAGTTAGGTGTTAATGCCAATAAAATGCCTTACTTTCATTAATGGGCCGTATTGGACCTTGATCAGTGATAGTGGTTCATTATAGCCTCTACCATATTATAGTTGCTCTAAGAGGCTTATATAGGGTTTAATGAGTCATAGTTAGGTGTTAACGCCCAATAACATGTCATACTTTCATTAATGAGCCGTATTGGGCCTGGATATCTGTTAGTGGCCCATTATGGCCTTTATCATGTCATAGTTGCTCTAAAAGGGTTATATAGGAGTGTAGTGAGTCATTGTTAAGTGTTAACGCCCAATAACATGTCATACTTTCATTAATGGGCCATATTTGGCCTTATGGGTGATAGTGTCCCATTATAGCTTCTTCTATCATGACATTGCTGCTCTAAGAGTGTTGTATATGAGTGTTGTGATTCGTAGTTAGGTGTTAATGCTAATAAAATGCCCTACTTTCATTAATGGGCCGTATTGGGCCTTGATCGGTGATAGTGGTTCATTATAGCCTCTACCATATTATAGTTGCTCTAAGAGGCTTATATAGGGTTTAATGAGTCATAGTTAGGTGTTAACGCCCAATAACTTGTCATACTTTCATTAATGGGCCGTATTGGGACTGGATTTCTGTTGGTGGCCCATTATAGCCTCTATCATGTCATAGTTGCTATAATAGGGTTATATAGGAGTGTAGTGAGTCATCGGTAAGTGTTAACGCCCAATAACATGTCATACTTTCATTAAAGGGCCATATTCGTCCATATGGGTGATAGTGGCCCATTATAGTTCTATCATGACATAGCTGCTCTAAGAGTGTTGTATATGAGTGTTGTGAGTCGTAGTTAGGTGTTAAAGACAATAAAATGCCTTACTTTCATTAATGGTCCGTATTGGGCCTTGATCGGTGATAGTGGTCCATTATAGCCTCTACCATATTATAGTTGCTCTAAGAGGCTTATATAGGAGTGAAGTGAGTCATAGTTAGGTGTTAACGCCCAATAACATGCCATACTTTCATTAATGGGCTGTATTGTGACTGGATTTCTGTTAGTGGCCCATTATAGCCTCTATCATGTCATAGTTGCTCTAAAAGGGTTATATAGGAGTGTAGTGAGTCATATTTAGGTGTTAACGCTCAATAACATGTCATACTTTCATTAATGGGCCGTATTGGGACTGGATTTCTGTTGGTGGCCAATTATAGCCTCTATCATGTCATAGTTGCTCTAAAAGGGTTATATAGGAGTGTAGTGAGTCATAGTTAAGTGTTAACGCTCAATAACGTGTCATACTTTCATTAATGGGCCGTATTAGTCCTGGATTTCTGTTAGTGGCCCATTATAGCCTATATCTTGTCATAGTTGCTCCAAAAGGGTTATATAGGAGTGTAGTGAGTCATCGTTAAGTGTTGACGTCCAATAACATGTCATACTTTCATTAATGGGCCATATTCGGCCTTATGGGTGATAGTGGCCCATTATAGCTTCTATCATGACATAGCTGCTCTAAGAGTGTTGTATATGAGTGTTGTGAGTCATAGTTAGGTGTTAATGCCAATAAAATGCCTTACTTTCTTTAATGGGCCGTATTGGGCCTTGATCGGTGATAGTAGTTCATTATAGCCTCTACCATATTATAGTTGCTCTAAGAGGCTTATATAGGAGTGTAGTGAGTCATAGTTAGGTGTTAACGCCCAATAACATGTCATACTTTCATTAATGGGCCGTATTGGGACTGGATTTTTGTTGGTGGCCCATTATAGCCTCTATCATGTCATAGTTGCTCTAAAAGGGTTATATAGGAGTGTAGTGAGTCATAGTTAAGTGTTAACGCCCAATAACATGTCATACTTTCATTAATGGGCCATATTTGGCCTTATGGGTGATAGTGGCCCATTATAGCTTCTTCTATCATGACATAGCTGCTCTAAGAGTGTTGTATATGAGTGTTGTGAGTCGTAGTTAGGTGTTAATGCCAATAAAATGCCTAACTTTCATTAATGGGCCGTATTGGTCCTTGATAGGTGATAGTGGTTCATTATAGCCTCTACCATATTATAGTTGCTCTAAGAGGCTTATATAGGGTTTAATGAGTCATAGTTAGGTGTTAACGCCCAATAACATGTTATACATTCATTAATAGGTCGTATTGGGCCTGGATTTCTGTTATTGGCCCATTATAGCGTCTATCATGTCATAGTTGCTCTAAAAGGGTTATATAGGAGTGTGGTGAGTCCTAGTTAGGTGTTAACGCCCAATAACATGTCATACTTTCATTAATGGGCAGTATTGGGCCTGGATTTCTGTTAGTGGCCCATTATTGCCTCTATCATGTCATAGTTGTTCTAAAAGGGTCATATAGCAGTGTAGTGAGTCATAGTTAAGTGTTAACGCCCAATAACATGTCATACTTTCATTAATGGGTCGTATTGGGCCTTATTGGTGATAGTGGCCCATTATAGCCTCTATCATGACATAGCTGCTCTAAAAGTGTTGTATTTTAGTGTTGTGAGTTGTAGTTAGGTGTTAATGCCAAAAAAATGCCTTACTTTCTATAATGGGACATATTGGGCCTTGATCGGTGATAGTGGTCCATTATAGCCTCTATCGTGTCATAGTTGTTCTAAAAGGGTTATATAGGAGTGTTGTGAGTCATAGTTAGGTGTTAACGCCCAATAACGTGTCATACTTTCATTAATGGGCCGTATTGGGCCTGGATTTCTGTTAGTGGCCCATTATAGCCTCTATCATGTCATAGTTGCTCTAAAAGGGTTATATAGGAGTGTAGTGAGTCATAGTTAAGTGTTAACGCACAATAACATGTCATACTTTCACTAATGGGCCATATTTGGCCTTATGGGTGATAGTGGCCCATTATAGCTTCTTCTATCATGACATAGCTGCTCTAAGAGTGTTGTATATGAGTGTTGTGAGTCGTAGTTAGGTGTTAATGCCAATAAAATGCCTTACTTTCATTAATGGGCCGTATTGGACCTTGATCAGTGATAGTGGTTCATTATAGCCTCTACCATATTATAGTTGCTCTAAGAGGCTTATATAGGGTTTAATGAGTCATAATTAGGTGTTAACGCCCAATAACATGTCATACTTTCATTAATGGGCCGTATTGGCCCTGGATATCTGTTAGTGGCCCATTATGGCCTCTATCATGTCATAGTTGCTCTAAAAGGGTTATATAGGAGTGTAGTGAGTCATAGTTAAGTGTTAACGCCCAATAACATGTCATACTTTCATTAATGGGCCATATTTGGCCTTATGGGTGATAGTGTCCCATTATAGCTTCTTCTATCATGACATTGCTGCTCTAAGAGTGTTGTATATGAGTGTTGTGATTCGTAGTTAGGTGTTAATGCCAATAAAATGCCCTACTTTCATTAATGGGCCGTATTGGGCCTTGATCGGTGATAGTGGTTCATTATAGCCTCCACCATATTATAGTTGCTCTAAGAGGCTTATATAGGGTTTAATGAGTCATAGTTAGGTGTTAACGCCCAATAACTTGTCATACTTTCATTAATGGGCCGTATTGGGCCTGGATTTCTGTTAGTGGCCCATTATAGCCTCTATCATGTCATAGTTGCTCTAAAAGGGTTATATAGGAGTGTAGTGAGTCATCGGTAAGTGTTAACGCCCAATAACATGTCATACTTTCATTAAAGGGCCATATTCGTCCTTATGGGTGATAGTGGCCCATTATAGTTCTATCATGACATAGCTGCTCTAAGAGTGTTGTATATGAGTGTTGTGAGTCGTAGTTAGGTGTTAAAGACAATAAAATGCCTTACTTTCATTAATGGTCCGTATTGGGCCTTGATCGGTGATAGTGGTCCATTATAGCCTCTACCATATTATAGTTGCTCTAAGAGGCTTATATAGGAGTGAAGTGAGTCATAGTTAGGTGTTAACGCCCAATAACATGCCATACTTTCATTAATGGGCTGTATTGTGACTGGATTTCTGTTAGTGGCCCATTATAGCCTCTATCATGTCATAGTTGCTCTAAAAGGGTTATATAGGAGTGTAGTGAGTCATAGTTAGGTGTTAACACCCAATAACATGTCATACTTTCATTAATGGGCCGTATTGGGACTGGATTTCTGTTGGTGGCCAATTATAGCCTCTATCATGTCATAGTTGCTCTAAAAGGGTTATATAGGAGTGTAGTGAGTCATAGTTAAGTGTTAACGCTCAATAACGTGTCATACTTTCATTAATGGGCCGTATTGGTCCTGGATTTCTGTTAGTGTCCCATTATAGCCTATATCTTGTTATAGTTGCTCTAAAAGGGTTATATAGGAGTGTAGTGAGTCATCGTTAAGTGTTGACGCCCAATAACATGTCATACTTTCATTAATGGGCCATATTCGGCCTTATGGGTGATAGTGGCCCATTATAGCTTCTATCATGACATAGCTGCTCTAAGAGTGTTGTATATGAGTGTTGTGAGTCATAGTTAGGTGTTAATGCCAATAAAATGCCTTACTTTCTTTAATGGGCCGTATTGGGCCTTGATCGGTGATAGTAGTTCATTATAGCCTCTACCATATTATAGTTGCTCTAAGAGGCTTATATAGGAGTGTAGTGAGTCATAGTTAGGTGTTAACGCCCAATAACATGTCATACTTTCATTAATGGGCCGTATTGGGACTGGATTTTTGTTGGTGGCCCATTATAGCCTCTATCATGTCATAGTTGCTCTAAAAGGGTTATATAGGAGTGTAGTGAGTCATAGTTAAGTGTTAACGCCCAATAACATGTCATACTTTCATTAATGGGCCATATTTGGCCTTATGGGTGATAGTGGCCCATTATAGCTTCTTCTATCATGACATAGCTGCTCTAAGAGTGTTGTATATGAGTGTTGTGAGTCGTAGTTAGGTGTTAATCCCAATAAAATGCCTAACTTTCATTAATGGGCCGTATTGGTCCTTGATAGGTGATAGTGGTTCATTATAGCCTCTACCATATTATAGTTGCTCTAAGAGGCTTATATAGGGTTTAATGAGTCATAGTTAGGTGTTAACGCCCAATAACATGTTATACATTCATTAATAGGTCGTATTGGGCCTGGATTTCTGTTAGTGGCCCATTATAGCGTCTATCATGTCATAGTTGCTCTAAAAGGGTTATATAGGAGTGTGGTGAGTCCTAGTTAGGTGTTAACGCCCAATAACATGTCATACTTTCATTAATGGGCAGTATTGGGCCTGGATTTCTGTTAGTGGCCCATTATTGCCTCTATCATGTCATAGTTGCTCTAAAAGGGTCATATAGGAGTGTAGTGAGTCATAGTTAAGTGTTAACGCCCAATAACATGTCATACTTTCATTAATGGGTCGTATTGGGCCTTATTGGTGATAGTGGCCCATTATAGCCTCTATCATGACATAGCTGCTCTAAAAGTGTTGTATTCTAGTGTTGTGAGTTGTAGTTAGGTGTTAATGCCAAAAAAATGCCTTACTTTCTATAATGGGACATATTGGGCCTTGATCGGTGATAGTGGTCCATTATAGCCTCTATCATGTCATAGTTGTTCTAAAAGGGTTATATAGGAGTGTTGTGAGTCATAGTTAGGTGTTAACGCCCAATAACGTGTCATACTTTCATTAATGGGCCGTATTGGGCCTGGATTTCTGTTAGTGGCCCATTATAGCCTCTATCATGTCATAGTTGCTCTAAAAGGGTTATATAGGAGTGTAGTGAGTCATAGTTAAGTGTTAACGCACAATAACATGTCATACTTTCACTAATGGGCCATATTTGGCCTTATGGGTGATAGTGGCCCATTATAGCTTCTTCTATCATGACATAGCTGCTCTAAGAGTGTTGTATATGAGTGTTGTGAGTCATAGTTAGGTGTTAATGCCAATAAAATGCCTTACTTTCATTAATGGGCCGTATTGGACCTTGATCAGTGATAGTGGTTCATTATAGCCTCTACCATATTATAGTTGCTCTAAGAGGCTTATATAGGGTTTAATGAGTCATAGTTAGGTGTTAACGCCCAATAACATGTCATACTTTCATTAATGGGCCGTATTGGGCCTGGATATCTGTTAGTGGCCCATTATGGCCTCTATCATGTCATAGTTGCTCTAAAAGGGTTATATAGGAGTGTAGTGAGTCATAGTTAAGTGTTAACGCCCAATAACATGTCATACTTTCATTAATGGGCCATATTTGGCCTTATGGGTGATAGTGTCCCATTATAGCTTCTTCTATCATGACATTGCTGCTCTAAGAGTGTTGTATATGAGTGTTGTGATTCGTAATTAGGTGTTAATGCTAATAAAATGCCCTACTTTCATTAATGGGCCGTATTGGGCCTTGATCGGTGATAGTGGTTCATTATAGCCTCTACCATATTATAGTTGCTCTAAGAGGCTTATATAGGGTTTAATGAGTCATAGTTAGGTGTTAACGCCCAATAACTTGTCATACTTTCATTAATGGGCCGTATTGGGCCTGGATTTCTGTTAGTGGCCCATTATAGCCTCTATCATGTCATAGTTGCTCTAAAAGGGTTATATAGGAGTGTAGTGAGTCATACTAAGGTGTTAACGCCCAATAACATATCATACTTTCATTAATGAGCCGTATTGGGCCTGGATTTCTGTTAGTGGCCCATTATTGCCTCTATCATGTCATAGTTGCTATAAAAGGGTTATATTGGAGTGTAGTGTGTCATCGTTAAGTGTTAACTCCCAATAACATGTCATACTTTCATTAATGGGTCGTATTGGGCCTTATTGGTGATAGGGGCCCATTATAACCTCTATCATAACTTAGCTGCTCTAAGAGTGTTGTGAGTCGTAGTTAGGTGTTAATGCCAAAAAATGCCTTATTTTCATTAATGGGCCGTATTTGATCGGTGATAGTGGTCCATTATAGCCTCTATCAAGTCATAGTTGCTATAAAAGGGTTATATAGGAGTGTAGTGAGTCAGAGTTAGGTGTTAATGCCCAATAACGTGTCATACTTTCATCAATGGACCGTATTGGGCCTGGATTTCTGTTAGTGGCCCATTATAGCCTCTATCTTGTCATAGTTGCTCTAATAGGGTTGTATAGGAGTGTAGTGAGTCATCGTTATGTGTTAACGCCCAATAACATGTCATACTTTCATTAATGGGCCATATTCGGCCTTATGGGTGATAGTGGCCCATTATAGCTTCTATCATGACATAGCTGCTCTAAGAGTGTTGTATATGATTGTTGTGAGTCGTAGTTAGGTGTTAATGGCAATAAAATGCCTTACTTTCATTAATGGTCCGTATTGGGCCTTGATCGGTGATAGTGGTCCATTATAGCCTCTACCATATTATAGTTGCTCTAAGAGGTTTATATAGGAGTGAAGTGAGTCATAGTTAGGTGTTAACGCCCAATAACATGCCATACTTTCATTAATGGGTTGTATTGGGACTGGATTTCTGTTAGTGGCCCATTATAGCCTCTATCATGTCATAGTTACTCTAAAAGGGTTATATAGGAGTGTGGTGAGTCCTAGTTAGGTGTTAACGCCCAATAACATGTCATACTTTCATTAATGGGCCGTATTGGGCCTGGATTTCTGTTAGTGGCCCATTATTGCCTGTATCCTGTCATAGTTGCTCTAAAAGGGTCATATAGGAGTGTAGTGAGTCATAGTTAAGTGTTAACGCCCAATAACATGCCATTCTTTCATTAATGGGCTGTATTGTGACTGGATTTCTGTTAGTGGCCCATTATAGCCTCTATCATGTCATAGTTGCTCTAAAAGGGTTATATAGGAGTGTAGTGAGTCATAGTTAGGTGTTAACGCCCAATAACATGCCATACTTTCATTAAAGGGTCGTATTGGGACTGGATTTCTGTTGGTGGCCCATTATAGCCTCTATCATGTCATAGTTGCTCTAAAAGGGTTATATAAGAGTGTAGTGAGTCATAGTTAAGTGTTAACGCCTAATAACGTGTCATACTTTCATTAATGGGCCGTATTGGGCCTGGATTTCTGTTAGTGGCCCATTATAGCCTCTATATTATCATAGTTGCTCTAAAAGGGTTATATAGGAGTGTAGTGAGTCATCGTTAAGTGTTGACGCCCAATAACATGTCATACTTTCATTAATGGGCCATATTCGGCCTTATGGGTGATAGTGGCCCATTATAGCTTCTTTCATGACATAGCTGCTCTAAGAGTGTTGTATATGAGTGTTGTGAGTCGTAGTTAGGTGTTAATGCCAATAAAATGCCTTACTTTCTTTAATGGGCCGTATTGGACCTTGATCGGTGATAGTAGTTCATTATAGCCTCTACCATATTATAGTTGCTCTAAGAGGCTTATATAGGAGTGAAGTGAGTCATAGTTAGGTGTTAAAGCCCAATAACATGCCATTCTTTCATTAATGGGCTGTATTGTGACTGGATTTCTGTTAGTGGCTCATTATAGCCTTTATCATGTCATAGTTGCTCTAAAAGGGTTATATAGGAGTGTAGTGAGTCATAGTTAGGTGTTAACGCCCAATAACATGTCATAATTTCACTAAAGGGCCGTATTGGGACTGGATTTCTGTTGGTGGCCCATTATAGCCTCTATCATGTCATAGTTGCTCTAAAAGGGTTATATAAGAGTGTAGTGAGTCATAGTTAAGTGATAACGCCCAATAACGTATCATACTTTCATTAATGGGCCGTATTGGGCCTGGATTTCTGTTTGTGGCCCATTATAGCCTCTATCTTGTCATAGTTGCTCTAAAAGGGTTATATAGGAGTGTAGTGAGTCATCGTTAAGTGTTGACGCCCAATAACATGTCATACTTTCATTAATGGGCCATATTCGGCCTTATGGGTGATAGTGGCCCATTATAGCTTCTATCATGACATAGCTGCTCTAAGAGTGTTGTATATGTGTGTTGTGAGTCGTAGTTAGGTGTTAATGCCAATAAAATGCCTTACTTTCATTAATGGGCCGTATTGGGCCTTGAACAGTGATAATGGTTCACTATAGCCTCTACCATATTATAGTTGCTCTAAGAGGCTTATATAGGGTTTAATGAGTCATAGTTAGGTGTTAACGCCCAATAACATGTCATACTTTCATTAATGGGCCGTATTGGGACTGGATTTTTGTTGGTGGCCCATTATAGCCTCTATCATGTCATAGTTGCTCTAAAAGGGTTATATAGGAGTGTAGTGAGTCATAGTTAAGTGTTAACGCCCAATAACATGACATACTTTCATTAATGGGCCATATTTGGCTTTATGGGTGATAGTGGCCCATTATAGCTTCTTCTATGATGACATAGCTGCTCTAAGAGTGTTGTCAGTCGTAGTAAGGTGTTAATGCCAATAAAATGCCTTACTTTCATTAATGGGCCGTGTTGGGCCTTGATCGGTGATAGTGGTTCATTATAGCCTCTACCATATTATAGTTGCTCTAAGAGGCTTATATAGGGTGTAATAAGTCAAAGTTAGGTGTTAACGCCCAATAACATGTCATACATTCATTAATGGGCCGTATTGGGCCTGGATTTCTGTTAGTGGCCCATTATAGCCTCTATCATGTCATAGTTGCTCTAAAAGGGTTATATAGGAGTGTAGTGAGTCATACTAAGGTGTTAACGCCCAATAACATGTCACACTTTTATTAATGGGTCGTATTTGGCCTTATTGGTGATAGTGGCCCATTATAGCCTCTAACATAACATAGCTGCTCTAAGAGTGTTGTGAGTCGTAGTTAGGTGTTAATGCCAAAAAATGCCTTATTTTCATTAATGGGCCGTATTGTGCCTTGATCGGTGGTAGTGGTCCATTATAGCATGTATCATGTCATAGTTGCTATAAAAGAGTTATATAGGAGTGTAGTGAGTCAGAGTTAGGTGTTAATGCCCAATAATATGTCATACTTTCATCAATGGGCCGTATTGGGCCTGGATTTCTGTTAGTGGCCCATTATAGCCTCTATCTTGTCATAGTTGCTCTATAAGGGTTATATAGGAGTGTAGTGAGTCATCGTTAAGTGTTAACGCCCAATAACATGTCATACTTTCATTAATGGGCCATATTCGGCCTTATGGGTGATAGTGGCCCATTATAGCTTCTATCATGACATAGCTGCTCTAAGAGTGTTGTATATGAGTGTTGTGAGTCGTAGTTAGGTGTTAATGGCAATAAAATGCCTTACTTTCATTAATGGTCCGTATTGGGCCTTGATCGGTGATAGTGGTCCTTTATAGCCTCTATCATATTGTAGTTGCTTTAAGAGGCTTATATAGGAGTGAAGTGAGTCATAGTTAGGTGTTAACGCCCAATAACATGCCATACTTTCATTAATGGGCTGTATTGTGACTGGATTTCTTTTAGTGGCCCATTATAGCCTCTATCATGTTATAGTTGCTCTAAAAGGGTTATAAAGGAGTGTAGTGAGTCATAGTTAGGTGTTAACGCCCAATAACATGTCATACTTTCATTAATGGGCCGTATTGGGACTGGATTTCTGTTGGTGCCCCATTATAGCCTCTATCTTGTCATAGTTGCTCTAAAAGGGTTATATAGGAGTGTAGTGAGTCATCGTTAAGTGTTGACGCCCAATAACATGTCATACTTTCATTAATGGGCCATATTCTGCCTTATGGGTGATAGTGGCCCATTATAGCTTCTATCTTGACATAGCTGCACTAAGAGTGTTGTATATGAGTGTTGTGAGTCGTAGTTAGGTGTTAATGCCAATTAAATGCCTTACTTTCTTTAATGGGCCGTATTGGGCCTTGATCGGTGATAGTAGTTCATTATAGCCTCTACCATATTATAGTTGCTCTAAGAGGCTTATATAGGAGTGTAGTGAGTCATAGTTAGGTGTTAACGCCCAATAACATGTCATACTTTCATTAATGGGCCGTATTGGGACTGGATTTCTGTTGGTGGCCCATTATAGCCTTTATCATGTCATAGTTGCTCTAAAAGAGTTATATAGGAGTGTAGTGAGTCATAGTTAACTGTTAACGCCCAATAACATGTCATACTTTCATTAATGGGTCGTATTGGGCCTTTTTGGATATAGTGGCCCATTATAGCTTCTATCATGACATAGCTGCTCTAAGAGTGTTGTATATGAGTGTTGTGAGTCATAGTTAGGTGTTAATGCCAATAAAATGCCTTACTTTCATTAATGGGCCGTATTTGGCCTTGATCAGTGATAGTGGTCCATTACAGCCTCTAACATATTATAGTTGCTCTAAGAGGCTTATATAGGAGTGTAGTGAGTCATAGTTAGGTGTTAATGCCCAATAACATGCCATACTTTCATTAATGGGTTGTATTGGGACTGGATTTTTGTTAGTGGCCCATTATAGCCTCTATCATGTCATAGTTGCTCTAAAAGGGTTATATAGGAGTGTGGTGAGTCCTAGTTAGGTGTTAACGCCCAATAACATGTCATACTTTCATTAATGGGCCGTATTGGGCCTGGATTTCTGTTAGTGGCCCGTTATTGCCTCTATCATGTCATAGTTAATCTAAAAGCGTCATATAGGAGTGTAGTGAGTCATAGTTAAGTGTTAACGCCCAATAACATGTCATACTTTCATTAATGGGTCGTATTGGGCCTTATTGGTGATAGTGGCCCATTATAGCCTCTATCATGACATAGCTGCTCTAAGAGTGTTGTATTTGAGTGTTGTGAGTTGTAGTTAGGTGTTAATGCAAAAAAAATGCCTTACTTTCTATAATGGGCCGTATTGGGCCTTGATCGGTGATAGTGGTCCATTATAGTCTCTATCATGTCATAGTTGTTCTAAAAGGGTTATATAGGAGTGTTGTGAGTTATAGTTAGGTGTTAACGCCCAATAATGTGTCATACTTTCATTAATGGGCCGTATTGGGCCTGGATTTCTGTTAGTGGCCCATTATAGCCTCTATCATGTCATAGTTGCTCTAAAAGGGTTATATAGGAATGTAGTGAGTCATAGTTAAGTGTTAACGCCTAATAACATGTCATACTTTCATTAATGGGCCATATTTGGCCTTATGGGTGATAGTGGCCCATTATAGCTTCTTCTATCATGACATAGCAGCTCTAAGAGTGTTGTATATGAGTGTTGTGAGTCGTAGTTAGGTGTTAATTGTAACATTTCTGATTTTCATCATGTAATCGTTTGATTTCAATAAACAAACACATTTCAGTTTCGATTCGTGTACAAACAAACTACGATGCAGTTACATATACAAACTATTGTATTACAATAACAAATTAAACAAAAACACCATTATCTCACAAGCCCCGAGGACCAAAACTGACAAAACTCAAAAACTACAAAACTAGGCAAGCACGGTCGCGCCTAGGACTAGGAACGGTCGCGCCTGCCGAGCTAAGCACGGTCGCGCCTAAAGTAGGCACGGTCGCGCTGATGAACCCACTTGACTGTAGAAAGTCAAACCATACCATACCTTCTGAATTCGTGAAAATTAAAATAAAGAAAAGCCGGTCTTCGCGCGTCAGACCATACTCGACTGAAATTCGTCTAAAACACGCATCAATTGTCGTCCAATTTGCACAATTAATTAATCCCATTCACACCACAACCGAGCCTCTCAAATTCGTCGATATAGAGTCAGTTGCACGCTTCCTACACCCTCATATACACCCACTCAAACTCTCAGAACTCTCACTCGACGCTCACAACACCTCTGTCGTCCAATTGATCGCCAAGAAACGAAGCTGCTCGACCCGTAGCCGACCGCATTCAATTGCCCACTTTCAACAAGTAAGTAACACGTCTTCAGCTTTGTATCTACCTCTACTACGAAAGCCCTATGTCAATTCGTTGTAGAAACACTCAAATCGATCCGATTTTGAACCAAAAAGCCGAAACATAAATGTTACTCGAACTACACTCTAGACATGATATAAATACAATTAAACTATGTAGAAACATTCGTAATCATCCACTAAGTGAAAGCCCTAAGAATCCAGAAGCTATTAATATAAGAATCGATCGAATTGTGTCTGAAAAAGGCCCGACACGGTCGCGCTCATCCATGAGCGCGGTCGTGCCTGACCAAGCACAGTCGTGCCCCAGGTGTGGCCCGGTCGTGCTTACCGAGCAAACAAGTCTTGACCAAAAACAAACACTAGACGCGGTCGTGCCAGATACGAGCACGGTCGTGCTCTATGTCCAGACCCTCTGTAGTGACTTCTGACTCGACCACGGGCGCGTTTCAGACCACCACGGTCACGCCCGGCAACGAGCGCGGTCGTGCCCTACTTGAGCACGGTCGTGCTCCTTGACCAGAAACTTTAATTTTATTATTTTCAAACTTAATCTAATATGTTTTTATTTAAACATTTCAAAACTTGTTTATAAAAATTTAAGTTATAAAATCCCAAAACCCGGGAATCATTTATATACCAAATCGCTGATTTAGAAAATTAAAACGATTAATTCCCGATAGTTTCAAAACCGATGAAATTGTGAATTTATATAATCATTTTTATTTATACAAATATATATATATATATTGATTTAAACAAATATCGTTTAATTAAATTTTATTTAAATAAATATATATATATATATCGCTACTAATTTATTATTCCAAAACCAACCCTAAACACACAAACCACCAACGAACCCACTTTGGACACAAAATAACACAAACAGTGACACGCGTTATACCCTCATTCAATAGGTCAAACGTAGCGACCTACAACACGCTTGGTATTTTTGTTGATCTGTGCAAACTACACGCTCCAACACAAGTGAGTTACACAGCCCCTCTTTTACTCTATTTACAAACTTTTGGGGTGGAACATGCGTTCTATTTACTATGTTTACAAACTACACAATATACAATTCCACCCTACAATCATGTGTTACAATTTTGAGCTTTGTGCTTGAGTACTAGGTGTGTAGACCAACACGCAGTTTGCTATTCACGTGCAATCATTAACTATTTTATAGCCTACAGTAAACAGTGATAGATCTATTGAGTCTGACAAACCCACCCAGGTAGGGTGACTGTTACTGCCAACACGCGTTTGTTTTGCATGCTAGTTACAAAGGTTTGATTGTACTACCAGGTCACACGATGGTATCTCTCCATAAATGCTTTAATTGCCATGTTTGTATGAATTGTATACACACAACACTATATTCTATTACATGACACGAAAACCTATGTATTCTCACCAACTTTTTAGTTGACTTTGTTTTTAACCATGTTTCAGGTGACAATGTTTGAAGTATTACAAGCTGCTACATATAGGATTTGGACCTAGCAACTAATCTAAACTATTTATATTTTGTAATCGCTACATTTGGTTCTTGTATGGTATGAACTTGCTATGTGTAATGAAAATGAATGTTTAAATTATTCAAACTTTAGCAACCATGAGCTATGAACAGTCTGCACAGCTTCACGCCCCGACGTTTTCCGCCGTCGGTTGGGGTGTGACAGATTGGTATCAGAGCCTTGGTTATAGGGAATTAGGTTATTAGACACCATTGACCTAGACTATAACTTTAGGACACCCAACAATGCCATGCTACATGTTTTATGTGATACGTGCTATTTGCTATATGTCACATGCCTTATGTGTTAGTTATTTGATACTTAAATTGTTTAGACTACAAGACTTAATAAGCATACGTAAATAATAAAATAAATCGTATCCATACCCGTATCCTAAGCCGCATATCCTCCTTAACTGCTTCTATGTCATCATCGCCATAACTTGTGGAAAAACTCATACTCGTGGACCTATGCCTATCAAAAATATTTTTCATACCCGTTAAGGTTTTAGACTCTGTTAATTATTAGAGGACACGTGCAATCTGGAAGGGTGACACCTGTATTCTGGGTTTTCTGTCTAGGAAAGCATTTCATATAAATCCCAATCAACCGAGGGATCCGTATGCTTTCCTGGGAATTCCCGGGATGAGTGTTTACCTATAGGCTAAAGCACGTCTCCTTGAAAATTATATAAGTCTAATTAACCTTAATATGTCATTGTGTTCAAGTAGAAATGTGATTACTTGAAAACAATCCAAACCATGAAATAAATGTGTTATTTTTCCTCCTATCCTAAATTTCAACGGATTTTTATAAATTCTCACAACACTTTTGTATCATTCTCTTTTTATAGAATGCCTCCTCGTCGTAACATCAACCGCAACAACACCGACAACGCCAACGATAGCACCAACACCAATACCAGCAATGCCAACAACAACAATAATACCGACCTTGCTGCTCTCCTCACTCAGCTGGTAACTCAACTAACTCAAGCCAATAACAACAACAATGGGAACGCCAGTGGTAGTGCTAATACTGGTGGTGGCGGTGGTGCCAACACGCCACAATGTACCTTCAAGCATTTCAACTCTTGCAATCCCCTGAAGTTTTATGGTACCGAAGGAGCCACGGGACTCCTTCAATGGTTCGAAAGTATTGAGGGCACCTTCCTCAATAGTGACTGTCCGGACAATCTGCGTGTCCGCCATGCCACTAGTGTCTTCCAAAAACGGGCACTAACCTGGTGGAATGGGGAAAAGAGAACAAGGGGAGTAGAAGTAGCAATGGCTCTGCCATGGGATGAGCTGAAAAGGATCATGACCGAGGAATTCTGTCCTCGAAATGAGATGAAGAAACTGGAAGCGGAATTTTGGGATCTTACCCAAGATAGCGGTGAAAGCTTGGCGTACACCAACCGTTTTCACGAACTGAGCATGCTGGTACCTCACATGGTTACACCTTTGTCTAAGTGTATTGAAAAATATATCGGTGGCCTACCGAGACAAATCCAGGACACTGTTTTGGGAAGAAATCCTGCAAACCTAGAAGATGCTATTCGTCTAGCTGCCACACTGACCGATAATCACGTTAAAGCAGGTACTCTTACCAAAAAGGGAGCCAAGAAAGTTTCTGACACCACAACTCCTCCTACTCATGTCAAAGAAGTTCAAAACGAACAGCATCGAAACACAAGGAAGAGAAAGGCGAAGAATTTTGCAATAGTCACTCCAGCCGCCCCAATTAATCAAGTTGCACCCTTGGCTCAAAATCCAGCCAAGAAAGCTTATGGAGGTACCTACCCACTCTGCAACAACTGCAACTATCATCACCCACAAACTGTCCCATGTCGCCTTTGCAATCATTGTGGGAAACTTGGCCATACGGCCATTATCTGCCGACAAAAGGCACTTACTACTCAAGCCAACCCGGTTAATCAACCCGGAGCTAATCAAGTGGTTCCATTCAATTCAAATGGCCGGGCATGCTATGAATGTGGCAACCCGAACCACTTCCGGAACCAATGTCCAAAGCTTGTGAACAATAATCAGGTCGGAGCTCGTGGGCGTGCTTTCAACATCAACGCCAATGAAGCTCAAGCCAACGATCATGTGGTCAACGGTACGTTTCTTGTAAATAAACAATTTGCATCTATACTATTTGATACCGGAGCCGATAAGAGTTTTGTGTCACTTAACTTTGAACCTTTACTTGCAAAAACACGATCCAAACTCGAGAAAACCTTCACCGTTGAAGTAGCGGATGGAAACACCATCACTATTGACTCCATCATTCATGACTGCTCACTAGAACTCAATGGTCACACGTTTCCAGTCAACCTTATACCAATGCCATTGGGAAGCTTTGACGTCATCATCGGCATGGATTGGTTATCCAAAAACCATGCCGAGGTCATGTGCTTTGAAAAGTACATCCGAGTACCTCTTCCACCGGGAGACATATTGAAAGTCTTTGGCGAGAAACCTTGCAAAGGACTCAAACTGATGTCATGAATAACTGCCCAGAAATACATTCGAAAGAAGTGCAGGGTTTTCCTAGCTCATGTGATTCAAAAAGAAGACAAGGAGAGAAGAATAGAAGATATTCCCATCATTCGGGAGTTTCCTGAAGTCTTTCCCGATGACTTACCCGGACTTCCACCTATTCGGGAAGTAAAGTTCCAAATCGATCTTATACCCGGAGCAAACCCTGTGGCTAAAGCTCCATACCGGCTTGCACCTTCCGAATTGCAAGAACTTGCAAGTCAACTTCAAGAACTCGCTGACAAAGGTTTCATACGGCCAAGTCATTCACCGTGGGGTGCACCAGTCTTGTTTGTTAAAAAGAAGGATGGTTCATTCCGCATGTGTATTGACTATCGAGAGCTCAACAAGCTTACAATCAAAAACCGCTACCCGTTACCTAGGATTGACGACCTCTTCGATCAACTCCAAGGTTCTACTTGTTTCTCGAAGATTGATCTTCGATCTGGTTATCACCAACTGCGTGTCCGAGAAGAAGATATTCCAAAGACCGCCTTCCGAACAAGATATGGTCATTACGAGTTCACGGTTATGCCTTTTGGGCTGACCAATGCACCTGCTGTCTTTATGGATCTCATGAACCGCATGTGCAAACCATACCTTGACAAATTCGTGATCGTTTTCATCGATGACATCTTGATCTATTCCAAGACTGAGGAAGAACATGAACAGCACCTTAGACTGGTTTTAGATCTCCTGAGAACCGAACAATTATACGCCAAGTTCTCCAAATGTGAATTTTGGCTAAAGGAGGTTCAATTTTTGGGTCATGTTGTCAATAAAAAGGGAATACATGTCGACCCAGCCAAGATCGAAGTTGTCAAGAATTGGAGTGCTCCTCAAACCCCTACCGAGGTTCGTTCGTTTCTTGGTTTAGCGGGTTATTACCGAAGGTTCATTTCTAATTTCTCCAAGATTGCTGTTCCCCTCACCGCCTTGACACATAAAGGTAAACCTTATGAATGGGGGCCAAAACAAGAAGAAGCTTTCCAAACTCTTAAATAGAAGTTATGTGATGCTCCTATTCTGACTCTTCCAGAAGGAAACGATGATCTAGTCGTCTACTGCGATGCCTCTAACCTAGGCCTTGGTTGTGTTCTCATGCAACGAGGCAAGGTAATCGCTTATGCATCAAGGCAACTCAAGATCCATGAAAAGAACTATACGACGCACGATCTGGAGCTAGGTGCAGTCATATTTGCCTTGAAGATTTGGAGACATTATCTATATGGCACGAAATGTGTGGTATTTACCGACCACAAAAGCCTCCAACACATCTTCAATCAAAAAGAACTCAACATGAGGCAACGACGTTGGGTTGAACTACTCAATGACTACGATTGCGAGATTCGTTATCATCCCAGCAAGGCTAATGTTGTAGCCGATGCGCTGAGCCGTAAAGAACGCGTCATGCTCCAAAGTGTCAAGATTCATTCCGACATTCAAACCCGTATTCTAGTAGCTCAACACGTCTCTATTACCGAGGGCAATATGTATGAGGAAATGTCGTGCGGTGCTGAATTCCAACTAGAAACTAAAAACAATGGCTTGCTTTATTTCTTGGATCGTATTTGGGTTCCCAATCGCAATGATCTCCGAGAATTCCTCATGACTGAAGCACACAAGTCTCAGTATTCTATCCATCCCGGTGCGGATAAAATGTATCACAATCTTCGACCACAGTATTGGTGGCCTGGTATGAAGAAAGACATTGCACTCTATGTTGCTAAATGCCTAACCTGCTCTAAAGTCAAAGCCGAACATCAACGTCCTTCCGGTTTACTTGAACAACCGGAAATCCCCGTATGGAAATGGGAAAATCTAGCCATGGACTTCATTACTAAACTCCCCCGTACTTCAAACGGCTATGATAGCATTTGGGTAATCATTGACCGTCTCACAAAGTCCGCACACTTCCTGCCCATCCGTGAAGACTATCGGGTTGAGAAATTGGCCCGAATCTACATTAACGAAATTGTGAGTCGACACGGCATACCTTTGAACATAATCTCCGACAGAGATGCTCGTTTCACTTCCAGATTTTGGCAATCTCTGCAAAAGGCACTTGGCACACGATTGGATTTAAGCACAGCCTACCATCCCCAAACTGATGGCCAGACTGAACGAACAATCCAAACCCTCGAAGACATGCTGAGAGCCTGTGTCATAGACTTTGGTGGCAATTGGGATTCACATCTAGCACTTATTGAATTCTCCTACAATAACAGCTACCACACCAGCATCAACATGGCTCCATTCGAAGCTCTTTATGGTCGCAAATGCCGTTCTCCTATCTGTTGGAACGAGATTGGTGAAGCACAAATCACCGGTCCCGAGTTAATTAAGGAAACATCCGACAAAATCCTTCAAATCCGTGACAACATCCGAGTAGCGAGAAGTCGACAAAAGAGCTATGCCGACAAGCGACGAAAACCCTTGGAATTCCAAGTGGGTGACCTTGTGCTTCTCAAAGTATCCCCTTGGAAGGGTGTGATCCGCTTTGGAAAGAAAGGCAAGCTAGCACCTCGTTACGTAGGCCCGTTCAAGATCCTTGAAAGAATCGGGAAAGTGGCTTACAAACTTGAGCTACCTCCAGCACTCAACAATGTTCATCCAACCTTCCACGTGTCCAACCTGAAGAAATGTCTTGCTGATGAGAACCTCCACATACCTCTTGACAACGTGCGCATTGATGAAACGATGCACTTTGTCGAGAAACCGGTGGAAATCATGGACCGTGAGATCAAGCAACTCAAACGCAGCCGCATTCCTATAGTTAAAGTCCGTTGGGATTCTAAACGTGGTCCTGAGTTTACTTGGGAACGTGAAGATCAAATGAAACTCAAGTATCCTCACCTATTCACCAATTCTGCAGCCTCAACTAGTTGAATTTCGGGACGAAATCCCCTCAACAAGGGGAGACTGTAACATTTCTGATTTTCATCATGTAATCGTTTGATTTCAATAAACAAACACATTTCAGTTTCGATTCTTGTACAAACAAACTACGATGCAGTTACATATACAAACTATTCTATTACAATAACAAATTAAACAAAAACACCATTATCTCACAAGCCCCGAGGACCAAAACTGACAAAACTCAAAAACTACAAAACTAGGCAAGCACGGTCGCGCCTAGGACTAGGCACGGTCGCGCCTGCCGAGCTAAGCACGGTCGCGCCTAAAGTAGGCACGGTCGCGCTGATGAACCCACTTGACTGCAGAAAGTCAAACCATACCATACCTTCTGAATTCGTGAAAATTAAAATAAAGAAAAGCCGGTCTTCGCGCGTCAGACCATACTCGACTGAAATTCGTCTAAAACA
Source organism: Smallanthus sonchifolius (assembly GCA_023525975.1). Taxonomy (NCBI): domain Eukaryota; kingdom Viridiplantae; phylum Streptophyta; class Magnoliopsida; order Asterales; family Asteraceae; genus Smallanthus; species Smallanthus sonchifolius. Next base: position 679,874 of record JAKNSE010000179.1, read on the forward strand.
CGCATCAATTGTCGTCCAATTTGCACAATTAATTAATCCCATTCACACCACAACCGAGCCTCTCAAATTCATCGATATAGAGTCAGTTGCACGCTTCCTACACCCTCATATACACCCACTCAATCTCTCAGAACTCTCACTCGACGCTCACAACACCTCTGTCGTCCAATTGATCGCCAAGAAACGAAGCCGCTCGACCCGTAGCCGACCGCATTCGATTGCCCACTTTCAGCAAGTAAGTAACACGTCTTCAGCTTTGTATCTACCTCTACTACGAAAGCCCTATATCAATTCGTAGTAGAAACACTCAAATCGATCCGATTTTGAACCAAAAAGCCGAAACATAAATTTTACTTGAACTACACTCTAGACATGATATAAATACAATTAAACTATGTAGAAACATTCGTAATCATCCACTAAGTGAAAGCCCTAAGAATCCAGAAGCTATTAATATAAGAATCGATCGAATTGTGTCTGAAAAAGGCCCGACACGGTCGCGCTCATCCCTGAGCGCGGTCGTGCCTGACTAAGCACAATCGTGCCCCAGGTGTGGCCCGGCCGTGCTTACCGAGCAAACAAGTCTTGATCAAAAACAAACACTAGACGCGGTCGTGCCAGATACGAGCACGGTCGTGCTCTATGTCCAGAACCTAGGAAGTACCTTCTGACTCGACCACGGGCGCGCTCAGATCAACACGGTCACGCCCGGCAACGAGCGCGGCCGTGCCCTACTTGAGCACGGTCGTGCTCCTTGACCAGAAACTTTAATTTTATTATTTTCAAACTTAATTTAATATGTTTTTATTTAAACATTTCAAAACTTGTTTATAAAAATTTAAGTTATAAAATCCCAAAACCCTGGAATCATTTATATACCAAATCGCTGATTTAGAAAATTAAAACGATTAATTCCCGATAGTTTCAAAACCGATGAAATCGTGAATTTATATAATCATTTTTATTTATACAAATATATATATATATATTGATTTAAACAAATATCGTTTAATTAAATTTTATTTAAATAAATATATATATATATATCGCTACTAATTTATTATTCCAAAACCAACCCTAAACACACAAACCACCAACGAACCCACTTTGGACACAAAATAACACAAACAGTGACACGCGTTATACCCTCATTCCATAGGTCAAACGTAGCGACCTACAACACGCTTGGTATTTTTGTTGATCTGTGCAAACTACACGCTCCAACACAAGTGAGTTACATAGCCCCTCTTTTACTCTATTTACAAACTTTTGGGGTGGAACATGCGTTCTATTTACTATGTTTACAAACTACACAATATACAATTCCACCCTACAATCATGTGTTACAATTTTGAGCTTTGTGCTTGAGTACTAGGTGTGTAGACCAACACGCAGTTTGCTATTCAAGTGCAATCATTAACTATTTTATAGCCTACAGTAAACAGTGATAGATCTATTGAGTCTGACAAACCCACCCAGGTAGGGTGACTGTTACTGCCAACACGCGTTTGTTTTGCATGCTAGTTACAAAGGTTTGATTGTACTACCAGGTCACACGATGGTATCTCTCCATAAATGCCTTAATTGCCATGTTTGTATGAATTGTATACACACAACACTATATTCTATTACATGACACGAAAACCTATGTATTCTCACCAACTTTTTAGTTGACTTTGTTTTTAACCATGTTTCAGGTGACAATGTTTGAATTATTACAAGCTGCTACATATAGGATTTGTAATCGCTATTTATATTTTGTAATCGCTACATTTGGTTCTTGTGTGGTATGAACTTGCTATGTGTAATGAAAATGAATGTTTAAATTATTCAAACTTTAGCAACCATGAGCTATGAACAGTCTGCACAGCTTCACGCCCCGACGTTTTCCGCCGTCGGTTGGGGTGTGACATTAATGCCAATAAAATGCCTTACTTTCATTAATGGGTCGTATTGGGCCTTGATCGGTGATAGTGGTTCATTATAGCCTCTACCATATTATAGTTGCTCTAAGAGGCTTATATAGGGTTTAATGAGTCATAGTTAGGTGTTAACGCCCAATAACATGTCATACTTTCATTAATGGGTCGTATTGGGCCTGGATTTCTGTTTGTGGCCCATTATAGCCTCTATCATGTCATAGTTGCTCTAAAAGGGTAATATAGGAGTGTAGTGAGTCATAGTTAAGTGTTAACGCCCAATAACATGTCATACTTTCATTAATGGGCCATATTTGGCCTTATGGGTGATAGTGGCCCATTATAGCTTCTTCTATGATGACATAGCTGCTCTAAGAGAGTTGTCAGTCGTAGTTTGGTGTTAATACCAATAAAATGCCTTACTTTCATTAATGGGCCGTATTGGGCCTTGATCGGTGATAGTGGTTCATTATAGCCTCTACCATATTATAGTTGCTCTAAGAGGCTTATATAGGGTGTAATGAGTCAAAGTTAGGTGTTAACGCCCAATAACATGTCATACATTCATTAATGGGCCGTATTGGGCCTGGATTTCTGTTAGTGGCCCACTATAGCCTCTATCATATCATAGTTGCTATAAAAGGGTTATATAGGAGTGTAGTGAGTCATACTAAGATGTTAACGCCCAATAACATGTCATACTTTTATTAATGGGTCGTATTGGGCCTTATTGGTGATAGTGGCCCATTATAGCCTCTATCATAACATAGCTGCTCTAAGAGTGTTGTGAGTCGTAGTTAGGTGTTAATGCCAAAAAATGCCTTATTTTCATTAATGGGCCGTATTGGGCCTTGATCGGTGATAGTGGTCCATTATAGCCTCTATCATGTCATAGTTGCTATAAAAGGGTTATATAGGAGTGTAGTGAGTCAGAGTTAGGTGTTAATGCCCAATAACGTGTCATACTTTCATCAATGGGCCGTATTGGGCCTGGATTTCTGTTAGTGGCCCATTATAGCCTCTATCTTGTCATAGTTGCTCTAATAGGGTTATATAGGAGTGTAGTGAGTCATCGTTAAGTGTTAACGCCCAATAACATGTCATACTTTCATTAATGGGCCATATTCGGCCTTATGGGTGATAGTGGCCCATTATAGCTTCTATCATGACATAGCTGCTCTAAGAGTGTTGTATATGAGTGTTGTGAGTCGTAGTTAGGTGTTAATGGCAATAAAATGCCTTACTTTCATTAATGGTCCGTATTGGGCCTTGATCGGTGATAGTGGTCCATTATAGCCTCTACCATATTATAGTTGCTTTAAGAGGCTTATATAGGAGTGAAGTGAGTCATAGTTAGGTGTTAACGCCCAATAACATGCCATACTTTCATTAATGGGCTGTATTGTGACTGGATTTCTGTTAGTGGCCCATTATAGCCTCTATCATGTCATAGTTGCTCTAAAAGGGTTATATAGGAGTGTAGTGAGTCATAGTTAGGTGTTAACGCCCAATAACATGTCATACTTTCATTAATGGGCCGTATTGGGACTGGATTTCTGTTGGTGGCCCATTATAGCCTCTATCATGTCATAGTTGCTCTAAAAGGGTTATATAGGAGTGTAGTGAGTCATAGTTAAGTGTTAACGCCCAATAACGTGTCATACTTTCATTAATGGGCCGTATTGGGCCTGGATTTCTGTTAGTGGCCCATTATAGCCTCTATCTTGTCATAGTTGCTCTAAAAGGGTTATATAGGAGTTTAGTGACTCATCGTTAAGTGTTGACGCCCAATAACATGTCATACTTTCATTAATGGGCCATATTCGGCCTTATGGGTGATAGTGGCCCATTATAGCTTCTATCATGACATAGCTGCTCTAAGAGTGTTGTATATGAGTGTTGTGAGTCGTAGTTAGGTGTTAATGCCAATAAAATGCCTTACTTTCTATAATGGGCCGTATTGGGCCTTGATCGATGATAGTAGTTCATTATAGCTTCTACCATATTATAGTTGCTCTAAGAGGCTTATATAGGAGTGTAGTGAGTCATAGTTAGGTGTTAACGCCCAATAACATGTCATACTTTCATTAATGGGCCGTATTGGGACTGGATTTCTGTTGGTGGCCCATTATAGCCTCTATCATGTCATAGTTGCTCTAAAAGAGTTATATAGGAGTGTAGTGAGTCATAGTTAACTGTTAACGCCCAATAACATGTCATACTTTCATTAATGGGTCGTATTGGGCCTTTTTGGATATAGTGGCCCATTATAGCTTCTATCATGACATAGCTGCTCTAAGAGTGTTGTATATGAGTGTTGTGAGTCATAGTTAGGTGTTAATGCCAATAAAATGCCTTACTTTCATTAATGGGCCGTATTTGGCCTTGATCAGTGATAGTGGTCCATTACAGCCTCTAACATATTATAGTTGCTCTAAGAGGCTTATATAGGAGTGTAGTGAGTCATAGTTAGGTGTTAATGCCCAATAACATGCCGTACTTTCATTAATGGGTTGTATTGGGACTGGATTTCTGTTAGTGGCCCATTATAGCCACTATCATGTCATAGTTGCTCTAAAAGGGTTATATAGGAGTGTGGTGAGTCCTAGTTAGGTGTTAACGCCCAATAACATGTCATAGTTTCATTAATGGGCCGTATTGGGCCTGGATTTCTGTTAGTGGCCCATTATTGCCTCTATCATGTCATAGTTGCTCTAAAAAGGTCATATAGGAGTGTAGTGAGTCATAGTTAAGTGTTAACGCCCAATAACATGTCATTCTTTCATTAATGGGTCGTATTGGGCCTTATTGGTGATAGTGGCCCATTATAGCCTCTATCATGACATAGCTGCTCTAAGAGTGTTGTATTTGAGTTTTGTGAGTTGTAGTTAGGTGTTAATGCCAAAAAAATGCCTTACTTTCTATAATGGGCCGTATTGGGCCTTGATCGGTGATAGTGGTCCATTATAGCCTCTATCATGTCATAGTTGTTCTAAAAGGGTTATATAGGAGTGTTGTGAGTCATAGTTAGGTGTTAACGCCCAATAACGTGTCATACTTTCATTAATGGGCCGTATTGGGCCTTGATCGGTGATAGTGGTTCATTATAGCCTCTACCATATTATAGTTGCTCTAAGAGGCTTATATAGGGTGTAATGAGTCAAAGTTAGGTGTTACCGCCCAATAACATGTCATACATTCATTAATGGGCCGTATTGGGACTGGATTTCTGTTAGTGGCCCATTATAGCCTCTATCATGTCATAGTTGCTCTAAAATGGTTATATAGGAGTGTAGTGAGTCATACTAAGGTGTTAACGTCCAATAACATGTCATACTTTCATTAACGGGTCGTATTGGGCCTTATTGGTGATAGTGGCCCAATATAGCCTCTATCATAACATAGCTGCTCTAAGAGTGTTGTGAGTCGTAGTTAGGTGTTAATGTGTTGATGCACTTTCCTGTGACAACACTCTGGATAGAGTCTAGGTGTGTATGTCTAATGTCTGTATTTTGTCTTTGTATGTAAGAGTCATTATGTAAAAGTTTATCGAGTTGTATTTACTTTTACTTAATGTTTTGTTGATTTCTTCCAAGTGTTTTGCGCACTTGTATGTGCGCAGGAGAAAGCTCCTGCGTACTTATCAAGTACGCAAGAAGACCTATGCGTACTTGCTAAGTACGCAAGAGCATTTGGTCCTGCGCACTTGCTAAGTGCGCAGGCTTCAGGTCTGTATAAATAGGATAGGTTGACAGATGATAAGTACGCAGAACCAGTAGTTGAGTCGAACTCAGTTTTGCTAAGTACGCACATTCTGTAACCGTCGAGTGTTTATAATACAAAGAACGTTTGTTGTGACTCTTGTGTTCGGTTTACTTTGTTTAGTAAGACTCTCCACCTAGTCACGGGTATTTCGCACCCGGTTTGACTAGTAGACCACTTGCATGTGACGATCCGACACACGCGAAGGGACCTACAAGTGGTATCAGAGAGCTTGCTCTTGAATTCGAGTGTTGTAAGTGAGTTTGGAGACGTTTTTACTGAGTTTTACAAGCAAAGAGAGGTCATTTTGTTGATTTTTGTGATAAAAAAAGGGGTAGCTCTTGAGCACTTTTTTAGAAGCAAAAATCTCTCAAAAAAACCGATTTTTGTTGTGTATTTGTGTGTTCTGAGCATCATAGGTTGGTTAGAAACTTGTTTCTGATCCTTTGGCTCAATTGCATTGATCATCAGACCATTTTTTACCATCTCCGGTGAGTTTCAGGTCACCGGAAAAGTTTGGTGAGAGTTGCTGGAAAGGTGTCCTGCGTACTTACCATTTTTGGCAAAAAGTACAGTTTTCTGCGAACTTGCTAAATACGCAAGAGTTATCTCCTGCGTACTTACAAGTGCGCAAGACTGAACTGCGAACTTAAGACTTATCCTGCGTACTTAACAATTTACTCCTGCGTACTTACAAGTACGCAAGGCAAATATTAAATACGCAAGACCATTCATAAGTGCGCAAGGCCAATACTAAGTGCGCAATAGCTACTGACTCTTCTGATTTTTGACCAAGTGTTCACCATGTCAAATCTTCAGAATCTTAGCAGTATGTTAAATTATGATAATGAAATCGGTACTCCACAGAAACCTCCCAAGTTGCTCAATGTAAACGATTATTCCAATTGGAAAGCCCGCTTTGAGCACTATATTTCATACACCGATTCATCGTTATGGATACCTATTCTTGAGGGATATAAGCATCCAACACACTTGTATCTTGATGAAAACGTACCTAAGCCTATCTCTAAGCTGGATGCAGAAGAAAAGAAAATTTATGATCGAGAGAAGAAGGCATTGGGTTCAATCACTATGTCACTAACTCGGGATTTGTTCCACAGTTTCCGAGGATATGAATCTTCTAAGGATCTTTGGAAAGCTTTACAGAAAAGATTCGAAGGAAATAGTGACATCAAGAAAAGCAAGAGGGATCTGCTCCGGAAGCAATACGAGTGCTTCAGATTTATAGAAAATGAATCTTTAGATGATCTTATCTCTAGATTCTATCACCTACAAACGGAGTTGAAATCGTTTGAGCTTAAATATCCAGAAGAGGAAATGTGGAAAAGTTTTTGGATGCTCTGCCACCGAGATATGAGATGTATACAACCCTGATGAGGGAAAGTTCAAAGTTCTACGAGATGACAGTAGATGAGGCAGTCGGTAAGATTCAGGCTCATAACATGAATCTTATAAAAAGGGAGAATTCTGGAAGACCTCAGATACAGGACCCTTCCATGTATCACGGGACGACTTCCATGTCAATGTCTTCCGGCTCTGGGATTGCACTCTATACTGGGAAATCCATTGAAGAAGACTACTCTATTGGTTGTGGTGGTCATGCATGTTATGCATCAGGATCAGGGTTTGGATCTCATCAACAAAACTCAAAGACTCCTCAGAATACGTGCTCAGCCAACCAGTCAGCTATTGCCAAGATAGCTGAAGATCATGTAGCACTATTCTCATCTTGCATGCTGGCATATGAGAATTTCATTGGTGGAAAGCTAACGGATCCTGAGACTATTGAAGAGGACTTCAATCAAGTGGATCCTGATGATATTGAAGACATGGATATTCAGTGGAATATGGCCATGTTACTGAGGAGGGCCAAGCGTTTCCTGAACAGAACAGGAAGAAAGTATATTGGCGGGCATTCTAATGCCAAGGTTGGATTTGACAAATCCAAGGCCAAGTGCTACAAGTGTCAAAACTATGGACACTTTGCTCGTGAATGTCAAAAGGACAGAGCACCGGCCTCTGGTTTCACCAGACCTAGCCAGGGAAACAGCCATGGCCAAAACAACCAAAGCCACCACAATCATACCCAAAGTAATCAGTCCAATGCACTGGTCGCACAGAATGACGAAAATTTGGATTGGGGTGTGCATCTAAAAGACGCCATCATTGCTCAAGCACAGGTTGGTCTCATGGCAGAAATCATGGAGCTGATGGAGGCCGAGAGGAAGAAAGCTGAAGAAGAGGAATCTTCTGAATCTGAAGGAGCAGAATCTTCTGAATCTGAAGAAGAGGAAGCTTCTGTAGCTGATGAAAAGGAGTCTACCACTGCTGTCGCTCTCATGGCAATTGGAGAAGGAAAAAGTTCATCATCTGAGGTAGATTCTAACCCTTTCTCCGTTGCTTCTTGTTCTAAATGTCTAGGGCTAAAAAATGAAATTTCTGATCTCCAAGACATAATTGAACCCCTAAAGTTGGCAGCTAAAAAATACAAAATGAATGAATCACGTTTTAAAGAATCAGTTGAAATGCTACAGAACGAAAAACAAGACTATTCTTTAAAAATAAGCGACCAACAGGTTCATTTGGACATTGCGTATAGGGCTTTGGAAAAGAAGAACAATGAAATTAACAAACTGCAAAATGAGATCTTGCAGCTCAAATGCACTAACGAGAAATTGAAGAACTCTCACTTCGTGGTGGAACACTACGAATCCGTGGTGAGAAAAATGAATGGCCTAGGACTTGGTACCAATGCCATTCCTCCACCAATAAGTGGGCAGTTTGTCAATAGCTTGATAGACATTGATCTCACTTGTCTAGATGAGCCCTCCGATAAGGATGATTCCCCTAAAAAGGATGAATCCTCAAGTAAGGCTAACTCCACATCTAGTGAGGAGTATGTTACTGCTTCTGAGGATGGGTCGGTTAACACTTGCCCTGAAGGAGTAGTATCTAAGGAGTTGTTGACTGAACAGAAAGTCCAGAAAAACATTATCACTAATGGTGATAATTGCATTTTAACTGAACCTGATATCATTGAAACAAATGATAAACTTAAGGGAATGCTTTACCAAGGTTTTAAAAATATTAACCAAGCTAAGAAAGAGGCTTTTTCAAATCATTATGGGCTTGGTTACAAAGAAAATTTGCAAAAGTATTATACCCCCAAACCTCAAACTGTAAATGTTCAGACTTCTGTTCATAAACCTACTCTTCCTTCTCATAATGGTGAGTTTTCTAAGGTCAGAACTAAAGAGCCTTACAAGAGAACTTATGTAGACAGGAGGAACTGTTTTCACTGTGGCGTGGTTGGTCACATTGTAGTGAACTGTCCTTCTAAGAACCAAGGGAAACGGCATGTTGTTTCACAGCCTGCTGTTATCCCCAGGTCGCCACCAGTGAAACCATCTGCCAAAAGTCCTAAGCAAAATGTGGTGAAACCACCAGTGCAACCGATAGCTAAGCCAAAGATCAAATCTGAGGCCAAGCCATCTGTTGTAAGAAAGGTAAAGCAACCTGCTGTACCTCGTGTGTCTACATCTAGTAGTACACGCACTGGTGAGAAACCTGTGGCTAGACTCTCTAAGCCACAGAGAAGAAGAAGGAATAAGAGGTTGAAAAAGCTGGAACAACTTACTAAAGCTCAATCGGGTGAAGCTTCCACAAGTTCACCGGCTGTGATTGAATCAAAGTCTCCTGTTCTGGTTAAGATTCAAAAGAGATCCTGGAACAAGAAAGTTAAAAATTCTGAATCTCCTGTTCCCAATTCCTCCAAAGATTCACCAACTTTGGACAGTCATCATGACTGTGAGTTGAAAGAAGTAGTTTATTTTGAGAAGGATGGACGACCCAAGACCACAATGGCTTGGGTCTCCAAATCTAACTAATTCTTTTGTTACTCGTGCAGGGACGTCCGAAGGGTACTATCTCTAACCGCTGGTATGTAGATAGTGGATGCTCCCGGCACATGACAGGAAACATGGCCTTGCTTCAAGACGTTAAACCATTTAGAGGCGGCTATGTGGCCTTTGCCGGAGAAAAAGGCGGCAGTATCACGTGTCAAGGCGTGGTTTCGAACGGTTGTGTTAGCTTTGACAATGTCAACTTCTGCGAGCAGCTGAAGCATAACCTGTTGAGTGTCTCACAAATGTGTGACAAGGAGTACTCAGTGATGTTTGACAAGTCAGAATGTCTGATTCTCAAACCCGGTTTCAAAGTTCCTGATGCTGGATTCTGATGAGAGCACCAAGAACAAACGACACTTATCAGATTGATATGAGCGTGGCAAAAACCACCTCATCAGTTGCTACTTGTTTGCTTACAAAAGCGACAGAGCTTGACTCCATCTTGTGGCATAGGAATCTCGGACATATTTCTTATCGTAAAATGAATCATCTTGTCCGAAACGGTTTGGTAACCGGGGTTCCTAAGCTGAGATTTACCGTTGCAGATGATTGTATGCCTTGTAAAAAGGGCAAACAGCAACGGAAGTCTCACAAGCCCAAGCTCCAAAACTCTATCGATACCCCTTTGGAGCTATTACACATGGATCTGTTTGGCCCCATAAGTATCAGGAGTATTGGAGGTAAGTCGTTCTGTCTAGTTGTAACTGATGATTTCTCACGTTTTTCTTGGGTGCATTTTTTAGGTACAAAAGATGAGACTGCTGATATTCTTCAATACTTGATCCTGAGCTTGGAATCTCTTTGCAAGCTGAAAGTTAGAAGAATAAGGAGTGACAACGGAACTGAGTTCAAGAATAATTTGATGGAACTTTTCTGTCTCAAGAAAGGGATCCGTCACGAATTCAGCGCGCCGTACACGCCTCTGCAGAATGGAGTTGCTGAACGGAAGAACAGAACATTGATTGAGACTGCAAGGACTATGCTGTCGGATGCAAAGCTTCCTGTCACATTCTGGGCAGAAGCAGTTAATACAGCTTGTCACGTCTTAAACAGAGTTTTGGTGGTGAAAAGACACAACAAGACTTGTTATGAGTTGATCAACAATCGACTTCCCAATCTTGATTACCTAGTTCCTTTTGGTAGTCCTTGTTCCTTGTTGCTACAGTACAAAGATCGCCAGTCTAAGTTTCATGCAAAAGCGGTGGAAGGCATTTTCTTAGGATATGTTGCCAACTCGCCTTGCAAGAGAGTGTACAACATAGGAACTCGTACTGTCGAGGAATGGTTCGAAGTGGATTGTAGTAAACACAGCATTCCACCAGAACCAAAAGGTCCAGCTTGGGGTTTTGATTATGATGCGCTATTCAAGTCATTCAATCTTCCTGATTTATCTGCAGAAGACGCCACAAATGTTTATAATCTACTGAATGGCGGCAGTATTTCGACTCGTGCTACTGTACCAATTATAACTCCGGATTCCAATGTTGCATCTGCATCTGGAACTCATGACAGTGATAACAGTGAAAGTGTTCATGTTGTTGGAGATGACGCTGAAACCAATCCTAACACAACTGTAGGAAATGAAGCTCCAGCTAATCCAATTAACATTGAATCTTCCTCTGCTGAAACACAGGAAATGGGGGAGTTAAGCACAAATCTAGATCCAGAAATTCAAGAACCAATTGTACCGGAGACGAGAGTGCATAGAAATCATCCAATCGACAACATTATTGGTGATCCTTATGCCGGTGTTCAGACTCGTCATAGAACCATCACAGAGAACACCAGTCTTTACACAGAGATATTTGACACTGGTGTCATGGAAACATGTCTGCATGCTGCATTCGTGTCCCAGATAGAGCCGAAGAATGTGAAGGAGGCTCTCACTGACAACTGCTGGATTGAGGCTATGCAAGATGAATTGTTACAATTCCAAAAGTTGCATGTATGGGATTTGGTTGACTTGCCAAAAGGCTTTCAGCCAATTGGAACTAGATGGGTGTTCAAATGCAAGACGGATGATCGTCATGTAGTTGTGAAGAACAAGGCAAGATTGGTTGTTCAGGGTTTTTATCAACAAGAGGGCTTGGATTACACGGAAGTATATGCCCCAGTTGCTAGAATTGAGGCCATTCGACTGTTCTTGGCTTATGCCACATATGTCGGCTTCAAGGTCTACCAACTTGATGTGAAGAGTGCTTTCCTTTATGGTAAAGTTCATGAAGAAGTCTATGTCACTCAACCTCCCGGTTTTGAAGATCCGCATAATATCAATAAAGTGTACAAGCTCGACAAAGCACTTTATGGTCTTCATCAAGCACCGCGGGCATGGTATGAGACACTATCAAAGCATTTACTGTCTAATGGTTTCGACCGTGGACAGATTGACTCGACTCTCTTCATAAGGAAAGCAGGAGGTGACATTCTTCTTGTGCAAGTATATGTCGACGACATCATTTTCGGGTCGACCAATGAAGGGATGTGTAGGGAATTTGAGAAGGTGATGAAGTCCAAGTTTGAAATGAGCAATATGGGTGAACTGTCATTCTTTCTGGGTCTGCAAGTCAGTCAAAGAGAGGATGGCATTTATCTACATCAAACTAAGTACGTGCAGGACATCTTGTCAAAATACAAGATGAGTGATAGCACTACTTATGGCACACCAATCCCAGTCAATCATGGTTTGCATCCTGACAAAGATGGGAAAGATGTAGACAGCAGGTTGTACCGTGGGATGATCGGATCACTTATGTATCTCACAGCTTCAAGACCCGATATTATGTTTGCTGTATGCTTGTGCTCAAGGTTTCAGTCTCAACCGAAGGAGTCACATATGATAGCCGTGAAGAGGATTTTCAGATACCTGAAAGGGAAACCCCGATTAGGTCTTTGGTACTCTAAGCAGCAGTCATTTGACTTCAAAGCCTACACTGATTCAGATTATGGCGGTTGTAACCTTGACAGAAAGTCAACTTCTGGCGGATGTCAATTCTTGGGAGACAGACTGGTCTCCTGGCAGTGCAAGAAGCAGTCAACGGTTTCTGTCTCAACTTGTGAAGCAGAATACATTGCTGCAGCTAGCGGTTGTTCTCAGATATTGTGGATTCAGCAGCAATTGCGAGACTACGGCTTGAACTTCACTGGAACTCCTTTATTCATTGACAACAATGCCACCATGTCCATCACAAATAACCCGGTGAAACATTCCAAAACTAAGCATATTGAAATTCGCCATCATTTCATCCATGATTGTGCTGAAAAGCATTTAATTGAACTTGTAAAGGTTCACACGGATGACAATCTTGCTGACCTTTTCACAAAGGCGTTTGATCGGTCCCGTTTTGAGCATCTTGTCAACTTGATAGGAATGTTCAATCCCGAGTGAAAATTAATTTTCTTAAATCAATTCAATTCATGGAAGTTAAAAAGGTTTATTTCTTTTAAATTTTCTGTATAGTTCTCTTAGTTTAAAATAGTTTACAAAAACCAAAAACAAAATAGAAAATGGAGAAAATTTCAAAAGAATCACTTGAGAAACGAGGATATGATAGTACATCTAAAATGATTTAACCATCATAGATTGCTCATATGGGAAATGATTGCGTCATGTTTACTTAATTGCTTTTAAATTATTATGTTTTTAATCTGTTTATTTACAAGTAATTTGAATTGTCAGTAGGCTGTACGCGTCTTTGAATCACTAGTAGTGTGGAAACTAAATCTAAATTACAACTGTGATTTGAACCCATGTTTGCAAGTGTGTGTGTGTAAAAGAATAGAAAAGATCATTATCAGATAAAAGATGTTAGATTTTGACAATAATTTTCTTTTGAGATCAGTTTCGGGTTATGTTGTTAGCACAATTAATGCGGTTCATCTCACTGCCCATACTCAAAAGTATGCAAGGAGAGATTGAATCAAGACATGTCTCTACATCAACCGTTGAGCATGTATTCACCCTTGAATCATTCCTGGTTCATTGAAATCAAATCCAGATAAAAGTTGGATCCCCTTACCTTATAATCAAACACCATATTTCTTATCCCGAATCATCATACCGATATTCAAAGAAGAAAATCATATGAAACCAAGACAATTGAATCACTCGATTCTGAATCTTATGATTCTTGATAATCCTCGTGGATTCTGCTTGATTTTTCTGTGCTAATTGATGTAACTTCATTCTGAAAATTAAGAATATCATTGGAAAAATCTTAGATGCCTTGAGATAGTGCAAAATATCATAGCATTTATGTGGGGTACACGTTGTATATTTTATAATTAATAACTTAATACACAAGAACATGATACAAAGATGCGTATAGTTTCAAATCTTATAATATTGTCAACTTGATTTACTTGTTTATGTGCTTATTACGTAAGACTAAAGAGTAATACATGACATGATCCCATATTCTTTGATGTTTATATTGTATCGTTTTTTGCTATAAGTTAGCCTGATATGATCCTCTGCTCGTGTCTTTGATTAAAAAAAAAAAAAAAAAAATAGCTTGTGTGAATACTTGTACATATCTATTTTGAAAAGAACAAAAAGATTTTAAGTTTATGCATTGTTTAAGTTTAATTCAGAAAAGGCCAAAAATATTTTATGTTTAACCTTCATGAATTGTATTTGAATCCTCCCGATTGAATATTTTTATCTTGTTCGTCATTTGACTTGAAAATATTCATAATTCTGAGTTGAAAATTGCGCACTTAAAGTTTCTGCGCACTTGTCAAGTACGCACGAAGTAAGACTTGCGCACTTAGCAAGTACGCAAGAAGTTAATTCCTGCGTACTTGTTAAGTACGCAAGAGTTAATTCGTGCGCACTTAGCAAGTACGCACGAACATTATCAGTGGGGTATAAGTTCAACACTTAGAAAAATTTTCAGGTTTACTCATTCAAACCAAAATTTTCCCCCTGTGATTATTCTCTCAAAATCGAGTGTGTTCAAACCCGTTTTTCATCCCGTCCACTTTATCATCTTCGTATTTCATCCCTTTGGTGAGAATCTAAGCCGATTCCATCCATAGATTCGTGTTTATTGGACCGATTTTTGACCTAGAAAATTTTAGATTAATGTCGACAATTTTTGGGGTAATTTTGGGGTTGTTTGGGTAACTAATGTCACTAACAAGTTATTAGCTTGCCTAATCGATCGTATATTTTCCCTTTGGTCATCGATTGATCCGACGGGTTGAAGTTGAAACGTCAGTGGGTCGTTCGACGACCTAGGTCAAAAATTGATCGTGTCTTAGTGGTTAATGGTGTTGTTAATGGTACCAGAGGTTCGAATCCCTGATTCCGACCTAGTGGCTACCTAATCAACCCGCATTTTGAACGAATTTAAATCTTTGAAATTTCTGCTAAGGGTTGTTCTTGCGCACTTAGCAAGTACGCAAGAAGTAATTCCTGCGTACTTGTTAAGTACGCAAGAGTAAAATCCTGCGCACTTGCTAAGTGCGCAGGACCAACACTTAGAAAATTTTTCAAAGTCTGAAATTTTTTTTTTACAAAGTGTTACTACTATTCTAAGTCATGTGAGTGTACTTCCATTGTTATTAATTGATCTAATCATGTTTCCTGTGTGTGTTTGCAGATAATGGCTCGTGCATTCACTGACGAATTCAATCTGTTGGCGCACACTGAACCAGAATGGAAAGGGGCAGCCTTACAATATAGAGAGATTGTGGACTTTCTGAACAGATCCAAAATAAGTTATGCAATCTCGGCTAATCCAACAGTCTCAAGACCATACTTAGAACAATTCTGGGAGACTGCAGAGCACGATTGCACAGTATCCCCTAACGTCATAAGGGCTACTGTTGATGGTCGGGCTATTGCAATCTCTGAAGAGACAATCAGACGAGTACTGCAGTTCAGAGACCTTGCCACCGACCCGACATCCTATCCAGATTACTACGTGGATGGGTGTTGGAGGCAGAGAATGGGATATGTCGGGGCAAGGGACTATGCTTCTTACAAGAAGATGTGGGTATTAGATCAGTGGCGCTACTTTGCCCACGTCATGATCATGTGCATCTCGTCCAGGAAAGCAGGAAAAGATGCCATGGGTCATGACCTTGCAGCAGCCATGGTGGGCTTGTCTCTCAATAGGGGCTACAACTTCTCCCGCTTCATTTTCAAAGCAATCAATGATCAGATCAATACAGCGGAGAGGTTTAGGTTCCTTTTATACCCGAGGTTTGTGCAACTTTTGATCGATGATGCGTTGCCAAACCTGCGTGCGATCGGGGAGAGACTGCAAGTGAAGAGGGTGGACAAGAGAGTTTTTGCACAGTTTCTAAAGCCAGGCAGTGTAGATCCTACCCCTGAGCACACTGAACTCTTTGGCCACCTATTGAATGAAGCATACGTCGCTCCGGAGGACTGGAACTGGTATAGTCCCAACTCGGGACCAGAGATGAGTGATCACTCTGATGAAGAACAAGATGAAGAGAATGAGGATGATGAAGGTAATGATGAGGGTAATGATGAAGGTGGTGTTGGTGGTGCTGAGGAATCCGATTCGGAGGCTACAGAATCAGATTCTTCTGATTCCGATGATGCACCATCACAGGCACATCCGAGGAGACAGGCACAGGTAACCCAGCCTGCGTCGTCTTCAAAAAGAAAGAGACAAAGCTCCAGCAGCGAATATGAACCGGATTCCGACTCCGACGCTGCTTTACAAAGACAGAGGCATGAGAGCACCAACAAGAAAAGGGGCGATAGGCAAGAGGTTGCCATCCCCAGGGTTGAACAGATTCCAACTGTGCAACCAGTACAAGTTGAGGCTGCCATTCCAGAATCTACCATGCCAGCACGGCAACTGTTTCGCAGGAGGAGAAGGCCACTGGTACAAGCAGATGTGGCAGTCACGGCGGTCACAGAGGTGATTCCTGTGACGGTGACCCTCCCTATTCCAACCGTCCAGGTGACGGTGACTGCTCCACTTCTCACGGAGTCAGTCACAGTCACCCCAACCATAACACCCACTCACATCATACCATCCCCAACCCCAACACCCACCAAAGAGCCGTCCGGTCAACCCTTCAACTACGGTGATTTCTCACAGGGGTTCGACTTTGACACAATCTTCTCTTCCCCCATCCAAAACGCCGAAGCATCATCATCTAGGCATCCGGATCCAAATGAAGCTAGGATCGATGTGCTAGAAACCTAAGTTGCTGGCTTGTTGAAGACTATTCAAACGTCAAAGGAGGAGTCTGATGCTCAACAAGCACAGATTAATTCCCTGGCCGATGAAGTTAGGATTCTCCACAGCCAGAGAACAGGGACAAATGAGCAATTGAAGAATGTCATGGCACAGAATGAACTGTTAATGAAGACTAACGAAATGATTCTAGGCCACAGAACTTCACTTGAGCTGAGGATGGACTTGCAGAGAAAGGAGCACGCAACGATGGTCAAATTAGTTGGTGAACTGACCGCGAAGCTAGGTGCTCAGGGGGAGAAGGAGAAAGAGAAAGACAAAGAAAAGAAATCCACCGGTGCCGAGTCTTGTCATCCAGTCGATCTGACTAAGGATGATGATAAAGACAAGGATCCTGAAGTCGGTCCTAGTGGAGGTGAGCACCTAGCTTTGGCGATTGTGCCCATCTCTTCTGTTCCATTGGCTGAGGGGGAGTCTACTCAGCAAGAGGGTGGTGATACCTCAGGTGGTGGTGGCGGAGATAAAGGGAAGTCAGCGGCTGACGTGCTCAAGGACTTATCTGATGATGAGATCCTTTATTTAGAGCCTGACTATTCCAAAGAGGCACAGATCGATGCTCTCCTTAATCTGGAAGAAGGAGAGATCGACTCTGGTGATGATTGGAATGATGATGATGATGATGTGATAATCGAGATTCCCAAGGGCGACGGGGATCTAGAGTATGAGTTAGAGGATGGTGAGATCTTTGAAATACCATCGCTCGAATCTCTGCTCGAAACAGACACAGGCTCAGTTGATACATCAAGTAATGTTGAAGCTACAACTGATGCCCCCCCGGTTGACCCTATACTTGTGGACCCCGAGGCACAAAAAGAGAAAGACATGCCTTCTGCATCTACAAAAGGTCCAGCTCCAGTATGGCAAAAGACGTCTATCAAAGACAAGTATGGAGCGACAGGTATGATCTTAGCTGTCAGGTTTGAGGAGGACAAGCAGTTGTTCGCCATCAAAAGATCTGGAGGGGTTCAATACTTGAAACCAACCAGTGAGGCGTTCAACTCTTTGCCCAGGTACGACCTAGTTAACCTTGCAAACCGCGACCTGCTGAATCATTCGAATCATGCAGTAGCAATGGGTTTGTGGAGTATACTACAGCGTGAAGCAAGATCGGGAAAGTATGAGTATCTCAAGCCTCAGGTGCCCAGAAGAGTCAAGGATAAGCACGCTGTGCATCCTGTGACTAAGAAGCCGTTAAAGAGATTGGTATGCAAGCCAGTGCGATGTGAAACTAAGATTCCCCTGAGCAAGTTACCTCAGGATATTCTTGGTGACATGTGGTACTGGTACGTTGATCCAAAAACGGGCGAGGCTGTGATCATGGGTAAAGGTAAGTCAGATAGTGGAAACATAGTGCCAAAGGAAGTGATCAGGGTTTTTGATGAAGTCTGCTTCATCAATTTCTCTGTGAACGATCTGGAGGTACTAGTAGACAAATTCTGCATCCACACTGACGAATGGACAAAGCTTCTCTCGGCCAAATACGATAAGTTAATCAAGTTCTGTCTTGATTACAAAAAGAAGATGGAAGCTAAGGAAGCAGTGCTGTGAAGACAGAAGATTGAAGACTGAAGACGATGAAGATCCCGAGCTGTTGTCAAGGGGGAGTTTGTTGATGCACTTTCCTGTGACAACACTCTGGATAGAGTCTAGGTGTGTATGTCTAATGTCTGTATTTTGTCTTTGTATGTAAGTGTCATTATGTAAAAGTTTATCGAGTTGTATTTACTTTTACTTAATGTTTTGTTGATTTCTTCCAAGTGTTTTGCGCACTTGTATGTGCGCAGGAGAAAGCTCCTGCGTACTTATCAAGTACGCAAGAAGACCTATGCGTACTTGCTAAGTACGCAAGAGCATTTGGTCCTGCGCACTTGCTAAGTGCGCAGGCTTCAGGTCTGTATAAATAGGATAGGTTGACAGATGATAAGTACGCAGAACCAGTAGTTGAGTCGAACTCAGTTTTGCTAAGTACGCATATTCTGTAACCGTCGAGTGTTTATAATACAAAGAACGTTTGTTTTGACTCTTGTGTTCGGTTTACTTTGTTTAGTAAGACTCAACACCTAGTCACGGGTATTCCGCACCCGGTTTGACTAGTAGACCACTTGCATGTGACGATCCGACACACGCGAAGGGACCTACATAATGCCAAAAAATGCCTTATTTTCATTAATGGGCCGTATTGGGCCTTGATCGGTGATAGTGGTCCATTATAGCCTCTATCATGTCATAGTTGCTATAAAAGGGTAATATAGGAGTGTAGTGAGTCAGAGTTAGGTGTTAATGCCCAATAACGTTTTATACTTTCATCAATGGGCCGTATTGGGCCTGGATTTCTGTTAGTGGCCCATTATAGCCTCTATCTTGTCATAGTTGCTCTAATAGGGTTATATAGGAGTGTAGTGAGTCATCGTTAAGTGTTAACGCCCAATAACATGTCATACTTTCATTAATGGGCCATATTCGGCCTTATGGGTTATAGTGGCCCATTATAGCTTCTATCATGACATAGCTGCTCTAAGAGTGTTGTATATGAGTGTTGTGAGTCGTAGTTAGGTGTTAATGGCAATAAAATGCCTTACTTTCATTAATGGTCCGTATTGGGCCTTGATCGGTGATAGTGGTCCATTATAGCCTCTACCATATTATAGTTGCTTTAAGAGGCTTATATAGGAGTGAAGTGAGTCATAGTTAGGTGTTAACGCCCAATAACATGCCATACTTTCATTAATGGGCTGTATTGTGACTGGATTTCTGTTAGTGGACCATTATAGCCTCTATCATGTCATAGTTGCTCTAAAAGGGTTATATAGGAGTGTAGTGAGTCATAGTTAGGTGTTAACGCCCAATAACATGTCATACTTTCATTAATGGGCCGTATTGGGACTGGATTTCTGTTGGTGGCCCATTATAGCCTCTATCATGTCATAGTTGCTCTAAAAGGGTTATATAGGAGTGTAGTGAGTCATAGTTAAGTGTTAACGCCCAATAACGTGTCATTCTTTCATTAATGGGCCGTATTGGGCCTGGATTTCTGTTAGTGGCCCATTATAGCCTCTATCTTGTCATAGTTGCTCTAAAAGGGTTATATAGGAGTGTAGTGAGTCATCGTTAAGTGTTGACGCCCAATAACATGTCATACTTTCATTAATGGGCCATATTCGGCCTTATGGGTGATAGTGGCCCATTATAGCTTCTATCATGACATAGCTGCTCTAAGAGTGTTGTATATGAGTGTTGTGAGTCGTAGTTAGGTGTTAATGCCAATAAAATGCCTTACTTTCTTTAATGGGACGTATTGGGCCTTGATCGGTGATAGTAGTTCATTATAGCCTCTACCATATTATAGTTGCTCTAAGAGGCTTATATAGGAGTGTAGTGAGTCATAGTTAGGTGTTAACACCCAATAACATGTCATACATTCATTAATGGGCCGTATTGGGCCTGGATTTCTGTTAGTGGCCCATTAAAGCCTCTATCATGTCATAGTTGCTCTAACAGGGTTATATAGGAGTGTAGTGAGTCATACTAAGGTGTTAACGCCCAATAACATATCATACTTTCATTAATGGGCCCTATTGGGCCTGGATTTCTGTTAGTGGCCCATTATTGCCTCTATCATGTCATAGTTGCTCTAAAAGGGTTATATTGGAGTGTAGTGAGTCATCGTTAAGTGTTAACGCCCAATAACATGTCATACTTTCATTAACGGGTCGTATTGGGCCTTATTGGTGATAGTGGCCCATTATAGCCTCTATCATAACATAGCTGCTCTAAGAGTGTTGTGAGTCGTAGTTAGGTGTTAATGCCAAAAAATGCCTTATTTTCATTAATGGGCCGTATTCGGCCTTGATCGGTGATAGTGGTCCATTATAGCCTCTATCATGTCATAGTTGCTATAAAAAGATTATATAGGAGTGTAGTGAGTCATAGTTAGGTGTTAATGCCCAATAACGTGTCATACTTTCATCAATGGGCCGTATTGGGCCTGGATTTCTGTTAGTGGCCCATTATAGCCTCTATCTTGTCATAGTTGCTCAAAAAGGGTCATATAGGAGTGTAGTGAGTCATAGTTAAGTGTTAACGCCCAATAACATGTCATACTTTCATTAATGGGTCGTATTGGACCTTATTGGTGATAGTGGCCCTTTATAGCCTCTATCATGACATAGCTGCTCTAAGAGTGTTGTATTTTAGTGTTGTGAGTTGTAGTTAGGTGTTAATGCCAAAAACATGCCTTACTTTCTATAATGGGCCGTATTGGGCCTTGATCGGTGATAGTGGTCCATTATAGTCTCTATCATGTCATAGTTGTTCTAAAAGGGTTATATAGGAGTGTCGTGAGTCATAGTTATGTGTTAACGCCCAATAACGTGTCATACTTTCATTAATGGGCCGTATTGGGCCTGGATTTCTGTTAGTGGCCCATTATAGCCTCTATCATGTCATAGTTGCTCTAAAAGGGTTATATAGGAGTGTAGTGAGTCATAGTTAAGTGTTAACGCCCAATAACTTGTCATACTTTCATTAATGGGCCATATTTGGCCTTATGGGTGACAGTGGCCCATTATAGCTTCTTCTATCATGACATAGCTGCTCTAAGAGTGTTGTATATGAGTGTTGTGAGTCGTAGTTAGGTGTTAATGCCAATAAAATGCCTTACTTTCATTAATGGGCCGTATTGGGCCTTGATCGATGATAGTGGTTCATTATAGCCTCTACCATATTATAGTTGCTTTAAGAGGCTTATATTGGGTTTAATGAGTCATAGTTAGGTGTTAACGCCCAATAACATGTCATACTTTCATTAATGGGCCGTATTGGGCCTGGATTTATGTTAGTGGCCCATTATAGCCTCTATCATGTCATAGTTGCTCTAAAAGGGTTATATAGGAGTGTAGTGAGTCATAGTTAAGTGTTAACGCCCAATAACATGTCATACTTTCATTAATGGGCCATATTTGTCCTTATGGGTGATAGTGGCCCATTATAGCATCTTCTATGATGACATAGTTGCTCTAAGAGTGTTGTCAGTCGTAGTTAGGTGTTAATGCCAATAAAATGCCTTACTTTCATTAATGGGCCGTATTGGGCGTTGATCGATGATAGTGGTTCATTATAGCCTCTACCATATTATAGTTGCTTTAAGAGGCTTATATTGGGTTTAATGAGTCATAGTTAGGTGTTAACGCCCAATAACATGTCATACTTTCATTAATGGGCCGTATTGGGCCTGGATTTCTGTTAGTGGCCCATTATAGCCACTATCATGTCATAGTTGCTCTAAAAGGGTTATATAGGAGTGTAGTGAGTCATAGTTAAGTGTTAACGCCCAATAACATGTCATACTTTCATTAATGGGCCATATTTGTCCTTATGGGTGATAGTGGCCCATTATAGCTTCTTCTATGATGACATAGTTGCTCTAAGAGTGTTGTCAGTCGTAGTTAGGTGTTAATGCCAATAAAATGCCTTACTTTCATTAATGGGCTGTATTGGGCCTTAATCGGTGATAGTGGTTCATTATAGCCTCTACCATATTATAGTTGCTCTAAGAGGCTTATATAGGGTGTAATGAGTCAAAGTTAGGTGTTAACGCCCAATAACATGTCATACATTCATTAATGGGCCGTATTGGGCCTGGATTTCTGTTAGTGGCCCATTATAGCCTCTATCATGTCATAGTTGCTCTAAAAGGGTGATATAGGAGTGTAGTGAGTCATACTAAGGTGTTAACGCCCAATAACATATCATACTTTCATTAATGGGCCGTATTGGGCCTGGATTTCTGTTAGTGGCCCATTATTGCCTCTATCATGTCATAGTTGCTCTAAAAGGGTTATATTGGAGTGTAGTGAGTCATCGTTAAGTGTTAACGCCCAATAACATGTCATACTTTCATTAATCGGTCGTATTCGGCCTTATTGGTGATAGTGGCCCATTATAGCCTCTATCATAACATAGCTGCTCTAAGAGTGTTGTGAGTCGTAGTTAGGTGTTAATGCCAAAAAAATGCCATACTTTAATTAATAGGCCATATTGGGCCTTGATCGGTGAGAGTGGTCCATTATAGCCTCTATCATGTCATAGTTGCTATAAAAGGGTTATATAAGAGTGTAGTGAGTCATAGTTAGGTGTTAACGCCCAATAACGTGTCATACTTTCATCAATGGGCCGTATTGGGCATGGATTTCTGTTAGTGGCCCATTATAGCCTCTATCTTGTCATAGTTGCCCTAAAAGGGTTATATAGGAGTGTATTGAGTCATTGTTAAGTGTTAACGCCCAATAACATGTCATACTTTCATTGATGGGCAATATTCGGCCTTATGGGTGATAGTGGCCCATTATAGCTTCTATCAAGACATAGCTGCTCTAAGAGTGTTGTATATGAGTGTTGTGAGTCGTAGTTAGGTGTTAATGCCAATAAAATGCCATACTTTCATTAATGGGCCATATTGGGCCTTGATCGGTGATAGTGGTCCATTATAGCCTCTACCATATTATAGTTGCTCTAAGAGGCTTATATAGGAGTGTAGTGAGTCATAGTTAGGTGTTAACGCCCAATAACATGTCATACTTTCATTAATGGGCCGTATTGGGCCTGGATTTCTGTTGGTGGCCCATTATAGCCTCTATCGTGTCATAGTTGCTCTAAAAGGGTTATATAGGAGTGTAGTGAGTCATAGTTAGGTGTTAACGCCCAATAACATGTCATACTTTCATTAATGGGCCGTATTGGGACTGGATTTCTTTTGGTGGCCCATTATAGCCTCTATCATGTCATAGTTGCTCTAAAAGGGTTATATAGGAGTGTAGTGAGTCATAGTTAAGTGTTAACGCCCAATAACGTGTCATACTTTCATTAATGGGCCGTATTGGGCCTGGATTTCTGTTAGTGGCCCATTATAGCCTCTATCTTGTCATAGTTGCTCTAAAAGGGTTATATAGGAGTGTAGTGAGTCATCGTTAAGTGTTGATGCCCAATAACATGTCATACTTTCATTAATGGGCCATATTCGGCCTTATGGGTGATAGTGGCCCATTATAGCTTCTATCATGACATAGCTGCTCTAAGAGTGTTGTATATGAGTGTTGTGAGTCGTAGTTAGGTGTTAATGCCAATAAAATGCCTTACTTTCTTTAATGGGCCGTATTGGGCCTTGATCGGTGATAGTAGTTCATTATAGCCTCTACCATATTATAGTTGCTCTAAGAGGCTTATATAAGAGTGTAGTGAGTCATAGTTAGGTGTTAACGCCCAATAACATGTCATACATTCATTAATGGGCCGTATTGGGCCTGGATTTCTGTTAGTGGCCCATTATAGCCTCTATCATGTCATAGTTGCTCTAACAGGGTTATATAGGAGTGTAGTGAGTCATACTAAGGTGTTAACGCCCAATAACATATCATACTTTCATTAATGGGCCGTATTGGGCCTGGATTTCTGTTAGTGGCCCATTATTGCCTCTATCATGTCATAGTTGCTCTAAAAGGGTTATATTGGAGTGTAGTGAGTCATCGTTAAGTGTTAACGCCCAATAACATGTCATACTTTCATTAACGGGTCGTATTGGGCCTTATTGGTGATAGTGGCCCATTATAGCCTCTATCATAACATAGCTGCTCTAAGAGTGTTGTGAGTCGTAGTTAGGTGTTAATGCCAAAAAAATGCCTTATTTTCATTAATGGGCCGTATTGGGCCTTGATCGGTGATAGTGGTCCATTATAGCCTCTATCATGTCATAGTTGCTATAAAAGGATTATATAGGAGTGTAGTGAGTCATAGTTAGGTGTTAATGCCCAATAACGTGTCATACTTTCATCAATGGGCCGTATTGGGCCTGGATTTCTGTTAGTGGCCCATTATAGCCTCTATCATGTCATAGTTGCTCTAAAAGGGTTATATAGGAGTGTAGTGAGTCATAGTTAAGTGTTAACGCCCAATAACGTGTCATACTTTCATTAATGGGCCGTATTGGGCCTGGATTTCTGTTAGTGGCCCATTATAGCCTCTATCTTGTCATAGTTGCTCTAAAAGGGTTATATAGGAGTGTAGTGACTCATCGTTAAGTGTTGACGCCCAATAACATGTCATACTTTCATTAATGGGCCATATTCGGCCTTATGGGTGATAGTGGCCCATTATAGCTTCTATCATGACATAGCTGCTCTAAGAGTGTTGTATATGAGTGTTGTGAGTCGTAGTTAGGTGTTAATGCCAATAAAATGCCTTACTTTCTATAATGGGCCGTTTTGGGCCTTGATCGATGATAGTAGTTCATTATAGCTTCTACCATATTATAGTTGCTCTAAGAGGCTTATATAGGAGTGTAGTGAGTCATAGTTAGGTGTTAACGCCCAATAACATGTCATACTTTCATTAATGGGCCGTATTGGGACTGGATTTCTGTTGGTGGCCCATTATAGCCTCTATCATGTCATAGTTGCTCTAAAAGAGTTATATAGGAGCGTAGTGAGTCATAGTTAACTGTTAACGCCCAATAACATGTCATACTTTCATTAATGGGTCGTATTGGGCCTTTTTGGATATAGTGGCCCATTATAGCTTCTATCATGACATAGCTGCTCTAAGAGTGTTGTATATGAGTGTTGTGAGTCATAGTTAGGTGTTAATGCCAATAAAATGCCTTACTTTCATTAATGGGCCGTATTGGGCCTTGATCAATGATAGTGGTCCATTACAGCCTCTAACATATTATAGTTGCTCTAAGAGGCTTATATAGGAGTGTAGTGAGTCATAGTTAGGTGTTAATGCCCAATAACATGCCGTACTTTCATTAATGGGTTGTATTGGGACTGGATTTCTGTTAGTGGCCCATTATAGCCTCTATCATGTCATAGTTGCTCTAAAAGGGTTATATAGGAGTGTGGTGAGTCCTAGTTAGGTGTTAACGCCCAATAACATGTCATACTTTCATTAATGGGCCGTATTGGGCCTGGATTTCTGTTAGTGGCCCATTATTGCCTCTATCATGTCATAGTTGCTCTAAAAAGGTCATATAGGAGTGTAGTGAGTCATAGTTAAGTGTTAACGCCCAATAACAGGTCATACTTTCATTAATGGGTCGTATTGGGCCTTATTGGTGATAGTGGCCCATTATAGCCTCTATCATGACATAGCTGCTCTAAGAGTGTTGTATTTGAGTTTTGTGAGTTGTAGTTAGGTGTTAATGCCAAAAAAATGCCTTACTTTCTATAATGGGCCGTATTGGGCCTTGATCGGTGATAGTGGTCCATTATAGCCTCTATCATGTCATAGTTGTTCTAAAAGGGTTATATAGGAGTGTTGTGAGTCATAGTTAGGTGTTAACGCCCAATAACGTGTCATACTTTCATTAATGGGCCGTATTGGGCCTTGATCGGTGATAGTGGTTCATTATCGCCTCTACCATATTATAGTTGCTCTAAGAGGCTTATATAGGGTTTAATGAGTCATAGTTAGGTGTTAACGCCCAATAACATGTCATACTTTCATTAATGGTTCGTATTGGGCCTGGATTTCTGTTAGTGGCCCATTATAGCCTCTATCATGTCATAGTTGCTCTAAAAGGGTTATATAGGAGTGTAGTGAGTCATAGTTAAGTGTTAAAGTCCAATAACATGTCATACTTTCATTAATGGGCCATATTTGGCCTTATGGGTGATAGTGGCCCATTATAGCTTCTTCTATGATGACATAGCTGCTCTAAGAGTGTTATCAGTCGTAGTTTGGTGTAAATGCTAATAAAATACCTTACTTTCATTAATGGGCCGTATTGGGCCTTGATCGGTGATAGTGGTTCATTATAGCCTCTACCATATTATAGTTGCTCTAAGAGGCTTATATAGGGTGTAATGAGTCAAAGTTAGGTGTTACCGCCCAATAACATGTCATACATTCATTAATGGGCCGTATTGGGACTGGATTTCTGTTAGTGGCCCATTATAGCCTCTATCATGTCATAGTTGCTCTAAGATGGTTATATAGGAGTGTAGTGAGTCATACTAAGGTGTTAACGCCCAATAACATGTCATACTTTCATTAACGGGTCGTATTGGGCCTTATTGGTGATAGTGGCCCAATATAGCCTCTCTCATAACATAGCTGCTCTAAGAGTGTTGTGAGTCGTAGTTAGGTGGTAATGCCAAAAAATGCCTTATTTTCATTAATGGGCCGTATTGGGCCTTGATCGGTGATAGTGGTCCATTATAGCCTCTATCATGTCATAGTTGCTATAAAAGGGTAATATAGGAGTGTAGTGAGTCAGAGTTAGGTGTTAATGCCCAATAACGTTTTATACTTTCATCAATGGGCCGTATTGGGCCTGGATTTCTGTTAGTGGCCCATTATAGCCTCTATCTTGTCATAGTTGCTCTAATAGGGTTATATAGGAGTGTAGTGAGTCATCGTTAAGTGTTAACTCCCAATAACATGTCATACTTTCATTAATGGGCCATATTCGGCCTTATGGGTTATAGTGGCCCATTATAGCTTCTATCATGTCATAGCTGCTCTAAGAGTGTTGTATATGAGTGTTGTGAGTCGTAGTTAGGTGTTAATGGCAATAAAATGCCTTACTTTCATTAATGGTCCGTATTGGGCCTTGATCGGTGATAGTGGTCCATTATAGCCTCTACCATATTATAGTTGCTTTAAGAGGCTTATATAGGAGTGAAGTGAGTCATAGTTAGGTGTTAACGCCCAATAACATGCCATACTTTCATTAATGGGCTGTATTGTGACTGGATTTCTGTTAGGGGCCCATTATAGCCTCTATCATGTCATAGTTGCTCTAAAAGGGTTATATAGGAGTGTAGTGAGTCATAGTTAGGTGTTAACGCCCAATAACATGTCATACTTTCATTAATGGGCCGTATTGGGACTGGATTTCTGTTGGTGGCCCATTATAGCCTCTATCATGTCATAGTTGCTCTAAAAGGGTTATATAGGAGTGTAGTGAGTCATAGTTAAGTGTTAACGCCCAATAACGTGTCATACTTTCATTAATGGGCCGTATTGGGCCTGGATTTCTGTTAGTGGCCCATTATAGCCTCTATCTTGTCATAGTTGCTCTAAAAGGGTTATATAGGAGTGTAGTGACTCATCGTTAAGTGTTGACGCCCAATAACATGTCATACTTTCATTAATGGGCCATATTCGGCCTTATGGGTGATAGTGGCCCATTATAGCTTCTATCATGACATAGCTGCTCTAAGAGTGTTGTATATGAGTGTTGTGAGTCGTAGTTAGGTGTTAATGCCAATAAAATGCCTTACTTTCTATAATGGGCCGTATTGGGCCTTGATCGGTGATAGTAGTTCATTATAGCCTCTACCATATTATAGTTGCTCTAAGAGGCTTATATAGGAGTGTAGTGAGTCATAGTTAGGTGTTAACGCCCAATAACATGTCATACATTCATTAATGGGCCGTATTGGGCCTGGATTTCTGTTAGTGGCCCATTATAGCCTCTATCATGTCATAGTTGCTCTAACAGGGTTATATAGGAGTGTAGTGAGTCATACAAAGGTGTTAACGCCCAATAACATATCATACTTTCATTAATGGGCCGTATTGGGCCTGGATTTCTGTTAGTGGCCCATTATTGCCTCTATCATGTCATAGTTGCTCTAAAAGGGTTATATTGGAGTGTAGTGAGTCATCGTTAAGTGTTAACGCCCAATAACATGTCATACTTTCATTAACGGGTCGTATTGGGTCTTATTGGTGATAGTGGCCCATTATAGCCTCTATCATAACATAGCTGCTCTAAGAGTGTTGTGAGTCGTAGTTAGGTGTTAATGCCAAAAAATGCCTTATTTTCATTAATGGGCCGTATTGGGCCTTGATCGGTGATAGTGGTCCATTATAGCCTCTATCATGTCATAGTTGCTATAAAAGGATTATATAGGAGTGTAGTGAGTCATAGTTAGGTGTTAATGCCCAATAACGTGTCATACTTTCATCAATGGGCCGTATTGGGCCTGGATTTCTGTTAGTGGCCCATTATAGCCTCTATCTTGTCATAGTTGCTCTAAAAGGGTTATATAGGAGTGTAGTGAGTCATAGTTAAGTGTTAACGCCCAATAACATGTCATACTTTCATTAATGGGTCGTATTGGGCCTTATTGGTGATAGTGGCCCATTATAGCCTCTATCATGACATAGCTGCTCTAAGAGTGTTGTATTTTAGTGTTGTGAGTTGTAGTTAGGTGTTAATGCCAAAAAAATGCCTTACTTTCTATAATGGGCCGTATTGGGCCTTGATCGGTGATAATGGTCCATTATAGCCTCTATCATGTCATAGTTGTTCTAAAAGGGTTATATAGGAGTGTCGTGAGTCATAGTTATGTGTTAACGCCCAATAACGTGTCATACTTTCATTAATGGGCCGTATTGGGCCTGGATTTCTGTTAGTGGCCCATTATAGCCTCTATCATGTCATAGTTGCTCTAAAGGGGTTATATAGGAGTGTAGTGAGTCATAGTTAAGTGTTAACGCCCAATAACATGTCATACTTTCATTAATGGGCCATATTTGGCCTTATGGGTGATAGTGGCCCATTATAGCTTCTTCTATCATGACATAGCTGCTCTAAGAGTGTTGTATATGAGTGTTGTGAGTCGTAGTTAGGTGTTAATGCCAATAAAATGCCTTACTTTCATTAATGGGCCGTATTGGGCCTTGATCGATGATAGTGGTTCATTATAGCCTCTACCATATTATAGTTGCTTTAAGAGGCTTATATTGGGTTTAATGAGTCATAGTTAGGTGTTAACGCCCAGTAACATGTCATACTTTCATTAATGGGCCGTATTGGGCCTGGATTTCTGTTAGTGGCCCATTATAGCCTCTATCATGTCATAGTTGCTCTAAAAGAGTTATATAGGAGTGTAGTGAGTCATAGTTAAGTGTTAACGCCCAATAACATGTCATACTTTCATTAATGGGCCATATTTGTCCTTATGGGTGATAGTGGCCCATTATAGCTTCTTCTATGATGACATAGTTGCTCTAAGAGTGTTGTCAGTCGTAGTTAGGTGTTAATGCCAATAAAATGCCTTACTTTCATTAATGGGCCGTATTGGGCCTTAATCGGTGATAGTGGTTCATTATAGCCTCTACCATATTATAGTTGCTCTAAGAGGCTTATATAGGGTGTAATGAGTCAAAGTTAGGTGTTAACGCCCAATAACATGTCATACATTCATTAATGGGCCGTATTGGGCCTGGATTTCTGTTAGTGGCCCATTATAGCCTCTATCATGTCATAGTTGCTCTAAAAGGGTTATATAGGAGTGTAGTGAGTCATACTAAGGTGTTAACGCCCAATAACATATCATACTTTTATTAATGGGCCGTATTGGGCCTGGATTTCTGTTAGTGGCCCATTATTGCCTCTATCATGTCATAGTTGCTCTAAAAGGGTTATATTGGAGTGTAGTGAGTCATCGTTAAGTGTTAACGCCCAATAACATGTCATACTTTCATTAATCGGTCGTATTCGGCCTTATTGGTGATAGTGGCCCATTATAGCCTCTATCATAACATAGCTGCTCTAAGAGTGTTGTGAGTCGTAGTTAGGTGTTAATGCCAAAAAAATGCCATACTTTAATTAATAGGCCATATTGGGCCTTGATCGGTGAGAGTGGTCCATTATAGCCTCTATCATGTCATAGTTGCTATAAAAGGGTTATATAAGAGTGTAGTGAGTCATAGTTAGGTGTTAACGCCCAATAACGTGTCATACTTTCATCAATGGGCCGTATTGGGCATGGATTTCTGTTAGTGGCCCATTATAGCCTCTATCTTGTAATAGTTGCCCTAAAAGGGTTATATAGGAGTGTATTGAGTCATTGTTAAGTGTTAACGCCCAATAACATGTCATACTTTCATTGATGGGCAATATTCGGCCTTATGGGTGATAGTGGCCCATTATAGCTTCTATCAAGACATAGCTGCTCTAAGAGTGTTGTATATGAGTGTTGTGAGTCGTAGTTAGGTGTTAATGCCAATAAAATGCCATACTTTCATTAATGGGCCATATTGGGCCTTGATCGGTGATAGTGGTCCATTATAGCCTCTACCATATTATAGTTGCTCTAAGAGGCTTATATAGGAGTGTAGTGAGTCATAGTTAGGTGTTAACGCCCAATAACATGTCATACTTTCATTAATGGGCCGTATTGGGCCTGGATTTCTGTTGGTGGCCCATTATAGCCTCTATCGTGTCATAGTTGCTCTAAAAGGGTTATATAGGAGTGTAGTGAGTCATAGTTAGGTGTTAACGCCCAATAACATGTCATACTTTCATTAATGGGCCGTATTGGGACTGGATTTCTGTTGGTGGCCCATTATAGCCTCTATCATGTCATAGTTGCTCTAAAAGGGTTATATAGGAGTGTAGTGAGTCATAGTTAAGTGTTAACGCCCAATAACGTGTCATACTTTCATTAATGGGCCGTATTGGGCCTGGATTTCTGTTAGTGGCCCATTATAGCCTCTATCTTGTCATAGTTGCTCTAAAAGGGTTATATAGGAGTGTAGTGAGTCATCGTTAAGTGTTGATGCCCAATAACATGTCATACTTTCATTAATGGGCCATATTCGGCCTTATGGGTGATAGTGGCCCATTATAGCTTCTATCATGACATAGCTGCTCTAAGAGTGTTGTATATGAGTGTTGTGAGTCGTAGTTAGGTGTTAATGCCAATAAAATGCCTTACTTTCTTTAATGGGCCGTATTGGGCCTTGATCGGTGATAGTAGTTCATTATAGCCTCTACCATATTATAGTTGCTCTAAGAGGCTTATATAAGAGTGTAGTGAGTCATAGTTAGGTGTTAACGCCCAATAACATGTCATACATTCATTAATGGGCCGTATTGGGCCTGGATTTCTGTTAGTGGCCCATTATAGCCTCTATCATGTCATAGTTGCTCTAACAGGGTTATATAGGAGTGTAGTGAGTCATACTAAGGTGTTAACGCCCAATAACATATCATACTTTCATTAATGGGCCGTATTGGGCCTGGATTTCTGTTAGTGGCCCATTATTGCCTCTATCATGTCATAGTTGCTCTAAAAGGGTTATATTGGAGTGTAGTGAGTCATCGTTAAGTGTTAACGCCCAATAACATGTCATACTTTCATTAACAGGTCGTATTGGGCCTTATTGGTGATAGTGGCCCATTATAGCCTCTATCATAACATAGCTGCTCTAAGAGTGTTGTGAGTCGTAGTTAGGTGTTAATGCCAAAAAATGCCTTATTTTCATTAATGGGCCGTATTGGGCCTTGATCGGTGATAGTGGTCCATTATATCCTCTATCATGTCATAGTTGCTATAAAAGGATTATATAGGAGTGTAGTGAGTCATAGTTAGGTGTTAATGCCCAATAACGTGTCATACTTTCATCAATGGGCCGTATTGGGCCTGGATTTCTGTTAGTGGCCCATTATAGCCTCTATCTTGTCATAGTTGCTCTAATAGGGTTATATAGGAGTGTAGTGAGTCATCGTTAAGTGTTAACGCCCAATAACATGTCATACTTTCATTAATGGGCCGTATTGGGCCTGGATTTCTGTTAATGGCCCATTATTGCCTCTATCATGTCATAGTTGCTCAAAAAGGGTCATATAGGAGTGTAGTGAGTCATAGTTAAGTGTTAACGCCCAATAACATGTCATACTTTCATTAATGGGTCGTATTGGGCCTTATTGGTGATAGTGGCCCATTATAGCCTCTATCATGACATAGCTGCTCTAAGAGTGTTGTATTTTAGTGTTGTGAGTTGTAGTTAGGTGTTAATGCCAAAAAAATGCCTTACTTTCTATAATGGGCCGTATTGGGCCTTGATCGGTGATAGTGGTCCATTATAGCCTCTATCATGTCATAGTTGTTCTAAAAGGGTTATATAGGAGTGTCGTGAGTCATAGTTATGTGTTAACGCCCAATAACGTGTCATACTTTCATTAATGGGCCGTATTGGGCCTGGATTTCTGTTAGTGGCCCATTATAGCCTCTATCATGTCATAGTTGCTCTAAAAGGGTTATATAGGAGTGTAGTGAGTCATAGTTAAGTGTTAACGCCCAATAACATGTCATACTTTCATTAATGGGCCATATTTGGCCTTATGGGTGATAGTGGCCCATTATAGCTTCTTCTATCATGACATAGCTGCTCTAAGAGTGTTGTATATGAGTGTTGTGAGTCGTAGTTAGGTGTTAATGCCAATAAAATGCCTTACTTTCATTAATGGGCCGTATTGGGCCTTGATCGATGATAGTGGTTCATTATAGCCTCTACCATATTATAGTTGCTTTAAGAGGCTTATATTGGGTTTAATGAGTCATAGTTAGGTGTTAACGCCCGATAACATGTCATACTTTCATTAATGGGCCGTATTGGGCCTGGATTTCTGTTAGTGGCCCATTATAGCCTCTATCATGTCATAGTTGCTCTAAAAGGGTTATATAGGAGTGTAGTGAGTCATAGTTAAGTGTTAACGCCCAATAACATGTCATACTTTCATTAATGGGCCACATTTGTCCTTATGGGTGATAGTGGCCCATTATAGCTTCTTCTATGATGACATAGTTGCTCTAAGAGTGTTGTCAGTCGTAGTTAGGTGTTAATGCCAATAAAATGCCTTACTTTCATTAATGGGCCGTATTGGGCCTTAATCGGTGATAGTGGTTCATTATAGCCTCTACCATATTATAGTTGCTCTAAGAGGCTTATATAGGGTGTAATGAGTCAAAGTTAGGTGTTAACGCCCAATAACATGTCATACATTCATTAATGGGCCGTATTGGGCCTGGATTTCTGTTAGTGGCCCATTATAGCCTCTATCATGTCATAATTGCTCTAAAAGGGTTATATAGGAGTGTAGTGAGTCATACTAAGGTGTTAACGCCCAATAACATATCATACTTTAATTAATGGGCCGTATTGGGCCTGGATTTCTGTTAGTGGCCCATTATTGCCTCTATCATGTCATAGTTGCTCTAAAAGGGTTATATTGGAGTGTAGTGAGTCATCGTTAAGTGTTAACGCCCAATAACATGTCATACTTTCATTAATCGGTCGTATTCGGCCTTATTGGTGATAGTGGCCCATTATAGCCTCTATCATAACATAGCTGCTCTAAGAGTGTTGTGAGTCGTAGTTAGGTGTTAATGACAAAAAAATGCCATACTTTAATTAATAGGCCATATTGGGCCTTGATCGGTGAGAGTGGTCCATTATAGCCTCTATCATGTCATAGTTGCTATAAAAGGGTTATATAAGAGTGTAGTGAGTCATAGTTAGGTGTTAACGCCCAATAACGTGTCATACTTACATCAATGGGCCGTATTGGGCATGGATTTCTGTTAGTGGCCCATTATAGCCTCTATCTTGTCATAGTTGCCCTAAAAGGGTTATATAGGAGTGTATTGAGTCATTGTTAAGTGTTAACGCCCAATAACATGTCATACTTTCATTGATGGGCAATATTCGGCCTTATGGGTGATAGTGGCCCATTATAGCTTCTATCAAGACATAGCTGCTCTAAGAGTGTTGTATATGAGTGTTGTGAGTCGTAGTTAGGTGTTAATGCCAATAAAATGCCATACTTTCATTAATGGGCCATATTGGACCTTGATCGGTGATAGTGGTCCATTATAGCCTCTACCATATTATAGTTGCTCTAAGAGGCTTATATAGGAGTGTAGTGAGTCATAGTTAGGTGTTAACGCCCAATAACATGTCATACTTTCATTAATGGGCTGTATTGGGCCTGGATTTCTGTTGGTGGCCCATTATAGCCTCTATCGTGTCATAGTTGCTCTAAAAGGGTTATATAGGAGTGTAGTGAGTCATAGTTAGGTGTTAACGCCCAATAACATGTCATACTTTCATTAATGGGCCGTATTGGGACTGGATTTCTGTTGGTGGCCCATTATAGCCTCTATCATGTCATAGTTGCTCTAAAAGGGTTATATAGGAGTGTAGTGAGTCATAGTTAAGTGTCAACGCCCAATAACGTGTCATACTTTCATTAATGGGCCGTATTGGGCCTGGATTTCTGTTAGTGGCCCATTATAGCCTCTATCTTGTCATAGTTGCTCTAAAAGGGTTATATAGGAGTGTAGTGAGTCATCGTTAAGTGTTGATGCCCAATAACATGTCATACTTTCATTAATGGGCCATATTCGGCCTTATGGGTGATAGTGGCCCATTATAGCTTCTATCATGACATAGCTGCTCTAAGAGTGTTGTATATGAGTGTTGTGAGTCGTAGTTAGGAGTTAATGCCAATAAAATGCCTTACTTTCTTTAATGGGCCGTATTGGGCCTTGATCGGTGATAGTAGTTCATTATAGCCTCTACCATATTATAGTTGCTCTAAGAGGCTTATATAAGAGTGTAGTGAGTCATAGTTAGGTGTTAACGCCCAATAACATGTCATACATTCATTAATGGGCCGTATTGGGCCTGGATTTCTGTTAGTGGCCCATTATAGCCTCTATCATGTCATAGTTGCTCTAACAGGTTATATAGGAGTGTAGTGAGTCATATTAAGGTGTTAACGCCCAATAACATATCATACTTTCATTAATGGGCCGTATTGGGCCTGGATTTCTGTTAGTGGCCCATTATTGCCTCTATCATGTCATAGTTGCTCTAAAAGGGTTATATTGGAGTGTAGTGAGTCAGCGTTAAGTGTTAACGCCCAATAGCATGTCATACTTTCATTAACGGGTCGTATTGGGCCTTATTGGTGATAGTGGCTCATTATAGCCTCTATCATAACATAGCTGCTCTAAGAGTGTTGTGAGTCGTAGTTAGGTGTTAATGCCAAAAAATGCCTTATTTTCATTAATGGGCCGTATTGGGCCTTGATCGGTGATAGTGGTCCATTATAGCCTCTATCATGTCATAGTTGCTATAAAAGGATTATATAGGAGTGTAGTGAGTCATAGTTAGGTGTTAATGCCCAATAACGTGTCATACTTTCATTAATGGGCCGTATTGGGACTGGATTTCTGTTGGTGGCCCATTATAGCCTCTATCATGTCATAGTTGCTCTAAAAGGGTTATATAGGAGTGTAGTGAGTCATAGTTAAGTGTTAACGCCCAATAACATGTCATACTTTCATTAATGGGCCGTATTGGGCCTGGATTTCTGTTAATGGCCCATTATTGCCTCTATCATGTCATAGTTGCTCAAAAAGGGTCATATAGGAGTGTAGTGAGTCATAGTTAAGTGTTAACGCCCAATAACATGTCATACTTTCATTAATGGGTCGTATTGGGCCTTATTGGTGATAGTGGCCCATTATAGCTTCTATCATGACATAGCTGCTCTAAGAGTGTTGTATATGAGTGTTGTGAGTCGTAGTTAGGTGTTAATGCCAATAAAATGCCTTACTTTCTTTAATGGGCCGTATTGGGCCTTGATCGGTGATAGTAGTTCATTATAGCCTCTACCATATTATAGTTGCTCTAAGAGGCTTATATAAGAGTGTAGTGAGTCATAGTTAGGTGTTAACGCCCAATAACATGTCATACATTCATTAATGGGCCGTATTGGGCCTGGATTTCTGTTAGTGGCCCATTATAGCCTCTATCATGTCATAGTTGCTCTAACAGGGTTATATAGGAGTGTAGTGAGTCATACTAAGGTGTTAACGCCCAATAACATATCATACTTTCATTAATGGGCCGTATTGGGCCTGGATTTCTGTTAGTGGCCCATTATTGCCTCTATCATGTCATAGTTGCTCTAAAAGGGTTATATTGGAGTGTAGTGAGTCATCGTTAAGTGTTAACGCCCAATAACATGTCATACTTTCATTAACAGGTCGTATTGGGCCTTATTGGTGATAGTGGCCCATTATAGCCTCTATCATAACATAGCTGCTCTAAGAGTGTTGTGAGTCGTAGTTAGGTGTTAATGCCAAAAAATGCCTTATTTTCATTAATGGGCCGTATTGGGCCTTGATCGGTGATAGTGGTCCATTATATCCTCTATCATGTCATAGTTGCTATAAAAGGATTATATAGGAGTGTAGTGAGTCATAGTTAGGTGTTAATGCCCAATAACGTGTCATACTTTCATCAATGGGCCGTATTGGGCCTGGATTTCTGTTAGTGGCCCATTATAGCCTCTATCTTGTCATAGTTGCTCTAATAGGGTTATATAGGAGTGTAGTGAGTCATCGTTAAGTGTTAACGCCCAATAACATGTCATACTTTCATTAATGGGCCGTATTGGGCCTGGATTTCTGTTAATGGCCCATTATTGCCTCTATCATGTCATAGTTGCTCAAAAAGGGTCATATAGGAGTGTAGTGAGTCATAGTTAAGTGTTAACGCCCAATAACATGTCATACTTTCATTAATGGGTCGTATTGGGCCTTATTGGTGATAGTGGCCCATTATAGCCTCTATCATGACATAGCTGCTCTAAGAGTGTTGTATTTTAGTGTTGTGAGTTGTAGTTAGGTGTTAATGCCAAAAAAATGCCTTACTTTCTATAATGGGCCGTATTGGGCCTTGATCGGTGATAGTGGTCCATTATAGCCTCTATCATGTCATAGTTGTTCTAAAAGGGTTATATAGGAGTGTCGTGAGTCATAGTTATGTGTTAACGCCCAATAACGTGTCATACTTTCATTAATGGGCCGTATTGGGCCTGGATTTCTGTTAGTGGCCCATTATAGCCTCTATCATGTCATAGTTGCTCTAAAAGGGTTATATAGGAGTGTAGTGAGTCATAGTTAAGTGTTAACGCCCAATAACATGTCATACTTTCATTAATGGGCCATATTTGGCCTTATGGGTGATAGTGGCCCATTTTAGCTTCTTCTATCATGACATAGCTGCTCTAAGAGTGTTGTATATGAGTGTTGTGAGTCGTAGTTAGGTGTTAATGCCAATAAAATGCCTTACTTTCATTAATGGGCCGTATTGGGCCTTGATCGATGATAGTGGTTCATTATAGCCTCTACCATATTATAGTTGCTTTAAGAGGCTTATATTGGGTTTAATGAGTCATAGTTAGGTGTTAACGCCCGATAACATGTCATACTTTCATTAATGGGCCGTATTGGGCCTGGATTTCTGTTAGTGGCCCATTATAGCCTCTATCATGTCATAGTTGCTCTAAAAGGGTTATATAGGAGTGTAGTGAGTCATAGTTAAGTGTTAACGCCCAATAACATGTCATACTTTCATTAATGGGCCACATTTGTCCTTATGGGTGATAGTGGCCCATTATAGCTTCTTCTATGATGACATAGTTGCTCTAAGAGTGTTGTCAGTCGTAGTTAGGTGTTAATGCCAATAAAATGCCTTACTTTCATTAATGGGCCGTATTGGGCCTTAATCGGTGATAGTGGTTCATTATAGCCTCTACCATATTATAGTTGCTCTAAGAGGCTTATATAGGGTGTAATGAGTCAAAGTTAGGTGTTAACGCCCAATAACATGTCATACATTCATTAATGGGCCGTATTGGGCCTGGATTTCTGTTAGTGGCCCATTATAGCCTCTATCATGTCATAATTGCTCTAAAAGGGTTATATAGGAGTGTAGTGAGTCATACTAAGGTGTTAACGCCCAATAACATATCATACTTTAATTAATGGGCCGTATTGGGCCTGGATTTCTGTTAGTGGCCCATTATTGCCTCTATCATGTCATAGTTGCTCTAAAAGGGTTATATTGGAGTGTAGTGAGTCATCGTTAAGTGTTAACGCCCAATAACATGTCATACTTTCATTAATCGGTCGTATTCGGCCTTATTGGTGATAGTGGCCCATTATAGCCTCTATCATAACATAGCTGCTCTAAGAGTGTTGTGAGTCGTAGTTAGGTGTTAATGACAAAAAAATGCCATACTTTAATTAATAGGCCATATTGGGCCTTGATCGGTGAGAGTGGTCCATTATAGCCTCTATCATGTCATAGTTGCTATAAAAGGGTTATATAAGAGTGTAGTGAGTCATAGTTAGGTGTTAACGCCCAATAACGTGTCATACTTACATCAATGGGCCGTATTGGGCATGGATTTCTGTTAGTGGCCCATTATAGCCTCTATCTTGTCATAGTTGCCCTAAAAGGGTTATATAGGAGTGTATTGAGTCATTGTTAAGTGTTAACGCCCAATAACATGTCATACTTTCATTGATGGGCAATATTCGGCCTTATGGGTGATAGTGGCCCATTATAGCTTCTATCAAGACATAGCTGCTCTAAGAGTGTTGTATATGAGTGTTGTGAGTCGTAGTTAGGTGTTAATGCCAATAAAATGCCATACTTTCATTAATGGGCCATATTGGACCTTGATCGGTGATAGTGGTCCATTATAGCCTCTACCATATTATAGTTGCTCTAAGAGGCTTATATAGGAGTGTAGTGAGTCATAGTTAGGTGTTAACGCCCAATAACATGTCATACTTTCATTAATGGGCTGTATTGGGCCTGGATTTCTGTTGGTGGCCCATTATAGCCTCTATCGTGTCATAGTTGCTCTAAAAGGGTTATATAGGAGTGTAGTGAGTCATAGTTAGGTGTTAACGCCCAATAACATGTCATACTTTCATTAATGGGCCGTATTGGGACTGGATTTCTGTTGGTGGCCCATTATAGCCTCTATCATGTCATAGTTGCTCTAAAAGGGTTATATAGGAGTGTAGTGAGTCATAGTTAAGTGTCAACGCCCAATAACGTGTCATACTTTCATTAATGGGCCGTATTGGGCCTGGATTTCTGTTAGTGGCCCATTATAGCCTCTATCTTGTCATAGTTGCTCTAAAAGGGTTATATAGGAGTGTAGTGAGTCATCGTTAAGTGTTGATGCCCAATAACATGTCATACTTTCATTAATGGGCCATATTCGGCCTTATGGGTGATAGTGGCCCATTATAGCTTCTATCATGACATAGCTGCTCTAAGAGTGTTGTATATGAGTGTTGTGAGTCGTAGTTAGGAGTTAATGCCAATAAAATGCCTTACTTTCTTTAATGGGCCGTATTGGGCCTTGATCGGTGATAGTAGTTCATTATAGCCTCTACCATATTATAGTTGCTCTAAGAGGCTTATATAAGAGTGTAGTGAGTCATAGTTAGGTGTTAACGCCCAATAACATGTCATACATTCATTAATGGGCCGTATTGGGCCTGGATTTCTGTTAGTGGCCCATTATAGCCTCTATCATGTCATAGTTGCTCTAACAGGTTATATAGGAGTGTAGTGAGTCATATTAAGGTGTTAACGCCCAATAACATATCATACTTTCATTAATGGGCCGTATTGGGCCTGGATTTCTGTTAGTGGCCCATTATTGCCTCTATCATGTCATAGTTGCTCTAAAAGGGTTATATTGGAGTGTAGTGAGTCAGCGTTAAGTGTTAACGCCCAATAGCATGTCATACTTTCATTAACGGGTCGTATTGGGCCTTATTGGTGATAGTGGCTCATTATAGCCTCTATCATAACATAGCTGCTCTAAGAGTGTTGTGAGTCGTAGTTAGGTGTTAATGCCAAAAAATGCCTTATTTTCATTAATGGGCCGTATTGGGCCTTGATCGGTGATAGTGGTCCATTATAGCCTCTATCATGTCATAGTTGCTATAAAAGGATTATATAGGAGTGTAGTGAGTCATAGTTAGGTGTTAATGCCCAATAACGTGTCATACTTTCATTAATGGGCCGTATTGGGACTGGATTTCTGTTGGTGGCCCATTATAGCCTCTATCATGTCATAGTTGCTCTAAAAGGGTTATATAGGAGTGTAGTGAGTCATAGTTAAGTGTTAACGCCCAATAACATGTCATACTTTCATTAATGGGCCGTATTGGGCCTGGATTTCTGTTAATGGCCCATTATTGCCTCTATCATGTCATAGTTGCTCAAAAAGGGTCATATAGGAGTGTAGTGAGTCATAGTTAAGTGTTAACGCCCAATAACATGTCATACTTTCATTAATGGGTCGTATTGGGCCTTATTGGTGATAGTGGCCCATTATAGCTTCTATCATGACATAGCTGCTCTAAGAGTGTTGTATATGAGTGTTGTGAGTCGTAGTTAGGTGTTAATGCCAATAAAATGCCTTACTTTCTTTAATGGGCCGTATTGGGCCTTGATCGGTGATAGTAGTTCATTATAGCCTCTACCATATTATAGTTGCTCTAAGAGGCTTATATAAGAGTGTAGTGAGTCATAGTTAGGTGTTAACGCCCAATAACATGTCATACATTCATTAATGGGCCGTATTGGGCCTGGATTTCTGTTAGTGGCCCATTATAGCCTCTATCATGTCATAGTTGCTCTAACAGGGTTATATAGGAGTGTAGTGAGTCATACTAAGGTGTTAACGCCCAATAACATATCATACTTTCATTAATGGGCCGTATTGGGCCTGGATTTCTGTTAGTGGCCCATTATTGCCTCTATCATGTCATAGTTGCTCTAAAAGGGTTATATTGGAGTGTAGTGAGTCATCGTTAAGTGTTAACGCCCAATAACATGTCATACTTTCATTAACAGGTCGTATTGGGCCTTATTGGTGATAGTGGCCCATTATAGCCTCTATCATAACATAGCTGCTCTAAGAGTGTTGTGAGTCGTAGTTAGGTGTTAATGCCAAAAAATGCCTTATTATTCATTAATGGGCCGTATTGGGCCTTGATCGGTGGATAGTGGTCCATTATATCCTCTATCATGTCATAGTTGCTATAAAAGGATTATATAGGAGTGTAGTGAGTCATAGTTAGGTGTTAATGCCCAATAACGTGTCATACTTTCATCAATGGGCCGTATTGGGCCTGGATTTCTGTTAGTGGCCCATTATAGCCTCTATCTTGTCATAGTTGCTCTAATAGGGTTATATAGGAGTGTAGTGAGTCATCGTTAAGTGTTAACGCCCCAATAACATGTCATACTTTCATTAATGGGCCGTATTGGGCCTGGATTTCTGTTAATGGCCCATTATTGCCTCTATCATGTCATAGTTGCTCAAAAAGGGTCATATAGGAGTGTAGTGAGTCATAGTTAAGTGTTAACGCCCAATAACATGTCATACTTTCATTAATGGGTCGTAATTGGCCTTATTGGTGATAGTGGCCCATTATAGCCTCTATCATGACATAGCTGCTCTAAGAGTGTTGTATTTTAGTGTTGTGAGTTGTAGTTAGGTGTTAATGCCAAAAAAATGCCTTACTTTCTATAATGGGGCCGTATTGGGCCTTGATCGGTGATAGTGGTCCATTATAGCCTCTATCATGTCATAGTTGTTCTAAAAGGGTTATATAGGAGTGTCGTGAGTCATAGTTATGTGTTAACGCCCAATAACGTGTCATACTTTCATTAATGGGCCGTATTGGGCCTGGATTTCTGTTAGTGGCCCATTATAGCCTCTATCATGTCATAGTTGCTCTAAAAGGGTTATATAGGAGTGTAGTGAGTCATAGTTAAGTGTTAACGGCCCAATAACATGTCATACTTTCATTAATGGGCCATATTTGGCCTTATGGGTGATAGTGGCCCATTTTAGCTTCTTCTATCATGACATAGCTGCTCTAAGAGTGTTGTATATGAGTGTTGTGAGTCGTAGTTAGGTGTTAATGCCAATAAAATGCCTTACTTTCATTAATGGGCCGTATTGGGCCTTGATCGATGATAGTGGTTCATTATAGCCTCTACCATATTATAGTTGCTTTAAGAGGCTTATATTGGGTTTAATGAGTCATAGTTAGGTGTTAAACGCCCGATAACATGTCATACTTTCATTAATGGGCCGTATTGGGCCTGGATTTCTGTTAGTGGCCCATTATAGCCTCTATCATGTCATAGTTTGCTCTAAAAGGGTTATATAGGAGTGTAGTGAGTCATAGTTAAGTGTTAAACGCCCAATAACATGTCATACTTTCATTAATGGGCCACATTTGTCCTTATGGGTGATAGTGGCCCATTATAGCTTCTTCTATGATGACATAGTTGCTCTAAGAGTGTTGTCAGTCGTAGTTAGGTGTTAATGCCAATAAAATGCCTTACTTTCATTAATGGGCCGTATTGGGCCTTAATCGGTGATAGTGGTTCATTATAGCCTCTACCATATTATAGTTGCTCTAAGAGGCTTATATAGGGTGTAATGAGTCAAAGTTAGGTGTTAACGCCCAATAACATGTCATACATTCATTAATGGGCCGTATTGGGCCTGGATTTCTGTTAGTGGGCCCATTATAGCCTCTATCATGTCCATAATTGCTCTAAAAGGGTTATATAGGAGTGTAGTGAGTCATACTAAGGTGTTAACGCCCAATAACATATCATACTTTAATTAATGGGCCGTATTGGGCCTGGATTTCTGTTAGTGGGCCCATTATTGCCTCTATCATGTCATAGTTGCTCTAAAAGGGTTATATTGGAGTGTAGTGAGTCATCGTTAAGTGTTA